>CAWUFW010005638.1:0-633454 GCA_963921515.1 Calotriton arnoldi
CCTTATCTCCTTTCGTTTGGGGGGTTATGTAGGAAGGTGGAATCTGACTATATGGTTGCCCCCACTTTTTTATGGTGTTTTGCTGGTTTATGACTTAGTTGGACTGGGATCCTGCTATTCAGGGCCCCAGTCTATCTGCTTTCTCTGTAAAATGGATTCCATGTGCCTTAGGCACATCTCTGATTGGGATCTGGAGTGCCCTTATAAGTCCCTAGTATATGGTATACTATGTACCAAGGGCATAGGTACCTCAGAGGCCTGCCAGGGGCTGCAGCATGTATTATGCCACCCCTGGAAGGCCATCCAAACTGACACCACAGGTCTGCTACTGCAGCCTGGGTAAGGTGGTGCATGCACCCCTTACTGTGATATAGGTTACCTATATCACTGAAATACATACACACCTAGAAACCTATAAGTCACTCCTAAGGCAGGCCTTATCAATCCTAAAGGCAGAGTGCATGGTTCCTATGTGAGAGGGTGCCCCTGCATGAGCAGGGCCCCTCTGCAGCGTTCGGAGACCATCTCTGATGCTGTTTGTAGTGCAGCCTGACCATATACTCTTAAGCGCATTATATCCTCGCGGTAAAATGCTAACTTTGGAATGGCTGCACCTAAACATGTCGTGTTTGGTGTCAAACATCTTGGAATACTACCCCCCGCCAATCCTGGCGGCGGGGGTAGCATTCCACCCTTCTAGAGGGAAAGGCATGTTAACTCTGGCGTAGTCCGGTAACTTCTTTCCAGAGCCCTGGCATCACAAAATGGATGCTACTGCCACAGACACGAGTCTGGCCTCCTGCTGCTGGACGAAACTCCGGCAGGGAGGCCTGGACAATAGGTTTCCTGTCCCAGGGAGGTGTGACCACCTCCCCAGACAGGATAATGTGTATTGGGGCTGGGCGGGTGCACTCTTAGAGTGCTTTGAAGTCCTGCACTGGGGGCACATTTGGTGTCCTCTGTGCATATGCCAGTTCAAACCGGCTCAGGGGCTTGCAGCCCCTGCTCTGGCGCGAACTGGACAAAGGGAAGTGGGTGTAGCCACCCTCTGCCCTGACCCACCCATAGGTGGGGCCATAGAGTTAGTCCATCCCTATTTTACTGGAATAAAGGTAGGGAACCCAGTCCTTAGGACTTTAGATTATACCTGGACGAAACTCTGAAACAGAATCCTGGACCTTCGACGCTCTACTCACGATTAGAGGACTGAAGAATCTCCCTTGGGGTCAAGGAGTGACTCCCCTGCTTGGCAGGCACCAAAGAAGCATCTGTCCGGTTCGCATCACTGAAGCTCCCGCCGGACGCCGAAGTCATCTGCATCACCAGAGGTGGATTCTCAGACTTCCCGAGGCTACCCTGAGTCCCCAGCAAAGCTGAGGCCCGTGGCTATCGTGGGTAACGTGAGACCGTGACCCCTGGACACCGAGCACACTTGCAAGTGCACCATCTTCTGGCGTCTCCCACGAAGTCGTGCTTTGGGCTCCGAGTAGCCCTAGCCTCCAGCACCACCTGCACCGAAGATCACTGGCCCCCACCTCCACGAGTGTCCTGTAAGCCAGCTCCACGTGCGGCGTCACGAGGCTCCTTCGCGATCGCTAGCCCGTTGGCTAGTAGCCCTTACCAGAAGGCCAATCTTTCTTTACTTAGGCAGTCTGGTTGCTCCAGGCCTGCCCTCACTTACCCTTGCTGGGTGAGTTCCCCAGACCTTGCTGGTCTGCACCATCGACGATCTTCAGCTACATCGAGACTTGCCGTTGCCAAGGCTTGTTGGGTCCAATCTGGTCGCCGACACCGCAGCACTCGACAGACATCGTGTACCAGCCCGAATCCTGCTCCTGGTCGCCGACAACGCCTCCTGGACCTCGTGGCTGCAGAAACGAGACGACCGTCAATGCACCTGAAGCACTCGACATCGGTGGGCATCCGTCCATCGCCTCCCTGGTCACTGGCTAGTGACCCAGACTCTGTCCCCTCTGCTTTCAGGTTCTTCAGAACTCCGATCCACTCTTGGATCCACCCGGACACTTTTCTCCTGGTCGCCAGCAGCACTTTGCAGCAGATCGCCATAAGAACCGACGACGAAACCCGACCCCGAAAGGCACCTATGCACCCGGCTTCCCTGGGTGAGGTAACACGAGTACTCCGGTGCTCCCGTGGGTAGAGACTCTTCAAAGTCCTAGATCTCAAAGGGTTTTGTCCTAGTCCTCTTTAAAGTGTCCCTTTCCTCTATTTTCCCGATCCCGACTTTCTCCATAGAAGTTAACGGCGTATCGCGGTTGTGTATTTACACTGCACGCGTCTCCCGTGGGTCCCCTGTGTCACTACCTTGGGTGGTTCCTTGTGGTCCAAGCACTTCTAGAGGCTCTAGGCCTAGTGTCTAGTTCAGTCGTGGTTCGCATACCACTTTATTGGTATATGGTTTGGTACGCCCCTAGGGCCCAAACGTGTATTTGTGCTATTACTGTGATTTAAGATCTTATAACCTATGTACTTCGAACTCTAGCCTCATAAAGAGACTAGAGGGGTGTGTTTAGTAATAAATACATATATTTTGAATATATACCTGGTGTGGTGCTCTTTCATTTGGTCACTCAAGAGATTATAGACTGGTAAAACAAGCTGCTTTACATTCCTTCAAGACTTAGCCTGAAGGCTGCTCTCCACAGCTACCACTAGGATAGCTTTCAATAAGGTTGTCTTTAACCTACCTACCATAAGAGTCGATTTGGACTGGTGCAAGGTGCCCACTACAATTAGTGGACAGCATATGCCAGGCCAACTTCTCACAAGCACTAACCATAATTTCTATGACAAGATGAACCCCATCATTTTATTCCTTTTTAAATTAAATGTTTTAAGTGTTACCAGTTTATTCCAATCAAGATGGCTTCAGGTGTGCCATACTTTTGTCATAAGTAAGGCTGTTAGCACTCTAGTTGTTCTTTAGAACACTCTGGGAAGCTGCAGTAGAACACAAAGGAATCAACTGACAGTCTCTGCCCTTGTTGGATGTACATGTTTTACTGAGAATGTCAGACTTCATTCTCACATGACTGAGAAAGATAATGTGAATTTACAGAAAATATGCTCTCATTTTAGCTTCTGGGGCACCTTCCAAAACTGTATGGGACAAGCATGTGAAAATAGTTTTCTCTCAAACATGATTCATGATATCCCAGCAGAAGGTTTTTCACAGGGTAAAATCACCTTAGAACACACCACAATTCCTGAAATTAGTATGGTACCATCAACAAATGAATTCTAATGTAACTAAAGCCTGTTATCACCCTTTATAGTTCTCCTTTTGGTAACCCTCAAAATCTTCGATTCACTACAAATGCATTTCAATGGGGTACTATCATTTATATTGGTCCCAAGATGGCTGCCAGCAATTCCAGGATGAAGTGCTGACAGCCAATCAGATCTCACGATGACATGTGTGGTTAGGCTCCGCCCAGATATATGTGTTTTTACTTTTGATTTTCTCAGCAACTACTGAACGGATTTACACCATTTAACAAAAAGGGTTCTTTTGAACCAAGAACTACCTCTTGCCAAATTTGGTGTAATTCCGCTCAGCAGTTCGGGCTGTAGCCTTGCATAAAGTTTCCTATGGGAAATTGATTTTTTGACTCTTATTTTTTAATTTCTCCGCAACTACTGAACGGATTTACACCATTTAACAAAAAGGGTTCTTTCTGAACCAAGAACTACCTCTTTGCCAAATTTGGTGTAATTCCGTTCAGCAGTTCGGGCTGTAGCCGTGTCTAAAGTTTCCTATGGGAAAATGAATGGGGAAAACACGCTTTGGGACCCCCTTTTTCTCGGCCCCCGCTTGACGAATCACCCTGAGACTTTCAGGTAGGAGCGGACCGAAGCGGGCCATAAAGTTTGAAAATTTCGCTAAGATTCGTCAACCGACGCAAGAGTTATTTCAAATAGAATGTCGCGGATTTCCTATGGAAAATAGGTCCTAACTATAACTATCTACTGGCGACCGCCAGTAGATAATACGTATACCCTCAGCCCCTTTACCTCTACCCACCCCTAAACACTAGAAGTGCCCTTACCTCCCTTTACCACAATTAAACACTAAATAATTACCCCTACTTCCCTTCACCTCTACCCACCCCTAAACATGGACGTCAATTCACCAAAATTCAGGGGTAGCGAAAGTGAAATCGCACGCCATTTGACCTTTTCTTTCACTTATACACACATGCTTACACATACTAACACATTCACACACTCTTGCGAATATAAACACTCTCTCACCCGCAAGCATGCATACAACATACATTTAACAGCGTTTTTTGCTTACCTTAGCTTCCAGATAGGGTCATATTCCAGCTAACGTACTCGATTTTTTATTACACTAATAGTGAATAATATTATTCAATATTTGTATAATAAAAAAATGGACAGAAACCAGGCAAGTGGAGCTCCAACCAGCGTCCATTAGGAAGTGCTACCCCTGTGTTCTAGGCACTGATTTTGCCACCTCTGAGGCCTGGGGTCCCAAAAGCAGTGCCATGGGTAGCAAGGGGCAAGCCAGGGGTCGCAGCTGCAACCCCTGGTGATCCCTAAATGACGTCCATGCTCCTAAACCCTAAAATCACCCTTACTTTCCTTTACCTCTACCTACGCTTAAACCATAAAAAACGTATCCTTTTCTCCCTTTACCTTTACCCACCCCAGAACCCTAAAATCACCCTTTCCTCCCGTTACCTCAATAACATAACAATAATGTATTGGAAAACACTTACCTGTGTGGTACTTTTGAAGTATATTGCCTTGCTGTATGTTTCCAACTAAACAGGGTTTGGAGTTTTGCATTCTTTATTTCTTAGCTATGTTATTGTTTGGTTGTGCTATTACACAAAACACTTCACACAGTTTATTGGGAATTGCCTTTCTTACCTGCCCTCCCTCTTAAAGTTAGACCAAGAAATCCATATGGAAACCTGTTTACCTGTGTTGACATGACTTTGGGACAAAATCTAACTGGCCTTGTTCTCACACTTACAAAACATATTGCAAAAGGGGCAAATACGCCTGCTGTCGTTTGCCCCAGAAACCTCTGGGCATGTGCTACATTCAACAAATACTTTCAAGTGATATGAGAGTGATCACACAACAGTGAAGATTCCACACGTATCTAGTGTAAACTATAGTGAGTTATTCAGCCTCGTTTGTAATAAAGATAAAAAAGAGCACATAGCCCCAAAGCCCGATGTATTGCTAACAAAAATGTAATTTTAATCAGCCCTTTCATAATCACTTAAAAATCACACTTTGGTAATACTTTAATTATATATTTTTAAATGGCTCTTGTGCATAAAATGGTATTTCCAGCCTCAGACTAAACCCACTGAGGATTTAACAAGAGAACACAATTATCTGAATGCTCATTAGGAATCGAAACTGTACATTTGAAAATAGAAAGTTTCTAATAATTGTTTTTACTGCCAACAATACAACACTTGGGGGCATATTCTCAAGGACTAATCGCCAATTTATCAGCACTCTAGCGCCGCAAAAGTGGCGACAGAACCATCGCCCCATTCACAAGCTGGTGCAAACTGCCGACATCGCCAGTCACCCAGCGATAGCTGGCGCAAAAAACATCACCACGGATGAGAGCGATAACTAACACTAATGACATGCAGAGTAGGCGTTCCCGTGCAAAAACACACGAAAACACCACGCTGCGACATTCTCAACGACCAGCCAGATCTGCGCTGTGACCCAAAAACAGGCGATAAGGCGCGTTAGCAGCAGGGACTTAACACTTGCCTTTTACTGGTGTTAGGCAGGACGACAACCTGCAGTATGAAAGGGAGCCCAGCCCAGAGCCACATCAGAAGACCAACACATGTCATGGAGCCACTGACCATGCAGCACGGAGACACAAGAGGGCCACAACACCCACCACCACCACCCCCAGGCCCCCCCTTGCGCCCCCCCAGACTACCACCGAGGCAGCGCAGAACAAGACAGCTGACCTCCCAAAAACAGCATGGCCCCTCAGCCACACAATTGCAGAATGTGGGGAGAGGTGGGAACCAAGTATGTGCGAAGGAGGCAAGTGACCCATCAACAAGAATGTACACAATGCCAAGTGTGGCGGTGATGTGCTGGACTGACTTCAGTATGCAGAGCACAGACATGTCCATGTGGACATATACTGATGGTGTTGTAGTGTAGTTCCTATTTCCCTAATAGGCTCTGCGCATTGGAATAATATACCCTATAGGTTTGGCATAGGACTGAGGTCAGTATGCCCCTATCGAGTATATTAAACTTAATTACTTTGTGCCAGCTAACTCAGAGGCCACTAGAAACTCCTTGTAAACAAGAAGGGAGTAGTTTCTGGCAACCGCATAAACATGACAACTTTGTTTCCCTTTAGAATCGGAACACTCTCAGAATCATGGAAACAACAGAAAACAGTTTCACTCAGCTAATCGTGCATGCTTAGTTTCTTCAGAGTAACACAGAAAGAATAGACGGGCGTTTCAATAAAAGGATTTATTGAACAGTCTTGTTTCTCGTGTAAGAGATATGAGATGTTACAATCATAAGACAGTATGCGAGATATATTATGTACAGCGTAAGCAGTAGAAAGAAATAATACTGCGCTAGCATTATCTTTTAGCTATGACACATATATTCATATACATAAATAACATAAGCTAAAAATGCGAGTACTCATAAGATGCTTCTCTAACTAGTTCTACCCCAGTGTACCTAACCTAAGTGTAGTGCAAGGTAAGAAGTAAGTGATGTATTCTATAGTACGGTCTGCTATAGTATGCCAAGTCTGGTATGCTAAGTCTGGTATGCCAAGTCTGGTATGCCAAGTCTGGTATGCCAAGAGTCCCTCTAAGTTCGAGTCAGCTCCATACCTTGAGAATGAGAGAGGTGGGAATCTCTTTCCGAGTCTCGAAGTCTAACACCCCGCGAAGGGAGTCAGAACACTGGAAGCTGGATTCTCTGCGAGTAGGGATGACAGCGTCTCTTGTCAGTGCGTCAGGCCGGGACACGGGCTCCTCTAAAGTCGAGGTCTCCTCCTACTTGCTTGGGCAAGGGAAGGTATATTTAAACCTGGTAGGTGCCTTGGAATGTTAGCATTGATGTAAAGTCGGGCAGAGGAAGACGTCAGGAATAGCAGTTCATGCATAATAAATGAGTTCTTGGAGAAATCAATAATTCTGTGCTAGGGGAACTCCCAAGAGCTTAAGGGTCTGGTTTCTAAGAACTCGTTGTGACGTTGGGGTGGACGGATGTAGGTGACCATGAATGTATTTGGATAGCATGGCTAATGCCTAAATAAGGACTGGGATCTTATGCCTATATAAGGGCAATGCGAATTGTGCCTATATAAGGACATGTATCAGGAAAACCTATATACGGACACCTAAAGCGGAATACAACACCCACTCCACTTTCGAATGAACGATAATACTAAATGCTTAAACATTAAATGCTAAACATTAAACTGAGTACCACATGTTGCTAAAAACATTTCTAAAAGCATACTAAAAGAAGTTTAAAAAAAAAACTGTTGCTAAACATGTAATGCAATAGGTGCTGTATATTTTAAAGCATTTTTTCATTCTAAGCATATATTGGAAATAAATGCAACGTGAATGATAAAACAGAAATAAATACATATGACGAAATGGTTGACAAGTATTCAAAAATCAAAGCCATTTTATATCATGGTACTAAATGAAATTGTGGTAAAATAAGGTGACAATGTGTCCCTGGAAGTATTCAAAGAAGTCCGTTCTATATGAATAGTTCTACTGTAAGCAGATTGAATTGCCAAATTTTCAAGAATAGAGAAAGAAAAAAAATCAATTTTCAGGAAGAGTTCCAAGTTTTGGTCTGTTTTGAAAATATGGAGGCCAAATTCATTGCTTCTCCGGTACACTGTGAGCCGAATCAAAGTCAGTGTATGGGTCTGGTGTAATAACGAAATCATCTATTCCTGTAGACAAAAGATCGTCTACCAATGTCGGTGACAGTTGGAACACCTCGTTTAGAAGGTTAACTGCACAGAGATGTGAAGCATCGCCTTCAGCATAGGATGCTGCAGCAATGTTCGCGTCTGTTGTTACCTGTGTGCCTGTTGATCCATCTCGTACCTCAGCAGCAGCAGGAAGCATCTGTGAGATTTCAACGAATGCCGTCATCAGGATTGGTAGCCTCTGGGGACAACACAGAGCATGGGCCGTTATCAGGTCCAGCAGAGTATTGATATCCGTTGGCATGACTGATGGGAGTGTTCGACAGATGTCTAGCACGCATTCTTCACCGCAAAGCAGGCAGCGTAAAACAGGTAAGATGCAATCTTGCCAGATTGGTCTAAATGATAGAAACCATGTTGTATTAAGTTCCCATAGACGAAGTATGCCCAAAAGTTGCACTATGCGCTCACGGCACTTCCGTTCTAGGAGAGCTTTCTCCAAATTGCTGGGAGTGACGCCGGTTGATAGGCTTGCCATAGCGTAGTAGTAGGAATAAAAACAGGATTCCTGCAATGAGTGCTAGAATTAATGGCACACCACCAAACACCGAATGTGCGAAGTTTGGAATGATTCCGAGGACTGCCTGAAAAGGTGTTAACAGTCCTGAACAGATGGTCTTAAATACATGTACAATCCCGCTCGTATCAGACATGTTTAAGATACATCCCATCATTTCTACGAAATGTATAGGGCAGTTTGTACGAATTAGAGCCTGTATCTCAGCCGAAGTCCTTGCAATTTGTAGATCATAGATTTCTTTGGCCGAGGTCAAAGGCACTGTTTGTTGTAAAAGCATGGCTTTCATTCTGCTTAAAGTATCAAAACGTATAAAAGAAACATTCAATGAAGGCCATAGAGGCGACTCCTGACTGTGTCTATTTGGGGGAACAATACTTGCATACAACAAGTAACCCTGGAGCTAACCGTTACCAGATATGGGATTCCTGGCAACATGCCACAGCAACTCCGATCATTCAACATGAGGTAACTCCCGTTAGAAAGTTGGCCAAACGTTGGATTAATCACAGCAGCTGGTGTACCCTGCAGGTGGCAGGACAAGTTTGCCACAGAACCATTACAAGCCCCGTGTAAAGAAATGTCCTGACATATGAGAGATCCGCTCAGTGCATTTTCACAGTGTGTACCGCTTAGAAACACTTCACGATCCCCACTCCAACATCTGTATTCGTAAGGTAAATCCCAGGATGTCTTAATGTATTCTTTACCCAACCTTTCATATTTGCCTGCTTGCATTTGTTTGAGGCAATACTGAAAATGATAAGTAGTGACAGGCAGAGTTATTTTGCCATGGATAAGCCATTCTGTAGCTGTTTTTTCTGCTACCGTTAATGGTAATGTTTCCAGTTTTTCAATGCTCAGCACTGTATACTTTGCTCCCCTTTGTGCCAGTTCGACCTGTTTATCCGTGAGATTGTATTCTGAAAACAGAGACGACGTGTTGATAAAACGCCAAGGCACATAGCCTGCACGCAAGGATTGCAGCGTCCAGCCTAATAACATAATAGAACGTAACTGAGATTGGCCTTGTTGTAACATGGCTAAATCTTGTTCCAGTATGTCAATAGCAGAGGATACAATGTTGTCCAGTGAATAAATTCTGGATGACAAAGTTGTTAACCCATTGTCGACCACAGTGAGAGATTTCTCTAAGTTAATACGATCAAGCTCACGTATTCTTTTGGCGGTCTCTGCCTGTGAAACCTTCCATATTTCATTATAAGCAGCATAAATGCCGGCATATATGAAACGTTTTTGACGCGTTTTTCTTGGTCCTAGCAAGAAATGCCTAAGGTCTGTGTCTTCTTTAAGTAAAGATAAGTGTTGTTTCACATCCTCGAGTGTAGATTTTTGTAACCATTCGAAGCACAAGTTTCCTACACTGTATGTTGTTACTACCCCCGGATGTTGTCGTTGAATATAACGTGGGTCTGGCCTATGGATAGTAAAGCCCTGTTTTCTATTCAGGAATCTTTCTTGACAGATGTTTGTGTCTGTGGACCAGAGCAACCATTTTTCCCAATCAGGATCTGATCTGTTGTTTTGTAGTATTGTGTCTACTGTGACCGCTCCCTGTGTAGTGCTATTACTTGCAGGTGTTGGTACAGAAGGTGTGTTCATGTCTTTGATCTTGGCTAAACCAAGGCAAGACGTTTGTTGCACAGTGTCATTCAAAAACATTATTTGCTGTGGGATGATGCAGTCTCTAAACAAAGCTTCTATCCCCTGCACTTGCCAATCTTTAGAACCCCAGACAGATTTTGTGTCGATTGTGTCTTTCCAAAAGTCAAATCCTTGTCTAGACAGCTGGGTAATAAAAGCTGCAGAATAAATCTGTTTTGTATTATCTAACATAATTTTCTGTCCTGTTTTGTTTACATTCTTATAGTAAAATGTTTCTGGATCAGATGTATTGTACCCTGAAAAATATGGAAACTTCTTTGCAAACGTTTTTGAACTACCCCTTGGTGGTGTAGGACAATGTTCCCATTGGTTAAACATAAACACATTTATAGGTGTTGCAGATTTATACAAAAAGTGATGACCATAGTGGTTGTAACAATAAAGCTGTTCGTAGTCTGATGAGCCCTCTAAGTATTCATTGTTAGAGAACGCAGCAGACCTTTCTAGATCAGACATCATGTCATTAACAGTCTCAAAGTCCCAATCATCAGAATAGGTACTGGAGGTAATAAAGTCACTTAATGAAATTTTAAATAAATGTGGAATCTTCAAAAGTTCCATCGGGCCGAATATGTCGAAATCGGTTCTGTCCCAAACTATATCATCCTGTATAGGAACGGCTGTGATGTTCACTGCTGACAAGTCTCTTGCTTCACGATGGGATGATTTGTGTGGTTTTAAAAGTAAGTTCACATTTTTACTTTCAGTGTCTATACGAATGTATCTGCCATTTATAAGCACGCTAAGAGTCATAACCAAAGCTAGCCAAAGCAGAAAGAAAAATATTCCAGAAATAATCCATAGTTCAATCCATGGTGAAACCAGATAAGTCTCTTTCAGAAAATGAAAAAGGTCTTGTACTTGTTGTTTGAAAGTTTGTAGGGCTGGCGTCGTTTCAGGCTCACTTGGATCCTCAGAAAACGTATCAAAGTTAATGAAATAGCCAGAAGCAGTTCGGTCAATTGTTGGAATTGCATCAGGATTTGTTGAAATCGCTGGAACCAGTTGATCACGTGTTACGTTGGTATAGACAGGTGTATCTGGACAAACTGTTACTTGAGTTTCAAGAGGGACGAGTTCCATAGCATTGTTGCTTAGTCCTTCATCTCTTACTGCTGAATTCTCAATGGTTATGAGTCTTTCAGTCTGAACCTCTTGGATAGTAGCGAGAGGAGTGCGTCTGCTACTAGGTCGGAGTCCACGAGGCCTACTATTTAGTATTGGCCACATAGTGTGGTTTGATGAGGTCGATTGACACAAATCTTTTCTCCTTTTTTCCAGCAAGGGGCGGCAGAAGTACTGTTCTTGTTCCGTGGACGGCTAGGACAGTTACTGGTTGTCTGTAAGAAGGTCCGAATTCCTTCTTGTCCGTAATCTTCTCTCTGACTAGATCCCCAACTTTTGGGATCCAGACAGGCCTTGCTGGGACTGCCGGTGTTTCCCCAGTGGTGGTTGGCTTCAGGAACACGTTGCTTTGTTTCGATCTTAGTTTATTTAGATCCTGTAAAACAGCCAAACAATCTTTGATATCAAAGGGTTTATTTCCCACCACTGTGCCTTTACATTCGAGATCAGGAACCCACATGCTTGTCCCAAATAGGACCTCATATGGAGTGACCCCCCCTAGAGAACTTCTTGGCAAATTATTTAATGAGCATTGGACCCCATAAAGATGTTTGACCTACCCATCACCCGAATCTAATACTCTAGCTGTTATAGACTGCTTTATGTCCCGGTTTTTCCTTTCCACAACAGAATTTCCCTCAGGATGAAACGGAGAGGAGTACCAGAATGCTACACCCAAATTGGCCATGGCTTCTTTGTAAGCCCGAGAGCTAAACGCAGGACCCTGGTCAGAATGTAGTGTGCAAAAACAACAATTGATGGACAGAATGCAGAAAAATGTCGTACATTCACCCCAATACAGAGATCTGGGCCTAAATCCATCGTTTTTTTGCTCACCATGCCATTCCAGTTTGGACCCAGCCATATGCAAATCAGTCTTGACCCTGCACCCAATGGGAACAGTCCAGCCCGAACTGCCAGGCCAGGTCCTCCCTGGACTGGAAACAAGCATCCTAGGACTGGTTTCGGGCTTTCAGCCCTCATCAGCCAGGATAGCTTGACTCCAGTGGCATGGAGAATGTAGTGTGCCAATTGCGTATGTGCCGATAAAGACTCGCAAATCTTTTATAACAGTTCGAGCGTCAGCCGAGCGCTGAGGCCATATCCATAGGAACCTTGAGCACGAATCCACTGCGACCATTATGTATTTATAGTTAAAGTCCCTTTGCAAGGGACCGCAGTGGTCCAGGTAAACACAAGCTAATGGTTTGTCTGAAATCAACAGGGGTGTCTGCGCAGGACGTTCACTGTGGAGACTTTCATCTGTTGGCATATTTCACATTCCAAAACATAGTTTTTGGTCTGTTTCCTAATACCAGGCCACCAATATCTTTGTTTTAGTAAAGATACTGTTGCAGAAACACCTGCATGGGCAGAGGCTATCCCTTCATGTGCTGCTAGGATCAGTTCTAATCAACGTTCCATGTTTGGAATTACCATATCCCCCACTCCAGGGATTCGAGCAAAAGGAACGTTGTTCGCATCAATTACATAAGAGTACTTGAGTGGAAATTTCTTTGGTAACGCTGCACCACTGCCTTTGCTTGAAGCATTGACAGCCAACAATATCTCACTGTCTATTCTCGTTTTTGAACGAGTGATCGCAGCTACGGAAGCCGTCTGACCAGCCCCCTTTGCGGCTTCATCAGCCAATGAATTCCCTGTAACGTGAATGCCATCACTTTGATGACTCAGCATGTGTATCATGTGAGCTTTTGGTAGTTCGTTTTTCAACTGAACTACTTGTTCCCAAAGCGTTTTATGCTTTATTGTGCCACCTTTTGCATCTTTGAATCCGTTTTGAAGCCAATTCTGTATATATTCATTATATGACTGAACACAGTAAAAGGAATCGCACACTATGGGATTGATTCACAGAACTAACTTACGTGAAATACGTAAAGTTAGTAATTTTCGGTATTCACAGAA
This sequence comes from Calotriton arnoldi, assembly GCA_963921515.1. Classification (NCBI taxonomy): domain Eukaryota; kingdom Metazoa; phylum Chordata; class Amphibia; order Caudata; family Salamandridae; genus Calotriton; species Calotriton arnoldi. The sequence continues at coordinate 13,293 of CAWUFW010005638.1, forward strand.
TACACTTAGCACTACTAACTTTATGTCCGCTCCCGGGCCGGAGATTCCGGCCCTGTGGCGGAATTTCCGCCTCTGGGCCGGAATCTCCGCCTCCGGACCGGCATACCCTCATTTAGGCCGTTTCAATGCTCAAACGTCCTAAATGAGGGTATTCCGGCCCGGAGGCGGAGATTCCGGCCCAGAGGCGGAAATTCCGGCCCAGAGGCGGAAATTCCGCCACAGGGCCGGAATCTCCGGCCCGGGAGCGGACATAAAGTTAGCAGTGCTAAGTGTATTCTGTGAATACCGAAAATTACTAACTTTACGTATTTCACGTAAGTTAGTTCTGTGAATCAAGCCCTATAAGTGTGGGGAGTTCGCAATCTGTATTTTCAAGTGCCAGTTTGAATGCTTGTAGTTCAGCTCGCTGAGCTGTACAATCTCCTAGAGATTGAGTTTGAGTGACCATTGGTCTGAAGTTACCATCGCGCATGCGACCTTTAAGGATTGCGCACGCTGCACAGTAAGCTTGCTTACTCCCCGAAGCGGGTTGTGCTGATCCGTCAGTATAAATTATAAATTCGTACTGATCAAGAGGCAGAATTTCAGTGGGCAGAGGACATTCATGTTCATATTGCAGGAACGCTTGTGTTTTTAAATCAGGATCAAAAACATATTCAACATCTGTTGCAGCAAGAGAATTAACCCATTGTATCCATCTAGGATGAAAAGCTTTTGCATTTGAAATGCTCGCTTTTGTGACCGCCTCTAAGGCTGGTACTGGAGTTACGACAATAATGCGTCTCCCTTGAGCTAGAGCTCTTTCTTTTGCTAAAGCGGTTTGAACTTGTGTCAGTATTTTTTCTGTTGAAGTGAAGCGCATTTCTGCTTGTGTATACAAATGTGATTTGTATGCTATTGGTACTTTTTCACCCTCATTAAATGTTAAATAGGTGAATCCGCATTGACTCGAAATTATTCGGATCACTAAATTGCGTTTATTTACGCGTGTTTGTAAGTGATTTGTTGCTAACATGTTAGCTTGGAGTGAACGCAGGATTTCTGTGTGTTCTTGTGTCCAATATTTTGTTGAAAAATCAGGTTTGATTAATTCGTAGAGAGGTTTAACCCTTTCTGCGTAATTTAGAATGTAAGTTCTTCCAAAATTTAGGAAACCCAAGATGGATTGTAAATTTTTCAGCGTTTTTGGAGGTTGGAGCAACGCACACTTTTCTAAAAAGTTAGCTGTCAAGCTCTTGCCTTCACTTGAAAGCTCATATCCTAGGAAAAGGACATTGAGATGGGCAATTCTGGATTTTTTAAAGTTGAATTTATAGCCCTCAGAGGCGAAGCCCAATATAATGGTACTCACCCTGTTCAAGTGCCTATCTAGGTCATTGTCTGTCAGATAGATGTCATCGACGTATGACAATGCCTCATTATCATAAATTTGTAGTAACTCTGTTACTCTTGCTGAGAATAACCCCGGGCTGTTTTTGAACCCCTGTGGGAGTCTACAAAATTGACGCTGGGTCCCCATTATTGAGAAAGCTGTTAAGTACCCCAGGGATCGTCCCTCAGCCCAACACTGTTCAACATCTACATGGCCCCGCTCGCACGCATCGCCAGACAGCACGACCTCAACATAATCTCCTACGCCGATGACACTCAACTGATCCTCTCCCTCACCAAGGACCCCTCGCCGCCAAATCCAACCTCCATGAAGGAATGAAGGCCGTCGCCGATTGGATGAAGATCAGCCGACTAAAACTGAACACGGAGAAGACAGAGGTCCTCATCCTCGGCTCCAACCCCTCAGCCTGGGACGACTCCTGGTGGCCAACAACGCTGGGAGCAGCCCCGACACCCACCGACCACGCACGCAACCTGGGAGTCATCCTCGACTCAACGCTCTCCATGGCCAAGCAAGTCAACGCAGTCTCATCCTCCTGCTTCAACACCCTCCGCATGCTTCGCAAGATCTACAGGTGGATCCCGACAGACACAAGAAGAACAGTCACCCAGGCCCTCGTCAGTAGCAGACTTGACTATGGGAACGCCCTCTACGCGGGAGCCCCGGCCAAGCTCATCAAGCGACTGCAACGCATACAAAACGCCTCCGCACGCCTGATCCTCGATGTACCACGCCACAGCCACATCACCCCCACCTGAGGAACCTGCACTGGCTCCCCGTCGACAGGAGAATCTCCTTCAAACTCCTCATCCACGCACACAAGGCACTCCACAAGACTGGCCCAGCCTACCTCAACAGACGACTCCTCTTCTACGTCCCCAACCGCCAACTCCGCTCCGCCGACCTCTCCCTCGCCACCGTCCCTCGCATTCGAAGAACTACCACCGGCGGCAGATCCTTCTCCCACCTCGCCGCCAAGACCTGGAACACCCTTCCACTAAGCCTACGACAGACCCAAGACCTGCTGACCTTCAGGAGGCTACTCAAGACCTGGTTGTTCGACCAGTAGCAGCACCCCCCCCCCTTTTTTTCCCTAGCGCCTTGAGACCCTCGCGGGTAAGTAGTGCGCTTTACAAATTCTGTGATTGATTGATTGATTGAAGTACCTGCTTTCAGGTGCTATGTTTGGACAAAAGAAACCATTTGAAATGTCCAATGTGGTTTTATATTTACGCACAATGTTATTAATTAATGCTGTACTATGTGCATTTTGCACTGCAAATGTTTTGGAACAAGTGTTCAAGTGTCTGTAATCCAAAACTAGACGATATGTATTGTCTGGTTTGGATACAGGAAACAAAGGATTGTTCATTGAGGAGGTGCATGTTTCAATCACCCCTTGGTATTCAAGTTGATCTAAGATCTCCCTGACCTGTTTTTTAGCTTCTTGCTCTATTGGGTACTGCCTTTGTGCAGTAGGTTCATTTTTTAGCTGTATTTTGTGGTGAGGTGAGTCCAAATCCAATCCTACATGATTTTTGTATAATGCTGGGGCCTGGGCAACTGCCCATTTCCTGGCATAAGTATATTTTAGGTGAATTGGAATATGGTTGGAGAAGGTTGGCATAATGATGTCCTCACCATGTGGGCACTCCCTGACAAAGTTTGGTGGTCAGTCCTTTTCTGCTAGAAGTATATCATAACCCCTTGAAAGTTTCTCCCAAAAGAGTACTTTCACTTTTCTTGGTATGTCTCCCTCCATTCGGAGTGTTATTTCATATAACTTTTGTGGAGTACTAACCCTGGTGTCTACAGTCTCTACTGTGATGTACTCATTCAAGTCCACTATCTCCAGAAGTTCCTTCAGGTTCTGGCAAGCTATTGTTACTTCTGCTGCACTGTCCAGCATTGTCTGAGCCCATTCTCCGTTCTTGAGCTGTGTTCTCAGTATCCTCGGCATGTCTGATCTTCAGACCTGCTACCTTCTTTTGTGAATTGAGGTTTTGATTTATTTTTCTGAACGTGTTTATCGTCTTTGGATTTCACGCGTTCTTCTTTGTGATCTGACCGTCCTCTTCTTTCTGATGTCTGTGACGATATCTGAAAGGTACGAGAGGAACGTGTATCAGTATCTTGATATCTGTCAGGTTTTCTTAAATTATCCCTATTCCTGAGGTTATACCTCCTTTCAGAGGGCTCCTTTTGAGGAGACCTACCTCGGGATTGAGAACGTGTCTCGTTTAAATTTTGTTTATTAGTTTCCCACTTCTTTTTAGAAGATGTAGGAGTTTGTTTAATAGAGTCCTTCTCAGGACTTTCAGATAGTTTTGGCTTCAAAGGTTTTCCACCCAAACTATCTCTGCCTAATTCTGCATAAGATTGTTCTATTATTCTGGGTAGTTCATGTTGATGTTCTGTTACATCAAATTCCCTTAAGTGTTGGCGGATCGCCACTGATACTGCCTCCCCTTTAATATTAGATAATATTATTGTTGAGACCTGGTCGAAGTTTTTCAGTAATTGCATAACTAAATTCAAAGCAGGTTGTATTGTATTGTATAGTATTTAGAATTTATAGAGCGCACTGTGACCCTACGGGTATCCTGTCGCTTGAGCACGTGGGATCAGTTATCCTAGAGTGTGATGATGGTTGCAAAGAAAGACACTAAACTACACCCTGGGAAAGAGCCAAGTCTTCAGCTTCTTTCTGAATGGCAGCAGGTCATCTATCTGTCTGAGTTCGGCTGGGAGTTTGTTCCACGCCGAAGCTGCTGCGATGCTGAAGGCTCTTCCGCCAGATCTAACTCTTCTAAACTTAGATACTCTCGCCAATTTAGCTGAGGAAGAGCGAAGATTGCGTAGGGGAGCATACCATTCAAATCTGCTCTGTAAAGGCTTGGGCCCAATGCCATGTAGAGCTTTAAAAACTATACACATTGATTTGAATTGTACCCTCTGCACGACTGGGAGCCAATGGAGCTCGGCCAAGGCCTGAGATGATAAGGACTGGCGAGATCTCATAAGTGCCAGCTTGGCTGCTATTGACTGAATTCTCTGTAATTTCCCCATCAAATATTTAGGAGACTCCAGCAACAAGGCATTACAGTAATCCAGTCGGCTGAGAATAATAATAATACTCCTTACTACCAGCGGCCTGGTCTGCTTAGTCAGCAATGGGAGAATTCTTCGCAGCACCCTCATCAGAGCAAAGCAGCTCCCGACTGTCTGGTTCACTTGGGACTCCAGGCTCAGTTTACAGTCAAAACTGATTCCCAGGTTACGAACTACCTTTGCCGGGGTCAAAGAGGCTGTCACCGGTAGTGGCCAAAACCCAGTAGGTAATGGATAGGGAACCTTCCCCACTGAGCAGCACAGGATCTCAGTTTTTTCCCCATTAAATTGCAGATAGTTGTTTTCAAGCCAAAGAGCCGTATCTTGCATACAATTATGAAATTTATCCAGTGAAAGTGCCTGATGGCCTTCCAGAGATAGAATCAACTGGGTGTCATCAGCATAGTTCACTAGACTAATATTATGTGACTTGATAACAGCCACAAGAGGCTTCATGTAGATATTAAATAGGATGGGGCTGATTGCAGACCCCTGTGGTACCCCGTGCTGGACTCTCCTAAACTTAGATTGATACGGGGGAGAGCAACCGCCTGTTCTCTATCTGAAAGATAGGATTGGAACCACTTCAGTGCTAACCCACTCACACCTACTCTGGCGAGCCTGGCTAGGAGTACCGCATGGTTGACCGTATCAAATGCGGCGGACAGGTCCAACAGAATCAGGATAGTAGCTTGTCCCCTGTCCGCCCGCAGGTTCTGCCCCGTATTCATTTTGAATTTGTTTCAGGACATCTGGTATTACTGCAATTGACGGAACACCATGTGTTTTAGTATAGATGGCAGCAAAGACTGTGCCCCAAGTGGTGCAGTCTTCCAGTTGTGGTGTGATCCCCATTGGTAAACAGATTGTTAGGATTCTGTGTTTCTCATAAGGGCTAGTATTTGGAAATACTGCTTCGATTTGAGTAATTTTTTGAGCTATCCAGAATGGAATTTGTTCACGTTTTGTGGGCATTTTACCCATGACTGCGTGCAAAGTCTGTGGAGTAATTTTTAGTGTATACCCCTGTTGGGGTGTTTGATTTGGAATTGTTATAGGTGGTTGGACTGTGAAAGTCCGCATGACATATTGGACTAATTGTCTGTAAATTTTTATTAACTCTTGTAGTTGAGTAAGTAATTCCTCATCTGACATCTCTTCAATGTCAGGATGAGGTGTGTAGCCAGCTAGAATCGGCCATGTTGCTCCTGGTCTACCTAGTGGACCGAGCCTGGTAATATTTTTGTGATGTTTTAGGGCGCCTTTAAACCAGAGATTATGCTCCCGGAAAGTTAGTGGAATTTCAATATCCTCGAAAGGAATATATTCCTCTGGTAGTTCATCTTCTTTAAAGAAGTGAAATACTTTTGTTATTGGATTTGATTCTGGGAATACAATCCATGAATAGAATATCTCTGTCTGAAAGGATTCGTGTGCCTCTATCACGAAAACTGCTCTACCACCTCTTGGTGTTAGGCCGTGTTTTATAAGTTTTAGAGTGATGGCTCTCCTTAAGTTTGGAGGGATGTGTATAACACCCTCATCGGTTTCATTTAAACCTGTAAAATTAAAAGCTGTTACGACTGGGTCAGCCGCAGCTACACCGTTCTCGGTGATAGTATCCCCGTTCAGGGACATTTTTTGAAAAAATGCAGAACAAGTTTCAAGGAAACAAAGATAAGGTGCACAATATTTTGGAACACTGTATCCTTCAACGTTGAACAAACCATACAGCTAATATATAGGATTTTTGTCCTATTCAGCTTTGGCAGATACTTAACCCTACCCACTCCAGACGTCTTATGGAGTATGTGAGTAGGGGTCTCTGAGAAAAGCACGACTGAGTTACTCAGTATCTAGCGTTAAATTAGTGCCTTACCAAACGTTGGGCGCCATGTAGTGTAGTTCCTATTTCCCTAATAGGCTCTGCGCATTGGAATAATATACCCTATAGGTTTGGCATAGGACTGAGGTCAGTATGCCCCTATCAAGTATATTAAACTTAATTACTTTGTGCCAGCTAACTCAGAGGCCACTAGAAACTCCTTGTAAAAAGAAGGGAGTAGTTTCTGGCAACCGCATAAACATGACAACTTTGTTTCCCTTTAGAATCGGAACACTCTCAGAATCGTGGAAACAACAGATAACAGTTTCACTCAGCTAATCGTGCATGCTTAGTTTCTTCAGAGTTACACAGAAAGAATAAACGTGCGTTTCAATAAAAGGATTTATTGAACAGTTTTGTTTCTCGTGTAAGAGATATGAGATGTTACAATCATAAGACAGTATGCGAGATATATTATGTACAGCGTAAGCAGTAGAAGGAAATAATACTGCGCTAGCATTATCTTTTAGCTATGACACATATATTCATATACATAAATAACAAAAGCTAAAAATGTGAGTACTCATAAGATGCTTCTCTAACTAGTTCTACCCCAGTGTACCTAACCTAACTGTAGTGTAAGGTAAGAAGTAGGTGATGTATTCTATAGTACGGTCTGCTATAGTATGCCAAGTCTGATATGCTAAGTCTGGTATGCCAAGTCTGGTATGCCAAGAGTCCCTCTAGGTTCTAGTCAGCTCCATACCTTGAGAATGAGAGAGGGGGGAATCTCTTTCCGAGTCTCGAACTCAAACACCCCGCGAAGGGAGTCAGAACACTGGAAGCTGGATTCTCTGCGAGCAGGGATGACAGCCTCTCTTGTCAGTGCGTCAGGCCGGGACACGGGCTCCTCTAAAGTCGAAGTCTCCTCCTACTTGCTTGGGCAAGGGAAGGTATATTTATACCTGGTAGGTGCCTTGGAATGTTAGCATTGACGTAAAGTCGGGCAGAGGAAGACGTCAGGAATGAACCCTTAAGGAATAGCGGTTCATGCATAATAAATGAGTTCTTGGAGAAATCAATAATCCTGTGCTAGGGGAACTCCCAAGAGCTTAAGGGTCTGGTTTCTAAGAACTCGTTGTGACGTTGGGGTGGACGGATGTAGGTGACCATGCCTGTATTTGGATAGCATGGCTAATGCCTAAATAAGGACTGGGATCTTATGCCTATATAAGGGCAATGCGAATTGTGCCTATATAAGGACATGTATCAGGAAAACCTATATACGGACACCTAAAGCGGAATACAACAGTGTGTGTAGTGTTGTGGACAGTGGATGCAACCATGCCACCTCAGGCAGTGGGGAAGACCCCGGTCATGTAGCTGTGTCGCCCCCCCCTGTAAGCGTAAGTGGAGTGGGCTGGGCCAGCGTACGCCAAGCCAGCGTAGGGGTGTGAAGGATGTGCCCGGGGCTCTGGGCGTGGTTCAGTCCTGGCCTGGACAAGGAAGTAACTAATGAGTGTGTCACTGTTGTAGTGTCGGCGCCACCCAGTCCGCAATCGACAATGTTGCAATGTAGCATGCACCCGGAGGGCGGGCTCGCACGAACAGGGAAATGAAGGAGCGCCAGACCGCTCGGGGTCTTGGCTCATACATGCCAAGTGCTGTGTGTATCTGTATTGCTGCGGCATGAGCCAAATGCCTAGCCTTAATCGCAGCACGAGTCCAGCCAGGCATGAACTCTACATCTGTGTCCGCCCTATCCTTCCCACAGGCCTACACCCACGTGGCCGCCCACCTTCAACGGGCAACATCACAGTGTTGTTGTCAGGCTTGTGGACATGCACAGACAGGCATGACAATGGTGTGCCGTAGGAGTGCAAGTGATGCAACCGCGCAGCGCACACAGGTAAATTGGCTCGGGGGGAGGGAGGAGCAGCTGTGAGGCAACGTAACACACAGTGATGCCGCTCATTTGCCACATGCAAGACATGTCAAACTTGAATCCCAAAGTCGCACACATCCCACCCCACCCCCAACAAGCCACTTCACATTTCCTGACTGCAAGCAGATGAGAAACTAACATTAGGGATGAAAGCTCCTTTGTCTGGACTATCAGGCGGAAGCACATCAGCACCTCCGACCTCGGAATTGCATGTGCCCGGCAACCCCTGGCAGATACTAGAGCAGCTGATGACGACTCCCACACTACGCACAGCCCGACGAAAGACCAACGTATACACACCCCACACACAGAAGTCCTTGCTCGAAGGTATCTTGCATGGAATGGCCTTCACACTTACTCCCACACTATCCCAGGCGTACAACCATTGCACACTGAAACAACCCATTGATCCGAGCTGTGGCATTTCATCCACAGCACTGGCGCAGGTCAGAACAGTGCCGCTTCGACCAGAGCCATTGACGCAATGGCATAACATCCCGGACACTTGCACAACCCCTGTCAGGTGGAACTGTACCGTGCACCTATGCTGCATTTACTGGGGGCCCTGCCATTGACAGTGCTGAGGATCGGTTACCGGCTAAGCTTCCACCTTGCCAACGTCACCTGCATTCAGCCTGTGTTGCATTGTTGATCGTGCATATTTGAGTGGCCCATGGATGTCTGCCTATCCAACAGGACAGTAGCTGAACTGGATCTATACATGTGTGTGCACCCCCTGTTGGCCCACGACCAGGAGTGTCACTCTGATACCCGTTTATGGGATGCCTTGCTACCTGGCATGCATGCTGGCAGCTGGACCTGGGAGATTGCACAACTCCTCGTGTGCAGTGACCACATTGAACCGCTCCCCTATTGGGCTGTAGTGCTAATCGGTGAAAGGGGGTGGACCCAGCACATCTGTCCGGACCTGCTAATGGATCGCCTCGCCCGTCCTGTTTGATGAAGTCAACAACGACCTCATGTTGGAAATGATAGCCTACGGAGCTGCAATGGCTTTCATGGACGAGTAACTACGTACCTGCAGCCACAACAGATTGGAACCCATTGCATATGTCCCAACACCTTGTTGCATCTTGGAGATCTGGTCACAGATCCCACGACAACAGTGGACATGGCTGCATTCGCCTGGACTCCAAATACATGAGCAGACAACAGTGCGGGTTGAGACACACCTGTGAAGGGTGAGGCACTCCCCGGAGTGGACAGCGGCGCTTGTCAACGTTCCTCACATCCCTGACATACTGCTGCATTGCTCTGCATGTTGTGGCACTTCGCTTGCCCGTACTGACACGCATATGCTAATAAAGTCTACGCACTTTCACGTGTATTCAACTGTGATGAGTGTTGATTGGAATGACAATGTGTGTCTCACTGCCTATCTGGGTCACGGCCTGACATGCGCATTGGTAACATTACCCAGGGAGTACCTTTTTGTGGAATCACTGTCCCTACATTCATCCATACTTTCATACTTGATTGGTCATAGCCACGACACATCTGTGTGAATCAGAATGTTGTTTTCGCATTCAGTGGAGTGTTGAAGCTGGAGCAGTACAGGGCCATGTACACCCCACTGTACATTGTTGCCCCGTGGAGGGCCAGCCAGAGTCCATTAGGGGTTGACAAGTTCATCGGAAGAGGCAGACTTCAGTTCGCAGTGTGATTGCTGTGTCATTGGTAACCAAACCAAATATGGCAGTCCCTGTCGAGGTCCAAGGTGAGTGTCGCTGAGTGTATCGGGGGACAGTGGAAGGTGTTAATCCAGGGCATGATGCAGAGGGCAGAACCAACCTGAAACAGGCCATATGGCGGAGATGAATGCTACCACTTCATTCCTACCACAGTGCCAGATTCATCATCATCTTCGTCCTCTGATGTGTCAGGTGCCTCACATGTGGGTGGTGGTGTTTAGTCTGCATCACTGTGTGGCACTGACACTTCAGGGGTGGAGATGTGGATGGAGTAGTAGCAGCAGCATTCATTCGCGCCAGGCCTTGTGGCGGCAATGCCATGACGAGGATCTGCAGGGCATGGAAGATCACAGCTACATCTCGCTGGTGTGCAGCCGTGGCAAACATTCTTTCTGCCTGCATCTGCTCCATGTTCAACATGATTCTACGCATGTGTCCCAACTCCCAGCTGGCATCGCTGGAGCCACTCTGACTGGACAGTTGTTCTTGGCTCAGAGTCATGACTCCAGCGATGTCAGCCATGGATTGTTGGAGAGCATGGAGCGGACAGTGGGTGTCCGTTAGGGATTGTAAGTGGTCCCTGATGGGACGTAGACACCCACGTATGGCATCTAGTTTGGCTGCCATGAGGTCGAATCCCACTCGCAGCTGATCAGCCATCTTCTCCTGGCACCCTAACACACGGCGTTGGAATGCCATGTGTTGGTCGTGGGGGTCCTGGGAGACAGCCGTGGTGGTGGGTGCTTCCTGCTGTGTGGTCTGTGCAGGGGGTGGGGTCTCCTCGATGCAGCTGGGCTGCACTGCTCCTGGAGGTGGAGTGCCGAAGCTGTCCATGGGCTGTTGGAGGGCGTCGGTGTCGATGTTGGGGAGGTCCTCTTCAGCATCAGTGCTGAGTTGTTGGGTCTGCTCTGCAGGAGGTGTTGATTCTCCCTCTGCAATGTGAAGGGGAGATGCAGATTGACATTGTGTTCACATGTATGTTGACGCATTGGACAAGTTTACTTGCAGACTGCATGACAATGTACATTGTGACTGTTTGTGAGGAGATGCCTATGTGATGCGGGACAGTTGACATTTCTACACCATCAGGGATGTGAGGTTGTACTTGTACATTGTCATCTCACAGTTTCCTGCTATGCCAAATGCGAATGGCCATTTTCTACACACAAGCGGCGGCAGTTGTGTCCTCTGTTCTGTTGTGAAAGTCTTGCAGTTCGTACCACATTGTTATCAATGTTGTGGTGCTCTGATTCTTATGTGTGTGTGCAGCATTGTGGGTGTGTTGCCCCTTCAGCTCTGATTTGGCTGGCACTTATCCCTTTCAGGCGGTGTGCCTTTGACCTCTGTGCTTATACAGTGCTGAGATGTGGCAGACTTGGGTAACTTGGGCTCTTGTTCGGAGTTGTGGCTCTTGGGCATGGTTTGTCCGCAGATGTGCTATACTTAATTGTGCATGTGTGCCATTGTGCCCATCTCCCCCCGTCCCCCCAGTCCCTGGTCATTACTCACCCTGTTGCTGTTGGCTCAGGTCATGTTGTGCAGTGTCCGGTCCCCCAACTCCTGCCACCGTCTCCCCAATGCTGACTCGGGTCACCATTCCCTCCATCTCATCCAGCTCCTGGTGTGTCGCTGGACTCCCTCCTCCAGTTTGCGTTGCTGCTTTCAGGTTGGCTGCAGGTTTCGGCTTGGTTTTGCGCTTCCCATCAGTCCAGCGCTTCTTGCAGTCATCCACTTCCCTTCTCTTCACTCCGACTGCATTCACCTTGGCCAAAATGGACTGCCATATTGTATTTTTAGTTGCCAATGACACAGTGGAGGTGATGCACAGTTGGTGGTGGTGTTCTATGTCCTCCGTAATGGGGATCTGGTTTTCCTGCATACTGTAAGGCGTCATCCTCTTCCTCTTCTTCTTCTCCTTGCCCTTCCCTGACCCCGAGGTCCCAGGCTGGTCCTCCGTGGGGCTTGTGGGGTTCTGGTTGTCCTCTGTTCTTGCTCCGGCTACCTCCATGGTGCTTTGCAGTTGTTTGTGTTTTTTGTTGGCGCTTTTGTGGTGGTTTTTACCGCCTGACTGGTGGGACTTGCAGGCCTGGCGCTGCTTGTCGTTGTGTTTATTTTACGCAGTTGGGCCCTTCGCAACTTTTTTCACGTTCGGCTTTAGATTTTTATCGCCGTCCCGGGGATTTTATCGCGGACATTTGAGGCGTTATCAGGTCACTATCGCATGTTACCGCCGTGTTGAGAATGGGGCGTTGATACGGGATTATTTTCCCGCGATGGACGGCGATATGTGACATGGCGTTAACCCATTTTGGCGATGATTATCGCACGTTCTTGGGAATATCCCCCCTGGTGTTTCACTCTTAATACTTGCTGAACTAAGATTACTTTTACAGATGCTATCATTTGAATGTTTCTGTTCCCCAAACCTGTTTCACATGTACATGGCCACGGTGATTACAGTTTGAATAGTACCTGATATTTTATTTTGATGGCGGTAGTTAAAAGAAAAATGTAAATAAGTTACACACTTTTTTTCCTGGTGTCACTTATAAAACTTATCTCAGACCACATGTTGTTTCAAATGGTGCTGTGATTTTTCAAATCTCTGCTTTTGAGTTGGAGATGAAGTCAATCTAGGGTTTTCTCTTTTGTGGTCATATCATGATGGGCCTTTCTGGCATAGCACAGAGCCAATCACCTGTTTTATGTACCTGCAAGGTGTAATGTGAGTTCATTTACCCCGATATTTCTCTGAGTTAGTGCCTCATTTTGTGATAGCACATCTTGGAAACAGTGAGCAAATGTTGCCTCTTTCTGTTTCTGAACTGTGCTGTCTGAAATTTAACCTTATTTACAGATGGACAACCATGGTTTTGGTGACAGGGTACTCGGTTGCATTTACGATGGAGTACCCTATCAACATTACACTAAATCAGGCTCTTAGACTTGTGATCTGTGCCTTCTTCACTATTTATTTTATTCATGACATTGTAGATGCTATCAGTAACAATCCCAAAGGAAAGACCCCTTATCCTGATTGTGTGCCTGTGGATCTCTTTAAATTGAATATAGATATCTCATCCACAATCATCACTAACACCTTAAATTCTGCTTCAAGCACTAGTCTTCCCTCTTCTTGGTCCCAATCAATCATTGCTTCTGTTTTTAAGAAGGGGGACACAAGTGATCCCACCTGTTACAGACAAATCTCTTTAATGGAGTCAAATGTGAAAGTTGTTGGCTGGGCCCTCTGGATAGGTTGCCAGAGTGGGCAAATAAGAAAAAAAATTAAACTGAGTTCATGCATCTGTCATTCATGAATCTGAACTCAGCTTTTGACTGTACACACTTGGAGAGGTGCACTACCAAAAAGTCTTTTCAATAAGTAAGGCTGACTTGTTCCTTTATGTGAAAATAATCCTTTATTTTAAACGTCATCAGACGGGATGAAGAGCGTGAGGTAGTAGTGCTCTTTGTAGTCATCCAAAAGCACGCGTGTATAGCAGGTGCAAATTAATGCGTCATGCTGTGGCCTCCATGATAAGGGCCTGGATGCGTGATCCTAAAGCGCTGCACGTCTAGACCTTTCCTTCCCGGGTCACCAGTGTCACTGCACCTGCTATACACGCGTGCTTTTGGATGACTACAAAGAGCACTACTACCACACGCTCTTCATCCCACCAATTGCAACCCTTGGGGAACAAAGAACCACGGCTCCCCAGCTATTGTCAAATCATCATTGCCCTGAATAAGTTCATTCCTTAATGAACGAAACGCGTTGGCTGGAGCTCATGTTGTCTGATGACGTTTAACTCCTTGGCCGCGATCGGAATTCCGCTCGTGTGCTGGACATTCCGATCGCGGGTGCGGTCGTGACGAGCTCAGCTCGTCATGCGCACAGCGCTACCGCGCAGCATGACGAGCTGAGCTCGTCACGCGCATCGAAGGGGTTAAAATAAAGGATTATTTTCACATAAAGGAACAAGTCAGCCTTACTTATGGAAAAGACTTTTTGGGAGTGCACCTCTGCAAGTGTGTTCAGTTTCTATTCTGCTTGGCAGTTGGCACCCAACAACGACAGGTGCAGGAGTTGCATGTGCACACCAACTCTCATCACTTTCAGATAACCACAAGAGGAGTACAGCAGGGAGGTGCGGCTATTGCGGTCCGCCGTTGCTTGCTGCGTATCAGCTTTTGACTGTGTGAACAAATCCAAGTTGTTGGTGATTATGCAATCTCTGGGGTCGAGGAAGCTAATGCAATTTTGTTTATGTTAGCTCTCTGCCAACCTCACTGTGAAAGCTGAATATGGGGCAGGAGGAATTGTACAGATTCATTGCAGCTAACCAGAGGTGTGTATCAGGGGTGTGTTTTGGCACTGTTTCTTTTACACTTTATAATAATCGGCTTGAAACCGCATTGTTGACCAAAGGACACAATGTGACTCTGATAGGTTTTTGCCCCATTCGACATTTTTGTATGCTGACAATGCCATTATGCTAGCTAATTAGGCTAATGGCTTGAACAACCCTTAGGAGTCTTTTTATTGCCTTCATGGATGATCCAGAGCTAAGTGTCAATTTTTCGACCTACATCCTGATATTTGGACCTAGTCCACCACAACCTAATTAATGATACAATCATGAGCAAAGTTAAATTCTTCTTGTGCCTGTGAGTGCCTTTATGATGATCAAAATAAGTGACAGCATCCTTACTATCAGACGGAAACAGTTTGTTCAGTCAATGGGAGCTGCTTTGGATTTTGCCTCAAAATAACATTCAAATCCAGCTTGCTTTTTTACCCATCTATATAGCCAAATGTGTTCCCACTGCAAATTATGGAGCTGCTATTTGGGGCTATAATGCAGTTATTAATTTACAAACTGAGAAGAATATGTTTTTAAACAGATTTCAGCTGCTTTTTTATCTTGCTCCTTGTTTATTTCTTTATTTGTCATGAGGAATTTGGCCTGGTTCTTTTGGAGGACGTTAATAAAACACAGCTGTAGTTTTTTTGAATCTCCGTATGGAGTAAAACCTGAAATTGAGCTCAACAATTTAATAATAAACGACTGCCAGTCCCCTGAATGGATCTTCTGGGTTAGGTGTCTCAAAACTACCTTTTTCAAACTTGACAGACAGGCTTATTTGTTAACCCTTCATAATTGACTAAACAGGATATGCTCTGGCCTAAATCTGCTTTTCACGACTTTACACATACCTAAAGGGAGGATACTGAACTGCAGAAATCAACAGGATGTTCACATGCTCTACTGAAAATGGTTTCCTCTATTGAGCCTTATCTCACTTATGTGTGAAATACAAAAGGCACAGGTTTTTATTATTACATTTTAAGTCCAAGAGTGTGCATATTTTGATGAGTTTACCGAAAGATGGATGGCTACAGCGAATTCCGCCTGCGTGTAGCCACAGGTGACCTCTTGCCCCTCCCCCTGCAATGGAGCCCGCTGATTCACGTACCTGATTGTTTGAACGGTACGAAGGCGGCCGCTGGACTGTGGTAACCGCAGGGGCTAGGTTTCCAGCCCGTCAGACCGGGGGCTGTAAATCCTCTGTATGCTTGACCCCCTGCTGGCTGGAGAAAAGTCACGATCATGCCCGAGTGGTGGGGGCACCCGGCCGGCTGCACTGGATGCCATGTGAGCTTGCTGGAAGACGCCCCATGCTGGGGGTGAGACTCTGCTGGGGAGCGTTACTGTTTGGTCTCCTGCCGGCCTGTCTGGCGCTTAGCAGCCACGAAAAACCTGAATCAGGGCTGATACCATATGAGGATACAAAGGTACTCTGAGCCCCGATCAGTGGAATAAGGTCTTCGTTTTTTTTTTCTCTTTCCATTTTGTTGTCTGGAACTTTTCTGCTGCCCTACACTAATGAGACGAAAACAAGAAACAAGGGAACCCTACTCACATGGAACCAGGGTAAGTATTTTATAAACAGAAACAGCGGTTCCTGTGTACAAATAACAAAGGATGTGGTACTAATATGCGCAATCACAATGTCTATGGGTTACATCGATGTCAGAAGGAGAAAAAACCATACACAGCTCAATATTCAATGGTAATTTTTTATATAAGTATAAATACACTTTTACAAATTTTTCAAAAGAACAGTGATTAAGTGTCCCCAGTGAACATGGAACCTAAAAGAACAGTGGTGACATATTAGTGACATATACAATCGGTTTTCAACATTTGTAAAGTCGACCATTAAAGGAATTGAATAATTACAACAGCATCCTTATTAAGTAATAGGAGCTGGAAAAATGGTTCGCTTTGCTTTTGTCGATGGCGTTTCGACCTCTAGTACAATGAGAGGTCTCTTCAGGACCTATTAATGTAGGGACATCTATGAAAAAAGGGGAAAAAGGGATACTGTCAAGAGTGGGCCTTATGTAGTCTAACAGGCAATGTCAGAGAGGTAGGAACGGCCTGTACCTGAAGGGGAGGATATCAGGTCAGCATGAAGAAAACGTGCACCTCCGGGAAGTGATAATGTGAAAAGAAGGGTGTTTACTCACATGAGACCCAGCCGGGCACTGGACATGTGGAGGGAGGAATGAGAGAATGAATCAGCGCAAATAATCACAAAAGCTGGACCTAATGATTCTGTATAAAGACCAATAAGTACGAACTCACCCCATGGAGGGGAAGTGGGGGGCTGACACTGGCTGTTGCACAATATAGTGAAGAAATTTATGGATCACAACAATCCAAGATGTATAATATGGCCTCTGTGAAGAATAAAGAAAAGCCATTCAGTGAAATCTGCCTCACTGTAGCACAATTATCGTGCCAGAAAAGAGAACCCTTACCGGGAGCAGGACGAAAATTGTTCCGCCCTCTGTCTTGGGACATGTAGAATAGTGGCACTGAAGTACACGTCGATCCGTGTATCTAAAAAAATAAGTAAGAGGGTAATGGGTGAATGGCAACTAAAACACATGCTATAGCAGTGTGTTATCTGCTGGCACTGGAGAAAACACCCTTCTTTTCACATTATCACTTCCCGGAGGTGCACGTTTTCTTCACGCTGACCTGATATCCTCCCCTTCAGGTACAGGCCGTTCCTACCTCTCTGACATTGCCTGTTAGACTACATAAGGCCCACTCTGACAGTATCACTTTTTCCCCTATTTTCATAGATGTCCCTACATTAATAGGTCCTGAAGAGACCTCTCATTGTACTAGAGGTCGAAACGCCGTTGACAAAAGCAAAGCGAACCATTTTTCCAGCTCCTATTATTTAATAAGGATGCTGTTGTAATTATTCAATTCCTCTAATGGTCGACTTTACAAATGTTAGAAACCGATTGTATATGTCACTAATATGTTACCACTGTTCTTTTAGGTTCCATGTTCACTGGGGACACTCAATCACTGTTCTTTTGAAAAATTTGTAAAAGTGTAGTTATACTTATATAAAAAGTTACCATTGAATATTGAGCTGTTTATGTTTTTTTCCCCTTCTGACATCGATGTAACCTATAGACATTGCGATTGCGCATATTAGTACCACATCCTTTGTTATTTGTCCACAGGAACCGCTGTTTCTACACTAATGAGAGGCTAATTAGAGGCTACGGATACAGCTGCTACATAATTGCTACATAGCGGCATATTTTGCAGTGTTTAAATATTACGTTAGGAGGAAAAATCAGCCTGTCATTTCCTAACTGATAAACGGATTGAATTTCTGAAGAGCAGTAACAGTGCTGCCCTGACTGATGTTGGTGTTCTCTGAGGGCTCCCCTTGAGACGGCCGGGTATTTCGGAGCTTCTTGAAATTCTGTTAAGGTGTCAAGGTGTCCCCAAGACGCTGTGGGGGATTTATACAGCAGGTCTGGGAGTGCTGCACAACCAAACAAGCATGAGTACGCCTAGCCAAGCGGCATGACGAAAGACTGAAGGCTGAAGGCATATTCCACGCACAGACTGTTAACTCAGGAAAATCAGCCCCTAATGACCCAGAGACTGCTGCTGGGACATTTAAAGAACCCCCTCCCCTGCCGCTTAGTCTCACTGCAGTGGGCTCGAAGCAGGAAGCAGTAAAATCAGAGTAGCTGCCACACACTATCCTGAGGACAAGTTGTTCTCCTTGTAATAGGTTGAAACAAATATTGTGTGTTTGGCTGCTAGTTTTTTGTCAAGATAGGGAAGCACTTAAAAATCGCCAATGTAATAGCCCATGTTGATTCAAGTGGGGGTCTTAAGTCAAAAACTCGGACGACCCAAATGAAGACAGCCTCAGCAATTGCAAGAGCTGAACGCTCGCAGAAAGCTCGTCAAGGCCCAGCTATAATATCAAGCCCACCAAGCTCAGAAGACGATCTGTTGGATCTCGGGAAGGGTACTAAGGAGGATCAGACCCTGGAAATTTCTGAGACTCTTTGCCTTGAAAAGCCGAATGAAGATCTTACAGCTGAGGGACTAGTTCTGGCCCAATTTGGCTCAGCTTCCGGGGGGGCCATCATCCAGGAAGATAGCCAGGCAGTTGGAAATCCTGGAAATTTAGAAAGGAGCCCAAACCAAGAGACCGCAAAGCAAGATTCCACTGGCGCGCACCAAATCAAAACCAAGGAGTATCCATTATTTCTGAAATCTAAAACATCCCTACCACCTGTGCAGCCTCCATGTACAGAACAAGAACCCTTGGGGAAAACGCAAGTGGATGGACCACTGGATATTCAAGCATCTACTGTTACTTCATCGGCTTTACCTCCTAGGCCCCTGGATCACTCAAGGGGGGATCTGAGGGATGGTCAGCCTTCGGTCTCTTTGGTGGATACAACGACCGCAGCAGAACGGCAAGATCTGACCCAACTGGCTCCGGAAGAGCCTGTTGGAATCCAGCATTCAGACACTGGGGCCAGCTTTCAATGTGACATTAAATCCATGCTGAATCTCATTTTAGATGAGATACGCGAGATGAAAACGACACAAGCGAATGAGATTGCAGCTTTACACCTTCGCTTGTCAAAAATTGAAGAAGCAGTTGGCAGTTACCCGGCAAGATTACAGGAGGCTGAATCCAGGATATCTCTCCTCGAGGATCAGATGACCGTGATGCAACATCAGGCAACCTTGGATAAGAAACAAACATTTTTTGGGGAAAGCAAGTTGGAAGAACTAGAGAATCATTCTCGATGCTCTAATTTGCGATTGGTCGGGGTCCCAGAAGGTAGTGAGGGGTTACAAATGCTCCAGTGGGTGGAATCATTTATTAAGGATAATGTGCTGCCTGAGTTTTCCGGAGATCTTACCATCACAAGAGCACATAGGGTCCCAGCTCAGCCATTTCCGAACTCAAAACTACCTCGAACAATCCTTGTTAACTTCGCAGACTTTTGGGTTAAAGAACAGATATTGACTTGGGCTATTCAAAAGAAACAATTTTCAACTCGCGAAGTTCCTAGCTGTCGCATTTTTTCCAATTTGTCAGCAGCAGCGGCCCGCCGTCGGAAAGAATTTGTCAAGCTTCTCTATCTGTTCAAGGCACAGGGGGCTCAGGCGGCTATAGCCCAGCAATCTAAGCTACGGGTTCTGGTGCAAGGGAAATTCCATATGTTTGCAAACCTGGAGGAAGCACAGGAGTTCCTTCAGAAAATCACTATGGATAATTAGAGGACTAAGACTGGTCGTAATGTTCTTTTTTTTTTTCTTCTCTCTCTATTTTTTTCTTCTCTTTAAAGGGGAAAGAGAGGGAAAGAAAAAGAAAGGGAAAAAGGGGTTTCATTAATCGCTGAGACTAAGGGGGGCAAGGTCACTAAGGGTGCAATTACAAGGCACCCAGCTTAGGGGCTAGTTAGCGGGGGAGGCAGGGGGTATGGTGGGCTATTCCCCAACTGCCGGGGTTGGGGGGTATGGGAAGGTAGCGGGGATGGGGGAAGGGGAAGGGGTAAGCAAGGGAAAAAGGGAACAGGAAAAGAGTGAAGTACACAGGATATGCTCTTTGAAAAGCAAGATGTTGCTGGGACTGGTTTCTAGGGGAGACAATGGTAAAAGAAGAGTTAAAATAGTAGAGAACATTTTTAGAGTGGGTAAAGTTGAGAGAGGCCTTCCAAGATGGATTCAAGGATGCAGAATATAAAAATGATTACGCGTAACGTTAATGGATTGCTAAATCCGCGCAAAAGTTGTGCTTTTTTAAATTGGCTAACTTCCCTCTCTCCTGAAATTATATTTCTACAAGAAACGCATTTCAGGACTGACACCCCTAAGATATCTGTTCCTAAGAAATATGCGCATGCGTTTTCTCATCTGCTAATTTAGCGGTTAGAGGGGTAGGGATCTTACTATCTAATACACTGGATTGGCAGGTTAAGGAGGTTCGGCGGGATGGAGAAGGTAGATGGTTATGGGTAAAAGTAAATCTGGAGGGAACAGTGCTGAATTTGGTTAAATATCACGGTCCTATAGAGGACGAAACTACAGCACTTGAGCAAATTTATCAATTAGCAGCAAGTATGGAAGGCATACTGATTTTGGGCGGTGACTTTAATTTTATTCAGAACCTGGCACTTGACACATCAAAAAAAGCAAAACGACACTTAAAGCCTAAAACTGCAAAGTTAATAAGAAGTTTATCAAAAGATTTCGCCTTAATAGATCCATGGAGACAGGGGCATCCTGGCTTCTTGCAATTTACCTGCTACTCTGCAAGATATAGAACGGCATCCTGTTTGGAATTTTTTTTTGTGGATAAGTTGTTTGCCAATGGTGTGTCAGAAATATTGGCCAACTCGTTTTCTGACCATTCTGTAGTTTCTTTCACGTTAAGGCTAGAAATCACCACGAGAAAGAAATCAAGGTGGCAGTTTGATAAATCTTTACTACAAGATACTACGTGGGTGACAGAAACTAAGATTTTTATCAGGGAATTTTTTCAGTTTAATGTAAATACTGCCCCACTGATTATGGTCTGGGAGGCAGTTAAAGCTACTTTTAGAGGTCAGACGATACCATATAAGTCTAGAATAAGTAGTCAACGCAAGCAAAAGATTCTGGAATTACAGACTGCTGTAGAGAAAGCTAGACAAAACGTAACTTTAACAACCACAGCAGAACATATTATAAGAGCACAACAGCAAGAATTAGCAAAAGCTAAGGAGCAATTGAAGGATTTTTTTCTGTTAGAGGAAATCTCAGGAAGCAAGGCTTATCAACAAAAGCTTTATGAGGAAAGCCAGCATATTGGCAGATATTTGGCCTGGTCCACGAAAAGTCAGAAAGCGGCACAATTAATTAGTCAAGTTAAAAATCCTTCTACTGGTTGGTTAGAAGAAAATAAGCAGGCAATTTCTGAGGTGTTTCTTTCACATTTTAAACAAATTTACATGGAAATACAAGCAGTAGATGAGTTAGAATTCACATCCTATTTCGAATCGCTGGAGCTCCCACAGGTATCGCAGCAGCTCATTGAAACGATCAGTGACCCAATAGGAATCCCAGAAAGTTTGTCTGTTTTAAAAAGTATGTCCAATGCTAAGGCTAGTGGGGTGGATGGGATCCCGGCGGAAGTATATAAGATATTCCAAGAAGAACTACTTCCCTTTTTAGCAAAACTGTTTAATCAAGCAAAGGACGGGATAGACATCCCCAAAAGCTTTAAAGAATCAGTGCTGGTAGTCTTCCTTAAAAAGGATAAAGATCCTCGTGATCTAACTCCTATCGCCCTATTAGTTTGCTAAATACAGGCTACAAACTGTTTATGAAAATTTGGGCAAGAAGGATTGCCCCATGTGCACAACAGGTGGTTCATCCAGATCAAAATGGCTTTATTCCAGGATGGCTAATGGCCTCTAATACATATTATTTAATACAAGCCATTGATTATTTTTCAACAAACAAGATCAATGCGGCCATTTTGATGGTGGATGCCGAAAAGGCTTTTGATCTAGTAGACTGCCGTGCTTTATTTTTTATTATGCATAAGTTTGGTTTCCCGTCACAGCTGATACAAATGTTGAGAGAATTATATAGCTATGCGGAAGCCAAAATTATCATTAATGGATCAGAAGCCGGTAAGGTAAATATTAAGCGTGGCACACGACAAGGTTGTCCGTTATCCCCCCTACTGTTTTCTCTGTTTATTGAACCCCTAGCTGTTAAAATTCAGAACAGTTTAATGATTTTGCCCCCCATGGAGGGGATGGCAAAAATTAAGCTGTACGCAGACGACATTATTTTATATCTTGAGGCGGGGGGGTCTAATATACAGAATGCGCTTAACGAAATCCCGAAGTTTACGCAGGTAGGGGGGTATAAAGTGAATCAAGCTAAAACTGAAATTCTTACATTTAACTCTGGGTCTTCTGATATCCTGGCCTCCCTTCAGTTACGTGCATCGCATACAGTTAGATATCTGGGGATTCATGTCACAAACGATTTCGGACAATTATTTGCATTGAATTATAATAGCACGCAGACGAAAGTGAAAAAATTACTAGATAAGTGGCCTTTGCTCCACTTATCATTGATAGGACGGGTTTCTATGGTTAAAATGTCGGTGCTCCCATTATTTTTGTTTCTTTTTTGTAATCTTCTCTTGAAAATTCCAAGTTTCTATTTTAAATAACTGGACGAAATGATCCGGAAGTTTATCTGGAATAATAAACATCCCTGGGTTAAGTTAGCCACATTACAATTGGATATAGCACAGGGCAGATTAGCACTTCCACATTTTGTAACTTGCTATCAGGCTTCCTATATTAATCTACTATCACAATTAGGAGAGGAAAACTCAGTTTTTGATAACTTTTTTTTAATACATATGCTGAAGGAAAGTGCCATAAAACTTCCCGATTTCCTACGACTAGCAAAACTTCCTAAAAAAAACAGATACAAGGTGATACTGGCATTAGCAGCAAGAACTCAGCTTTTTTTTAAATCACGAGATATTCCAGCATTTCATGCTTATACCCCTATTTAAGACGGCGCAGCAGGAGGTCTTATATTGCCTAGAGGGCTTTACCAAATATGGCCAGAACTAGGTTTCGGTAAGCTTGGGCATTTTTATAATCATGAGACATTAATTTCTTGGGAAACAGTCTGATTGCAATCTTGCACATTAACTACCGCCTTTCAAGTAGTTTTCTTCAGTTCCTCAACTTTCTCAAAAACTATTATACTATGCTGGGTGAGACTGCACGTCAAATCACTAGGCAGATGGCAAATAGAATGGTGGGGGTGGGATTGTGGTATCGACTATTACATCAGAAGTCTCATAGCGAGGAGATTTTTCTGAAACAGCTTCAGAATATTCACTTGGAGACGGGTTGCAAGTTTAATGCAAAAGAATGGCAGCAGCTCAGTGAGTTATCGAATAAAGCGCTGAGAGGTGCAAATTTTGAGAGAATGAATTTTTTATCTAGATGGTTAGCATATTATACCCCCCTGAAATTGCATAAGATGTTTCCAACTAATCCGAACCAATGTTTTAGATGCAATAAACAGGGTGATTGGGGCTGGGTACACATATTTTATGAGTGTAACAATTTACAGCAAGTTTGGAAAGATGTTTTTATTAAGATTTCTCGTTTTTTGTCTTTGAACAATTGCCCCTTCATCTATGTTGGTTTTATTTGGTTTATCGGGAGAGGTAAAGTGGTTGACGAAATATCAGCTGTATTTTAAACTAATTTCTATAGCGGTCGCTAGGTCACTTATCCTGCAAAATTGGAAAACTGATAAGCAACCTAGGATTGATCATTGGGTTAATAAAATGCGCAGGACTTTCAGATTTGAGGAGGCCTATGCAAAACGTGTAGGAGCTACTGTAAGATTCAGAGCTATTTGGCAGAACTTCTCTACTTATTGTATGGTGGAGGACAGCAGAGTGTAAGAGCCGTGCGTCCTAAGGAGCTAATCTCTGCATTTAATATAATAGCTGCTGTTAGCCGTATATGCACTTTAAATAGTTTTTGATATCGTTTTGCAAAATCAGATGTAGGTATTGTTTAGATATTAGTTAATTTCAGCACTTTATTAAAAAATAGCTGCTGCTACTCTTACATTCACTTTGAATAGTTTGTGATTCTCACGCTAGGCTGTTGTAGTCATTGTATAGATGTCAGTTTATCTTAGTATTTGATTAAAAAATCTTCTGCTAGTGGCACATGCACTTTAAACTGTTTTTATGCTAGTTTGCTGAGCTAGTGTATAGATTAGCTGCTAATTGTACAGTAATAGTCAGCAATGTGCATATGTATTGGTGTTTCCGGGGAATTACTAGGAGTAAGTTAGACTAGGGAATCATAGGCTAGTACATGGTACTGAGAAATACACTTTATATTCATCTCATTATTTCTATTCCTCTCAGATATTTATTGAGTACCTACATAGCTAATATTAACCTAGATCTTTTAATGTAATTTCATGTAATGTCTGTTGCTATTTATTGGATAATTGTAATTTGCGTCTATCTTTATTTATTCTGTGACGTCATGTTTTTCTTCTCTGCTTTTATTCCTGTTCCAAAAAAAAGATTTTACCGAAAGATGAATTGCCCCCCTGCCTTGTGATTCGGTTTCCATACACTCAACTTTGCACTCTAATATGTTTTGTACGTTTTTTGACCTTTTATGTACACCTTACCTTTTACTTGTGTTAAAGAGGTTGAATTTTAGACAAGTGAGACCAGCTCCTATTTATATAATTAGCAAAGCTATTAATGTCAGAAATTCCTTACCTTTTTACAATGTCAGTTAATAGGGATTGTATACTTTTATGTATGTATTTCACTGTTTGGCTATGTATTGTTTTATCTATTTGACTTTATAGAGGGATAAACAAGTAAAGGTTATACTGGTAATGGTTGGGTGAATTTGTGAGTAGAAGAATGAATTAATAAGTGAGTGTATGGGTGTTTGCAGGCAATATTATAATAGTGCATTAGAGTTGGGCATCAACATGCCATGAATGCCCACAATATGTTGCTAATGATTTACAACATTATGCCACAGCAAGCATTACGCCAATTTTAGACCTCATTGTTCCAAGAGTGCCTATAATGGCAAGAGTTACTGCCCTTTTGCTGGGGCAAGCATTATGCAGAAGTGGGCATCATTGAGCGAAGATTGTCCATCATAAATCAGAAATAACCATTACCACCATAATGCATGTTCAGATTTACCCCATCACTAATTAATCCTAGCTACTTGTTTAGATTTGTCCTATTTCTCAATAAACATTAGAAGGGCTATCCGATGAATGTCACTATGCATCTCAAAACCCAAGCAGGCATCATCAAACAAAGTAACATTCTAGAATGACTGTTGCTGATTGTCAGTGATGCAGGACTGGACAGAGAGAAATGATCTATATTCTACACTAGTTAGCTCCTTTAATGCCTGTCTGTATTTGCCACATTACTCAGTAATCCTTATGCATGTTCAGATTTGCTCCATCACTCATTTATCTTGAATACGTGTTCAGATTTTCACTCAGAAATCTGGAGTGTCAATCCATGTCGGTCAATGCTTAGAAGGCTTGGCTGTACAAGCACATTTGCACCATCACCCTGAAATCATTAGCGCATGCTGAGATTTTCACCATTACTCACTTTGCAAGCATATCAACAAAATGCTACATTTGCTAAAATTATGCAAGGTTTCATGTCTTAAAAAGGTTTTTTTATGGTCAAAGTATAAAAGGATTGTTCCACAGGAGCGGGGGGTTCGGCCCAAACATGCAATCATGGACCATTGTTTAGTTCTTTGATCTATTTGCTTGTGGCGTCACTGAAGTATATCGATTATATTTCTGCTTCATGGATTCCCAGCAGTGTTTGTCTGGGTGGACCAGCCTCAGATGTGGGATAAATTAGGGCTTTTGGGCCATAGCCCCATCCTTACTCTGTATGTTAAAACTATTACATAACAAAAATTGGGCCCAGGTTGGCATTGCTTTAGATGGTCGATTGTCTAAAGATATTGTGATATACAATGGTCTTATGCAAGGCTGTTTTTGGCACTTTCTCTTTTTTATCTTTCTCCGCAGGTCTTCCAGAAGTGCTGCAGGAAACGCCAACCTTTTCACCTACAACTGCAGTTATGCATCTTTCCTATAAACTTTATGCTGACAATCAAATAATAATCTAAATATAATGGATTATACTCAGGTCAGTTTAAAGCTAAAGTTAGATGTTCTTTAAAAGTATTTAAACATTGATGTTTGCTTCTCATATGAACAATCAATCATGGTGGTGGTTAGTTAGGGCAGAGCTAGAGCAGGTGGCTCAGGACACATATTTAGGGCTCTTATTTTCAAATTATTTGAAATGGGATACTCACTTGGTTATAGTTAAGACTGCCATAGACGCAACGACAAATGCTCTATTCGGAGTTGACATTTGGTTTGGGCAGTCGCAGCCGGTGCAGGTAAGCGCTGTGGGGTAGTGGAGCGGGGCGGGGCTGGTGGGAAGTCAACAGACAACGGAATAGGTTTTATTTATTTATTTGATTTTACCTATTCCGTTATCTGTTGACTCCCCCCCACCCGCCCCGCCGCGCTTATCTACAACGGCTGCCACTGGGTATGGGGACTGTTGGGTGAACCACTCTTGAGAACATTTAAAAGGGAGGTAATTCCTCAAGCTCTCTATGAGTCAGAGCTGCTCTCCTTAGACCCTTTCGGAGTATGGGATGGTTTGGATGGCCTTAGTCTTAAAAAAGCCACGAAGCTCCTTCCTGTTGCTATGCCTGAGGCTATAAGGTAGGAGCTGGGGTTGGCTTCCTGGAACTTGTTGGCAAAAGCCCACCTTTTAAGATTTGTTTACTCTCTACATGTGTACCCTCACGATAAATCTCCTATTGTTGGAAAGCACTTGTAGCGGGAGATACTGAAAGTCCCCCTTAGCTTAAACACCAATGTGCTGGTTTGTGGGGATTTTTTTTTACATGAACATTTTTTGAGAGTTATCCATTTTGTGCATTCAAGAAATTGTTGCGCCATTTGGATCACTTGTTGTCCCCTTCTGTGGATGTTCAATATTTAGGGAACAGACCTTCTATCGTGCTAACCTTTGACTGGGTGGGTTGTCAAAACTACTTTTCCTTGTTATTGAAGCTTTCTGGCAATAGATTAATGATAATGAATATTATCAACAAAATGCTACATTTGCTAACATTATTATAAATCATTTTCATATGTGAATTTCTTGGTGTTTATGCTGATGATAGCTCTCCCAGTCCTTCCCCAACAGGGAGGTCTGCGCCTGTTCTGACCTCTTATGATGCTAGCTGGACTGGGTGTAGTACCTCATGTCATTGAGGTCAGCAGAAAGGGTGTAAAGGTACCTGAGGTCATTAGTAGAGACCCCTCTGAATTAATCAAAAAGGGGCAGGATCTCAAGCTGTTACAGGGGTCTTTCTTGAAGTCAGCAGTTCAAATTGCTTTTCAATGAACTAACATAGCTAAAATGGCAATGTGTGAACATGATCCTTCTCACAATGGTCAATCTTTCCACATGTTAGATAATATTAAAATTGCCAAAGCTAGTTTGTACATAGCACCGTCGGATGCTATACAATTTTGGCTTAAAAAAGCATAACATTACGCGTCCATCATTTCCGAAAACAGTCGCGTTCACCAGAATTTAACATTTTAAGAGATTTGTAGACCAATAGTAGCCATAATTGAAAGAGATGCTGTTTTGCTCAGCAGTCTACCATGATATTTCTTTTAAACTATTCCTATTTTGGTGTTGCACTGCATTTTGATTAACATGATATGAGCACCACACTGCTGATATTTTCACAGCATGTATGCAAGATTGCGCAGTGGAATAGTTCATGCATTTTCAACTTGCTGGACTAAATCATGTAAAATTTAAATGTGCTTTTAAATAAATGTAAATTTTCCAAATTGTCAATATGCTTATTCTAAGCGTTACTTAATATGCAAATCAACACAGCCAGATGTGGCAGAGTGTCATGGGAAGGCATGAAAATAGGTCTAATATGATTTACCATACAAATCTGTCAGTACAGTAAATATTCATTTATCAGTCAATAAAAGCCATAAACATCATAAAAGCATACAAATCTGAGCATATAAATAGATGAAAGTCTAGGGCGGAATTTTCCATCATATACAATCGGTGTTTGCAGGTGCAATTTAGCGGGCTGGGTGCAGGGCCGGACTGGCCGTAGTGGGCACCGGGCATTTCCCCTGTGGGCCGGAGGGGTGGGGGCTGGTTTTGTGCCCGTGGGGGCCAAGTTTGTCACTGGATCACTCGGCCCCCTGTAAAACAAGCATTTGCAATGCAATAGGTCTCGCATTTACGACAGTTTCGTAAATGCGACACCTATTGCATTACAAATGCTAGTTTGTATAATGCGTGTGCAGCGCTTTAACTTTAATGTTGGCCGCGCCCCTTTCTTTAGATGAGCCATGACTAAATAAAAAGGGGCGTGGCATCCATTAAAGTGAAAGCGCGATATGAGGCACTTTTACAAAAAGAAGCATTTGTGTGTCAAGTTGACAAAAAAATGCTTTTTTTGGAAAATGCACCATGCCGCGCTTTCACTTTAATGGTGGCCGCGCCCCTTTCCTTATACTCGGCTCGTTTAAGGAAAGGGGCGCGGCCGACATTAAAGTGTAAGTGCGGCATAGGGCAATTTAAAAAAAAAGAATTAAATAAATAGTAAAAAAACCATGCTGCCCCGTTTTGCGCAGCACGTAAAGCAAAGGCACGACAGGCATGACTGCCTGTACAAGCGTGGCGTGCCGTGTAAAAAAAATAATAAAGCCTTACGAGAGAGCATGTCCTGCCTGCAACAGCAGGCATGCGCAAACCACTAATGAAATAATGCTCAGAGGCTGTAATTAAAGCCTACTGAGCAGCAACACATGTAAAAGTGCGTGTCCTCATGGGAGGTAACAAATGAAGTAAAGGCTGTACTAAGGAGGGACTAACAAGCCTATTGAGGAATCAGAAGCCAGTGTTTAAGAAGGAAAAAGGACACAAGCCAATTAAAAATATTGGTGGAGAGTGGGCGGGGCTTCAAGTGCATACTCTAATACAGCCTGCCTCGCAGACCAGCGCATGTGCTGCCCAGGCTCAACTAAAAAGTAATTGTCTGAGATCACACAGTACAGTCGAGTGGAAGACAGGACTAAGGCAAGGCTTTTGTGCCAGTCAGCCACTGCATGGTTATCTCATTCTCTGTCCCATTTTAAATCAAAGATTATCACTCTCTGTTTAATAGTTTGATGTGCTAAATCATGGCATTGTGTTACATACTTCTTGGCTACGCATGTTTCATTAGGCTTGGTGGTAGTATTTGTGTTTGAGTACGATAATGTTTTAATGCGAAGGCTACAGTGAAAACCAAAGCACCCACCTTTGGTTGGTGCATTGAGATCATTTGCTCCATGTAATCAAAAGTCTTTATTCATTGTTATCCATTCTTGAATTAATTCATCCGCCCACTCCTCTTCATCCAACTATTCATTCATTGAGCCATTCAACCCTGTCTCTAATCTCCATCCATTCATCAATGATTGGACAAGTTTTGAATGGCAATGAACAATGTATTTTAAAATGCAATTATTTTGAAAAGATTGGGGGGGAGAACCCACTCTAAATCCCTCTTGCAGTGCTGAGGCTCGCTTTCATGCGCACTCGTGCAGCATGCAGGGTGGGGGCTGATCTGACAAAGTTTGCCACAGCTGCATTTGGAAACTACATATTTCCATCTGTTTATCTAAATTGCAATAGACTGCTGACTTTCAAACTGTATTTTAATCTGTATAGTGCAGGTCCACAGAGCATGAGCCATTCGTACCTAGTAGCAGGTGTCCTTGAACGCCAAGCACAAGGTGTGCTCTGAGACAAATCCTTGCCCTCCACTTACATTCTGCCTTTCACGCGCGGCCACAGTCCTGGGACCATGGCTTTTTTCTTCCTGCCAAACTATAAGTATAGTTCAATACTGCCCTTGACGCTTCATTGTGAGAAACCATAAACACTGTCTAGGTGTGATGTTTGTAAAGGCACCCGCAACTACCACAGCCCAAAACACAAGCTCAAGTGATCCTGGAATAGCATAAGTTCACCTAACTTAGTATGTGCAAAAAAACCACTTACAATTGTATTGAAGTAAATTCCCACACAGCTGTGCAGATTCACTCAGCGTTTCCAAAAGGCATGGGTAGAGATGATGCCAGGGGGCATATTCTCAAGGACTTATCGCCGAGTTAGCGGCACTTTATCGCAGCCAAAGTGGCGATAAATTTATCGCACCATTCACAAGCAGGTGCTAACAGCCGATATCACCAGTTTTCCCGCGATAGCAGAAGCAAAAAACATCGCCACGGATGACACCGGCAACTAACGCTAATGAGATGCAGAGTAGGCGTTCCCGTGCAAAAATCCGCGGAAACACCACTCCGCAACATTCTCAACGACCAGCCAGATCGGCGATAAGATCACAAAACATGCGATAAGGCGCGTTAGCAGCGGGGTTTTAACACCTGCTCCTACCTGGTGTTAAGTCGGACGACAACCTGCATCATAAAAGGGAGCCCAGCCCACAGCCACACCAGAAGAACAACAGATGCCATGGAGCTACTGATCATGCAGCTCAGAGCCCCAAGAGGGCCACAACACCCACCGCCACCACCGCCAGGACCCCCACCCCCCTAGCACCCCCCCCCGACCACCACAGAGGCAGTGAAGACAAAGACACCGGACCTTCCAAAAACGCACCAGCCTCGGAGACCTAACGCTAGAGGAAGTCATTGCCCACTACAGGCTCAAAAGGACAACCATCCTCCGCATCCTGACCCTCATTGCCCACAGGCTGACGGTACCAACACAGCGTAGAACCAACATCCCTCCGCAGACAAAGCTGCTGGCTGTGCTGCACCTGTTGGCTTCTGGTACCTTCCAACCAACAACTGCCAGAGTCGGAGGAGTCTCACAGCCAGCCCTGTCAAAGTTCCTCACACCTGTCTTGGATGCCATCATCAGCTTGGTACCCCAGCAACTTTACTTCCCACATACTGCGCAGGAACAGCTGTAGATCAAGCAAGGCTTCTACGCCATAGCTGGCTTCCCGCACGTGTTGGGGGCAATCGACTGCACACATGTACTCCCCGTGCCCCCTGCCGCCACTGCACACAATTACCGCAACAGGAAACACACGCATTCCATCAATGTGCAGGCAATAGTGAACCACCGGGGACCCTTCACCAATGTGGTCACCAATTACCCAGGCAGTGTGCGTGATTCCTTCATCTTCCGACAGTCCATCATCAACCAGCGCTTTCAGGATGGCACCTATGGAAATGCACTGCTCGTCGGTGAGTAACAACTGAACACACCTCAACTCCACCAACATACAACTCACAACTCTGGGAATGCACACGTCACAAAATCACATACAACATGACAACCAACATTCCCACATTCCAGACACGACAACACAACTTACTGTGGCAACCTGGGCTAGCCATGTACACAAGCCATCAACGGCATGGTAACTCAGCCACACAATTGCAGAATGTGGGGAGAGGTGGGAACCAGGCATGTGCGAAGGAGGCAAGTGACCCATGAATGTGAATGTACACAATGCCAAGTGTGCCGTGGATGTGCTGGACAGACTTCAGTATGCAGACCACAGACATTTCCATGTCGACATACACTCCTGGTGTCTGGAGTGTACTGGACAGTGGACGCAACCATGTTACCCCAGCCAGTGAGGAAGATCGCGGAAATGTAGCTGATTACGTCCCCCCCTGTAAGCGTGAGCGGAGTGGGCTGGCCCGGCGTACGCCAGGCCAGCGTCGGGGTGTGAATAAAAAGCCTGTTACTCTGGGCGTGGTTCTCTTCCGGAATGGCCAAAGTGTCTGCCAGGGAGGCGCCTCTCACCCCGCCACGAGGCCAAGACAGTGAGCGGCGGTGCCAGCGATCCTGTGCGCCTGCTGCACCCCAGGCCGCTGGTCCCAAGACCCATCATGACCGCCCCAGCGCACCAAGGCTGCACTGCTCACCTGCCGAAACCGGCGTGTGTCAAAGAGGGACCACCACGTGCCAGTGCAAGCTCCAAGCCCGAGGCCCGTGACCATGGCAGCCTCCTCAGACCATCACGGCCTCCGCGACACAGGCCCCCATTACTCCTTTCTCATTGACGTACTCCACCGCTGCCTCCGGCCTACACTGCAGTCAAGTAGGTCACACATTTGGAACTGAGTCTTGATTTTTCAATGGCAGAGTCCATATCATTGTACGCAGGGAGATGAGTAAGAGGAAGACGCGGTTCAGTCCGGATGAAAAAAGGATCCTCGTTATGGGGGTGACCGAACACTACCAACAACTGCTCTGGTGCCACTAACTCTGTGCATCGCAAGCCAAGGACACGTGGCTGGAGGCCCCTGCTGACCGCTGCCTCCGGCCTACACTACGGTCAAGTAGGTCACACATTTGGAACTGAGCCTTGATTTATTTATGGCTGAGTTTATACCATTGTACAGGCCTCATCGCAGACTGCATCCCCTTTCAGCTCTGGTGCCACTAACTCTGTGCCCCGAAATCCATGGACACTCTCTGGTTGAACTTTGGTGGCGTCTGAGTCTATGGCTGGGGGTTGTCTTCATCATCATGTAGCTGATACTGACTTGGTGTCAAAAATGATGCTGTAGCATTCATCTCCTCCATATTGCCTGTGTCTGCTTGGTACTGCCCTCTGTATCATGCCCTGGAAGATCACCTTCCACTGTCCCCCAAAACCCTCCGCGACTTTCACCTTGGACATCGACGAGGACCCGCTCAGCTCTCGTGGCCCTACCTCAGTGCACTGGTAGTCACCGTCCCGTGGAGGTGTTCCATGTGCCGGCCGCTGTGCATCCGGGGCCACTAACTCCGTGCAGCTCAAGTCATGGACCCTTGGTGTTTGAACTGTGAACTTCTGATTGTCTGATCACTGTTGGTGTTGTTGCCAGCACCAACCACTCCTTGAGGGCTGGCTCACACTCACCCCACACCCATCCAGCACAGGCGTCACTGGACAATGTGACCCTGGCAATAAAAGGGGCCGGGCGCACGTGCCCGTAGCCAGTTCCACAAACTATCTAAGTGTGTCCGTGTGGTCATTGTGTATGCATGAGGGCCCCGGGCCCTACCACATTGCATTGTGCTCTGTACAGCGGACGCAACCATGTCACCTCAGGCAGTGGGGGAGACCTGGGACATGTAGCTGCGTCGTACCCCCCTGTAGGCATTGCCGGAGTGGGCTGGCGTTCGGCAGTCCAGCGTAGGGGTGTGGATAATCACCCCGGGGCTCTGGGCGTGGTTAGGTGTTGGGCTTGCCAATGAAGTACCTAATGCGTGTGTCTCTGTTGTAGTGTCGACGCCACCCGTCCCGCAATGGACAAAGTTGCACTGTAACATGCCCCCGGAGTGCGGGCTCGGCCGAAGGGATAAATGAATGAGCGCAAGCCCGCTCGGGGTCCAGGATCATACATGCCAACTGTTGTGTGTGTGTCGCTATTATCGCAGCATAAGCCAAAGGTCTTGCCTCGACCGCATCGCGAGTTCAGCCAGCCATGAACTCTACATCTGTGTCCGCCCTATCCTTACCATAGGCCTACACACACGTGGCCGCCCACCTTCAACACACAACATCACAGTGTGGTTGTCAGGCTTGTGGACATGCGCAGACAGGCATGACAATGGTGTGCCGTAGGAGTGCAAGTGATGCAACCGCGCAGCGCACACAAGTAAATAGGCTCGGGGGGAGGGAGGAGCAGCAGTGAGGCTACGTAATACACATTGATGGCGCTCATTTGCTACAAGCAGTACATGTCAGACAGGACTCACTATGACACACATATCACATGCCAATCAACTAGTGAGCCTGCCAACACATCATGCAGAACCAACTATTGACTCATGTCTCTCTACACTGTCACAGGTGATCAAGGATATGCACTCTGCCCTTGGATGACGACACCCCTCCGAGCCCCGAACACACAGGCCCAGAGGCAGTACAATTGGGCCCACAAACGCACCAGGGTCATCGTGGAACGCACATTTGGCGTGTTGAAGTCATGTTTCAGGTGCCTGGACATCACAGGTGGGAGGCTCCTGTACAGCCCAGACATCGTGTGCAAGATGATCGTTGCATGTTGTGTGTTGCACAACATATGTGTGCACACCAATGCCCCATGGTTACAAGTGCCAGATGCACCTGACGATGATGAGGAAGATGAGGCAGGTGGACCACACCCCACTGCAGCTGCAGCAAGAATAGCCCATAGGAACAACATCATTGACAATTTCTTCACATGAGGACGTCACATAGTGACAGTCCTTAGCAATCATGAGACAGTACAAAATGAGCACAGGCACAGCATGTGCAAAAAAGTTCATTTCAACACACATTCCCTGAGTTTCTGTATGTGTGCTGCAGTGTGGCACAGGGATCAGGGACATGATCCAGAGTCTTTGTGGGTGTGCAGTGTGCTGTACTTAATTGTGCATGTGTGCCATTGTGCCCATCTCCCCCCGTCCCCCCAGTCCCTGGTCGGTACTCACCCAGGTCATGTTGAGCAGTGTCCCGATCCCCAACTCCTGGCCCCGTATCACGACTGATGACTGTGGCCACCATTTTCTCGATGTCATCCAGCTCCTGGTGTGCCGCTGGTCCCCCACCTCCAATCTGCGTTGCTGCTTTCATGTTGGCATCGAGTTTCTTCTTGGTTTTGCCCTTCACATCATTCCAGCGCCTCTTGACCTCTTCCATTGTCCTCCTCGACACTCCGACTGCATTCACGTTGTTCACGATGTACGGCCATATTTCCGTTTGTGTTGCCGATGACACAGTGGAGGTGACGAGCAGTTGTTGGTAGTGTTCTGTCACCTCCGTGACGATGATCCGGTTTTCAGGCGGACTGAACCCCGTCTTCCTTTTCCTCTTCTCCTTGCCCTTCCTCGGCCCCGGGGTTCCTGGCTGGTCGTATGTGGGGCTTGTGGGGTTTGCGTTGTCCTCTGCACTCGGTCCGGGTGCGTCCATGGTGCTGCGCAGTTACATTTTTTTATCTTTTATATCTCTGCTTTTATAGTGCATTTTCCCGCATGTCGCGTGGGAATCGCAGGCCTGTCGCTGGTTATCGCTGGTTTTTGTTTCGCGATTTGGGACATCACAACTTTTTGGGTGTTTGTGTTTTGCATTTTTTCGGCGTCGCGTTAATTTTAACGCGGGCATTTGTCGCGTTATCGTGAGACTATTGCATGGGGCCGCCGGGTTGAGAATACTGCGTTAACACGGTGTTATTTTCCCACGATAGACTGCGATGTGAGAAGTTGCGTTAAGCGAATTTGGCGATAGTTAACACACGTTCTTGAGAATATCCCCCCAGGTATGCTAGCATTGTTGTGGTCTTAATACATTTAATGACACTCCTCTGTTCTTCTAGCAAGTAAAGGACGTGTTTGAGATCGGCACTCTAGTGCACTTTTTCCTCCTAAATTTGATGGTATGCCGGTTACTGCGATGTCTGCTTGCTGACTTGTTCGCATCTTGTACAGCAATTAAATAAACCCATACATAGATGAATCTTTACTAATTTAACCTTCCAATCTTGAACTTCCTTAAATGCAAGCTGTTCTTGCAGGATCAGGGGCCGTATCGTGATGGACTTTTCTGGTGCAGAGCAGAGTCCCTGGGTGTAAAGTGAATTGATTTAATCATTTAACTATGTATCTGAGTTAGCGCTTTATTTTTAGATAGCACAGCTCGAAAACCACGAGCAACGTTTGCCTCTTTCTGTTTCTGGGTTGGGCTGTCTGAAAATAAAGCACTAAGTAGGAGAAAAAGTCGATTAAATGAATTCAATGTACGTAATGCAGGCGCATAAAACAGTCGCTATGACAACAAAGGCAACAGCTCCAGGAAGCTCCATATCAAGGCGCACTGTGCGCCTTTCTTTTCAGTGGCCATCCCAATCTAGCAATCTACCTACATATTCACTTGAAGGCCATGGGTGCAAGTGTGACAGAGGGAAATGAAGCGACTGCGTGAGCTGAAAGTTAGTATTGTGCTCGTTCCGGAAAATGGGAAAAATGGCTTCTTGTCACCGTCCTCACACTAAATGGACTGACTTTTGCTCCGATGAAAAGTGTATAAAGATATCGGTAAAGCTATGCATGCTCTCTTCAAACAGAGGTGTGTCATTAATAAGAAAAAAATGGAAACGTGCACTGGTTAAAGTTTGAACCACATTTTGCAACAAAGTTACTGTCGCAAAATTCATACTTGCCTTCCCTTGAGCGGGCGCACAATTGGCTGCCATACGCCAGCGCAGGTACCCCTGCGTCATGTTGCAAGGGTGCCTGCGTTGCAGGGAT
This sequence comes from Calotriton arnoldi, assembly GCA_963921515.1. Taxonomy (NCBI): domain Eukaryota; kingdom Metazoa; phylum Chordata; class Amphibia; order Caudata; family Salamandridae; genus Calotriton; species Calotriton arnoldi. Next base: position 49,649 of record CAWUFW010005638.1, read on the forward strand.
GATTGTTTAGTGCAGGAAGGGACACCTTCCTGCACAAAAACATTAATTGATGGCATTTTCCTCTTTCTATGCGTGCTGCAGAAAGCATAGAAAGAGGAAAAAAGGATGAGGAATAAAAGTATTTCTCCTCATTGCACCACTCCTACACCTCCCTTGGGGAGGCGGAGGATTCTGTTGCATTCCAAGCTTTACAGAACATTGTAAATCTGGGAATGTGTCAGGTTCCATGGATGTTGCACAGAAACACCCACAGCAACACCCATGGAACGCCCCTTTCACGCAGAGTAATGCGTGAAATGGGCCCACATTTACAAGGCCATAAAAAGTCACGCAGGTTGACTTTACATGGCCTTGTAAATATGATCAAACCCATTGCGCCGCTGGTGCATTAAAAAAAGTGATGCACCGGCGGCGCAATGGGCTTGTAAATGAGGCCCCTAATGTATACAGCCAATATGCAGTAGATGGACAAGGCAGACCAAACAAGCTAACGGCTGAGGGGGGCTGGCACAAAGACAACTCTCTCTGTGTTTGTGTGTGACCATGAGCTCGGGCAGGCATATAAAGCTGTCAACAGCCAACCTAAAAAAAATAGCAGGTTCCTCTGAGTGAAGGCATACTGCCTCTGGAACCCACACAGGCCATTCCTGACAGCGAAAGGTAAGATAGGTGCTTTAAAAGAGTGTTTTAAAACCGGAGTTTTTTAAACACACCTTTTGACTATTTGTTGAAAAAAAAGGGAACAATGTCTAAGGATGACAGGGTGAGGCCATGCCACCACCTTTTATCCCTTTCTAGTCATTTCATCTTATCTTTTATACCTGTTCACTGCTCCCATTCTATCTCAATGTTCACCTAACTGTAACACGAATCCACTATAGCTCAGGCACCAACTATCTCACCCAACTGTTTGTACTCATTTTATTTCTGAAAGAAAGTTCTCCAAAAGACAATACATTATGAACAATACAACACTAATACATTAAATAAATACAATAATAAAAGAACTGTTTTATCAATCACCGTTGCTGAGTCACGTTAATGTATGCATATGTAATAGTATATTCTATAATGCACCATGTGTTGATATAATGAGGCATATTTACAAAGGGCCCAGGCAAAAATGTTTCCAAAAGTGGAATCTGCACATCTATTTGCTCCACGTGTGTAGATGATAATATTCAACAGAGCGCCCATTTCTGCCTTCCCAACATGGAAATAGGTTTAAGTAATTTAAAGCATTACAACCCATTTTGGGACAGTGAGGTATGCAATAATGATAGTATGTAACCATATGGGAAGAGAATGTGGTCTAACGGCTAGAGCGGTCAACCTCTAAGCTGGGGAACCTGGTTCGAGTCGCGGCGGGGACGCTCAACAACCTGAGATTCTTGGCAAATAACTTAATCTTTCACTGCCTAACAAAAAAAAATTATGTGTTGTCTGTAACACAACTGGTGCTTATGTAAAGCGCTCTGATACCTTCCGGTCTAGTTCGTGCTATATAAAACTCCCCCCAAAAAAATCTAAAAAAGTCCTCAAGTGCCATAAATTGTACAACAGTGTCATGGATTTGGGGAATGTAATGCAAGAGGCTGGATAGAAGGCATCACTGTATCATTATTCGTAGTTATTTGCTATTTATAACACAACCTTTTTTGATGGACCCATACACATGGGTTAAACTTTTATTTTTCTTCGACCATGCAAAGTCCATAATGGTTAACTATATTATTTTTATGAATGAGACAGAACACCAGACCCATTACAGTGTGTTCCACAAATTCAGGACTAGCTCAGTCCATGAAATAGACTAGTGAGACATAGGGGCATATTAACAAGGCGGCGATATGAAATTATCGCCGCTTTTGCGTCCGTTTTCGGGCGAAAAGCGGCGATAATTTCATCGCTTTATCAGCAAAGACACGCTATCGCGTGTTTTGCTGACTTAGCGCCCGTTTCAGCACGCCTAACTTTGCATCGCTAATGAGATGCAAAGTAGGCGTGGCTGTGAAACTAAACAGGGATAATATCGTGAAGGCAGCTTCGCGATATTATCAAGGAGGGTTAGCGATTATTTAAATCGCGTTAAGTATGCCTTAACGCAGGAATTTAATGTCTGTTACATTCCTGACTAAGGCATACTTAACATGGGGGGTGGATTCTGTGGCTAAGACCACAGGCACTATCATCTAGGATATCGCCGTTTTCCACCATGGAAAACGGCGATATCCACGCTATCTCTGGAATTTTATCGCCTCGGCGATGCGCGTTGTTGATAACGCGCTAACCGGGCGATAAATTACAGAGATAGCCGGCAATAAATATGCATGCGCTAAGCGCGCTTTGCGATATTTATCGCCGGGCCTTGTTAATATGCCCCTAAGTAAGTTACCACAAGTCAGAGCTACTTTTTCTGAGGTAGTCACACCTTAACCCACACAGACCAGCTGGAACCCCATACTCCTTCAGGAATTTTCCATCATCCACCACAACAGAGAGCACAGGACTTGGACGGTGTCACAATATTCAAAAGATCAGTCACAAAAATATTCAAAATGAAGTTGTTTCATTGATGGAATGCCTCATGGTTGAAGCAACAACCACCTCCAACCACATCTCTATGAGTCAACGTGACATGCTACCCTTAGGGGGGAGAAGAATAGGGAGGTGCTGTTTGTTTAATGATGTATTGATAACATAGCTGGTAAATTATTCAGATAAAAAAAAAACCTTTGCCTCAGAGGTATCTGCCTAAACTTGAGTGACAACTCAAATAATTACACCACCACCTTCATGTTTTTCCTGGGTGGGAATGACCTCAATCATCATTGCAAAACGTTGTGACATGCAGTTTACTCTTCACCTTAGAATCATTTCCAGCCTTAGTGATCTTGAAGCCAAAAACAATATATGAGCCAGATGCCATCTTTGTCGCCATCAAAATTTGCATCCAGTAATAGAAACATACTGAACAAGAGAGAAAGCAGAATAGCTAGGAACCTAGAAAATGTGGGCATGACCAAAAGTAACTAAGAAAGGGTTCTGCTCTTGCCATTCCAAAGCTTCAGTTCTCCCGCTCAGTCCAGGAGGACCGCAACATCCAGCTAGCTCTGCGGCTCACGCCCGCCCACCGCGTCACCATCTAGCGCCTGGAAGCGCTCAAAACTGCGGGAGGGCTACCGCAGTGCGGGTTCTGCTCCTGCCATTCCAAAGCTTCAGTTCTCCCGCTCGGTCCAGGAGGACCGCAACATCCAGCTTGCTCTGCGGCTCACGCCCGCCCACCGCGTCACCATCTAGCGCCTGGAAGCGCTCAAAACTGCGGGAGGGCTAACGCAGCGCGGGACGCGCGCGGGCAAAGCCCGGGCAAAGGGCGGTCCCGTCTGTGCCCGTCAGAGGCCGAAGGAGGCCGGGCTGGGCCTACTCTCTTGGTCCCTTGACTGATTTGGCCATGTTCGAATAAGACTCTGGACATACGGTAACAATTGTTTATTTAATACGTGCCTTTTCATTCCACGAGCATAGTGTTGATGATCTACAACCGGAGGAGTTAATTGTATATTTTACATAATGGGGAAAAGAAAGCATATTTCAGATGATACTAAAAAGGGGAAAGACGTAAAAGTACCTAAAAATCAAACGCTTCTGAGCTATCTGACAGGGGCAATGGGGGCCATAGAGAAACAAATAACTACGGTGGAGCAGTCAATAGCAAATGGTGTGCCAATTGTATCGGCAACTCCAAATAATAGGATTGAACAAGGAGATGAAACTCAGGCGGTTCCAACCCAGAATGGCTGCATCCTTGTGGCAGTAACTGATATTGAAACCATACAAAGCGATCCAGATTCTTTCACACAACCCCGCAAAAGAGGAAAAAGAAGATAAATAATAAATTGGAAAATAAAATAGGCAGGGGGAGGAAATTTTTTTAAAAAATGGGTCTAATAAGGTTACTATAGATAAATCTGGGAAAAGAGTGTTCGGGGCAAAAAAGGCCACAGTAAGAAAAACTCAAGAGCAAGGTCCGAGGCCCAAAACCAAAACTCATAAAGAGGAGCTGGTCACGCTGATAGATTTAATACAAAATTTAGAACTTTTCCTGAGGGGTTCCTTCTCGAGTATAGAGGAAAGGCTGAGTCAGGTGGAGGTGTTAATTCAAAAAACTGCGGGTGGGATAAAGGAAGATAGTCAAGCTAAGATGGCACATAGATTAAAAGGTAACGCTGAAGTAATTAGTTCCCTAGATCCTCTCAAAGTTCCAGAGCAATTAAGTGAGGAAATAGCTACAACTCAGCGGAGGAATCAGAATGAACTTAAGACTAAACCGCCGCGCTCTTTATGTTTGAATAAAACCAATAACCCTCCACACAACCCTGCTTCTCTGCAAAAGGAATTAACTGTGACTGCAAAGGAAGGCCCTATCCTCCCTAAACAGCATAACGTACTTCCCCGGGATCAAACAAACAGGCCACATGATGGAAAGATTAACCTCTTTGAACCCCCCACCTTAGATTTGCCCCCTGCCTGTATACCGTACATGGTAGTACTGGCGAACGTACCCAGGTTGGGGAAACAGGAGACGGAGTCATGGGAAACGTTAAGAAACAAATCACTGCACTGGTTAGGCTTGAGAGCAGGGCCCACGGTACAACTTTTCAGGGAATTTAAAATGGCACTTAGGGTGAGATGGGTAGGTAATGATAGGAAAAGTCTACCAGGAGATTGTGTGGTGTTGACGTTTTGTACTCCCCAGCTTGTGGAAAAGATACTGACAGTGGGGAGGATTAGTAATACGGCAGGGGGAGGAATTATTATTCTACCGCTTAGCTTCTTTTACCAGCCATATCCTGTCTCAATGAGAAGTCGCCCTAGCACAACTACGGGTAATTTTAATCAAGCGACACATAATGAGGATAATATACAGTCTGTATATAGCATATCGGTGGAAAATCGCTTTGCCATCCTTCCATCCTTGGAGGAAATAGATTGACTGGGCCATCTAGTAATACCGATGGTTTCTAACCCTCAGATCTCAGGGAGGAATAAACAGGTACCTGATAAACTGGGGCAAGTAGAACTGAGATTAGATGACTCATGTTCGGCGGATGTCGAAAAAATAAGTGAAAAACGCGTAGTCGAATCAAACAGTAGTTCTATACCTAGTACTCCCATTATCAACAGTCAGGGTATAGATTGTGAACCTGAAAAGGTCAGTGTGTCTGCTAATTTACCCAGTATATTGTGTAGGGCTTCATCAACGAAGGTTGGTATAAGGGAAATTCTTTTCTGGAATATAGCGGGTTTAGCCTCCAAGTTAATGAATCATCTCTTTTTAGATTTTATAAGAACATTTGAAATTTTCTGTCTGCAAGAGACATGGTCTGTAAAGGAATTGCACATAGTAGGTTACAAAACATACCATACATCTGCTATACCATCAATTCAGGGGAGGCCTAAGGGCGGTCTATCGATTTATATTTCAAATATGCTATCAATAAAGGAAATTCTGTTTATAGCCTCAGAACCTAACTACCAAATTATTACTCTGAAATTGGCTAAAGGTAACACAACGACCTTAGTGAATTTTTATAACAATGCTGCTAAGGAAAAAGTGGTGGATATATTGAAGCAGCTAAGATATACATTGCAGAAAATTCAGAATTCCAATCTGGAGAATACGATGTTTGTCTGGGGTGGGGATTTTAATATTACTTTATGTTCACTTAATAAAGATGTAGTATGTGGTTTAATGGACGAGGAAGATAGGAACCTCTTCCATTTCCCACATAATGCAGTGGGAAACGCACTAAATGAGATTCTTTTTTTGCTAGATTTAGGTTTTGTTAATATTCTTAGGACTCCTTCCGTCCCGTTTACACAGACTTTTAATGGCAGAGGCTTTAGTTCCATTATCGATTTTATCTTATTCTCGAATTGTTATTCCCATCGTGTGAGAGGCTTTAAAGTACATAAGATATCTATTAGTGACCATTTCCCTCTGAGTCTGAAAATATTTCTCAAAATGACAACGCAAAATTCACATAATGATAGGATGCTGATGGCCCCAAAATTACTTATGGATAAAAGGAATGGTTATTCCTTAAAGTGGGAAAAGGTTGATCCTGGAAAAATAACAAATCTGGTGGTTACGAAAACGCTAGACTCTATAATGAATTGTTTAAATGAAACTATAAGTCAGGAGGAGGTCCTCAGTGGTTTTGCTCAGATTACCGTAGCAATAAAAAATTCCCTGAAAATTGAGATAAAACATGGGGCTAGGGGTAAAAAGGGGTGGTTTGGCTCAGATTGCACTAAAGCGCACTCGGATTTAAAAAGAGCACTACATAAGAAGGAAAGGGATATGGACGAAATAAAGCAGTGCAGGAAGGCATACACCCGCGCAGTTAAAATGCGGAAATTAGAAATAAAAGAAAAATCTTGGGTAGACCTGCATAACGCAAGCCTTAATAAAGATAGTTGCGCATTTTGGCGTGCGGTAAGATCTCCATTCCTGTGTACAGAAGTAATACCCTCGATCGAAGTAGCAATCGATGAAACACAGTGGGTGAACCACTTCTCAACCATCTTTCGCCTCAATGGGGATTGTGATGGAGATCAAGATGGTTCCCTTAGATCAAACCCACATCCAATAAATTATCCATTGGAAGTCCTCTTCACCTTAAAAGAAGTTCAATCAGCTCTACAAGCTAGCAAGGGCAGCAAGGCCCCAGGGCCTGATGGGGTCCCCGTAGATATCTATAAACATAACATCGAACTCTGGGCTCCACTATTGACATGTGTGCTAAATGCTGCTAGTGCAAAAGGGATAATTGAAACATGGACCGAATCGATCATGGTACCAATTTATAAGAAAGGGGACAGACAGGATCCAGCATGCTACCGACCCATCTCTCTATTAGATTCATTAGGGAAGGTAGCGGGCAGAATAATTCTAAACCGCCTACAACAATGGGCAGGGGATAATAATATCCTATCAGATCTGCAGTTCGGATTCAGGGAGGGTTTGAGTACCATTGATCAGGGCCTAAATTTATCCATTGTAATTGAGAAATACACAAAAGCAAAGAAGGGGAAAATCTATCTGGCGTTTGTCGATCTTTCCGCCGCCTTTGATTGTGTATCGCATAAGAAATTATGGAGAATCTTAGAATTAATGGGGGTCGAGGTCTCAATAATTCATTTTTTAAAGCTCTTTACTCGGACGCAAAAGCCCGAGTTCGTTATGGATCTAATGGAGAGTGTACGGAGCTTTTTCCGGTGGAGAGAGGGGTAAGACAGGGCTGTGTCCTGGCACCCTTTCTCTTCACATTATATACCAATGGCCTGGAAAAGCGATGTTGGAAGGGGGCCAGGATTTCCCCCAGCTGGAAAAACGACCGATTCCCGTGTTATTATACGCGGATGATGCCGTCATAATGGCTAGGACCCCATTAGCTCTACAAAGAGCACTTAATTCTTATAATGGTTTTATGGAAAATCTGGATCTTAAAATTAATGCTTCTAAAACCTATCTGATGAATTGTGGAAAGGGAGGCAAAAAGCAGAAAGATATCTTTTTAAATAATAAGAAATTGATGACAACCCCCACTTACCCCTACTTAGGAATTTTATTTGATGATAAAGGCTCATGGCGTCAAGCCGTTTCTACTAGAAAGCTTTTGTTTATGAGAACTACAACAGCACTTGTTAAGTTTGCACAAAAATTGGGCAAGAGGCCCTCAAACGAATTAATAAAAATTTACAAGGCAAAGTGTATAACCTCAGCTATTTATGGGGCAGGGATTTGGGGTTATTGTGAGGTCACCGACATACAGAAAGTGGAGAACGCCTTTTAAGGTATCTTTTAGCAGTCCCGAAAACAACATCTACTTTTATCTGCCACACGGAACTTGGTTTGCCATTCATTTCAGATACTATAAAGATGCAACCAGTCATGTTGTGGCACAGGATCTGGACCTCACAAAATCCTCTTTCAACCAGTTTGTACTACGGGACAGCCTAAATTTGGAACATACTATAGAGATAAGATGGTTAAGATATATAAAGAAATTCATGAATGATATAGGAGAACCAGAATTTTATATAAATCCCCAGACAATGAGTAAAATTTCAAAAAGTGATTTTAAAAAACGGTGTATGCATCACCTGGAAGTAATTAGATTCACTAGTGAGGCAGTAAAAACAACCGTCCAATTGAACCAACAGATATGTATTTCCCCTTTCATCCAGCCATATTTGCTTTTTAGTCCACGCAGTTACGACAGATTTGTACTTATACGATTTAGACTGAGTGTATTTCACCGCTTGGTCAGTTTTCCGATGATTAATGACTGGTCATTAAATTTACCAAATTGCCCCTGTGATGGGGTGTCACCACAATCGACTATACATGTCGTACTATTCTGCAAATTTTATCTGGCATTAAGGAAAAGATGGATTAAACCAATATTAAAAATATGGGGATTGAGGCAGTCCCGCCCAGCGTTCATTGCTCTTCAGTATTTAGATAACGAGATAGTCACTAATAATATTGCATCATTTCTGAAGAGCATGATTCATTATAGAAAACGAATGGAGATTGGACCTTGCTAGGAACTTTTCTGGTGAGACTCATATTCTTTGTCTTAATAAATTATTAATTACATGTAAGGTTGTTGTAATGAAATCATGATATTAAATAGTTAGGATACTTAAATGAACTGGAAATTAAATTGTTGATGCTAGATGTTTTTAGTCTAAATAGATTTTAGATAAAGTTTTAAAAAAAATTCTATGTGTATAATGTAATTTGGATGTTTTTTAAGTATGGCCATTTTTTTAATGATTCGTATTAATTTGTATGTAAGCTTTTATGATTTTTTTGTACTAAAAATCGAATAAAGCTTTTTTTGAATTTGAATTTGAAACTAAGAAAGTAACAGCTTGATCAGATCGACAAAGGGAATTATATATGCAATTACTGCTACCTAACGACACATAAAGTTAGACTTTAATAACGGACAAACTGTCATCCCAAAATGTAAGCAATCAAAGCATTCCACCCATAGTGTTCAGTGGTCCTGAATGTGGAGGGAAAGTCTTGCATGCTTCTAAAAGAAAGTGGCAATAGGAAACTGCAAAAAATAGCCACATAGATCTAAAAATGGCAGGGATAAAATACTGTTTAAGCATCATTAATGTTAAAGCCACTTATCACAAAGAACAACTCGACTTAGCAAAACAAAAAGCACCATGGAAGCTCTTATTATCAATCTAGAAACAAGGCAAAACAATCATTCAGGATAGTGACAGATTTTACTCAAAAAAGGGGAGAATGAGAAGGTGCTTAAAATAAGACTTTACTGTCTGCCTATAGAAAAGACAAATAACAAAAAATTGTGTAAAGTCTCCCCATCACAAGAAAAAAAAGAGACAGCATTGTAATCTTTCAGTCCTGCCAAGTTAAATCTATTAAGGTTTCATAGGGACCCTCACCCACAAATGTCTTGTGGCATGTTTCATCATAGGAACCCTCACCCAGAATGATGGTACATGTGGGTGGGTTCAACCAAGGTGTTGGGAGCTCCTGATATTGTAGGAATAAGCAGAATAAAATTATGTAGGGTGTAACCATATAAGGAAGATTTAATGATAGTCACCCTGGTAAAGTTAAATACAAAGGGCCATATTTACAAGGAAGTAATGCAGCGAGGTGCCGAGAGTCATTTGGCTGTGCCGCGTTGCGTTAATGCCGTAGCAAAGGGATGCATCATATTTTGAACAATATGACGTATCCCTGAGCTCTCCCTTGCGCTGGCACACAATTGGATACCATGCACTAACGCAGGCACCCTTGCACCATGGGGCAAGGATGCTCGTGTTGCGGGGATGATTGTTTCTGTGCAGGAAGGTGCACCTTCCTGCACAAAAACAATCACAAGGGGTGTTTTCCTTGTTCTATGTGCTGCAGAATGCAGCATGCATAGAAAGAGGAAAAAACAAAGAGAAATAAAAGTATTTCTCCTCATTGCGCCTCCTTACGCCTCCCGGGGGGGGGGGGGCATAGGATTCTGACGCATTCCCAGATTTACAAAACATTGTAAATCTGGGAATGTGGCAGGATCCATGGGTGTTGCGTGGGAACACCCAAAGCAACACCCATGGAACACCCCTTTCACGCAAAGTGCTGCTTGAAAAGGGGCCATATTTACAAGGACACGAAAAGATACGCAGGGTGGCTTAACGTGTTCTTGTAAATATGGAGCACCACTCTGCATCGTCACAAAAAGTGACGCACCGGCAGTGCAAGGGGCTTGTCAATATACCCCAAAGTACTGAAACAGGATGCACATAAGGTTAAGATGACCTATGCATCACTTGTCTGATCTACATGTTACAGCCTTTGACATATTGCCCGTAAGTGTCAGAAGGCCTTCATCAGAATCAAATATCCCAAAACAATGTATGGAGAATCCATCAGTAGTTCAGTAGTTATTGAAAGTAAACACATAAACACATGCATTAATTGATGGAAACTTGCATACGGGTGACGACTGGTCATTCCACCGGGGGAAAGACGGGGCTCATAAGGTACGAGGTGTAGACTGGCTCTGTAGTCACACTTTTGACAAGAGTCTCAGTCCTTTCATCCACCTTCAGTTGCAAAAGCATCAATGAAAGTTTATTATATTTCTTGTCTCTCATTCTCCTCCCTGTACTCTCTCTCTTTTCATTCTCCTCCCTCTGCTTGCTCTTCACTTTATTTGTTGCACTCTGTTAAATTTTTTCTCTGTATTGGTCTTAACAAACTTTATTTTCCTATTTAAATCTCTTCCATTTCCTTTGTTTCTCTTACCATTACTCCATTACTCCTCCACTTCCTGTCTTTTTGTATTTCACTCTCTTCTCTGTCTCTCTACCCTCACACTCTAACTGTCTCTCTCTCACCTCTCACCTCTCTCTCCATCTCCTACCTCCACTAGAGGTAGGAGAGTGAATAAATTAACAGGGAGAGCCGACCCAAGGGTCTGGCTTGGCTTTAAAAGTCAATACACAAGCCGAGCCATGAAAATGTTTGCCATTCAAATCATGCAGCAAAACGTCATATTAAAATATGATAAAATCTCTTATAAGTTAAAAAAAAAACTGTTATTTCTTTAACATGCTGAAGCATTCAGCTTAGAACATCAGGTTAAACTAGCGCATTGAGTACCATTTATTACTGGTTTTTAAATATGAATGTTGAAACATTCATGAGCCCACCCAGACATGAAAGTGCCATTACTAAATGGCAAGTCAGTTGTCATGTTCACACTACATATGGCCTAGATTCTTATTACACAGGGCAACATTATAGTTTATTAAAAAACACAAGAGAGGTTTCTCTGCAGCAAACATCTTGAACTAACGTATTTGAAGGTGCTCCTATAGGAAGAAAAAGGATGCTCGTTGAAATAAAACATTCACCTAGGATCACACATTTTGGTCAAGTGGGGAAGCTGAGATTGATCCCAGATCTTCTAGTTTGACACTGTGCAATTCAACCAATAGGTAGGTATCGCTTTCTCTCGCCTGTTTTATATAAAAAGATAATGATTTGTCTTCAGTTCTTGGTACATGAGGTTACAGCATGGATGGCAGACAGAAGCAAGATAAAAGCTAAGCTCGTTTTAGGCTTGAGTGTCCAAGAGATCTCATATGTATTCCTGCACCTCATCTTCTCTTTTTCTTCCCCTCTGTTATTTTGAGGTTCCTTTAGAGCTGCATGTGCAAGTCCTTCAGTGCTGTGGTCCTCTGGTACAGGACTTGGGGACCTTGTGGTGTCTGCGTGACACCATAAAGGTCAAACCAGACATTTGTGGTGGAGGGGGTGCTAAGACATTAATGGCAAGAAAGAACTGTACTATGCATAGGGTTGCTTGCATAAACATCTGGGTTGCGTGTTAGTTAATGTTTTATTTGCAATCTGTGCTCTTAATATAGCTGCCTCTGGGTCATGGAGCATCAGGAGGGTGGAAGGGGCATCCAAGGCATCATGAAGGCCACCATCTGACATGCTGACTCACATACCCCCCTCCCATCTTCCCCCTCCTAGCACCAAGCACATGATGACCCACCACACATTGCACCATGCAGTGCAGCAACCCATCTTGAAAGTGCAGGAAGCAGTGTTTGTGTGTGACTGCGTGAGTGAGTGTGCGACTGAGCAAGCGAGGAAGTGCGAATGTGAACACACTTGTATTGGGCCTCATGAAATGAGAACTAATCCAGATTCGGCCTGCAACATGAGTTACCGGAGGAATTGGGATGTCAACTTTTAAGGTATCATCATACTCCCAAACATGCAGAAATCCTTGTGCAAACACTGATTTCTGTGGTTATTCCACATTCCTCAAGGTCCAACTCTTAATTGGGTTGCTGCACTCACAGCATATGGATTTCTGTGAGTGGTATTTACCGTATCTGGAGTTATAAGGAACATGAAATATGGCCCCCAGTGTTTTTAATCCCATTAACCAACAATAACCAAGAACCACTTAATTAACCACTAACCGTAGGTTACGGAGCTGCATGCTCTTCAAGGCCAAGAAAGGTGTAGGGAACACTATATCCAGTGTTGGTTGGCATCTACCGGAAAAGGGGGGGCAGGGGTGAGCGCGGGGGAAATATTATTTTAAAACAATTGATAAAACTTACCTGACGTGATGTCCTCACTCCGGACCTCTTCTTTACTTGAACCGTATGCTGGAACTCCCTTGTCCAATCCTGGCACTGCACACATGCAGCATGTGAGCAGTGCCAGGATTGGTGGGAGTGGCCTCACTCTGCGCTCCACAGCGTCCTGGATGCCTGCACTGACTCTCAACCCAGACAGCTGGGTCGAGAGGTTGAAAGTGTGCATGTGTGACTGGCCATCCGAAAAAAACGGCCCACCAAAAAGACATGCGCACTTTAAACAGTGCCATACCAGCCCAGCCTCCTCCCTGCTGAGTGACATACTCTGTCACTCAGCAGTGGCCCGCCCCTGTTCTGACGCTCGGCTGGGGACAGGGGATGAAATAAAATGGTAATTAATGACCATTTTATTTTTCATCTTTGGGGGGATTTTTAAGTGAGGTGACGCTCCTCCGCTCTAACAGAGGAACCGTCCTTGGCTATATCATAAACTCAATTGCAACACAATATAATATGTAAGGGACTCTAGCCCAATGAAGGAAACACCTGTTGCTTGAGGTACATATTAAAAAAATTAAGGGACTCCAATAAGATAGATGTTTCATCACCCGGTCCCACGCGTTGATGTTGAGGGTACAGATTCTGTCTTTTTTTCCAAAACAAGAGAGTCTGTATTTCAACCTACCTTGCAGGGTGCTTTATTCAGAGGGAGCCTGGACTGACAGGAACAGGCAGGTGGAACCCATGGTAGATGAATGAAACTCTGTACCATATTGATGTAACAAAAAACATAACTAAAAGAAAACATTAATAGGAAGGGCGTGACGCGTCTGATGAAGAGACTGACGGTCTTGATTCATGCTGCCTTCTCTGACCTAATCTGCAGAACAAATATCCTTTTGTCTCCTTGTATCTAAACTTGTTCAGCTAATGAAAGCCAGTCAGCTTAACCTTATTTTTTCTTAAATTGTGACCATTCTGGCAGCAGTACTTACAGGAAAATCAACTGCTCAAAGTTGGATTTTTTTATCACTTTATGTAACCTAGTTCATCCACTAGTTAGAATGTGTTTGTGTTCCATTAGCAGGGCTGGACTGGCCGTAGCATGTACTGGGCGTTTTCCCAGTGGGCCGGAAGTGTGGGGGCCGGTTTTGGACACGTGGGAGCGGGTTGTGTTACTGGGGGGCGGTTTTACAGCAGTGCTGCAATATCGGCCCCATGTAACAAAAGAAGGAGCCGTGCTTCTCGATAGCACCCTGCCTCCCCCCCCCCCCCCCACTACTGGGGCGAGTCGAGCCGATTGCCAGGGCTGGTTGCTGTTCCCAGTCCAGCGATGTCCATTAGAGCAGGGTTCTCCAACCGTTTCTGTAATAAGAGCTACAGTGAAACTCATCGAGAGCTACTGAACTTATTAGTGTTGAAATAGTGACCACATCAGGCCAGATTATGCTATTGGCCACTTACGCAAGTTTACTACCAGCGATCACCATCACCTCAGTGAATTGGACGTGGTTGCCAACAGCAATGTAAAAAAGGCTTTGCCAGTATGGAAGGCCTCAACATAGGTAATACCTAACAGTCATAGCAACAATGCCTCTGGGAGCAAGGGAATAACATTTGTAAAAAGTCTGCCATGTGCTAGGTGATTTATCACTCAATTATCAAACTTAATTATATTTTGGAAATGTAGCCGTTTACTGTTTACTGTTGTTTCCTGCCCTGGATCACCATGCCCACCTAACAGTAAAAAAACATATTTAAGTTGGGTGTGCATCTCTTATTTACTATAAGAGAGGTGAAGGTGGGGTGAATATGAAAGTCAGATTTTGTCTTTGAAAAAAAAGAATTATGAAATATTTAGAACATTTTCCCGTTTAGAACTATGCATTTTTTGTTAAATGCACTAATAAAAATTACTTTTTAGTAATGAATACTTAAATAATGGACCAAATTGTTGTTTGAATATCTAAGGACATTATTACTATTTACATTGGACACATGAAAGCAAACATCACCAAAGCCAACCGTTTCGGCTTTGTATATCAAAAATATTGGGCCTTATTTATGAGCAAGTGACTCAGCACGGAGCCGCAAACCATGTTGCTGCGTCGCACTGAGTCACTTTCAAACCACATGGATGCATCATATCTCCAACAATATGACGGATCCCTGTGCTTCCCCCTCCACTGGTGCACAATTGGCTGCCATGCGCCGATGCAGGCACCCTTGCACCATGGTGAAAGGGTGCCTAAGTTGCGGGGAGATTGTTTTTGTGCAGGAAGGGACACCTTCCTGCACAAAAACACTGACGAGAGGTGTTTTCCTCTTTCTGTGTGCTGCATAATGCAGCACACATAGAAAGAGGAAAAAACGTGGAAAAATGAAAACATTTCTCTTCGTTGAGCCGTACTACGCCTCCCCTGGGGAGAATGCTTACGCATTCCCAGGTTTACGATTTCTCGTAAATCTTGGAATGTGTCAGGTTCCATGGATGTTGCTGGGAACGCCCACAGCAACACTCATGGAATGCCCCTTTCCAGTAAAGTGCTGCGTGAAAAGGGGCTGTATTTACAAGGACACAAAAAACCACGCAGGGTGGCTTTACGTGTCCTTGTAAATATGGGGCAGCAAAATGCGCCACTGGTGTGTCACAAAAAGTGATGCACCGGCGGCGCAAGGAGCTTGAAAATATGCCCCATGTTTTCGAACTTCAGTAGTGCAAAGGAGGAGGACAGGTTTAAATAGGCAATGGCATGATGTAAAATGATGGGTCCCGAATGCATCTGATATTCATATGCTTTTGATTGAATGGGACCCCCTGAGGGTGAGTCTCCCACTGCAGCCCACTCTGCACCACGCCACCTGGCAGTAGGGATGCATATTTGGATGCATATTTACCACACACCGAAACACTTGCACTACCACTGCACGTGCTGTACTTGGTGTGTTTGTGTAAGTTTGCATGTGAATACATATTGCTGCCACCTATGCTCAGTGATGAGAAGCTACACTTCTGTTTCAGGTGGTGTTTGCAATCCATGCTGCTGTAAGGCTTTATCTCAAACTCTTCATCTCCGTGTGGATGATCGTGTAGTTCACTAGCACTGAATTCCTGCTAACACACTTTGTTACCACTCACAATCCTACACCAAAGAGGTTAGGGGCACTTACCCCAAATAAAATAAAAATGTCAGAATCTTTCAGATTCCAATATAATGTACCTGCATTTTGCTGTATTTTCTTATTATTACCTTCTTATTACCTCCTTACTTGCTGAAGTAATATGTGCCTACATTTCTGCATGTGATATGAGAATTCTGACGACTGATGGTCATCTAATTGTAGGCTACAAGTCTGTTGCCAGGCTGTCATTAATGATGTACCATGCAAAAATCAATAAAAACTTTTTTTTTTTAAAACAATATTATGTTCCTGTAGCGTAGTTTTTATGCAAGGCTTTTGGCAGACAACAAAAAACCTGGCAGACTATCTTTCTTTTTAGTTAGTGGCATGTAAAATTCTGATAATGTACATGTTGTAAAATAACAAAAAATTATTTTATATTTTGATTAGTGAATGTGAATATTGTATGTAAATACGATAGTTAATCACAGTTTCAAAGCTGGAATTAAATATATTTGAATCATATTGACACATACTAAACACAACACGGTAATGCCATTACAACACCATCAAGACACACTCTTTTTCTGTATATTAAGCACTGCAACTCACTCTGTAATTGCCTTCTGTGAAGATAGTGGAAGTACACCAGGCTTCGTTGTACAATTCTCAATGAAGCTAAGTGCAAGATATCCAAGTGGAAATGGCACATCATGTAATTTTCTCAAAGATCAAAACACCAACAGGCATAATTTCCTTTATCTCAAAGAACTTCAAATGTAAATAATATCTATCTGGTGTAATGTAAATTGAATCATTGGCAATCTGTTGTTTCTAATGTAACTCTTGAGACATATATCTACGTTTCAAAGGAACTTCTACATGAAAACAACATATACAACTACATAGATAAATGAAACAAAAAAATATAGGGCCTTATTTATGAAGCAATGCGTCACATTTACTTCGCCGTTGCGTCACTTTTTGTAGCGCTGCGGCGGCGTAAATAATGTGCCACGTTGCTCCATATTCACGAAGTGACGCATCTAGGCAGATGCGTTCCTTCGTAAACCCCTGTGCTACATTATACCTGCGTCAGGTATAATGTATGCAGGGTGGGCGTTCCCCCGCAAAAAAGCCTCGTAGAAGTGGCGCATTTTTTTAAATCTATAAGATTTCAGTATGCCACTTCTAGGATGCCATTGCGTCAAAACATTATGCCTGCCTCGTGGCGGACGTATGGGTGACGCAGGTCCTTTCACATAGGGCTTGCCCTATGTGAAAGGACACATTGCTGGAGTTGTGCCTGTTTTCAGATACACCCCAGCAATGCGTCACTTTTGCACCTACAGATACGTCCGTTATACCGACGTATCTGTAACTCCTTGCGACATGATGCGCCATTCTGTTAATACGGCCCATCCATGGTGTCACAAGGAGGGCGCACTGAGAAGTGTTGCATCGCTGCTTTGTCGCAGCAATGCAACACTTCTCATGAATAAGGCCCATATTTTTTGTGATGCTCCGGTGGTGCAGGAGCATGCTCCCTATTTTCCAGGCAGTACTAAGCCACTTTTTGGGGCTTAATGCTGTCTTGTAAATATTGTTACCTTTCAAGCAGTTTTCTGCGTTAAAGGAGCGTGCAATGGGTGTTGCTGGGGGCGTTCCCAGCAATATCCATGGTTCTTTGACACTGTCACAGATTTACGAGAAATTGTAACTCTGAGGCAGCGCCAAAAACGAACGCGAAGGCACTAGGAGGAGAAATATCTTTATTTCTCCTTGTTTTTCCTTTTTCTATGTGTGCTGCAGCACACATAGAAAGAGGAAAAAGCTTCTTGTGGTTGTTTTTGTGCAGGGAGGCTTCCCTTCCTGCACAAAAATAATCATCCCTGCAACGCAGGCACCCTTGCACCATGGTGCAAAGGTGCCTGCGTTGGCGCACGGCAGCCCATTGTGCGCCAGTGTAGGGGAAAAGGACAGAAGTGCGCCGTATCTGATAGATACGGCGCATATCTGCCCTTTTCTTTTGCCGCCGGGCAGCGCGGCAGGAAGGCCTGTAGCAAAAACTCATAAATGAGGCCCATATCAGTGGTACCAAACTTTTCTTTGCAGACACACAGAGAGGGGCGAGGGTGAGCAACTGATACACACACATTGAATTAAAAAATCAAAATGCTGAAGAAACATGTAAAAGGAAAAATAGTTAGTTGGCATCACCATTGCTGGAATGACACCCACATCTAATCAGAAACACAGTGACACCAAAGCACGCTCGTGGTAGAACAAGTACAGAGAGGAAAGCTATTGAATCCTGAACACAAAAATGAAATAGACAAGAAAAACAATGACACATGAGTATTGGTTGGAATGCATCTGCGACACACAGTTTTCATCTTGCAAAATGCGTTTGGACAAGGGTGTACGGCAGGGCTCATGTCTGAGTCCCACCTTGTTCAATATCTATATGGCCCCGTTAGCAAAGATTGCAGAGCACTTTGGCTTTGAGATCATAACACACGCTGATGACACCCAGCTGATGTTTACTCTAGGCCAAGACCTGAAAATAGCAAAAAAACGTTTTGCATCAGGAATGTTAGCAATCTTTAATTGGATGACTGAGAACTGCCTCCAGCTAAATCCAGAAAAGACGGAGATTATGTTGTTTGGTAAAGCCACCTCCATCTGGTCAGACGATTGGTGGCCCCACCTATTGGGTGCCATCTCCGTGCCCAAACAAACTGTAAGAAATCTGGGGATAAAATTAGATCAAGCATTAATGATGAAAGACCAGATTGCAGCAACTACGAGCGCTTGCTACTACAATCTGCGCCTTCTGCGCAGAATCTTCCCCTTTCTCCCAACAACAGTCCATAGAACACTGGTCCAGGCCATGGTGATAAGCAGACTGGACTATGGAAATGCTCTTTTGGCAGAAGCTAGTGAATCCCTGCTCTCCAAACTCCAGGTGGTCCAGAACACTGCGGCCAGGCTTATTCTGAATCGCCCTGCAGGAACTCCCTCAGCCCCTTTGCTGAAAGAACTGCATTGGCTACCAGTGAAGAAGCGTTCCCGTTTCAAGATCTGTTGCCTCACGTATAATGCCTTAAAAGGCAAAGGTCCGCTTTATCTCCAAAATAAGTTAACGGCTTACGTCCCTAGCCGCATTCTTAGATCCAGCAACCAAGCCCTATGTGTGTTCCCCGTATCCGTCAAATACGCACTGGGGGAAAGGCCTTCTCCTATCTTGCCCCAGGATACTGGAACAAACTTCCTCGAACCCTGCGAGAGACACCCACATACTGTAAATTCAGGAAACTACTAAAAGCCTACTTATTCTGAATCTACCTGGTACGCATTTTCCTATTAGGATCCGCGGCAGCGCCGAGATGCCCCCGGGTGAGTTGTGCGCTATAGAAAGTAAAGTTAACATAACAAATTAACACAGTTAAAGCTCTCTGGAGCAAGATTCCAAAAATCAGCATAGAGAACTCATTTTCAAGGTCAATAGTAGTTAAACATTTAAATTGGCATCTACAAGGAAATTTTGAAGAAAATACATTTCCATTATTTGATTTCCACCCTAGTGTAAATATCATTCATCTATAAAATTTCGAATTAAAAGTGTGGGAGAAATGGTTATATAGAACTGGCATTCTATGAATTGTATTTCCTTTGAAATCGCTTACAAACGGCCAAGCAGATAACATTTTAAAATCTTATGTCTTGTGCTCCTAATAACGGTGGATTATAATTGACCCGGTACATCCTTTACTTAAACTGGCTAGTCTGGGACTGCAGACAGTGCCAGGAAAAGGCGTTAAAAAAGATAGCGCTAGAAAAGATAGCGCATGGATTACCTTTAGCGATAAGAAAAAAACGACATTAATGATTTTTAGGATATCACAAAATCCCTCCTGTTTTCAAACTAAATGCTATTCACGTCAAGAGAGGATAATCCGCACTACCACTTCCATCTAAATGAACCAACCACTGTTCACTATTCTTGCACCTGGAGACAGTTTGGTCTGTATAAGTAAATAATTTAATAAAAGTTTCTAAATACATAAACCACACAAACAGCCTCTCTGATTTAGGGAAGCAACATCTCTGATAAATAAAAAACACAAACGGCAGCTGATCTTGAGCTCTGTGTGGCTTGCCCTTCAGAAGATGTTGCAAACAATTTCACAACATGCAGACTAATGAAAAAAAAAAAGTTCACATTTTGGAACAGCATCAGCGTTAGCGGTGGGTAAAGGGGAGGGCCCATACATGGCTGGTTTTCTTAACCATGTAGTTCTGCTAAGATGTATGCATTTCTCAAAATTTGGGACCAAAAAGCTGTATTTTAATGCAAGATTCCAGGCATGACCAAAATTGTGTGCTCTTGAGCAAATGTTGTTATTTCGCTGTGACCTAGTTTCCAACTCAGGCACGATGGGCGAGTTATCACTCACTGCTGTAATCTGTAGTTATTTGAAGATTCTTGATTTTGAATTCCAGCTAGGCCAACTTAGTCTTTCATTCTTCGGAGGTTGATAAACATTTTTAACATTTAATTGCGTAATAGTAACAACTGCTATTTACAGCACTTGAGATCAACAGCCATCATTTTTAGGCTCTATTTAAAAAGCAAGTAATATAAACTATTAGAGGACAAGACAGTATAGCAGACATCAGAACTTTGGGGCATATTAGCAAGGGCTTTATCGCCGCTTTAGCGGCACTTTTTGCCGCTAAAGCGGTGATTTTTTTATCGCCCTGTCAGCAAGCTGTCGCTAACAGGCGTTAGCGACAGCTTTCTGGCGATAGCGGCCCGTTTTCCCATCGCCTTGCATGCCAGCGATAACTATCGCTAATGACATGCAAGGTAGGCGTTCCCAACTAAAAGCGACCGAAAACAGTCGCTAACACAACTTCCCCCTATTAGCAACGCAGGCAAAGTGATAAAACATTTTGCGCTAAGCGCGAATATCGCTAGAATTTAACACCTGCTAAAAACATGACTTACCTGTTTGTTGTATGGGAGGTGGATTGTCAGGCTAAGTCCCCCATGGCGTTAATGCGTGAATATCGCTGGATTTCCAGCAATATTCACGCATTTCGCCGCTGTCGCTGGATATTTTATCGCATTGGAGATAAACGTTGCTAATAGCATGTTATCTCCGCGATAAAATCCAGCGATACGCGGCGATAAAAAAAAACGCGCTAAGCGCGGTTTGCGATAATTAGCGCAAGTTGTTGCTAATATCCCCCTAAGTAAAATATGCTCATCCTTTCAGCCTGGAAGCGTCTAGAGGCTGTGTCATTCAAGAATCCGTACTCCCTCATATTGCAGTACTGGCTCTCAAGAAAGCTGAGCTCTTTCCCATAGGGAGGGTTACATGTGCATGGGGCTGCCTTCTTCTAAACTGACATGGTTAACTAACCTGCCTGAGCTGTTGAATAATTGCACAGAAGCACTTTAAAAAAAAAACGGGTATATGGCGAAGTCAGATAACGAAGTGAGGTAACGTTGCAGTTGCTTCCTCTCCACACCATGTTTATCTAAGCGCTAAATACCGCTGTTGCAACAGACCTGGGGCGTGACTTTCCCTCCTCAGACTTCGGAGAGGTTTATCAGTGCAATAGAAAAATCTAAAAACATTTTTTTTGACTTTGATGTTTTCTACACAGATTCCGGTTGCAGTCAAACAATGCATGGATTCCTCTACCTGAGCCAAGTGGGGTTGTCTAACTAAATTTTAGTCAGAGGACTCAGCATTTCTCAGAGTTAATGCATGAACTTAAGAGGACAAGTTGAAAACTGTGAGCATAGATTGCCTTTCTCTGTCTAAAATGTATGCGTTAACTCAAAGAAATGGTGAATTTGATATACGAACCTATGTGTGCTCCCAAAGCGTGAAACGACCTACTGTTGAGCGAACTCGACCCAAAGGTTTCAGAGCGCTTTACATGAGCACCAGTTGCGTTATCGTCCCTGCCGAGACTAGAATCCGGGTCCCCCCCGCTTACAGGTCGACAGCTCTAGCCATTTGGCCACATCTGTGCCCCTGAGTAGCCCCACCTGGCCCTAGACTTGGCTAGACTCTCACCCTTCAGCGACAGGATGATCTCCCAGGTGATAGAGCGCTCTGCAAATCTGTATAACATAGCATAACATTTCAGATGCAAAAAATATTCCCTGGGCTCTGTGGTGAGTAAGTGCACCTGGTCATGAAATGGCCACTGATCTTAATGCAGTGTTGCTTTGCAACCAATCTAGAACTTTGCTTTATAAACTCTGCATAGGGCAAAGGGACATTGCACAATGAGGGGCACACTGCTCTCATCATTAATATTAATGAGTCTGGCTTTCATTAATATTAATCAGTGGCGGCTGGTAGGGGATGGTGGAAGGGGCGGGGGAAGGTGCAGGGTAGAAAATGAATAAAAAGAAAACTTGCCTTCTGGTCGCAGTCACCAGCCGCCGCCTCTCCTCGCAGGAACAGGAAGCACCCAGGCTTCCAGACTCCCCTAGCCAATCACGAAGCTGCTGATAGCAGCGTTGTGATCGGTCTGAGCGCCATGGTTCGGTGCTCAGAGAGGGAGTGGGAGCTTGGGCATGTTCTCCACCTTGATAGAAAACATTCAAAGTGCGCATGACTGTTTGGCCAGCCCGAGACGGACGGCCAGACAGTCATGCGCACTTTAGGTGCAGCATCAGCCACTCCTCCTCCCTGTGGCATGGGGAGCCCAGCCCCCTCACCAGGGCCGGACTGGCTGTAGTGGGCACCGGGCAATCCCCCGGTGCGCCGCACGGGTGGGGGCCGGTTTTGGGCCCCTGGGGGCCGTTTTTGTTACAGGGCGGTTTTTGCAGCATAGCCGCAAAATCGGCTCTGTAACAAAATCGGCCGAAAACCGGCCGTGGCAAAGAACTCGGCCGCACCCCCAAACCCCCGGGGGGAGGGCCGGCCGAGCACTTTGTCAGGGCCGGTTTCAGTTCCCAGTCCGGCCCTGCCCCCCACCCTAACCTGGCGGCAACTGGAATACTAAAAATAAAATGATAATAACTTCTGTTATTATCATTTTCTTTTTTTTCTTTGCACTGCTTGAAAGCAGTGGGGTGACACTCCTCTGCCTTAGCAGAGGAGCCACCGCTGATATTAATGAGTCGGGCTTTTGTGGGTGGGCATCATTTGCACACAGCAAAGAAATTAGGGATGAAGGCTTAAAGAACAGTAGACTGTTGACACTGCTTTCAGTCTCAGAAAGTGGCTGCACTGCACCGGCTCTTCGTTAAAGACATAGAGGCCATAATGCAAAACAGTGTATCCCATGACAAAGCTGCAATCAAAGAAGGAAGCAGCAGTCACATGGGAGAGCTGCTTGCTTCCTTGAACCAGGCAGCTTTGGTGTGCAGAACTATCAGGCAATTGTTGGAAAGTTGTGAGTGTTACCCTTGGAGTGATCTCCGTAAGGGTTAATGCTGCTTTCCCCTTGGTCAATGTGAGTGTGATCAATGTTGTAGTGAGCCCTAGTGTTTTTTCTAGCAGTGGTTGTCTGTAGGAGACAAGTGGTCTTCAGACCTTCCTCCTAACCACTGTATTTTTGAGTTTCCATGTACTTGTGCATAATTCTTGTAAAGTGCATATAGAGATTGGTCAAATGTCCCAATCCAACTCAGGTAAGAGTGATTCTTTGTTGTGCAGAAATTGTAGTCCACTGGTTCTTTGCATCATTATCCCAATACCTTTCTGACATCATACCTTACTGCTACCATGCCCTTTTGTCCCATGACTGTGTGCTTCCCATGTGGTCCATTCCCATTCATCAAGCCCCAGTGCATCGTCCTATCCTCTTATTCCTAAGCTCCCTTGGGCCATATCACAGATGTAGCGCATTTTCCTGGATTGCGCTGGGCCACCTTTCAAAAGGTGCGCCCAGCACAATCCAGGAAAAGGCACTGCATTATGATGAATGCGCAGTCCCCAGGGCAGCCGCGAACTCCCGCTGTCTTAGGGGCAGCGCATTCATGTGAAAAACGAAGCTGCTGCATTAAAGCCACTCTGTGTTTTCACAGTGCAGGCAGCAACCCATGTGCACTTTAAAAGGGATTAGAGATCCCCTTGCAGGCAGGTGCAGTCAGTGACTGCACCCGCCTGCAAAGGGGATGTCTTGGGGGTACATGGGACCCCCCTTCACCCGTCCAGAGGGCTGCCATCAGGGCAATGCACCTCCAGACAGCTTCTTTGCCTCTGTGCCCACATCCGTAATACGGTGCGGTTGCAGAGGCAAAGGGATTCCCTCATTTGCATGGGGCACGCCCCCATGCAAATGAGGGAGCGCCCTCTGAAGATAGCGCTGGAGCTTTATGTGCGCCAGCGCTATCGGTATTATAGAAGAGGGTGCACAAGCATCTGCAGCCCCTTCTGTAATACAAAAGTGCTCCAGGAGCATGCAGAGCGGGTGTAAACACCCATTGCGCCCCCGGGGCACTTTCATAATACGGCCCCTGGAGTCCTAAACTCTCATTCTGTTTTTTCCCATCAATTTTTGCCCACACGTTGGCTGCCCCTGTATTCCCATGGCCTAAGGCATCTGCATTACCTCTTCTCCATGATTTCTAAGATCCCATCCTGCTTTTTTTGCCTCAAAGTTGTGCTGTTCTGCCCCCAGGTTCTGTGCCTTTATATCATGTTGTACCCACATGCGCCCTTACCCAATTGTTCTGTCTCACTGCAATTTTCTATTGCCACTTCTCCCTATATCTCTTTGCCTGTCCAAATGATCTTGTCTTTCTGGGCCCTTGCCTCTTCTTTGCTATGACTCCTAATCTCTATTACATCCTTGTGGCTCCACCACATATATCCTACTTGTGGATCACAGAGGCACATCACACAAGGTTCTGACTGTAGCAAGAGAGAAATCTAACAAAAAGGGCCCTGTGTAATGTCCATTATTACCTCTGCTGAAGTCAGACAAATATACAAGAAGTGGCTGGACATCAGCAACAGGTAACGATAATGATTTGATAGTCCAGCTTCTTAAAGTTTGAAGACTCAGACAGTCATGAGGTCGTCAAAAAGCAAGATGTGCACTGTTGTATTGTGTCAGGAGTCATGATTATGTTTTCTGGGTATAAATATGTGCTAAGTAAAAAATAAAGTATACAAAAGGAGTTCTTTGCAAGTTCTTGCATTAAGAATAGTATTTAGTGGCTGCATAGAGAACCCAGCACAAGGACACCCATATGGGTAACAGTGTGCTCTATAAGAACGCAAATCAAATTAAATCAAATCATTTCCTTTCTTTCTGCTTCTCAAAGTCTCTAATCAGTGGCGTAGCAAGATTGGGGCGGCGGCTGCCCCTCCCACTCTTACCTGCAGCCGTTGTGGGATGGCCACCAAGGAAATCGCCAGCACCACCCTGCTCTTACACACGGCCGCAATGCAGGAGCCGCCACGGGTGGCCATAGGTCAAGCTACACCACTGCCTCTAATACCACAAGTCTCTTCCCCCAGAGTTCTACTCCTCGAGCTCTGCCTTTAGGCTCATGCTATTAATTATGGTATATATTTATTGATTGATTGATTTGCTTATTTAGTTGTTTTTTAGTGGATTTATAGTTTCATGAGTGTAACCTCTACTGCTACTTTACAGCACAGAGAGGTAGTAGACTGCCCATTAGTAAAAATGGTACATAGGGGAATAACATGTTTGTTCACTTAGGGTATGGTCCCTAGCTGATGTTTTGTGATTAGCACTCAATATATTCAATACGATTTGTTTAAAAGGCAAGTCTAAATAGTCTAGTTTTCAGCAGTTTCTTAAAACGCATGTGAGTGGGTTCTGATATGAGGGAGGGAGAGAAACTGTTCATGGTATTGTTTTTTTTTACATGTAAACAAGTCCTCGAACTATGAGTACTTGGGGCCTCATTTATGAAAAGTGTCTCATCGCTGGGGGGAAACCAGCGAAGCGACACTTTTCATAGCGCCATCCTTGCGACACCATGGATGCGCCGTATTTACTGTACGGTGCTCCATGTAGTAAGGATTTCCAGATACGTCATGTGAAAGGGTCTGCGTCAGTCTTACGCCTGCTGTGAGGCAGGCATAAGGATTCGACGCAGTGGCATCCTAGAAGTGGCATAGTGAAATCTGATAGATTTCACTGCGCCACTTCTATGACCCTTTTTTGCGGGGGAACGCCCACCCTGCATACATTATACCTGACGTAGGTATAATGTAGCGCAGGAGTTTACAAAGTGATGCATCTGCTTAGATGCATCACTTTGTAAATATGTCACAGTGTGGCGCATATTTTACGCTGCCGGTGCGTCACAAAAAGTGACGCACCGGTGGCGCAAGGGGCTCATAAATAAGCCCCTTGGTTTCAAGAACCTAAGGGACTGTTAGCTGAACAGCTAGAATTGTATTACTCCTGTGGTGTGCTGCAGTAACCAACAAGTCTCAACTTTTTCTTTGTTAGCATAGTACCATCTGAACACTTGGAAGTGGTTTAATAGCAGGAACAGCAGTGCTGCAAAGAATAAAGAAACAATTGTGGTAGCAAGAACATGTAAGCCATTCACATTCTTGCCCTGGAGATGTAGTTATGGTAGACACAACTTCAAAAGTATATTTATTATACTGTAATCAAGAGGTGTGTAGTTGTGACACTGAAGTGTTCAGAAGGTAACAAAAACATCATCAGGTTCAGTGGAAATTTGTTCCAATGTAGGAACCATCATGGGCAGAACCACGTTGCGGCACATCACTCCATTCCAATACATTAGTTATTAGACATAAAATCCAGCTTGGAGTTCATTGAGCATGGATCATCAATAATTAAACCATTACTGATAGTCTCACACCTATCCTCTTCCCACACCTACTCACAATGACTGTCATAAGCCTGCATCATCTGGTAGTCCATGCAGTGAGCAGACCATTCCCTGATCCAAGCCTGCTCTCTACTAAATCATTCCAAAGGTGCTACTCTGGACTGGATCATCTCTAAAGAAATATTGGTTGAATCTATCTCGATCAGCCCTTGCGATTGGTCTGACAATCATATTATCACCTTCCAAATACCCGCCACAAAAAGAACACCTTCCACACAGCAACTCATGCCCCGACAGTGGATCAGAGACACTAAAAACCTGAACTCGGATAATCTAGCTACCTACTGCGAGAAAGAACTCCTTCCTCCCAATAACTTAATCAACGTCAATTGAACTCACTAATCATTACAACTCCACGATGACCAAACTAATTGACCACCTAGCCCCACCTAAACTCAAAAGAATTCCGAACAAAGACAAAAACCCGTGGTTCAACGAAGCCCTTAACGAAGAAAGGCGCAAACTGAGACTAACTGAACGGATATGGAGACAACATCCCTCCTCCCCTCATCTCAAACTGGTAAGAAAATCCAGAAACTCCTACAACAAACGTATTCTAAAATCTAAAATAAACTTCTTTCGCTTGGAAGTTGACAATGCTAAAAACAGAACGAAGAAACTATTCAACATCTTAAAACAACAATCACACAAACTGGGCAATTCTGCACTCTTGACCTCAAAATCGCAGCTAAGTAGTGAAGAATTTCTTCCTTCTTCACAGCCAAAGCCAAAGCATTACAGAATGAGCTCCAGACGGCCACAATCAACCCAGCTATTCCAAAGAACCATCAAGCCGATGATCTAATCCAACCTACTTTGCCATCGCCCAAAAATAATGCTCTATGGTCATCTTTTAAGCTTTACGATTTCAATGATATTACAAAAACTTTATCTACTATCAAACCCAACAACCACTTCAATGACCCGCTCTCATCTAAATGCCTATCTCCTATCTACCACTTCATCACCCCTCTCTGAACCAAAATCATCAATGCTTCGCTCTCGCAAGGCTCCATCCCGAACTGCCTAAAAATTGGTCAAGTCACCCCCATACTGAAAAAATCTTCAGATAACCCCTCTGAACTAAATACCTTCCGACCAATAACCAACATTCCCATGCTAGCCAAGGTCTTGGAAAAATGTGTTCAACAACAATTAAACCAACACATCACAAATTTCAAGCTTCTGGACGACTGCCAATCTGGATTCAGACCTGGACACAGCACCGAAACGGCAATTCTACACATAGTAGACGACGCCCTACTCGCACTCGACCGGAATGAAACTTGTCTGCTAGTGCTGCTCGACCTCTCGTCCACCTTCGATACTGTTAATCACGGCAAAATACTAGAGAGGCTAGAAAACAGGATGGGGCTATCGGGCACAGTCCTTCAATGGTTCAAATCCTTCTTGGAAAACAGGACGCAAAGGTTTATGGTGAACAAAAATCTATCTCCTAATATTTTAGGAGTACCACAAGGCTCTACTTTATCCCCTGCGCTACTCAACCTCTATGTCGAACCCCTAACTGATTTACTACAGCAGTCGAATATCTCCTTCCATATGTACACAGATGACACACAGTTGTACATCAAGGTCACCTCCCTTGAAGAGATCAAGTTGATGAATCATGCTCTTGGAAAGACCGTCCACTGGCTAACCACCAACTACCTTAAGCTAAACTCGCAAAAAACTGAATTCCATCTAATTTCCCCCCAAAAAACCGCTGCGACGTTAATGGACTGGACCAAGATGATCACTGCTCTAAACTGTACCCCAATACTAGTGAACTCCCCAAATCACTTGGAATCACGCTGAATAAGAACCTAAACATGCAAACACACATCAACATGCTAGCTAAAAATGCACGCTTTCACCTCAGCTATCTCAGAAAAATCAAACCATTCATCGAGACCCCGGACCTCAAAACTGCAGTTCAAGAGTTAGTCATCTCGAGGCTGGAATACGGATGTACAACGCTATCGGGTCTTCCCACGATCTCCACAGCCCCTTTAAAAGCTTGCCTCCAGGCAGCCACAAGACTCATAACAGGCTCTAGAAAATTTGACCACATCTCGCCACACCTGAAAGCACTCAACTGGCTGCCTTACGAAGCGAGAATACAGCTAAAGATGGCCTGCATCACTCATAAAGCCTTACACTACAAAACCTCCAATACCTAGCCCAGAAACTTATGCTATCGGGTGGAAACAGACTCACTAGGAGCTCCGACAATCTGCTCCTAAAACCTTCTTGCTTCAGCAAGAAAAAAACATTTGATAGAGCATTCTCTGGAGCTGCACCAAGAATTTGGAACTCTCTCCCCCCGAGCATCAGAAGAATCTCTTCAACGACAACATTCAAAACGGTAGCTAAAACCTTTCTGATGAGCAAATTTCTCCCTTAAATCCTTAGCATTCCCCACCCACCTTGACTCATTAAACTTCAACTGATATCCTTTCGACTTGCCCCTCTCTTGAGTGACTCTCCCCACTTCTTCAATCACTATGTTTCCTGAGGAAGTTCCACCTTCATTTACATCTCCGCTTACATCTTACCTACCCCGCTATTCTAAACTCATCTCAATGATTCCTTGTGTAGACTGCCTTGACAAATAACATTTGTTTGTACTTAAACTTGCCTAAATGTACCAAACTGAAGTACCATCTCTTCTTAGCATGTTTTTATCGCATTGTACCTATCCGTTCTTCATATATGCCTGATATCATTCTGTCTAGGACCCTACTAAACTTGCTTGAACTTGTTTTACTCATTACTGTGAAGCACTCTGTTACACTATGTTAGGTCTTATTCGCTCTATACAAAACTCCAAAAATAAAAAAAATAAAAAAATGTTACTGTCCCAGAGATCCTATGTGCTTGAACAATGGAAGTGACACTTTGGCAGATGGAATAATTAGCGGACTACTTCACAAAACAATGTGGAAACTACTCATATGTTTATGGCTTCTATTTCCTATTGGGAATTTGATTATTGGTGGAAGGGGTGAAAACTCTTCTCAAGTAACAACCACAATCCCTGTCAGGGTGAACCACAAAAGTCACTAAATTAGCCTGTGCTTAACCTGCTGGTAGCTTGGACAAAAGCAGTCAGGCTTAATTCAGAGGCAATGTGTAAAAATTTTATGCAGCACACAAACAGAAATAAAATGAAAACACAAAACAAGAAAAATCCCAAATCAATTTAGAACAATAGGGTAAATGTTAATAAATAAAATGATACCAGACCAGCAAAAAGTCATTCAGTAGAACTGGAGATATGCAATTTCAAACATTTAGGTGTGTATAGCGCCAAAAAGAAAAAAACACCACTCGCGATCATCTAGTCATGCTTGACGTATGTCATAAGTTCAGGTCAACTGCCATGGACTGCGGGCCGGGTGTAGGGACCAGGCTAGTCCCGCTGAAAAAAGAACCTTCTCATAGTCCGGCGTGAATAGTCCAGTTTGCGGTGGAGGAGGCCATGAGGAGCAGGGAGAGTGTTGCGGTTGGTCGTAGTAGCGCAAAGAGCAGACCTGGCATTGCAGACGATCGTCGCTGTGGTGAGAAGATCCGGTCGGACATCATGGACAGTCATTGGGGAGCTATGCGTTGGCAGTCACCGCAGGTTTTCGTTGCTGCTGCACAAAGTGCAGATCCCACTTTGCCAGTCGTCACTGGTGGTCACTGTAGCGAGAAGAATCAGGTTCACCAGAGCTTCGCATTGGTGATTGTCGTGAGCGGCAAAGTCTCAGCAGCAATGGGACCGTTCACGGTCGTGAAGAGCCCAAGACTTCAGGATTTCACCTTTCATGGCAGAGAAGTGCACCTTCATGTCTTTTGAAATGTAAGTGGGGCAGGGAACAACTCTGCCCCAACCATCCTGGAAGTATGTCCCATCATGCCAACATCTAGTCCCCCTTTGTCTCACTGTCTGGTAGGAATACACAAAGGCCGACAGCTAAGCTAATCCCAGTCATGTGACCCAGAAAACTGGCAGAAGGCACAACTGGTTATGACAAGCAAATGCCAACTTTCTAAAAGTGGCATTTTCAGAAGTGTTAAGTAAACTCCAACTTTACCAATAAAAGAGTTTTAAATTGCAATTAATTTGAGTGTAAACATAATTTTCCTATTGTTCCCATACTTACGTTATCACTTATTAAGTGTAATAAGGTAACCCAATGTTATCCTATGGGAGAGATAGGCCTTGCAATAGTGAAAACTGAGTTTAGGGTTCTTCCCTACCAGGCCTTGAAAAACTTAAACCAACATGTCCTATTTTTTAAATATAATGCACCCTGTCATATAAGCCTTTAGGGCCTCCCTTGGGGATGACCTATTTGTAATAAGAAGGAAGGTTTAGTTCAGGCAAGTTTTATTTTGCCTGGTCGAAATAACAGTTTAAAACTGCACTACAGACTGCAGTGGCAGGCCTGAGACGTGCTGTAAAAGACTATTTTGGTGGGTGGTGAAGGCCCACTACTAGCATTTAATTTAAAGGCCCTGAGTACATGCAGTACCATTTATTATGGACTTTCAAGTAAATTTATTGAGCCCATTAGGGGTAAACCAATTGTATCATGTTTTAGGTAGACAGCGCAAGCACTTTAGTACTGGTTGGCAGTATTTCGAATTTCAGTCAAGTCTCACCAAAGCAGACCAAGGACCTTATTTTGACCATCAAGTCAGGTTCCCCCACTGACCCCTGCCCTTCTGCTGTTTTAAAACTTATTCCTGATTTATTAGCCCCAAACCTAACAAACATCTGCAATGCCATGTTTAACACAGGTATTTATCCTTCTACATGGAAAACGGCGATTATCAAGCCACTACTGAAGAAGCAGCACCTTGACCCTTTAGTGACAAAAAACTATAGACCTATCACAAGCCAGCTAAAATATTGGAGAAAATAATGAACTCGCAATTGGCCCATTACATTGAAGACAATAACCTCCTGGACGAGACGCAATTCGGCTTTAGGAAAGGACATGGGACAGAAACCGCCCTCATTAAAGCAGCAGACAAAATCAGAACAGCCTTAGACCAAGGAGGTGCTGCAGTGCTAGTGCTGCTAGACTTATCAGCAGCCTTTGACACGGTCGATCACTCTACATTGATCGACCGTGTCTCAAACATAGGCATCAAACTGAGGGCCAAAGAACTACTGGCCTCCTTTCTATCTGACCGCACACAATCAGTGAGTCTCGGCGACTACAAGTCCTCCCCTTTTACCCTCCCGTGTGGTGTGCCACAAGGTTCTTCCTTGAGTCCGACCTTCTTTAATATCTGCGTGTCGGACCTGGCCAGGGTCCTCAAAGCCCACGGGATGGGTCTCACATCCTACGCCGACGACACACAATTGGTGCTAGCAATCCACAACGACGGAGGAGCAATTGCGGCCAGCTTCCAAGATGGAATGCTGGCCATCAGTACTTGGATGGCTAACAATTGCCTAAAGTTAAACTCCGATAAAACGGAGGTACTGATTTTTGGTAATCTCTATCCGGTCTGGTCCCCTATCTGGTGGCCTGCCAATTTGGGACCACCACCTCCCCGGTTTCGAAAGTTAAAAATCTAGGGGTCATGTTCGACGACAAGCTGGCTTTCACATCACACGCCAATGCAGTTGTCTCTTCATCTTTTTATACTCTTAGGATGATAAAAAACTCCTACCCTTTCTGCCACCCAGTGCCGGAAAAACTCTTATCAGCACCCTAGTAATGTCAAAAATTGATTACTGTAATGGCCTCCTCATCAACGCTCAGAAAAACGTCACTAACAGACTACAGATGGTGCAGAATTCGGCCGCTAGAATGATAACAGGCACCCCCAAGTATCAACCAATCTCTACAGTAGTTCGAAAACTCCATTGGCTGCCCATAATAAGCCAAATTAAATT
This sequence comes from Calotriton arnoldi, assembly GCA_963921515.1. Taxonomy (NCBI): domain Eukaryota; kingdom Metazoa; phylum Chordata; class Amphibia; order Caudata; family Salamandridae; genus Calotriton; species Calotriton arnoldi. Next base: position 82,243 of record CAWUFW010005638.1, read on the forward strand.
CAAAGCTCTCTGTATTGCCTTCAAGGCCATCCACAAAACAGGACCTGATTTCTTGAAGAAGGCTCTCTGTGTCTACACTCCCAACAGACCCTTGCGTTCATCAACAGCCAACCTTTTGAAGGTCCCTCGTACAAAAAAGTTTCCTGGGGTGACAGAAGATTCATTGTCGCCACTGCTAAATTATGGAACACCCTCCCTCTGCACATCAAAACTTGCCCAACCTTACTTGCCTTCAGGAAAAGGGTAAAAACATGGCTTTTTAATCAATAGGCACCCTACTTCTGGCTCGATCTTCTATACAGTCCGCAGCGCCGAGACACCCAAGGGTATTTGTGCGCTCTACAAATTGCCAAAAATAAATAAATAAAATAAATAGTAAAGCACACAGTCCTAAAGTCAACAAAAACGAATTCAGCGAAAAAGGAGGGTTGAAGGCAAAAAACTTGGCGGACCACCATCCAGGGGAGTTAGCGCTAACTTCTCTTTTTTTCGAAATTCTGAAAGTTGCCAATAGTAATTTCAACCTTCAGAGTTTCCTATGCATATGCCCATCACCCCTATCCAGGTGGACAACCCACAGGCATAAAGTTAGGGGAATAGTATATTTTCACAACTGGCTTCCTTGTGGGCAAAGACATCCCCCTGCACCCTTCAAGATGCGGAGTTGTTCCATGCCCTTTCCTACATTCATTTCACCATTGACACCTTCCTTTTCTCATGTAAGTTAACATGTGCAGATTGGCAAGAAAACAAAGATGGCCTGGTGCCAGCTCTTTCTATTAAAGAAAGTGAAGCCTGTATTCTCTTGTATCTGAATAATGGCAACACCCTGCTCTATGGCCTCCCAGACTCCACACTGCTCCCCCACCTTAAGGGCAACCTATATGCTGCAGCACATCTAACCCATAGACAAGAAATATGACCACATCACCCCCACCCTGATGGAACTCCACTAGTTCCCCTTCTTGCCAGCCCATACCACTTAAAAACAGATGCATGATTTACAAAGACATCACAATCAGCCCCTCCGCCTAACTGGCTGACAAGCTCACTATCTCCTCCGGCTCTCAGCATACCCGCAGCCAGGACACCATCAGAAGGAAAATCAAAACAAATAATTCTCTATTATGCACCCTAAATGTGGAGCAACATTCTATTATCCTTCAATGTGACCCGAACCCTGATGTAACAAGTGGCTGCTCCTCCGCAATGGCGGAGGAGCGTCGCCCCACTGCCTGGCTCAGAGCCAGCAAATGTAAAATAAAACGATGCTCTTGCATCGTTTTATTTTACATTTGCTGGCTCTGCCGGTGGTGTTGGGAGGGGCGGGGCTTAGGCATGGGAGGGGGAGTGTGATGCGCCACCCGAAGGCTCTAGGCCGCAGCGGGGACACACAGCAATAAACACTCAAACTCAGTGGTACACTCTATGTTGGCGCGAAGACCCCGAGCGGTCTTCCGCCGTTTATTTATACTCTCGGGACGAGCCCGCCCCGAGAGGTGCGTGCGTGTATGTGAGTCGTTACATTGTAGGAGAGAGCCCGGATGGCTCTCTACATCCCTTCCTTCTTTTGGTTGACGTCACCAAAGTCAGTAAAGTTCATGGGGACAGACACAGAAAGTCCTTAAACTTTTGGCTCGGCACCGGGTTAGCCCTGAGGTGGTATCGCTGACTCCTGGCCACTGCCTTGCTTCCGGCAGCCTCTAGGGCACCCCCTGGTGAGCCACCATCGTGTTCCGACATGGCCAAACCTGGTCGGGTGACAGCTTCTCGAGTCCCCGAGAGCTCTCTTTCTGGGATGTGATCACTGGCTTCAGAAGATGCCGGGGAGGGCCCGCAGGGATTCTCAGCCTCATCATCACCATCTTCACCACATTGACCACCCCTGATCACTCGTTTGAAACACGACACATTTCGGGTGACTTGGAGGTGTCCTTTGCGGGCTGTCACCATCGTTCCTTGCCTTTCTGTTACAGTCCATGTTTCGGGCTCAAACGGAGTTCGAAACTTCCACCCAGGGTGTCGATCTTTGACTACCACCTTGTCTCCGATTTGGACGTTGGAATCATGAGCCCCCCGGACTTCGCTGGCTTTCCGGTTTGTAATTTCTCGGCGGGCTTGGACGGCCTCGTCGTCTCGCCTCGGTGGAGTCCATGTCGGGTCAACGGGTATGCTGTCCCGCGGTGGTCTCTGAAACATCAGGTGGGAGGGTGCACACCGGGTGGTACTGTGCGGCGTTGATCGATACACTCCGAGGAATTGGTCCAACGCTGCTTCCGCATCTCTCTCTTGTTCCACGGATATACGCAGGGCCCTGTTGAGCGTCCTCATCAGCCGCTCCACCTCCCCGTTGGCTTGGGGCCAGAGCGGAGTGATCTTCCGGTGACGGATTTCCTTGTTCTTCAGATACTCCTGAAATTCCCTGCCCTGAAATGGGGGCCCGTTATCCGACCTCAGCTCCTCCGGCAGCCCGAACATGGCAAAGGTCCGGTCCAACGCTCTTCTCACATGGGAAAACGCTGTTGACTCCACAATTTCTACCACTGGGAATTTTGAGAACGTGTCGACTAGAACCAGCATCTGGCGGCCATCTGGGAAACTTCCGAAGTCGAGACTGACATGGGTCCATGGAACAGTGACCGGGTCCTCGGTGATCACCGGCGCCGGCGGGGGTCTCTCCCTGTGATAGTGCATTCATGGCAGCTTCGGACCATTTCATCCACCTTCGTATCCATGGCCGCGAACCACACCTTTTGGCGCAAACGAGCTTTCGTCTTGGCCATGCCCTGATGTCCAACGTGGGCGAGCTCGAGAACGTGTTGTTGCAGGGCCTCCGGTATCACGACTAAGTGTCCCCTTAGGATGACACCATGTTCTCCCACGCTTAACTCGTGCCGCACTCTCCAGAGCTGCTGTCGGTCATGTCTAACCTCCGGTCGTAACAGGCGACTTCCATCCATGAAGCGAACCCACATGTTCTTTGCAAGCGCTTCCTTCACCCTTGACAGTGTTCCGTCCCCCACCGTGGCCTGCCCGACCTCTTCCAGGGTCATTGCCTTCGGGCATGCCTGCTGAGAAACCATCCTCACGAATTCTTCAGTGCTCATTTCTTCACTGGCCTGCTTCCTGGGCGATGCAGGGTCCGGGTGACGGGAAAGGTAGTCAGCGGGGTTGTGGGCTCCGGGTCGGTACACGACCTTAAACTGATATGCCTGTAATTGCACGGCCCATCGCTCAATCCTCGGGGCGCCAGCCGTGACGAACCAGCGAACAGCGGGATCAGGGGCTTGTGATCCGTCACTACTTGAAAATCCTGTCCACACAGGTACAGATGAAAATGTTTGCACGCCCACTTGATGGCGAGAGCCTCCCTCTCTATCTGGGCATACCGGGTTTCAGTATCCGTGAGGGCCTTGCTGGCATAGGCCACCGGTTTCCATACTTCCGGATCCTGTTCCTGTAGGAGCACCGCTCCTAGACCTGTAGGGCTAGCGTCCACAACCAGTTCTGTGCGGCTCCTTGGATGGAAATACGCCATGATTGTTTTATCTTGCAGCCTTTCCTTGATGTCATTGAAGGCCTTGTTCGCCACACTCGACCATTCCCATGGTTGCCCTTGTTTCGTCAAAACCCGAAGCGGCTCTGACAACGTTGCGAGGTTCGGGATGAAACGCCCGCAATACGTTGCCATGCCCAGGAAACTTCTCACTTCCGTTGGGTTTTTCGGCGTGCTGGCTACCCGGATGGCAGTCGCCTTCTTCGGATCCACCCGGAGCCCCTCTCTCGTGAATATGTAGCCAAAGAACTCCACGGTGTACTGATAGAAGGAACACTTCGCCTTGTGTAACGTCAGACCTGAGTCTTCTAGCCTTTTCAACGTGGCTCGGAGATGCTTGTGATGGTCTTCCAGCGTGCTCGAGAAGACAAGGATATCGTCACTCAGGTTGATTACCCCTGTCAGTCCTGACAATACCTCTCTCACCGCGTTCTGAAAAACCTCAGCTGCTGAGGATATCCCGAAGCTTAATCTCTTGTATCGCCGTAGACCAACGTGGGTGGAAAACGTGGTAATGTACCGGCTCTCCGGTTCTAACTCCAGCTGATGATACCCAGCGTTCAGGTCCAATTTGGAGAACCATTTGGCCCCATTGAGGTCGGCCACAATGTCGTCCATTGTTGGGGTTATGTGCCTTTCCCTCTTCACTGCCACGTTGGGTAAGCGCATGTCCACGCAGAGACATATGGCCCCCGGTTGTTTGGGCTTTGGGGCCACCACCAGCGGTGATACCCACGGGGTGGGACCCGAGACTTTTTCGATCACGTCCAGTTCTTCCAGTTTTCGCAGTTCCTCTTCGACTTGCGGCCTCAGATTAAACGGCACTCTCCGATGTCGGAGGGCCACCGGTCTCACTGTCTGGTCGATATGTAGCCGGAACTTCTTCCCTTTCAGTTTCCCCAGGCCTGTGAAGAGGGCGGGGAAGTCTTTCAGTATGGTCTCAGCATGCGACTCATGTATTTGGTGCGCGAAGAATACCAGTCCTAGATCCTCGGCAGTGTGGCAACTGAGCAGGGTCCCCTTTCTTCCCTCCGTTATGTGGAACCGGGTGTTCGTGGTGTATGTGCCACTACTGACACTGGCCTGGATGACCCCCTTCAGCGGGAGCGGATCGGTTCCCCCATATACGTAGATTCTCGCTGTTGACGGCTCAAGTGCGGGCCTTGGTGACAGGCAGTCGTATTGTTCCGCGTCCATGACGTTAACCGAGGCACCCGTGTCAATCAGGGCCTGCACGTCCGTGCCCTCCACCGTCACCGAGCACATCGGGGGAGGTCTCCGTCGCCTGTCTGTTCTACTGACATAGGACACCACAAATACGTCATCTTCTTCCTCGTCCCACACTTGCCTGGCGTCTTCCCGCGGGGGCGAGTCCTCTAGGGACACCTGTTGTATCCGCTGTGACATGTTCCTTGACCTTGCCGGGCCCTGTCGGAACCGACCACCCCTGCAAGCTCTCGCGTAGTGGTTCAGCCTCCCACATCGGGAGCACGTTTTTCCTTTCGCCCCACAGACCGCTGTATTGGCATGTTCGTCTCCACAGTATCCGCATTTGCCTCCTCGCGGCATCGGTTGCGCTTGCCGGGCCTGGGCAGGTCTCCTCTGTATCGCGTCCACTCTCTCCTCCTTGATAACCGGGTATCTTGGGGTGCTTGGAGCCGACACGGGCGTATGGAGGGCCGCCTCCATTGCTTCTGCCCGGACATCTGACAACTCGTGCGAGCGGGCTAACACCAGGATCTCATCCAGTGAGATTCCTGGTTGTCGCAGGATGAGTTTTCGCAGGAGCTTCGAGCGACAACCCAGGATGATCTGGTCTCTGATCTCCCCTTGCGGGGCTGTGAATGCACACGTGCTGGCCAGCTTGCGCAGCCTGGCATAGAACATGTCCACAGATTCTGAATCTGTCTGTGAGGCTCTTCGGAATTTGAATTTTTCAAAGTCTGGATTCAGCTGCGGATCGAAGTGCCTATCTAGCGCCCTCACCGCCGCTTCGTAGTCATCGTCTTCCCCCTTGTTTGGGAGCGTTTCGAAGAGGTCGTAAATTTCTGGCCCGCTGTAGTAAATGAGGAGCGACCTCTTGACTGTTCCATCTGTCTCCCTGGTCCCTTTAAAGTATAGGTTCAACCTTCCTACCCACGCCTTCCATCGTGGTGCGGCCGTCGCTGGGTCTGACGCCTCGCTGAACGGCGGCAAAGGGGCGATGGCGGTGTGATGACTCCTGGGGTGCAGCGCGGCCTGGTCTGCGTCCTGAGCTTGGGCGCCAGCTGTCGCGCCGGCCGACTGGGTAATGCTCATCCTCCCCCTCTCTTGGTTATTGGCCACGTGTTGGGGCAAGGTATTCGCTGTAGCCCGGTGAGGTAGCAGGCTGGGGCCTCTTGCGCCGTAGTTTTGACTCCTCTCCTTTCCTGGGCCACCTGGCTATTTGTCCTTGATCAGTAGGGAAATGCCTCTTCCCCCTTTCTCTCTTTTTTTTTTTTGTTCATTGTTCCACAGACGCGCTGGGCTGTCTGTTGCCTCTCAGGCAGTGGCGCACGTGTCCTGGGTCGGAGAAACCTGCAGGGGAGTGTCGAGGCGTGGCCTGCCACACGGGGCCCTGCCGAGCGGAGAGGAAGAGCCCCACGGTAGCGCGGAGGGCCGCACTCACCTTCCCTCACGCTGCCTCTGCGCCGCCGGCTGAACGCGCTCCCTCTGACTGGGGAGACGCGTGGGCGGGCGCATGCAGGAACAGTCGACACCGACGTCTTGCCTCCGCACGGGCGCCGCCAGCTGAACGCGCTCCCTTTGGGCCAGGAGACGCGTGGGCGGGCGCCGCACTTAATCAGGCCGAACCGCCCCAGCAGGTAGGGCGAGTGCAGCGGCCGCTGCGATAGGAGGCGTGCACGCGTGCCGGTCCAACCGGCCTCGTCGCCAGTGTGATGCGCCACCCGAAGGCTCTAGGCCGCAGCGGGGACACACAGCAATAAACACTCGAACTCAGTGGTACACTCTATGTTGGCGCGAAGACCCCGAGCGGTCTTCCGCCGTTTATTTATACTCTCGGGACGAGCCCGCCCCGAGAGGTGCGTGCGTGTATGTGAGTCGTTACATTGTAGGAGAGAGCCCGGATGGCTCTCTACAGGGAGGAGGAGTGCTACATGCACTCCGCTTTCTAAGTGCACATATGTGTTTTGGCCAGCCGTCTCAGGCCAGCCAAAGACTTCCTGGTCCGAGCAGGGCATCTTCCCTGCCTGCTCAGACCAATCCCAGCGCTGCTCTGCAGCATGGGTTTGGATGGGAGTCTGAGTCCCAGGGGCTGCTGGGTCCCAGAAAGATGAGAGGCAGCGTTTGCGACGCAACGCTGGAGGCGGCCGGCCACAGTGGCAAAAGGTACTTTTTTTTTTTTTTTAAATATTGTATTCCCCCACCCCCGTGCGACGCCTCCGGCTACCCAACTCGCCCCACCACCCTTTGTTTATGGCGGCCGCTGCTGGATGTAACTTAGGAAAGAGCTGAACAAACACCTCCCAGCTACCTCTCCAATCAATTGCTGACTGTATTTTTGAATTTGACATTGTACAGACCCTTACGAGGTTCTCTCTTCCTAGGGACACATTTAGGGCCTGATTACAAGTGTAATGGAGACATTGGAAATAATTAGCACACTCAATAAAACTCGCTGCCACAGGGACCTGGATTTATCTGTATAATATTCATCATACGTTACAGGCTTAGCCTTTCAAACAGGAATGTAACATGGGGATTTTGGTGCATTCTGAGCCAAAATCAAATTGGGGGATTTGGAATTCATTGTACCCGGTTATTAAACAGTGGTTTGTTCTGGGGGCAGAATTATTTGGCTCTTTTAGTCAGAGGCGCAGACGTCTTCTAGGGTTGCTAATGTTCATCATTGTTCTCTGTCTTTCTCAATGTTATTTTTTAAAAATATATGCTGATTGACATCATTTTGTTAGTGTAATATTATATACGTATTGATTACATTTATATGGCTATTTATACTTATTATTTATATATTGATTACTGAACTACAGAGGAAAATTACCTTAAACTTGTTCATTTTGCAGAGTTAATGAATATCTAACCAAATTAATAAGGTTGCCCTCGCACAGAAAGGTACAAGAATTTCAACTTCCTTATTTTAAACTGCCGATTAAAAGAAAGACACACCTGTCTCCATACTGATTACAAGCAACGCTTATCTTGATGTTTCGGTAGCTGTCCGCTCTTGCCACATGTCCACTATGAAACCTAACTAATATGATAAGCCACAAAGAGCAATCTTGGTTAATCGTATTTCCTAATGGAGTGTATTTCAACATATTGGTGGTGTGAAGTGGCTTGCACAGTGAAAAGTATTCAGGGCTGGACTGGGGAACCGAAAGCAGCTCTGGCAAAAATTCTCAAACCAGCCCCACTCCCTTCGTCTCCTGGCACAATCTCTCTCTTCCCATCCATCCTTGTCTCTCTCTATCCTTCTCACTGATCACTCGCTCCCTCTCCAGCCCTTTCGCCCCTCTTTCTCTCTCTTGAAGCCTCCACGTGCTGGCTGCAATTATACCTCAGGGAACTAGGGAAAATAACAGAGGCACCAGGAGCCACACTGGGGAACCGATTCACAGAACTAACTTAAGACAAAATCCTAAACTTACTACCATTTTGGTATTCACAGAAGGCACTTACTCATTTTGGTATTCACAGAAGGCACTTACTCATTTTGGTATTCACAGAAGGCACTTACTCATTTCGGTATTCACAGAAGTTAGGAGTCCTAACTTTAGGACTCCTAAATGCCTTCTGTGAATACCGAAAGTCTTAAAGTTAAGATTTTCTCAGTTTAGGAGTAGTAAAGTTAGGACTCCTAACTTTACTACTCCTAAACTGAGAAAATCCTAACTTTAAGACTTTCGGTATTCACAGAAGGCATTTAGGAGTCCTAAAGTTAGGACTCCTAACTTCTGTGAATACGAAATGAGTAAGTGCCTTCTGTGAATCCCAAAATGAGTAAGTGCCTTCTGTGAATACCAAAATGGTAGTAAGTTTAGGATTTTGCCTTAAGTTAGTTCTGTGAATCGGGCCCTGGGATTTTGAAAAACACCCTCCAAGAGCTCCAGCCCACCGGGAAAATGCCCAGTGGAACGCATGGCCAGTCCGGGCATGACATGCACCTTTCTTTCTATTCCTCTACCGAATGATGCGACGGACTGCTCTGTTTCACGCCGTCCTCGAACATATTCTGGCACCCACTTGCTTTATATTAGTCCAGCACTTTATTTGGATATAGGACGCAATTACTGCATGTGCGCTCTTATGGCCTGGCTTTATGTCATGCACCGATTAGTTCTTTGTTAGCCTGGCTAACATGCACATGACCCATTGCTAAAATTAGCTTCCTAAACAAAGCTTGTTTGTCTTACCAGAATTACTCAACTTGTTTGCCTTTTGATGAACAAGCACTACTTGTTTTCTGTGGCAGCAACACAAATAGGGAACAATATGCTCACTTCAAAGCTACATAAGTTCATTATATTAAATGCTTTATTGCAGATATATAGCAAATTGTATAGCCATTTCACTGTTACTTTTCTTACATTGTACATCCGCAAAATATCTGAGAGTACAGATGATTTGCAAATTATGTCAAAATATTGGTATGCTATATGAAGCTTGTTGCCCAGTGAACACACGGTCAGGAAGTAATCAGGAGAAGGTGTTGCCTTCCAGGCCACACTATGGGGCATATTCACAAGCCCCTATCGCCACGGGAACGTCACTTTTTACAAAGTTCCTGCGGCGATAGGGGTTCCGCCTTATTTACAAGGCAGCATTAAGCCACTTAACGTGGCTTAACGCTGCCTTTTAAATAAGGCCCCCTTTCACGCTATGCTTAGCGTGAAAGGAGAGGGCAATGGGTGTTGCAGTGGGCGTTCCACCGCAACACCCATTGATTCTGGCGCTGCCCCCTATTTACAAGGGAAGCATAAATAGGAGACAGCGGCAGAATTAAGACCAGGGAAAATCTGGTCTTACCCTGACGCAACGAGGAGAAACGTTTCATTTCTCCTCGTTTTTGCTGTTTTCATGTGTGCTATATTGTGCAGCACACATGAAAACAGCAAAAGGTCAATGATTGTCTATGTACAGGAAGGTCCCCCTTCCTGCACATAAACAATCATTTTTTTAAAATGCTGTTTTGCAACTTCTATGTGTGCTGCACATAAACAATCTTCCCCTGCACGCAGACACCCTTGCACTATGGTGCAGGGTGCCTGCGTTGGCGCTAGGCTGCTAAGTGTAGTGCCAGGGCAGGGAGAAACACAGGGCTGCACCATATTCTTGTAAATATGGTGCAGTCCTGTGTTTCTGAAGTGGCAGAGTGAGGCGTTGTGCCAGGAAGGCTAACGCCTCACTCCACCACTTCCCTTGTAAATATATGCCCCTAAATTGTCATAAGTATTTCTTGACATATAGAAACCATTGACCTCTGAGGGTGCTTTGTCGTCCACATGAGTTTTTCGTAGTGCCAGAATCAAATATCACTACCAGACTGGTCAATCAAAATACACGCCATCGGTGTTTAGGAAGGAGTCTTGCATGCAATGGATGTATATGGATATTAATTGCACTTTTGATGGGAAATATCGCACGCAAGATTGAGGTGATACTTAGATCATAGGCAGGGGAATGATAACCCAAAGAAGTAGTGAAGTGGCATGATGAATAATGCAAAAAAGCAATTAAAACACTTTATATATAGTATTACATATATAATATATTCACAATTGGAGCCAATGTGGCAATAGTGGCAGAGAAGGTGATGAAAGGTGTCAGTCTAGAATTGAATCGAGATATTCTGGTTAGGGCGGGGAAGGGGGGGCAGTCATAGGCTTAAGACTGTAGGTGGGAGATGAGGTTCTGGGAACAAGAAGATTTGTGCACCATTAACTAGTAGGTGATAAGTAATAAGAGAGATATTTCTCTCCATTGGCTTATCCTAGAAGAGGTCAATCATTGAGTCTTGAGTGATGCCCATTAGTAGGGGTGTGGGTAAAGAGGGAGGGGTGCATCAGGAGAAAGAAAAGGAGAGGCTGGAGGAATAGGACTAAAAGCAATGAACTGCTATAGAAGTGATTTATTGGAAAGTAAGAGTACTTAGCATGGTGGAATTATTAACCGTATGATATGCCTTTGAAAGCTAGACGCGACAAGGGCAGGCAGTTAGGATGGGCTGAGTTTATGACATGTGGGCTACTGTGAGAGGGACCTCAGTGAAGCTGAGATAGTATAATGTAGATTGTAGTGAGTTGAATAGGTTATGGGGAGTAAGGTAGGGGATGATCAGTTGAACTGTAGGCATTCCAGCTGTTTAGAAAATGGTGGCAGGTGGGATCCATTTTAGAGCAAATACGAGGGCACCAGCATTCTCCCGCTCACCAGCATTTTTGCTGAGCTAGATGGAGAGTTGGGCCTCCGTTCCCTGCCAAATGCTCTTCCAAAATCCACATTCTAAACGCCAGTGTATAGGTCTAGTAGCCAGAGCACTAGGATTTGAAAACACATAAATCATTCATCTTTCTGAGGAAAGAGTACTGTATGGATGTGCTTCGGGCACCAGAATATCTACACTCAACTGTGTATGAGTATTGTGAAAAGCCATATGTGCAGGTCCCAGTGAATTGTCTCTGTCTATAGACACAAAGTAAGCAATTAAATAACTCTAAGTATGATAAAAGTGAGTGTAAAGAACATTACTCTTTTTTCTGACTCAATCTGCAACTTAAAGACAACTTCTTTCTTCTGAACGACACCATAGGCCTCATTCACCAAGGCAACTTACACTTTGGAATAATTTACACTTCTGAATAAGTTGACTCATTTTGGGCTATTCACAAATTCCGAATATAAATTGATTCTAAAAGTGTAATTCACAATCAGATTTAGTGAGTAGCCAAAAAGTAGTAAACATACTCAAAAGTGTAAATTACTCAAAAGTGTATAGCTCATTGGCCCTTTAATTATTGTTGAGATTTGTAAATTAAAAAGTTTGAGTAAATTTACGTCAGGATTATGATGAATAGTCAGAAAGTAGTAAACTTACTCAAAAGTGCAAATTACTCAAAATTGTAAGTCACCTTTGCGACTCAGGCCCCATATGATTAAAACCATGGGTTAGTTCTTGCAAAGAAAATACAAGACTCGGCTGCGATTTGGAGGCTCTTGCACGACAATCATTTAGACCAGATACAAGACTCACACAATTTGGTGTTATATGTTGAGGACTCCACTTCACCTGCATCCTTAGTCCTTTCCACATGTGTATTCTTTCACTGATGCTCCTAAAATTAGCTTTTTCTGACTGACAGATCATTTGTATATTACATTGTTAAGCCGTCAAGATAACCAATTGATGCTCCCGCAACTCTCTCTCTCTCTCTGTTTGTAGTGCAAAGTTGGGACACAGGTACTTAGCTGGAAGAAATGAATCAATCACCTTTTGGTTACCCAAGCAATAGTGTTACCACTGCAATCTTGATTGATTTGATTTCAGAATTTGCAAAGAGCAGCAGCCACTCAACTGTAGGGCAGTTCGGCAGTGCCCAAGGGGATGGTCACGGTGATGAGTGTATGAGCTGGTTTTTTGACTGTCCGGTGGCCTGTTTTATCATTTCTGTGGTCTGTTTTTTGCTGCTGATTTCTCTGAAATTACCACAAACATTGCCTGCAGCAAGCACCTTGCAAAACCTTGCAAAATACAAATACAGCTTGACTTTACTAGTTTAAAACTGTCCTAATTTGCATATGTGGGCCACTTTTATAGCTATCTGATTTGTGTGGGATATTTGGAAATTGCTGTAGTCTACAAAGTGAGAAGTGGAGAAAAACAATAGGCCCTGAAGATGTGTGCAAAGGGGTGTTGCCCTGTAAGGCTCATGTGTGTTATAGCTTAATGTTCATACCCTTGGAGTTCAGGTTCCTTTCAGATGCCCCTTCAAATTCTTTCCAAATACTTTGTAGACCCTGTCAGGTACCCTTACAGCACTATTCCCTTGGACTTTGAGAGGTTTAGACCTCTATGCTTTCCTTGATTCTTTGCTGAGTGCTGCTTAGGCTAACACTTACATGACCCAAGAAGGCTCTTTACCGAGCTTCTGAAATGCTGACACCTTTTCTTCTTATTTTTCCCTTGCCTATTTCTGATTTCCTTTAACCTCTTCCATGCGTCGGATGGCCCCCGGCCATCCAACGTCACAGTGCTCGTGTGCGTCGGACGGCCAGGGGCCGTCCAAACTGCGCACGAGTCAAATTCCGCTGCGGCGGAATTTGCGCCGCGTCGAAGAGGTTAAGGAAATGCCTGATTTCTGATGTTCTTTGGATTTCTAGAACCATCCTTTTAGCTGGAATTCTACTTCAGGTGATTTAGATGTACCCACATATAGACAACAAAACTTGTGACTATTCTCTGAGCATCAGATACTCCTCTTGATCTTTTGTATTGCTGTGACTGAATTGCTAGCTTTTCCTACTATTGGTCTGCCTCAATTTCATCCCTAGGTTGGGCCTGCCTGTTGTTATTCTGTACCTTTATAGCATGGTGTTAAGTTGTGTATCTTAACTTCATTTTCAATTTGTAATAAACCTTATTAACCCTAGCTACCGATTCCTGGTCCTCATTGTGTAGCCAAATGGGTTGCACTGTTAATTGATATTGATTGTTGAAATACTAACTCTCCTCACCCCTCAGTGCAGATAAGAAAGGTTCATCGGATGAAGATATCTGGTATGAGAGTGGGCCTAGAAAACACTGGATCATTTGTGAATGGCGGCTACTTTTAATTTGGTGCACTGGCCAATTTTCTGTCCATGTCTGACCCTGGCAGTCACGAAAAAAGTATTTCATAACACTAACACTTTTAGACTAAGGACTATCAGGGGTAAGGGAAGAGAACAGAAAAACCTAAAGAGGAAGGCATTGAAGCTGGAACAATTTTCAGTGTCGGGGTGCTGCTATCAAAGTCACATTACTTAAGAAAGGGATTGTGAAAAATCCAAGTGTCACACAAAGAACAATGGTAGCAAATGAGTCACGCCCATTAAGAAGGCGGGTAGTACGGGTGTAGTATGTAGCCAGCTGTGCATTTCAGAGAACACTGTTGCCAATATATTACTAACGCATCATATGGTAGCATACTGTCATTTAGAGATAGCATATTTTCAACTGAAATGGCTACTAAATTTGCACAGACATGAAGTTTTAATGATAAAACTATAATAGATAATATGTGAGGTGTTACTGAATATTGATCATTTGCACATCATCAAGTGTCTTGCTTTGTTTTGATCGTATTAAACCTTTGTCCCCATCACACTTCAGAATTACAAAAAACTGTGCTTCATTTTTGCTTTCCTAGCTGCTGATAAAATTTGAAACATTTGTAGAGTTCATCTATTGGTATTTAAATGTTGTGTGTTAGGGAACAAATAGACATCCTTTCCTTTATCACTGCCTGGACACTAGCAAGATTGTCATAGTTCACTTTAGAAAATCCTCTTACTTTTTAGTCAGAGAAAAAAAAGTGAACACGATTCTCCATGTTAAAAGAATAAGCAGCAATTTGTCATAAGATACAGCCTGACGTTTGACCCCTGTCTTTGAACCACAGCAAATGTGACAAGATAAAATAAAAAGTTAAAGACATCTTTATTGCTCGTTTGCCTGTTGAACTCCAGCATTACTTTTCTGGGGGTGCTGCAAAACCCCCAGGACCCCTGCTTCCAGCGCCTATGAAGGGAAGTTCTAATGTTCGAACAGGTGTTTTAGCAGTTACCTGAAATCAAGGTGTTTGCAAATGTGCAGCTACTGTAATTGCAAAATGAACCATAGTGAAGATCCTAGAATCCCAATGGCCCGTGCCTTACTCTGGGGACACGTAGGCACATGGGGCCCGATTCACAGAACTAACTTAAGACAAAATCCTAAACTTACTACCATTTTGGTATTCACAGAAGGCACTTACTCATTTTGGTATTCACAGAAGGCACTTACTCATTTTGGTATTCACAGAAGGCACTTACTTACTCATTTTGAGTAACTTACTCATTTTGGTATTCACAGAAGGCACTTACTCATTGATGAGTAAGTGCCTTCTGTGAATACCAAAATGAGTAAGTTACTCAAAATGAGTAAGTTACTCATTTTGGTATTCACAGAAGGCACTTACTCATCAATGAGTAAGTGCCTTCTGTGAATACCAAAATGAGTAAGGAACCTATTAGCAATAACCGACGATAATTATCGCTAAGCGCAGTTAGCGCTAGGATAATTATCGCCGGCTACTCGCAGGTTTCTATCGCGGAGATAGCGTGCTATCAGCAACGCTTATCTCCAAAGCGATAGAAACCCTGGAGAACAGTGTGAATATCGCTTGAAAACAAGCGATATTCGCACTGTGACCAGTGTTAGCTTGGTAATAGGGCGAGGGGGATTTAGCCATGTAATCCACCTCCCATTGGATTACATGGCTAAGTCAGGTTTGGACCAGGCGTTAACAAACAAGCGCTAAACGTGTTTAACGCTGGTTCGTTAATCACCTCCCCTGCCTCGCTAATAGGCGATAGCGACCTTAGCGACTGTTTCCAGTCGCTTTTAGGTTGGGAACGCCTACTTTGCATGCCATTAGCGATAAATATCGCTGGCATGCAAAGCGGCGCCCAGCCCGGTCGCTATCGCCTAAAAGCTGTCGCTAACAGCAGTTAGCGACAGCTGGCTAATAGGGCGATTGAATTATTGCCGCTTTAGCGGGAAAAAGTCCCGCTAAAGCGGCGATAATCACGTTGCTAATGTGCCCCTAAGTTACTCAAAATGAGTAAGTTACTAATTTTGGTATTCACAGAAGGCACTTACTCATCAATGAGTAAGTGCCTTCTGTGAATACCAAAATGAGTAAGTTACTCAAAATGAGTAAGTAAGTGCCTTCTGTGAATACCAAAATGGTAGTAAGTTTAGGATTTTGTCTTAAGTTAGTTCAGTGAATCGGGCCCATCAAGAACAAGCTAGGACTTACAAAAAAATAGTTCTATGTGTCTTGTGGTGAGAAATTATCTTGTAAAATTAACAAGTCAAGTGCTTGGAAAGAGATGTTCAGAGATATAGGCACTGGCTATACCACCACATGGCTAATACTCTACCACTTGTGAGTATCCTAAAGTGACTGTAATTTTGAAATTCATGAACCACTGTGCACCTGGCAGAAAGTGCTGATATGTCAAGTAGTGTTTTTCCTTCCCATCTTGTTTGGCTCCGTCTGTGGTTATTGAGCTGACAAACATGTGCTATGCACCTGTGCACTGCAGTGGTACCTGAGAGACATGAGGCAGCATTTCAAGCACCCCATACTGACTTGATACTCTCCGTCAATGCCAACTTCGTGTCCAGAGATTTAAGTGCTAGCTGTGCCAACACATGGCAAGAACTTTACTACTTGTGAATGGTTTATAGTAACTGTAATCTTGAACAACATCCACCAAAATGTATCTGGGAGAACTGCTGCTGTTATTTCAAGCAGTGTGCTCCTATGGCCCCTTGACAAGTTCTTAGAAAGCTCTATCTACTAGACATTGACCTTAAAAGTGCACTCTTCGCTGTGCGCAGAGCCAATGTAAAGCTCCACATGCCTATGTTGTTGGGCCACCAGAGCACCATACATTTTTGTATATTTCGGTCTGACCACTGCACAGGCATGGAACCGGCTGTAAAGATTATTACATTTGTATTAAATTAACCTGAGCTCAACCCCTGGGTAGCTATGGCATAGAGCAGAGAGGCTTAACTTTGAGCAATGTGTAAAGTATTTATGCTGTACTAAAACAGTAATAAAGTCAAAATGCAAAACAAATAAAATCCCATACTGACTTAGAAAAATATAATACAATTTAATAAACAAAATGACAGAAATCCAATTGGGGAAATGGAGATATGAACTTTTAAAGTTTTAGAAAGAATAGCGCCAAGAAGCATAAAGTGCCAAAGATACTTAATGGTTGCAGTAGACCGTAGACTAGGTGAAATTTGAGGTTGGCTGTGATAGAGCGCGGGTCGGATATACTAACCATTTCATCTTGGTCAAAGTTTTTACATTCTGACTTAGAGCCTGATTTAAAGTTAGGCAGACATGTTACTTTGTCACAAATGTAATGGATATCTTGTGCGCCATATTACAAGTACATTATATATAATGGCATTTGTAATACAGCGGATGGGATATCCATCTTGTTTGTGACTGAGCAACCTATCCACTGAACTTCTAATCCGGCCCTTAGTACTTTAAATCCCATTCCAAACAGGAGTACACTTGTAAAGCCCCCAAGGACGTCAGAGGAGGTGCTGAGAGACTCACAAGGTGTCAAGCAGAGGCCAATAGCAAGGTCCAGTCCAGGTCCGGTTTCCACTAGTCAACTGGGCAGTTGCATGAAACACCTTGTGTAGCTTGTTGGATCCCTGTAGTTTAAAGAGGAGGTCAACCTTATCATCCTTAGAATCCACTTTATTGTCCTGGGTACAAGAGGAAGCAGGTCCAGTCCTTCAGGACTCTTCTCAGGTTAAAGCCTGCAGGTCCAGTCTTTTTCTGCTCGTCCTCAGGTCCAACGGTGTTCTGAAGTGGGGGCCTGTTTAGTGTTCTGAAGTGGGGAGCTCAAGGTAAAAATTGCTGACAGGAAAAAACCTGGTTGGTGTATCCAACCCGAGGTCTATTGCAGTCAGCCTGAAATTACACCTAGGTCTTGGTCTACCATGATTATAGATTATCATTGGTGTTTAGTGCTTTTTAGTACTATATTTCCTTAAATCTTCTAAAATTCATACCTCCAGTTCACCCTTAGTGGATTTTTACAATTTTGGTGTAATTTTGCTCATTTATGTTCACTCTATTTTTCTAAATGGTGTGGAATTTTTATTGTGTTTGTTTTCACCTTTTTAACTGTTGTGATACTTCTAAATGCTTTACACATTTTCTCTGAGTTAAGCGTGTCTGCTCTGTGCCATAGCTAATAGGGACTGAACTCAGGTTTAAATTACTGAAACCTTTGCCTGGACCTAATGGATTAGTGACTTTATTGCTGTGGTGAACGACCATTCTCCCCAATTAATAACTTCCTTTCTTACAAGCCCAAAGTTCTAATCAGAGTGTCCAATGACCACCTGTAAATGTTAAAAATAAAAAGAACGTGAGACTGTGGAGCCCAATACTGGATTGGCAGACTCTTAGAATGTAATGTGGGAAAGTAAAGGATTTGGGATAAGTTCTCTAAAAAAAAAGTTCCAACCAATTCAAATGCCATGCCAGAAAATTCAAGCTCTGCTAGGTGTAATCAGATTTGTCTGATAACTGTGTTAGCCAAAGTAGGAGGGTTAAGCAGGACAGCTCTTGAAGCATTATGGTTAGGTACCACGGAGGAAAGAAAGAATTAAGAGTTTACATAAGGAGGACAATGCACTGGATGAGAATGCTCAATGCTTGATGATTTGGGCAGCGCATGAGGAGTACATGAGGGATTAGCAGATCCGAGTATGGGAAAAACTTGACTGGGGAGGCACAACAGAGGAATGTAAATTAGACAGATGGAAAACAAATTGCAGGACAACGGAGAAGCTGTGTGGACAATGTCAAGTGTGTTCCTAGTTAGTGATATTGTAGAAGACAATAGGATGCAAAGCCACTTGTAGCATTAATATCACCTGAAAACAGAACTGAATTAAAGCCTGCCATGCTGAATCTACACATTCCTGTATTGAACATTAACAAAATGTTTCTCAGTTTTATGCATAGCTGCCGCTGTCGACCCACTTTTGGAAATTGTATGATTATGGGGCTAACGTCATCTTGTATTTTCTGAAAAATATAGGGCAAGCCTAAGTGACCACTGACTTTCAGAAGGTAGATGCAGAAAAGAGTTATTTTGGATAGAAAAGTGATGAGTCAAGCTGCTCTTACAGTGGTTGTCTGCCTTTCTACAAGTGATGACTATTTCATTTATTTACAATCTGACTTTGTGCCCCATATTGCGGCTTATTTTAAAGTAAATTATAATGAGCTGTATCGGGTTTTTGTGCTGAGGGAGGACAATGCACACATTTTTCAACTCAGAAAATGTCATCTAGCTTTCATTTCAGGTAAATACTTTAAAGAAGTTTGTATATATCCATATTATCGTTCATTTACACACCCACAATATTTGGTTCAATAAATAATATTCATTTCTTTCTCATTCATCAATCTTTTTCATTGTTCCTCCATGTTTTCTCGTCCACTGTTGAAAAGTCTTATTTATTCCCTTCTAGGCAGTTGGTGTTTGATAAACAGTCCATGCTCCATAAATGTTCACACTCACTTGCTCACTCGGAAAACTTCAGTTGAGTATGCTTCCAAACATATCTTCCAGTGATTAACCTTTGGTTACATCTCCTCAAATACTGAAAGTGGCCACCCAAAACCTGAGCTACACCCCGAAAGATGTAACCTATGAGATGAGTTCTTTGTATAGAGATTAAGATCAATGCCTGAATGTATTGTTCTCCCATGATCCACCATTGATGGCTCCTGTTCTGGATGCAATTGATCCTCCCATCACTTCCTAAATAGGAGGGGCGTGCATAGATTAAACAGTATCACATTGCTATGTCAAAGTACTAAGCCAAAAATCCAGTGGTCCTTGAGACTGTTTTAATCAAATATAGTCAAGGCACCCACTTGTTTGCCTGGCTTACTTATACAAGCCTCTCATGAGAATCCATCAACTTTAAAATATAGTGCATCAACTGCAAGTATCAACAACTCTTACAGTGCTACCACTAGCCTGGGTGTACTGAAATGAATACCTGCTGAAACCAATGATATTCAAGGATAGGTTGCTCAGACCCTTTTTCCTATGTGGGTTGATTACCCACCTTTACCCAACACAACTTGACAGGAGGGTCCATTGTTTCTTTTTAATTAGATGGCCTTTAAGATTGGAAAGTTCATACACTTGGCTCCCCTTGAGCCAATCTCCTTTTCATGGGAGAAAGAAGCTACCAATCCTCAGGTTGTTCAAGGAACTTAATTGCTTCTTAAGGCTTACATGGGATGAGCAGGATTCTTTCTATGATGAATACTCTAAGTCATACACCTAAAGATGTGGGAGCCTTAATCATTGTTCTTGGGTGTACTCTTGGCACCCATATATTATTAAGTAGTGTGAATTATCACAGATGAATATGTAACTGTACTGTGATTTACACTATGAAGAGCTAAATGATTTTGCACCTGATGTGATTGTATCAAGAAATCTGGCTATTCTGGATATTTTATCCATGCAGTGTTCATGAAGTAATCTATACATTTAATTGCTAGCCCACCAAAATTAAGATGTGTCTTGTGTGTGTATGCCCTGGATTGAAGTGTTGAATATGAGGTAAAGTTGATGCAAAAAACATTTTTGTAATGTGTCTGGGAATTTTGACTTGAATAATTGCACAGCGTTTGACCTTGAAACAAATTACAAGTACAACACCACTGACAATGCACAATCTAAAGCTATCATTAAAAGAACGTTTCTATCTCATCCTAAATCTATTGTCATTTCTATTGATATTGGAAAAATGGGATTCCACTGAAGTACTGAACATTTCCTGTGGAGTGTCAAATGAGTGCACTGCGCAGGTGCAGAGGTGTGCAGGTGCGGAGGTTGGAGGTCAGAGGAGGTTGTCGGAGGGAGAGTGGGGTTCCTGGCTGGATCTGGCTTCAGAGAATGGCTCAGCATGGCAGCACAGCATCTCGGCTCAGCAGCGTGTCCGGGCCAACTGGATGGTCCAGCCCCACGGCATTCTAGCAGTTATCAACCCCATCAGCAATCTCAAGACTTGGTCTATTTCTTCTTGTATTATCAGCATTTCAGCACAGAGAACTTGTTCCTGCTTGCCCTAACCTGCCGCCCTTGCTCGAGTATCTAGTGCTATATTCACTACACGGCCTGAAGCACTATACTCCCACGCCTCCCAGTATTTCTCTAGCTGCCTCTAAGTTGGCAAGTGGTGGGTCTCAAAGAGTTATGGCAGGCGCTAGGTCGCCATGCAAGCAGGTTGAGCCCTTATTCCGCTGAAGCGGCCCAGCTAGGCCTGGGTGCGCCTTGGTGCCGGGTGTGCTCACCCGCTTTTTGGCACTGGCACCCAATGTATGGAGTAAATATCACCTGATCATGCAATGCATAAACAGATTTGGCCTGTCTCAAGAGGAATTTGCCTGAAAAGAAATTAAAGGTGTTTGTGTTGGGGGGCGCACATAGGCAGCCGTGCTTGTGCCCTCCCTGCCTCTTCAGCTCAAAAGCGAGTAAAGTTGAGGAATTGTGCATTAACACTGGTGAAAAGGTGGCGGTTGCCTCCTAATCCCTCCTACAGGACATCAGCCTAATCTCCTTCACTTGTTTAAAACAGCAACCATTCTCAAAGAAAGTTCTTGCTGTTTAGCATGACTCTATTTCACTTTATTTAACTTTCCTAGGATGTATTGAAAATGAGGTCAGGAAAATCCTGCCCCCCGTGAACAAATCACGGAAATGTGCACTGCCAAAGCACTCAAATACACCTACTAAAAAACGTAAAACCGCAAACGGTAGTCTGGTGGCAGTATCTTCCTCAAATATTACAGCATCGTTTTCTGGATGACGCGCCAGGTCTGCCTTGCCCCATCATTCCATGCAAGTCAGACAATGGAACTAACATTCACTTAATTGGCCCGCTAACTCAAACGAGGAAAAGGATGGAATATCAACCAAGCCCGCTGCAGCAGTCTATGCTGCAGGAACAGGCCCTTGTAGGGCTGCCTGTTATAGAAGTGATAACTCCCGACAGCAAGTCTACTTGTAATCCTGTGGAGGTAACTGCTCAGGTTCATAGATCTCACTCTGCTTAGATCTCACTCTGCTTCGAATGAAGAGATTCTACACTGCCCAGTCCCAGTCCCAGTCTTTGAATGTAACAAGCCCAATGACCCTCTTGCCACCGAAACGAGGTTGGAGCCCCATTCGGAGGGATCATGGTCCTGTTCGTTTTCACTCTCTGGCAACACAGATTTTATTCAGGCCCTGGAAGTTAAACTATAAGCCAAGAGGAGACCCAGGTTCAAGTACTCCCTTCAGGTCTAGGGAGCCTTAACTCTTCCGAGACGACGCAATCAAAGCCAGAATAGTGCAACAGAGTGGAAGCGAGGTTACCCTCACTAATGGCAAATAACATCTCTGGCATAAACACTAATATAGCTGGGCCCAAGGACAGAGACACTCCTTGGGAGATTTCTTCAACCCCCTTTCCAAGTCAAAGTTTAAGTATGAGGATCCTTTCAAACCTGCAGGAAAGCAAGTAAGTGCATAACTCTTCATCTCTCCTTAGGTCACCTATCACATATGTGCACGAGACCTCCACAGTACCAGGTAAACAATCACAACTTACTGCGCCTTGGTGGGAAAGTCTTTTAACGACTCTCCAATCATCCATTGGAGTCTGGAATTTTCAATCGGATAAATTAGATGCACAAATTGATATAATGAACTTAATGGCCGTGCATATTTCAAGCATCAATCAAAAATTAGAAGCACTAACTTCATTACTTACAAGGGTTCAAGCTATATAAGCACCATCTCCAACTAAATGTACATGCAGCCCGATAATTGATAAATGGTCCTCACTTCTGGAAATTTTGTCGAAAATTCTAGCATCAAATAGGGCTACCACTAAAAACGAAGCAATGATTAAGAGTCAGCATGGTAGTTCCCAAGATATACAGCAGGTTCCCTTTGTTCTAGTGAAGCTCTAACAGGACACACTAATTAATCAAGAAAATTCAGATGTATTACTTCACAAGTCAATAATTCAAGTGGATGCTCCTACCACGACTAATAAAAGCTGTTGTTCCTTAAAACTCACAAAGAGGCAACGTAAACGTAGAAGGAAGACAAGACATAAAAATGCACAGCCTAAGGAAATAGCCTGCGCAATCATTTACCCAATATTTACCAAGCCTAGCACAACAGATACGGGTAACACTGTCGTCAACGCATCTCATAGTCTATTGGATGCTACAGGTACATTGACTACCATATCAACTGGGGCTTCTGCAATTATGCCACAGCAAAATAATAATGTCAATGTATAATCACAAATGCAGGAGGCCGTTCAGGGAGTAAGTAACCATATTTCCACAGTCAACTCAATCCAACAGGTGGATCAGTTTTCATCTAACACTCGGGTCCAGACCAACGCACCCATGATAGAGGACCATAACCACAGGATGGAAAGGAAAGGCCACTTAGATAATCAGGTTGGGCCCTTCATCTGCCCAGGAAAGTGGTTTTAGTTATCCTACCATCTCAGTAGTGGGCCCAGTGTAATGCTCCCCGCCGCATAATGAGACTGGATTACAGGTGGAACATAATACGTTGAAGGCAGACACTCCTTACCATAACTCGCTCTCAATTAGTATTAAAGGTCAAGCACGTACCATCTCTTTAAAGTCTTTAAACTCGACAAGGGTCATTTCAACTCCCTCAAAAACAGTCCCTTCTGTTGGGAAGCCAGACCCCCAACCTTGACCTCAAAGAGAAAACACTGCAGGATTACAGCTAGATGTACCCCCAGTGCTTTGAAGCTGTCAGACAAGGAAAGCAACCTAAAACACGTCTTTTGAAATCTTCTATTCAGCACGTCCCAATGGACACCAATAAAGGTAGGCAGCCCAAGCTAATATTTCAACCAGAATATGTTACTCAAGGTCATCATGATGTTCTCAATCAAGGCAATATATTAAGATTATTTGGAGAGATTCCCGAGCTTAAAGGCTTAACCACTGCATAATTATTTGCAATTAAATTTGCAGTTGAATTTCTGCCATCCAACAATAGTCATCCATCAGAGTTTGTCCTTACTACATGGAAAACAAATGAAACAGTGGACTTAATTCCCCCTTTGGCCCAGTTTTTGCAAGTTGGGGGATTGTGCTAAATATATCCCAGCCCACCAGGTATCCTCTTCCATTGTTGAAACAAAAGCGTTTATCTCCCTTGCCAGTCAAGCCAGTTAAATCGAAATTGAGGGGTGCAAGAAGCTACAGTAGTGATCATACAGAAGATTATAAATTTAATGCATCTCATTTAAATTCTGCTGAGCTTCAACGGGACTGACTTCCATAAGCCCTAAATGCACCACATCCCGCATGAGCCATAAGTGCAACCACGCTGTCCCCTGAACCGGGGGTCCTCCGATTTTTATCCTGGAACATTGCAGGAGCAAAAATGCTGCTACAAAATGGCTCTCCATCTAAGTCATGGGCAAATGGAGATGTAATAGCCCTTGAAGAAACCTGGTCACAGATTGATCTCCCTATGGAAGGTTCATTTCCTATTAATCTAAGGCTACCAAGCACAAATGATATGGTAGACCTAGTGGGGGCTTAACAGTCTATTTATCACTCCCATTGAAAATTGCTACAGATGAACTACCGCATCTGGACCCCGGTTTCCAAATTATTAAACTCTATAACAGTTCTTTGGAAGATAGACCACCTGTCTTACTGTTCAATATTTATATACATTCTAACGCCTCCAGGAGAAAGGCCATGAACTTCAGCCTGCTTGGGACATACTAATGACGGGCGATTTCAATACTAACCTCACTTATACAACAGAGGAAGATGAAGTTCTTAATATTGATAACTCATATTGGAACATCCCGCCGCAGACTAGTTTGAAGGTTAAACACCGTGAGCGTTACGAAGAGCAATTAGTCACCTCGCTGGAATTCCAAAGAAGGAGGGTTTTGAACAGCAGATTTTCAGAGGATATCCCCCCCAAGTTATACGTACCATGGTCCTAAGTCATGAACCATCATCAACTATACAATTGTCTCCTTGCCTTTGAGTCCCTCGGTAAAGCAATTCGCAATTAAGTACAGTACATCTAGCGATCATATGTGTCTGTTCCTGACAATAGGAATAGCACCAGCCACTCACATTCAAGCCGCAGTGGAAGTTGGTGTTACTGAATCCACAAACTGAAAGTGGCTGCGATGGTCAACAGAAACAATAGCAGACCTTGCATCAGCGGCAAAGGAGATAATGATTGATAGTTTAAGAACAAAGAGCTGCCCAATAGATGCTTGGGACCACTAGAGTGCAATCGAACGCCAACTTTACGTCAGTTTACTGGCCCACATTGTCGGGTCACAGGGTCAATTCGTCTTTCAAAACAGTGTGCTGCTCTCAAAAGCTCTTTACTTTGGAAGCAATTGAAGAATTCGAACACAGGGACTTTGAACAGCGACACAGAAGGCTTGACTATAGGCATTATCTTGCAAATTTGCATGGAGAGGGCAACTGTGCAGGTAGAATGCTGGTGTGGCTGTTTCACGATGAACGCTCTTGCCCCCCTTTAGGCGTGCTGTGAGCAGACAATGGCATGATCCTTAATACACAAGATGACATTAAGGTGGCCCTTGTGAATTTTTATAGCGCCCTTTATACAACTGTTCCGGGTCCTTTGGAACCCGCACTGCATGCATATCTTCAGGAGCTGCCACTCCCCAAGCTAAATGCTGCCCAGTTAGGCAATCTTGATGTTCCCCTTCAACTAGACAAATTGTGTCTGGCCATCTCGCAGATAGCGCATAGCAAAACGTCAGGCACTGATGGCCTCCCAATGGAATATTACTCCACTTATGGAGCTATCCTAACACCCAAGCTTTGGAGGTTTACAATATAGTGTATGAGACTGGGCACCTCTCTAAAACAGTCAGCGAGGTTCTCATCGTGGTCCTTCCCAAGCCGGACCATGATCCCTTAGATGTACGCTCCTACAGGCCACTTTCTTTGTTAAATCTGGACTGTAAAATCTTAGGTAAAGTCTTGGAAAACAGATTGCTGCCGCTACACAGTTCCCTCGTGCATGAGGATAATTCTGGTTTTATTCCAGGACGAAGCACCTTTCTCAATGTCCGTCGATTGCTACGACTACTCTGAATTGATCTGGATGCCAATGGTGTTCTGATGGTGATGTCCTTTGACACAGGCAAAGCATTTAACACCTTAGGGTGGGATTACCTGCTTGAGGTCCTGCAGGTTGGACCGGGCTATTTGTGGTAGCTCCAGACCCTTTATGGGCACCCAAGCGCTAGAATCAAGATGGAAAAGTGCATTTCTGACACCTCTGACATTTTCAGGGGCACCCGGCAGGGTTGGCCATTGTCCCCTTTACTTTTTGCCCTGGCCATGGAGCCGGTAGCTTGTCGGTTGTGTATGCGGGCAGAGAAAATGAGAGAAGCCACGTGATATTGCTGCATGCGGATGATGTGCTAATATACCTACAGGATCTGGAGGCTGGGCTGTCGGGAGTAAGGACGCTGTCTGAAGAGTTTGAGGTGATGTTCGGTCTTCGTGTTAACTGGGCAAAGTCTTGTCTGTTCCCCCTCTGCCCCATCCCCGAGCCTGAGTGAGCTGATCTCCCTAGGGCATGCCTTTAATGACAATGCAATATATTTAAATACCTAGATATAAGAATCTATCACTCTGATGCTGACCTTTTAGAAGGAAATCTATACAGGGCGCTTGGTTCCGTGCATCGGTCGCTTTCATTTTGGAAGTCTCTCCCTCTGTCACCAATGGGCTGTGTGGCCATCTCAAAGATGTTAATATATTGCCACACTTCTTATATTACTTTTTGGCCTTCCCGCTTGTGCCCCCTCACGGTTCTTTGCAAAACTTAAAACGCTGCTAGTGAAATTGATCTGGGACGAGTAGGCACAAGGTGGCTTTGGATAGGTGATGTAATTCTTTGCTTGAGGGTAGAATTGACACGCCTAATTTTGAGTTATATTTTGCTCCTGCTCAGCTACAGTGGCCTTTGCTGTGGCTCTGTTTGGCCTTATTCAAGTTTTACTTTGACAGCATTTGTCAATTTGAATTTAGATGTTACATTCAAAATACTTGTTCATTAAGCTTAATTGAGTTTTTAATTGTTTATGTCTTTGTGGTTGAATTTTGCCATTCTATGGTTTACTTTATTGTATTATGTTTGAGCAGTAACAAAATTGGTAAAGTAATGGTTAAGTAAGTCTTATGCGATGAATGAAGATGTAGGTTCAAGATTGACCGTTGCTTTTATTTTATTTTAGTTTTCCTTGATATGATTTATCAACTTGAATTTAGATGTTATAGTCAAACTATTTGTTCATTATTCTTTATTGAGTTTTTAATTGTTTAAGGTCTTTGTGCTTGAATTTTGTCGTTCTTAGGTTTATTTAGTTATATACCTTTCTTTTTTGTGTGATTTGATGCTGAGTTGGATCATAGAGTCCCTTTTTTCAACCATGTAGTAGTAGGAAGTCGAGATGCACGTGGTAGCCTCCATTTTGGCAAGGCAGACTATGTAAAGTGGCCATTTTGTAAGGTATTCTTTTGCTGATACACTGATTGTCGAACAGCACTATGCTGGTTACTCTTCTTGTTATACTAGGTAAGGAGTGTTCTCATGGGGAAAGGGTGTAGTTTTAGCTGTAATGTGAATTCCTACCTGTCATGAATTGTTTTTATCTTAGAACTGACTTTAATTTGAAACTTGAGTACATCACTGCTATTAGGGGAACCTTTGAAAAATAAATTGAGGTAATTATTGTATCATACTTTGTGGTGGGTTTGAGTGATATTTTATGGAATGCCGAATGTTGTATTTGATTTAATCTGTTTTTTAACCATGGCATATGTGTAACTACACATTTGTCTTTGGAGGAGGTATATTGGTGTAATAGGTATATACTGATGTGTCTTTTGACTGGGATTTATACCATGATATTTGATAGATACAAATGAAATTTACTTAAAGAATCTTTCAAAATGAAAATCTTTTACTGTGATACCTGATGGAAGTAAATTTAAATAATGGAAAGAACATGCTTAAAACAAAACATTTTGAGATGTGTGAATTTTTTGTTAAGTATATTATAATCTGGGCCTAATTAAAATGTCGGTCGGAAAGCCACTTACCGCTGGTCGGAGGCATTCCATTCGACATTTTAGGTTTAAAGTCCGACCGCCGTATTATAATGACGGCGGTCGGAGTTTAAACCGCCGGGGAAACTGACTCGGTTCCGACGGGCTCAAGGAGCCCGTCAGCCAGTTGGAAAGGCCTCATAATCCCTTAAGGATGGCGTTTCCACCATCAGGATTATGATGGCACTTTCCGACAGCAGTTACATGTTGGCCTTTCCGACTATATGTGCCTGCCACACGGTGCAGGGATGTTTAAAAACTTCAATTTTTCAATGGGAGCTTGTGCTGTGAGCGGTTTCGGCCTGCCGCACAAGCTCCCATTGAAAAATTGAAGTTTGTGACCGCACCATGTGCGGTCGCATCCTAATTACAGGGTTGGAACCGCCGACCTGAGTGTGGTCGGTTCCCAATCCACAGCAATGTCGGTTGGAGACAACTCCGACTGACATCATAATCAGGTCTTAAGTGTTTAGTCTTTTCAGCAGTCTTTTTAAATTGATCAGCTATCTTGTGCTGTGTCTGTATATATTGCACAAATTTAGAAGGCCGCCTTGGAGTGATATTTATAGATACTTGAAGAAGTGAGAACTGTTTTGGTCTCTTTTACTTTTTAGGACTATCCATGAATTTATTGGATTTTGTAAATGTTTGACTGGTGATGCATTTTGTTTTTTAGTGATTTACTGGACTACTGGAACTGTTAAATAGGCCCTGAGGAAGCGATTTTTATTGTGAAACGTGTTGGCCAATTTGCACTTGGACAATACATTTACTAAGAATATATTTTTCTTTTTCCCCCTCGCAATTCTTTCTGTGTATGAAATTTTGAAACTGCGTTCCTGTGTCGGCAGGCAGGCACATCCTGAGGGAGCATTTGTTGTCGGTCTATGTGAATCTGTCCCAGCTTTGAAATTATTAGAGTTTAGAGTAGAGATAGAATGATGGGAATGATTTGAAAGGGGAAGTAGTAAGTTGTTTTTAGGTCTCACTTAGGCAGCGCATGCATTGCCTCTTTAGAGGCATGCTGTATCTACAAAATGGGCCTGAAGCATCGCCCATCTTTTTAATAGGCTCGTTTTACTTTCCTTCGTAAATGCCTGCTTTTGTTTGGTGAATATGCTTAATAGTCCCTCCTTTTGGTCTTTTGTACCTCCCATGAGGACTGCCCTGGTACATGTATCATTTCACTTGTCCCATTATAGGAGCTGCTAAAGGAACTTTTGTTTTATTTGTCTAAGAGCAGTTCACACAAGGGAATGCTCTGTGTTTTGACTCCTCTGAGCTTTTGCGTAAACAGGGCTGTAATTGTTATCCCGTCACATTTGCTGTTCAGATGAAGACAGAGATCAAATGTCAGACGTGGTTTCCCCGAGGGCGTGTGTTTATTTTTCTTTATCTACATCTGCCCAGTCCTCTTCCTCCTGCCCACGCACCCTAGTGTTCTGCTGCCTGCTTGTTTATTTATTTAGGATTGGTAAATGGCCAGTGTGTTACTGCAACTTTGCCTCTGTTCGTGAAGTTTGCCCTTCTCCTTTCTGTGTGACACGTACTGAATGACTCAAGGACCCAGACTCCATAGATCACCTGTCCCTAGATGCATGCTTCCTTTGAAGCACAAGCTAGCAAAGTGCCTTTTTAAGGCGAACTGGGTTCAGCCAACAGAAAGTAACTGGAGCCAGGTCAGCTGTCTCTTTAAGGCTCCATCTGATGAGGAGGCAGCTGCCTGAGGCTGGGCTCACAATAGAACAAGGGCCCTGGAGAAACAGGAACTTTGCTTCTACCCTGAGTCCTCGCATGGAACAGGGAGAGCTGGGTAGCACAATCAGTGCCTCTCCTCACCTGGCAGCCACCATGAGCCACTTTGCATGGAAGGAGCACAAGACATTGACAGAGATGAGCAACAGCCGGCAGGGCGAGGGTGCAGAGCTTCCGCCCAAGGCTTACATTTCTTTGGCCTTGCCCTGGAGTTATCACAGCTGTGTTCTTAGGGGAAAGGACAATGCTTTGTAGCAGTATATTAATAATAGCTCAAGAGATAGTAGCCTCTTTGATACTCCTTGACAATGGGGCTGTGTCGCACCCAGGGTGAGTGTGTGATTTAATTTCTCTTCCCCCACTTCAAATTAAGCTGATGCACTTGGCCTCTACCACATTCATCCAAACTTCCTAAACCAACCTTTGATGCACCCCCCCCACCCTACAGGGTATTAACACTATTTAAACTATGAGGCAGAGAGTGGAGGGTGGCAAGCATATCTCAAGCACCGTCTGAGAGTTTTGAAAATACAAACAAAAGCAGAGAGAGTGAAAAATTAAGGCGTTTTCATTCTCAGCCGACCAACTGGGACTCATGATCACGCAATTATTGACAATTCTTTAAAAGGGTATAAGATTCTGCATCTCGTAGTTACACCATTTCTTTTAATTTCCCATTTTTTGTTTTTTGTTTTAGCCAATGTGTGAGAAACAGACAAATCGAGTTTATTTAGCTTGAATGACCCACCTGTTACCAGCGAGATCTTCGATGTCGTTGATGGATATATTTTGGCTTCCAATTTTGTCTGTTTTTTCCCTTTCATTTTTGGTGGGTCAAAATCACCCTTTGTATACCACAATGGTCAGCAGGGGCTACTTTCAGAAGTAGGTATCCGAAAATGTACAACTTAAATCGAGGTAAAAAAGCATGTCTTTTGAATGTAACTGATGTATTCACACATTGATTTGATTCTGTAAGTATAACGTGTGTCCAGAATTTATAAAAACTTGAAAAAAGGGGAGAATGTGTTTTTTTCTTTACCAGCATGTTCTTCATTACCGTATTTTGAGTTGAGATGGGAGCATACCCTTAGATTCAGTTGTTAAGTTCATTAAATAACACAGATGGAAAAGGGGGCTTATCAATGTGAAATCTCATTTATGTGCTATTCTTTTAAAAAGAGACTACATTTTATTTTTTCATATATATATATATTCACTGAAAAAAACACAGGTTTCAGTGACGTCACTGACCATGTCACGAGTGATGTAATATGTGACGTCATCAGCAGTGCATTGCGGGGGCATGAGTTATAGTTAGCTCAGCTAACTATAACGGCTGAAATTCTCTGGTTTTGTATGAGTGAAATGTCAGCCTAACTATAACATCCCTGTAACCTTTGTTTTTTTTCCGTGAATTTCTAAGGTTTTTTAAATGCTAATTCCTAACTATAACGTCCTTGAAACCTGTGTTTTTTTCAGTGAATTTCTAAGGTTTTTTACATGCTTATTCCCAACTATAACGTCCCTGTAACCTTTGTTTTTTTCTGTGAAGTTTTATTAGTTTTTTTAAGTAGTAGTCGCATTTGCAGAGTCGGTGGAGAAAGGGGGCTGAGCCTCCGACCAGCTCTCAGGAATTCTGCTGCGTAAGACTTACAGGAAGTACCAGGAGGGCTTCTTGGCCCCCAAGGTCCATCAGAGGTAAAGTGGACTTCATCCCCCAACCAGTAGTGCGCCAGGTAGCACGTTTGAAGAGTGGTGGAGAAAGGGGGGCGTGGTACCTCTTAGCAATCCCACAGTGTGCGACTTACTGGAGGTAACAAGAGGGGTAGTTGGCCCCAAGGACATCCTTGTGGGCCAACTACCCCTCCTGTTACCTCCAGTAAGTCCCACACAGCAAGATTGCTGAGTTCTGATAGCAGGCCATGCCCCCTTTCTCCACCAGTCTGCAAACGCGCCTTCTGGCACGCTCTTGGTTGGGGGATGAAGTCCCCTTCACTGCTGGGGGTCCTTAGGGGCCAACTAGCCTACCTGGAGCCTCCAGTAAGCCCACACAGTGGGATTGCTGAGAGGTGGTCACAGGCCATGCTCCCTTTCTCCACCACTCTGCAAACACGCCTCCTGGTGCGCTCTTGGTTGGGGGAGTAAGTCCCCTTGCCTCTTGAGGGTCCCTGGGGGCCAACTAGCCCTACTGTTACCTCTAGTAAGCCTCGTACAGCTGGATTGCTGAGAGGTGGTCAGAGGCCATGCCCCTTTTCTCTATCACTCTGCAAACGCGCCTCCTGGCGCACTACTGCTTGGGGGATGACGTCTACTTTACTCCTGAGGCCCTCAAGAGACAAGGGGACCTCCTCACCCCACCAGCAGTGTGCCGAGACATAGCAGGAGCCGGCCCTGAGGGGTGGCAGTCCCCAGGGTCCTCCATGGCTCCATGCGGCCCCTCTTCATTGTAGTACAGAGCCCAAGGAATATGACAGTCGCTGGGGCTGTGGGGGTGCCCTGCAGGCCCCCTGCATTCATTTCATGTTTAGGCTTGGGGAGTTGGTGGTCCCTGGGGTGCAAGCAAGCCCAGCGGGCCCACCTGCATACACATTTTATAAGTGCCCCAAGGAGGTAGTGGTCCACTGGGATGCGCGGGCCTCCCCAGCATTCCTTTCTAAACATTGGCCCTAGGGAAGTGGTGCTCGCTGGGGAGTGGGGGTGCTGCGTGGGCACCCCCACATACAGAAAAAGCAATGCCCCAGGAGGTGGCGGTTCCCAGGTCTTTCATAAGCCCAAAGACGGGTTGCACCTTGTGCTCCCCTTCTACTTTTATGCTATGCCCCCAGGATCTGGCCCACCTGGGGTCATTTAGAAGCAAGCGCGGGAGCCTGCACTTGTTTTTATTTTTCCTGCGAAATCGCAAATATCTCAATTTTGCGGCAATTGTTTTTTAAAATGCTTTTTGGCCTAGGGGGTTCCAGGGGGACCCCAAGGCTTGGGGGTCAGGGTATTCCTACCCTGACACATTTTCTTTTTTTTTTACATTTTGGGGCGGCCCTGGGTGAAACCGAGGCCCAAGATGGCTGCCAACACTTTCTGGCTGAAGTGTTGGCATTCAATCAGAGCTCTGCATTTCCCTGCACAAGTTCGTTATTTTTCGCGAAGTCGTCGTGGCCACAGATATCACTAACTATATTTTCTTAAATTTCTTCACAACTACTGAACGGATTTACACCAAATAACAAAACGCACAATCTGCCTAACCAAATCTACCTTTCTGCCGAATTTGGTGTAATTCCGTCCAGGGGTTCGGGCTGAAGGCGTGTCTAAAGGTCAAATAGGAATTAACATGGGAAAATGCACTTTTTTTTGGCACCCCTTTTTCTTGGTCCCCACTTGACAGATCCCCTGAAACTTTCAATACTCAACAAGACCTAATTTAACACTTTTTTGGAAACTTTTGTGAAAATTTGTCAACAGGCACAAATAGGCAAGTAAAAAAATGCTTATCCTATGGATACATGGTCCTAACTATAACTACCTACTGGAATATACTACATATATATATATATAGTTGTTGTGTTATTATAATAGGTATGAATGAGAGAAAAAGGGGACAGGGAATATTTGAGGGGTTTCTAAATGTTTATATATGTTTAAAGAAAGAAAAAATGAAATATTATTTTGTCTGCAAAAATATATTTTGAATATTTGAAAGTTTCAAAATGAAAAAATAAATAAAATATTTCTATATTTGTTAAATATTATTTCTCTTATATTGTTTTCGTGGTACATTTAAATTGAAACAATGCAGCTTGAGAAGGAGTTTTTAGTGTTTACTTTTGGATGAAAAACGATGGTCTGGAATGTGGCCCTGATCCATCGTCATTGGCTGAGATTCATTCTAGCATTCATGCTATCACTTTATTATTGGTATGAGTCAATCCCCTAAGTGTGACAGGAGTGCCCGGGCGTGGGCCTCTTGCTCATTATATCACATAATTCAAGCTATACCTCACTATTCAACTACAGCAAAACCAGGCAGGGGAGCCCTAGAGGCGTTTCTACCAATGTTTGAAAGGCAACCAGGAAGAGGAGCACATTGATGAAGACACATGAGTAAACATATTTTGCTAAACATGGCCTTTTCCCTTCACAGGAAAGAGGTCGAAGGGATAGCTTGTACACATGTTTTCAAGTTTGTTACCTGCAACTTTATGAGTAAGTGTATTTTGTGAAAGGTTACGCTTGACTTTATTTGAAACAAACATTAATTTCAGATAAAGAAAAACAGTCTGCGCTTGCTTGTGGTCTTGTCTTGGCCACTGAGATTTAACTGATGTATGAAGCCATTTAACATTTCTTAATGAGCCGAATCGCTTTTTCGACCCATTAAGAAATTCTAAATGGCCTTTTCAGATGTACAAATGGCCAAAACTGGTCGTAATTTGTGATTTCTACACTGTAGAAATCACAAATTGTGACCGCGATTTAGGAACCGCAAATAGGGATTACCTATTTGCAATTCCTACAGCACATGTACAAAGCATTTCCTAAATGTGAATTGGGCATTTAGGAAATGCAATTACCATCAACTTCAAGTTGGTGGTAACCATGTGCAAAATAAAAAATGCATTAAAAATGAAGTGCACATATGCCCTAGGGCATATGTGCACTTACATGTGCACTGGGAAATTCGGGGTGCCTCCATGGGGGCCTTAAGCCCAGAGGCACCCGTGGCTTTGCATTTCTTAAATTGCAATTTCCTGTTAGGAAATCACAATTTTGGAAGTGCAAACCAGTTCCTATTTCGCCCATAGGCAGTAATGCAATGGCAGTTCCTATTTGCGATTCTCTAATAGCGATTCCTAATCTGTAGGAATCGCTATTAGGGAATCGCAAATTTTTTACATATCCTTATGCATTTCTTAAAGAGAGATTCCTACAGAGTCACTATTTAAGAAATGCAATCGGGAACCTTAGTACATCTGGCTCCAAGTCTTATTTGCATATAGCTGGTATTTGCTTAGAATGGCATTGTGGGGGAATGGTCTGGAAAGTGGACCAAGAGCAATTTTCAATGGCTGAAATTAATTTCACGATCTCTGTTGACCACTTTCTTGTTTGTTGCACATGTAAAATATGACACTGTGTAATTTTATGTGCAGGTAAATATCTATCTAAGTATCTATTCACATGTTATGAATAGCAAATGTGAGCTTATGCTAATACATGAAAGTATATGCACACCTACATTTACCTTATGCAGGCAAATACGAAAATAGGAACCATTGAACATTGGTGAAGGTGATTAGTAATGAATAGGACAAAACATTGACAGTAAATCAAATATAATAGCACATTGCACTTGGCTACATGCAATAGACGGCATAGGGAGTTGAATTTATGTGCTTGAAATTATTATTACTATTGCTCAAATTAGGAAGCCAGCATAAACCCAGGGATTTAAAGGCCAAGGTCAACAACTTAGGGACTAGGCAAAATCTCCTTCAAGGGTGGAGGTGGATTTGGTGTAGCAGGCCCTAGGAGAGGATGGGTTGCCATTTGGACATCCAGGTAGCCTGGCAGGCATGAAAAGTAAATCTGAAGCTCCAGTCACTGAAACGTCTGTGGGCAACTTGGGAATACCTACCAACAGGGAACTAACATCCGGCATTGCATTGTTATGCATACTCTCCTGGTTCACCTGCAATAAACTGACAAATAACTCACTCTTCAGGAAGGACTTGTGGTGCAGATTAAGAAAACTGTACAGGATTACCTCATGGTAATGATTTCTCGTTCATCCTTTTTTGGGGTGTCACAGACCCAGGCTATATATGAGACGCTGACTCGTTGGTGCGTACCTGTTGGTAAACAAATGGAAGCTTAGAGACAAAAGGCTCTGGAATAATTCCATTACTGAGATAGTTATGAGCTCAGTGCCTCAAAGATTTAAACACAACTTTGATAGAGCAACAAGTATGATAGTAAGCAGATCAATCTGCTGCAAAGTAGGACCGCCCTCAAAAGCCACTATTAGTCAATTTTCTAAGTGTGTGCCATTGACCGTGTGGGTACAGAGGTGTCAAGTGAGATGGATGAAAACAAGCACTGAGAGCAGGACTTGCCCCAAAAACGAACTCCAGAGCAAGTTTAGCGCCTCATTTAGAGTATGGCGGTTGAACTGCCACGTCAGCGGAGGATTGTCTTCTGCTGACCTCGTAGAAAAATACCCATTATACTTAGAGATCTCCCCTCCACTGAAGGCACTGAAACTTTGCTGATCCGGCACCATGCTTATAGCACCACTCAGCAAAGATCCTAAAGCAGTAGTTTGTTACTGAAAACAAAAAAGGAAATATCCCTGACAAGCTAGGACTTTTCTCCCAGCATGGGTGGGTTGTTTCTTTGGTTTCCTGTTTGTGACTGCCAGGCTTTCACTAAAGGTCTTGAGCAGGTAAAATGTACTTGTGATCATTTGTTCTAAATAGAGCATATTGTCTGATATATGTTGACCAATGGCCCAATGTCAGATGGGTAACTGGTCAAAGGTTTCTGCCAGGGGAGCCGTTGGAGGTTGAGTCATTGGAAACGTGGCACATCCCCTGACTCTAAACAGAACAGGGGAATTCCAAGTTTGGGAGATGTGACATCTGTCACATTTTGGCACATTTCCCACATCAGCCAAACTGTAAATGAGGTCCTTACTCTTCCCAACCTAGAGACAAGTCAAAATATGCAAGTATCAGCAGCGCAGTCTCCACAAGGTCCTCCAAAAGCTTATCAGGTTTAAAAGACAACACTTTGCTTTTATGGAACTGATATGCTATCTGGTCCTGTCTTAGGCCTGATGTATGTGTTTGAGGAATTTTCTACATAAATTCTAGCGTGGCAGATTACTTGTATTTAGAGGCAATAGCAGTTTCTATCTTGTCTTGAGAGGAAAGGGCAGGTTCCTTCTTGGAATTTGGATGTAAACTTGTGTGGCAGTGCAACATCCTCGGTTTCAGGATACATATCCCTAGCAGTAGTTGGTGCTGATCTGCCAATGGTGCTGTATGTTCCACCTCTGCAATTGTCTACTCAGGGGGAAAGCCCTACAGTAATCCCTTTGAGAAGAAGTTTGAAGCTCTCTCTGAGCCCCAGTAGGCAGCTTGCAAGTTTGTCAAATCTGGGACATAACATATGGCTTGGTCTTCTAAAGAAGCTTTAACTGCAAACATGTAGATTGAGAATTCTGTTGCAAGTAGTTTTTGAAGGACAGGATGGAGTCAATGTAGAAGTGATTGCACACTAACTCAATTTTGTATTGTTATGTGCTAGAAACATTTAAATGTGAACCATCCACTAAAGATACTTTAACTTAACTAAGAGGGGGGCATGGCCAAGCAACATGGCTGACAGGACGTGAGCCCCGGAGCTCCCGGCCAACTCGCCATCAATCCTGCATAATCCTGAGTAAATCTGCCTGAAATACATAAATGGCATAAGGCCCTGCAGACGACTGAGGCATCGGCAAGTGGGAGTAGGTGCCATTTTCCGCCATTGCTGGCAGAAATCATTGAGAGCTGTTTGTGTCCCGAGCTGGGACTGCGGGCCTGCGGCAGCCTGTGGCAAATGCCTAATTATTGGTGATCGGCATGATCGAGACCAGCCGTGAAACTCACCTCACTGAGGGAGAGCAGAAATAAAGAGGATGACTGGAACAGGGCTCGGACCCTCAGCCGAGGCGCCTCCAAGATGGAAGACAGCAGGCACTCCAGGACTTTGAGGCTGACAAGGCGCGTGGCGGCCCGAGCGGAGCTGGACAGAGAAGACTGCAACGCAAGAAGCAGACGCGGAGCCAATTGCAGAATCGAGCCCGCCAG
The DNA here is from genome assembly GCA_963921515.1 of Calotriton arnoldi. Lineage (NCBI taxonomy): Eukaryota > Metazoa > Chordata > Amphibia > Caudata > Salamandridae > Calotriton > Calotriton arnoldi. The sequence continues at coordinate 119,466 of CAWUFW010005638.1, forward strand.
GGCCTGAAACTGAAAAACAGGAGCAGGCAGCGGGCCTCCGGGAGCCGCGGCCTGGCGCCGGAAAGACAACGAACAGCTCGGAGGTGACCGGTGCATGCCGTTGGTGGCCCAAGGGGGAACGCTGTCCTTGCGGTCTGGTCCTTGGCCTGCCCCTTGGTGTCGGGGGGGGCTGGGATAAGGTGATGTTGACTGGAAAGAGTTGGCCGGGAGGCCTGTGGCTTCTACCAAGATGTCTCCCATAGAACTGGGGATGCGTAATTGGGCGAGAGAACAGCTGACGCCTAAGGGAAGGCCCTGTCTGGTTCTGCGCTGGCCTGGGAGGACATAGGGCCTAGCGGCAGAGACCGGACGGAGGGGCTGTACCGAGAGGCACAGAAGCGGATGGCAGGCCCTGGGGAGCAGCTGACAGGATCTGGATTCCAGAGGTGAACGGTGGGTCCTGCATGTGGCGTTGACTCTGTGGGCCCCGGCATACCCCTGTGGTGCCTGGAGGGGACGGAGAAGCACATGCAGATATTTGGAGAGTGCTGGTCAGGTGAGCCGCGACTTCTACTGCGCCGTCTCACACAGTTTCGGGGGTACTCCCAATTGGCATAAATCTGCAACAGACAATAGAACAGGTGGAACGTGGGGGAGGCCCTGCTCTGAGTGGAGATCAGCGAGGGTAACTTGGTGACTTACAGAGGGGCACTGATAGAGGGTGTGACGTTAAGGATACGCAGTGGGGCTCCCGTGGGCGGAAGAGACGACCTGCCTAGTCCTCCTGCAGAGAAAGAGCAATATGGGGAGAGAGAAGACAACGCGGGTGGCCAGCTCCAGTACGATCACCCAGTCCACCACCCCTCGGCACCCCACTCAAAGACTCACAAGGCAAACAGGCCCCAGTGAAGACGGAGAGGTACTGGAGTAGGAGAAACCAACTAGAACAGAACTGGTAGCTGCAATTCAGGAATCTAGAGCCACACAAGAACAACAAATTCAAACAGTATCTGTTGATGTGAGCCTGCTGAGGAAGAATTTACGTAAAGTCGCAAATAAAGTCAGGCAGCAGAAGGGAACATAGCGGATCTCCGGGGAGAGGTGTCCACTCTCAAACGGCAGATGGAGCAGGTGACTATGGTCACAAAAACCCTAGAACAACAAGCAGAAGATGCAGAGGGTAGACCCAGACAGAACAATATTCGTGTACTGGGGTTTCCAGAACTCATGGGAAAGGGATCTGCTGAGCAATTCCTGGAGTCCTGGATTCACACTGAACTTTGCCCAAGGGGACTGTCTGGGTTCTTTCGGGTGGAGAGGGCGCACAGGGCCCTGGTGCCGTCATCGCACCTGGGCGCGCTACCGAGGGCCCTAATCGCCAAAATTCTTAACTATAAAGATAGAGATGCTATCCTCAGGGTGGCCCGTGAACATCTTGGAAAATAAATGAAATGAAAAGGGAATTTATAAAGCGCAACCCAATTACCCGAAGGTGTTAAGGCGCTGGCTCCTCAGATAAAACAAATGTCGTAGGATCTTAACACCTCGTTAGAGGTTAAACAACCATGTCTTCAGTGCCTTTCTGAACGCCAACAGGTGAGTCTCATCTTTTAACCTTTGGGGGAGAGAGTTCCAGAGTCTAGTTGTCCCAACCAAAAAGCTTCTACTGCCCCAAGCACTTTTCTTGAACCTAGGGATCACCAGATTGTGGGATTGAGCTGAGCGTAGCTGACGTGCAGGGACATACAGGCGAAAGTTTTGCTTGAAAAAGACTGGCCCTATATCATGAGTTGCTTTAAATGCTATGCACAAGGCTTTAAACTCAATGCGTTGCTTTACTGGAAGCCAGTGTAATTCTTTTAAGGCAGCGGTGGCCGATTTATGCTTAGGAATATTCAACAAAAGACGGGCAGCAGCATTTTGTACGATCTGAAGTTTAGTCAGGCATTTAGATCTGAGATTGACAAACAGACCGTTGCAATAATCAGCTCTGGATAGGACCAAGGCTGTGATCACCAGCTTACGTAGCTCAGCAGGAATGAATGGAAGAATCTTTCTCAATAATTTTAATATATAGAAAGATGCTGAAGTGACCTGGTTCACATGACCTTCAAATGTGAGCTTTGAGTCAAAGGTGACGCCTAGGTTTTTTACTTTATTTGAGGGGGTGGGCAGAGAGCCCAGCTCCGATGGCCAGACAGTAGGGGACCAAAACGTAGTGTTGCTTCCAAAGAGCAACACCTCGGTTTTGTTGGAATTCAACTTCAAGCAGTTGGTTGCCATCCAGACTCCGACTTGACGGAGGCAGGTGCAGAACTGAGCTGCCTTATCTGATGGTGTCCCTGTCACCGACACCACAATTTGGGTGTCATCAGCGTAGGATATTGCTGAGAAACCCAGTGATCTAATCAGCTGCGCCAATAGAGCCACATAAACGTTAAAAAGGGTGGGGCTCAATGATGAGCCCTGAGGGACCCCGCAAGGAAGTGTAAAATTCTGCGACTTAAATTCCGAAAGCGCACCGAGTTGTTTCCAGTCAGACAGAAAAGATCTAAGCAGAGAGAGAGCTTTTCCTTTGATGCCTATCCTCTCAAAGCATTCCAGTAATTTTATATGATTAACGGTGTCAAATGTGGCGGAAAGATCAAGCAGCACAAGTGCTGCACTACCCCCTGCATCGACTGTCTGCCTGATCTGTTCCGATGCGGATATCAGTGCCACTTCCGTGCTGTGGTGTTTCCGGAAACCAAACTGGGTGGCATCCAGGAAAGCATTTGTCTCAATATATTCAGATAATGCTGTGTTTATGGCCGCCTCAACTGTTTTAGCTGGTAATGGTAGTCTGGAGATTGGCCATTAACTATTAGGATCCGTCCTATCCAGATTGGCTTTTTTTAGAAGGGGGAGAACTGATGTTAGTTTCCATTTAATAGGAAAAATTCCTGAAGCGAACATTTGATTGAAAACGAGGGCAAGATGAGGAGAAATTGTTCCTGATTGGACTGAACTATGACAACACCAAGATTACTATATATCCTGACTACACAAAACAAGTACAGGACAGGAGGAAATACTTTGTGGGGGTAAAACAGAAGTTGAAAACACTTCAATTACAATACATTCTCCTATACCCTGCAAAGCCGAAGGTATTGGCACAAGGAAAGGCGCATTTCTTTGAGACACCTGAGGAAGTTTTAGAGTGGTTGGAACTGTGGGGTAAAGCGCTTCCCCCTCGCGAACCGTGTGACCGGCGGCAGTGATGGGGAACCCAATCAGATAGACAAAGGCGACAAATTCATACAGCAAGCAGAGACCCTGGCACCGCCCCGGAAGGGGAGCAAAGGGTAACAGTCAGGGAGGATGGTACTATATGACTTGAAGAAGATGCAGCAGGAGAGGCTGAAAGGGAGGATGACTCGATTACAGATATTGTAGATATGGGCACGCTGACCCAGAACACCACCCTGAACTGTGTGCCGGATACGCTGATGGAACTTAGACAAGAGGGTGGTACTGATTGAATGCCTAAAACATGAATGTTTAATAGCACTGGAGAGTATACATACCTTGGGCAAGAACATTGCTGTGAAATGAGTGGACTAAGGGATGAGAAGCCTGGGAGCTGAGTTACATTGATCAGGGAATGCATGTGGACTGGGATGACCCAAGGGTGCAAGCCTGACATGATGAAAGATGAAGGAAAACGAATGGCGGTTACTTGCAATATTCGTAGACAAGTGTGAGTGGCTCGGTGGTCTGAGTTCGAAAACTGTTAGGTGGTCCCCGTTGGGCTACCTGGGAAGTTGTGTATGCCCTGACACCAGCAAGAGGTGGGCAATAATGGCTAGTTGGTTATGCTTTATATGCTTGTGGGGGGGGGAGTTTACAATTTTAAAGTTATGAATCAGTTATACCTTCAGGCTACAGATGAATGGAATAAACGACGAGGGAGGAGTGGGGAATGACATTCACTAATCCTATATGATCAGGATGGCAACAAACCTGGAATGTCACGGGGCTTGGGACATATGCTAAAAGATATAGGGTCTTATCCTTTTTAAAGAGACATAAAATCTCTAAAGCATGTTTACAAGAAAACCACCTGGATGACACAGGCGCCTCGAGATTAGGTGGCAAATGGCGCTGACAAGTGTATCACTCCTCCTACATACGCAATGGGGACAAATAATATGGGTAGCACTCGGAATACCAATCACCCCTACATACATGAAGGTCAATGTGGGGGGGGAGATATGTATCTATACAAAGGGAATTAGATGGCTGCAACTTAGCCATACTAAATTCATACGCACCAAACACAGATGATCCCCTGTTTTATGACACTTTACAGGATCTGCTATTACACGATTTAGGCAAACCCATGTGATGGATGGGAGACTTTAACTGTATATTGGATCTGAACATGGTCAGGCCACCACCCAGAGTGGGTGTGAAGCTTCAGATGACTAATGCCTTATGGAAGGTCATGCAAGACGTGGACTTCCATGACAAATGGAGACTGGGCCACCCTACCCAGCGGGTCTACACATGCTTTTCAGCTGCACACAGCACCTACAGTAGGCTCAATAGAGTGCTGGCGGGGATATGCCTAGGATGGAGGAGGCCGTGGTGATGGATTTAGCATGATTTTTATCTGACCACACACCGGTCAGCTGCACTATGAAATGGGGAGGACCCACGACAGGAACCTGTAGCTGGAGGATGCCTTCAGACATCCTCGAAGACCCAATTGGGAGAGATGCCCTCAAACGGGCATTATCAGACTATATGTCGCTAAATTGGGGGACAACAGCTAGTAGAGCCTACGAATGGGAGGCTTTAAAGGCTGTAATGTGGGGGGTAAGCCAGGGTCTGATGTGCGGGGTCCGCAGACAACTACAAAAAGAATTTGCAGAGGGAAAGCGGGAACTGGTTAACCTGCAGACGCCAGGGATGATACAAGTTGAGGACTGCCCAGGGAACAAACACTATGCAGATGGATCAACGACATCTGGGACCTCCTAGATAAATACACGCTCAAACAGTATAGCCAACACTTACACAGGGAGGGGGACAAAAAGGGCCGGTTGCTCACTTAGATTCTGAAAAAAGAAATGACTCCACCCTTGACTACATACCTACTGGATACCTAGTCTAACAGAGTCAGCATGAGGTCGGGAATACTAAATGTGTTCCGGCAGCACTTGCAGGGGGTATACACAGCAGACCCAGAGGTGGCTCCAGATCGGTTCCTCCCTTTCTTGGATGGATTGCCCATCCCGAAACTAGAACCCACAGGTGTGCTGGAGCTAGATGCTCAATTGAAACAGGAGGAGCTACTGGAATCCTTGAAGGCACTCCCCAGAGCTAAGGCGCCCAGGGGGACAGGATCCCGGCCAAATTTTATCAGGCATTCCCGGTGGAGACAACCAGGAGCCTAGTTCAGGTTCTGACGGAAGCACAGCGTACAGGGATATTCCCCATGTCGATGAGGGAGGGGGAGATCTGCATGATACTGTAACCTGGGGGTGACAAATCGGTCCCCACGGCCTACAGACCCATTACCATGGTTAATACAGAAATGAAAATATTATGTAAAATTACTGGCTAATAGGCTGGCGCCACATATGCCACAGCTAATTCATCAAGATCAATGCAGCTTCATTCCCGGTAGGCATACAGGTATGAACCTGCGTCGCTTAACACATATGCTCCACAAAGTAAAGGCTAGGGATGAAGAACTCGCATTGGTGTCGATAGACCTGGAGAAAGCGTTTGACACCGTGGACTGGGGTTATCTCCTGGAGGTACTGAAGCCGGTGGGAATAGGGCACCAGTTTCGACGATGGATATAGATACTATATGCGGAGCCTTGGGCCAGGGTGTGGGTGGGATGGGACCGTTCAGAGGCTTTTCAGATGGGCAGAGGAACGCAGCTGGGCTGTCCCCTGTCGCCGCTGTTGTTCGCTCTGGCAATAGAACCTTTAGCGATCAGAGGGCGCCTAGAACTGGGCGATGGAGGAATCAGGTCGGGAGATACTTGCCACATCATCTCTTTATATGCCGACGATGCCTTGTTCTACGTGGCCTCCCCATGAGACACGGTCCCCAGGTTGCTGAAACTCCTAGACGAGTTCAGAGACATATCGGGACTCCGCTTAAACCGGGCCAAGTCATTCATTTCCCATTAGCGAAACTCTCTGGGGTGCCAATGGATGGGCTTCCCAACCTAGGCTTGCAATGGGAACTGGTCCATTTCCAATACCTGGGTATACAAGTGGCTCATATGGATGCTCAGATGCTACACTTGAACACAGATAGAGCTGTAGATATGCTACAGAAATCAGAGGCATTCTGGAACACCCTGCCACTGTCATTAATGGGCAGATTGGCTAGCTCCAAAAAGGTTGTACTGCCCAGATGCCTATATATGCTACAAAATTTACCATGTCCGATACCTAAATTCTACTTTAACTGGCTACAATCAGCACTAACCTCACTGCTATGGGTGGACGGACGTAGTAGAGTGGCCTTACATACACTTGCCATGAGGTATGAAGAGGGAGGACTGGAGGTGCCCCGGCTTGAGCTATACTATTACGTGTCACACTTGCAACATGCAGTCAGGTGGTTTGACACAGGGGACAATTGGGAGCAGTGCTTAGTTGCAGGAGTAGTGGCGGCGAACGCATTGCCTTTGTTACTGATGAAGGGCTCGGGGGTCAGTGGGGAACTTCCATGCATAGTGTAAAACACAGAGCATATTTGGCAGCAGTATGTAGAAACTGTACTGGTAACATGCTCCATTTCATAGGGAACTCCCCATATGGATATCAGCTCCAGTCCGGCAAATAATGGAACACATGTCATTTCATGAGTGACAGGCAGAGGGGTGTGAACCACAAGGAGACGTGTACCCCGGTGACTCCTTCCTCACCCATGAACAAGCCTGTGACGCCTTTGCACTAGGACAGGGGCAACATATAAATTATGCGGGCTGGCAGATATTGCTAAAACAATATGGCCTTCATATTCGGTCATTCCACAAGCTACAGCTACACTAGATGAAATATTGACTCATGGGGCAGGACGACATTTAATAATGCACCTTTAAAGGGCTATGAGATGGGATTCGACCGGTCCATCGCCTAAAGCACGGACAGCGTGGGACACGGATAATGGGACACCACTGACGGACAGCGAATGGACAAATGTAGCAGGGCTCACACATGCAGCATCGGGGTACGCCCGGTTAAAATTGATCCATTTTAATTTTCTGCATAGGACTTAAATAACCCCAAAAATATTACATAGAATAAACCCCCTTAGATCCGATGACTGTCCTCGATGTGGGACACATGGAGCAGATTTCATACACTTAGGGGCATATTCACAAGAACGTGCGCTAAACATCTAAAAAAATGTTAACGCAACTTCATACATCGCAGCCTATTGCGGGAAAATAACACTGTGTTAACGTGGAATTCACAACACGGCGGTACCATGCGATAGTCTTCCGAAAACACAGACAATGTCTGTGATACAACAACCGCAACGGTGATAAAAACCCAAACCCCAACGCAAAAAAACATGCGATGGGCCAAACCGCGATGAGGAAATCAGCGATAAGCAGCGCCAGGCCTGCAATACACACACGGCAGGCGGGAAAATCACTACAAAAGTAGAAAAAACACACAAACACAAAATAACCAACACCGAAGCACCATGGAGGCAGCCGGAGCAGGCGCAGAGGACGAGCGGAACCTCACAAGCATCCCGAACGACCAGCCTGGGACCTCGGGGACAGGGAAGGGCAAGGACAAGAAGAAGAGGAATAGGCGGTTTGGTCCGCAGGAGAATAGGATCCTGGTCACGGAGGTGATGAAACACCATCAAGAACTGTTCGTCACCTCCAACGTGTCATTGGGCACCAAAAATGGAATATGGCGGTCCATCGTGGACAAGGTGAATGCCGTCGGAGAGCACAAGAGGTCAATGGACGAGGTCAAGAGGCGATGAATTGACATCAAGCGCAAAACCAAGGAGAAACTCACAGGCAACCAGAAGGCAGCAATGCAGACTGGAGGTGGGAGCCCAGCGCCACAGCTGGAGCTGGAGCTGGATGACATGGAGGAGCTGGTGTCGACAGTCATCAGTGTGGAGACCGTGGCAGGAGTCGGGGGAGCGGACACTGCTCGACATGACACAACACAACAGCAACAGGGTGAGTAACCACCAGGTACTGGGGGGACGGGGGAGATGGCCACAATGGCACACATGCACAATGAAGCAGAGCACAGTGCACACCCACAATGACTCTGGATCATGGCCCTGATCTACAGACTGTCACAATGTACATTGCCATGCTGTCTGAATGTGAACATGTACCATGCGGCTACATACATGTGGCCACATTGTAATACAGCATCTCCCCTTCACATTGCAGAGGCACCGTCAACACCTCCTACAGAGCAGTCTCAGCCACTCTTCACTGATGACGAGGAGGACACCCCCAGCATCGACACCGAAGCCCTCCAAGACATCATTGAACTCATCCGCCAATCACCTCCAGGATCAGGGCAGCCCAGCTGCATCGAGGAGACCCCACCCACTCCACAAACCACCCAGCAGGAGGCACCCACAACCCCGGCTGTCTCCCAGGACCCCCACGAACAACACATGGCCTTCCAATGCCGTGTGTTGGAGGGCCAGAGGGAGATGGCTGAGCAGGTGCGGGTGGGGTTCGACCTCATGGCTACCAAACTCAACGCCATCCATGGGTGTCTAAGTCCCATCAGGGACCACCTCCAGTCCCTAACGGACACCCCATGGTCTCCAACGAGCCCTGGCTGACATCGCTGGAGTCATGACTCAGAGACAAGAACACCAGTCCGCTCAGAGTGGCTCCAGCGATCTCAGCCGAGAGCAGGCACACATGCGGAGGCTCATGGAGGACATGGTGCGGATGGAGGCGGAAAGGATGGCAGCCACCGCTGCACATCAGCAAAATGTAGCTGGGATCTACCATGCCCTGCAGATCTTCATCATGGCATTGCTGCCACAAGGCGTGGCGCAGATGAATGCTGCTGCTCCTACACCATCCACATCTCGGCCCCCTGGTGTGTCAGTGCCTCACAGTGCGGCTGACATTTCCACTCCGGCACCTGATGTGTCACTGCCACACAGTGCGGCCGACAATCCTCCTCAGGCCCCTGATGTGTCAGTGCCACACAGTGCCGCAGCCGGAACTGCAGCACCCACTGGTGAGGCAGAGCACACATCCGAGGACGTGGATGGGATTGAGTTCAGAAGGAGGCACTAGCATTCATTTCCGCCACCTGGCCTGTTGCTGCTTGGTGCCGCACATGGCCCCATGACCTTCCACTGACCCCCGATACACTCTGCTACACTCACCTTGGACCGCGACATGGACTGCCATATCCTGTTTGGTGACCAATGACACGGCGACCAGACTGCGGACTGTACTCTTCCTCTTCCGCTGTACTTGTCATTCCCCGATGGACTCTGGCTGGCCCTCCACAGCCCCATATTGTGAAGTGGGGTTGGCATGGCCCTGTACTGCTCCAGCTGCAAAACTCCACTGGATGTGCATTAAACATTCAGAAACGCACTGCTGTGTCATGTCTTTCATCATTTAAGTATGAATGTGTGGATGAATATAGGGTCAGTGATTCCCCCCAACGTCAATGATGCTCATCTAGTGGGATTCCAGTCACAGTGTGCTACATTGCCGATTGCGTTCCGGGTGCCGTAGACACTACAACAGGGACACACACATTAGTCACTTCCTTGTCCGGACATGGAGTGAACCACGCCCAGAGCCCCCGAGTCATTGTTGCAAGCCCTGCGCTGATCCGGCGTACGCCAGGACAGACCTCTCCGCTTACGCTCTGAGGGGGGGCCACATTGCTACATGTCGCAGGTTTACACGCTAGTGGGCTGCAGGTCACTGGTCTAGTTGTCAGCATGTCACGGCCACTCCCTGAGGGCAGGTTTGCACACACACCACACCCATCCGGCACAGGCGTAACAGGCCATGTGACCCCGCCAATATAAGGGGCCCACAACGTCACATTCCCCACTGCCGGAGGTGACTGGATGGCGGAAGTTCCACGATTCTCAATCATGAAGGGCCCATGAGTTGTTGCGCACAGGGTTAGTCGCACCCGAAGCCCTGCGGCCGTCACGGGCCTACCACCACGTGGCACTGACTGGGGTTGTACAGGGTTAGTGGCACCCGAAGCCTTGCGGCCGTCACGGGCCTACCACCACATGGCGCTGACTGGGGTTGCACAGGGTTAGTGGCACCGAAATTGCTGAGCGGGTGTGCAGCCTGCGATGATGACGTGTGCACTGATGTGGTCTCTGCCATTGATGCCTCAGGACTCAGGGTCATGTGTGGGACCTGCTGGGCCGCATGATGTGGTGCATGCCATGGTGGCGGGACCGGGGCCTGGAGCTTGCACGGGCACGTGGTGTGCCCACTGGTGGACACACCGTTGGCGGCAGGTGAGCAGTGGGGCCTGGGTGCCCAAGGGCGGACAGCCAGCGCTGGCCGGAGGGAGGGGCTAGGGTGCGGCTGCATGTGTGTACAGGGGCGGACAGGCGCTGTTGCCATGTGTTCAGTGAGATGGACTCTGCCATAATTGACTCTGGCCTCGATTACAGATTGCAGACCTGGTGGCTTGCAGTGTATACTGGCACGTGGTTGGAGACACACTGGTGGCAGCAGGTGAGCAGTGGTGCCTGGGTGCGCGGGGCGGCAGTGTCCCTCTCTCTCTCTCTCTTCCTTTCCTTCTCTCTCTCTCTCCCTTCCTTTCCTTCTCTCTCTCCCTTCCTTTCCTTCTCTCTCTCTCTCTCTCTCTCTCTCACTTCCTTTCCTTCTCTCTCTCTCCCTTTTTTTCTTTATTTCTCTCTCTCTCCCTTCCTTTCCTTCTCTCTCTCTCTCTCTCTCTCCTTCCTTTCCTTCTCTCTCTCTCTCTCTCCCTTTCTTTCTTTCTTTCTTTCTTTCTCTCTCTCTCTCCCTTCCTTTCCTTCTCTCTCTCTCCCTTCCTTTCCTTCTCTCTCTCTCTCCCTTCCTTTCCTTCTCTCTCCCTTTCTTTCTTTCTCTCTCTCTCTCTCTCTCTCTCCCTTCCTTTCCTTCTCTCTCTCTCTCTCTCCCTTCCTTTCCTTCTCTCTCTCTCTCTCTCTCCCTTCCTTTCCTTCTCTCTCTCTCCCTTCCTTTCCTTCTCTCTCTTTCTCTCTCTCTCTCTCCCTTTCTTTCTTTCTTTCTTTCTCTCTCTCTCTCCCTTCCTTTCCTTCTCTCTCTCTCTCTCCCTTCCTTTCCTTCTCTCTCTCTCTCTCTCCCTTTCTTTCTTTCTTTCTTTCTTTCTTTCTTTCATTCTTTCTTTCTCTCTCTCTCCCTTCCTTTCCTTCTCTCTCTCTCCCTTTCGTTCCTTCTCTCTCTCTCCCTTCCTTTCCTTCTCTCTCTCCCTTTCTTTCTTTCTCTCTCTCTTTCTCTCTCTGCCTTTCTTTCATTCTCTGTTTCTCTGTGTCTCGCTCCTTTGATGTGCGCATGACACACGTTCTGATTTTGTGCTTTATTTTCCAGCTGTGACATCACGATTGTCCCGGACGGACCCGACAGGAGTCTTCCGCATTGGTGTTTTGTGTTGCATTTCAATAAAGTTTTTGGTTGTTACTTCAATGATGAGTGACTGTTTCTCGTTCTTCTGACCACACATGTGTGGTTCTTTTTGTCATTGTGTGACATCATGCGCTTTTTGTGGCTCTTGTGTCGTGCACGGTATGTGTTTGTCCGGGAGGGGGTCTGGGGGGGGGGCTGGGAGTGGTGGCGGTGGGTGTTGTGGCCCTCTTGGGTCTCCGAGCTGCATGTTCATTGGCTCCATGGCATCTGTGGGTCTTCCGATGTGGCTCTGGGCTGGGCTCCCTTTCGTACTGCAGGTAGTCGTCCTGCTTAACACCAGCAGAAGGCAGGTGTTAATTCCCTGCTGCTACCGCGGCTTATCGCCTGTTTTTGGTTCGCATCGCAGATCTGGCAGTTAGTTGTGAAAGTGGTGTAGTGGTGTTTTCGTGTGTTTTTGCACGGGAACGTCTACTCTGCATCTCATTAGGGTTAGTTGGTGGTGTCACCCGTGGGGATAAAATTTGTGGCAGTTATCGTGGGAATACTGGTGATGTCTGCAGTTTGTACACGCTTGTGAATGGGGCGTTAAATCTATCTCCACTTTTGATGCGTTAATGTGGCGATAACTCGGCGATAAGTCCTTGTGAATATGCCCCTTAGCGTGTTGATGCCCATCAGTGCAAAGCTACTGGGCACAGGTAGTGAGAGAGGTCCACAGAGTTACATGCATCAGAATCAACGAAACCCCACTGGCCTGCTTACTGGGCAATATTAAAAGGCCAAAGAAGAGAAAGATTGCTTATAAATTTACACAATTGGCCCTGGTCCTAGCGCAGCTAAGGGTGGCCTTCACGTGGATGGGACAGCGTTCCCCCACGATAGAGAGTTGGCGTTGTGATGTATTGGAATGGGCGCTGGCTGAAGAGGTGCAAATGAAAATGAATAGGAGAGATGATAAACTGACAGAGGAACTGAGTGTATGGAGAGAACTCAGTAGCGCAGTTACTTTACCTGTCGAGCATTCAGACACATCAGAAATATACTCCACTGATGCTAGCGCGTGTGAGAGTGATGCTGACTGAATGAGATTGCGCTATGTGTAGGACAACCTATGGTGCTATTGTGTAAGGAATATCAGGGGATAAGCCAGCAAAGGAGCCACTCTCTGGTCAATACTTAGAGATGTTAATATCTGAACAGAAAATGTGGATTTTATAAGCTCCATCGAAAAACTGCTGTTCCATCACTGTATAATGTAGCCTACTGTTTTGTGAAAATGACAAAATAAAGTTTATAAAAAATTTCAAAAAAACTTAACCAAGAGCCACTTATCAAATGTTAATCAAATACCATACTGGTTAGGGAGCAAACAATGGTTCTACAGATGTGAAACTTCCAAAGCTTACAAAGGGAGTAACTGAAATGAATCACATTCCACTTCTTTGAACTTTTATTGCCCCCAGAGATTGCAAATGCCCTGAGTTAGGAATGAGCTAACAAGTGTTGTCAAGCTCCTTTGTTTCTCATTGAGGGAGAGATCGCCAGGAGCATCGTTTAAGTGCTCCTCCTGCTTCAAGAGCCCAAGTCCAGGGCAGCAAAGAGCACACAGCAAACTACCCCTGCAGCACATAAAAGTGTCTGAGCAGGAGAAAAAGCGGAAGAGGGAGAGAACTGCAGCCAGCTCCACTGCCAGCACATGCAGAGCTGGCCGGGTTTGCGAGGCCTGTGGGGCTTCCCTCCAGACCCCTAAAATGTGGATCGCGGATGTTCCATTCAGGCAGGAAAAAAAGATGAAAAGCACATCAGCTAATTAGAAAAAGAGAAAAGTAAAAGTTGAGTGGCTGCATCCAACAGAGCACCTCAGCCGGCTCAGTTCAGAAAACATTGCACCATAAGCCCATGGGCTTACAAAAATGTGCCTACGGTGTCACCCCCAGGAGGGTGGGGGCACCACTATGGGAATTAACCCCTTGTGTGCTTCGGACGGCCCCCGGCCGTCCGACGTCACGGTGGGCGTGTGCGGAGGACGGCCGGGGGCCGCCCGACCCCCGCCCACTCATTAAAACGCCCGCACAGCGCGAAAATTCGCGCAGCGCGGAAGGGGTTAATTGAGTGTGGGGCACCCAGAAGCAATGGTGGCCCTGCAGGAGACCACAGAAGTCCCACTTCACACTGTGTACTGGTCACCCAATTCACTACTGACCAGGAAAACATGACCTGGGAGTTGTTTTAACACTGCTGGAGTGGGTGTAAATTCAAATTCTATGAGATACTTGAAATGAAGTATTTGGTTGTGGAATTCTATACTGTTGTTAACATTTATGCATGAGTCCTGAAGAAAGATATATAGGGTGCAGGGTAAGATTGCCATGAGCCCCTAGCCCTGTTGGTTTCCCAGCGGCTCCCCATGGTGGCAAAAATATAATTTTTTTTACAGTTCCACTGAGGATATGGAGATCCGAGGTATAATTAAAAAATAAAAGCTGACCTTTTTCAAACAAAAGCACCCTGGGTGGGCCAGGGCTGGGGGAGCGGGGTTGGCGCACTGTTTTCTTGGGGGGAGGGGATCATGTGAACTCCCACCATGAGCCATTTAAAGGTCTCTGGGAAACCATCCTCTGGGGGTCGATATTATTTGGTGGCATTATTTCGATATTATTGTGGTGGCATAGTGACATAAAAAATGTTGCACCCATAATATCCACAACCAAATTGGGAAGAGAAGTAGATGTGGAATTTAGACTGGTAAATCTATATTTACCTAAATATACCAACTATGATGATATAGTAGTAGACAATACTGCGGATGTAAAGTTTTTGCAGGTCAAAATTTTTACTAAAATATTGTGACACACAAACGCAGAGGAAGCAGTAAACCTTCTGATGGAGCTTCCTCCCTCAGTGTAGAATCCTCCAGCACATGCCTTACCAGTTCCTCTGCAAATTAGTCAATTTTCACTAGCCATCCAACTCAAAATCAGTCCCGTTGAGCCTAATGTCGCAATAAAGCACGTACTTCCACAATACATGCTCGATTGTTGGCTTTGCATCATCATAACTGACGAGAAAGAGAAAGCTGGCAGTAAATTCTTCTGAGTGCATGGCTTGCAATGCATGCAGCACAACACTGTCCAGTGGAAACCGAACAAGTACTATTGAGTCACTTAAGAGAACATACTACTTCACTTCATCTATCATAAGGAACAAATCATGATTTTTGCAAGAGTTGCATTAATAAATTGAAGTACTCAAAAACAGTACAAACTGCTATCAAATTAGTGTGCTCTGCATGCCACTAATGTGCGGGGCAATGGTCATTTACCCTTTTCACTCCAAAGCACTTCACTAGTATTTATGGTGTGGCTATGTGAGCTCCCTTCATGATCCAATGCTGGTGTTTTCCCTCCTTTCGGGGGATCTTTATGGGCACTGTTCTAAAGCCAAGGATAAAACCTGGTTGTACTAATTATGTTACTATCCTCAACATGGAGGTTTGTTAAACCCGACATCCTTGAAGTGGTACTGCCCCGAACGTTTTGCCTTCTCCCCCTGTTTTTACTGAACAAATGTTTGTTGACTTTAGGAATCTGTGCGCTTTACCACTGCTAACCAGTGTTAAAGTGCTTATGTTCCCTCCTTCAAACATGGTAAAATTGATATACACCTAATTGGCATGGGCAACGTTATTTCAATTAATAAGTGCTAACTTTAGATTGGGAGCAGATAGAAAGTTACTGTTTAAACTCAAATGAATTGCAATTTAAAATCCTGTTTAGTGGTAAAGTCAGATTTTAAGTTACTATTTAGAAAATGCCACTTTTAGAAAGATGAATTGTTGTGCCTAAGCCAAATGTGCCTGAAGTGTGGACCTGCTTACCTTGATACCACGCTACCCAGAGTGACTCCAAGGGTCAGCTAACGGACCTCCTGTGTGAGCTACAGGGATACAGCAATCTGGCAGAGACCTCCCTGCAATTGCCCAGCACCAACTGAACCTGCCTGGGCCACCACCAGTTTCACATCACCAACACAAAAAACACCATCTATACCACATTCAGTATCACCACTACCACCAATACTACAGCACTACCACCACAGTCAGGAAATGGCAAAGCCAATATGCCCAGCTTTAATGTGCTGTAAGACATTGCAGCATGCAGTCCTAGTATTAAAAGGAAGCTGGTTTGAATTTGTTTTACCACATTCTACTTGTGACATCACTAGTCACCTATAATAAGGAATTGATGCAACTGCTCAACTATTATAGCTTATTACAGTTGGGTTGTGATATCACAGTACCTGCTGCC
Source organism: Calotriton arnoldi (assembly GCA_963921515.1). NCBI lineage: Eukaryota > Metazoa > Chordata > Amphibia > Caudata > Salamandridae > Calotriton > Calotriton arnoldi. The sequence goes on from CAWUFW010005638.1 coordinate 135,399, forward strand.
AAAGCCAGTACACTGTGTGCAGATATGGAGAAGAATTACAACTGATATATAAACAGTGAAAAAGCATATTTTTACCTCTTTCTAACTGTTTTTTCTTTAATAAAATGTAAAAAGAGAGTCAGCTTTCATGGCAGCAAACGTTTGTGGACTTATAGTTCATTACATAAAACCAGGAATCTCTCTGCATAACTGCAGACATTTTAGATGACACACTAAACTGCATTTCATATACCTTTAAAACAATTGCTATCTGCATATTGAAATGCTTAATTTCACACTACACAATCCAAATTTATTCAACACATCTGCAACTATTCTGTTATATGTTCATCGAACTTCTAAATGACTTACAATATCCTCACGATATACATCACATGGTATTTTCTCCTATATATCACGTAAAAAAATAATCACTGCATGTCTGTGTTCACATGCACTGTCAGAGCAAACCCAGACCTATTGATTTTCTTAATGTTTGTTTTTGTGATGTGAAGTATACAAAAAAGTGATGGATGGAACGCCTGAATTAATCAGCCGCTGGTAAATACTCGAGACTGCATCCCAGTCCATCACTATTTTGCATACAGTTTCACCTCAGTTTGGACACACCCATACGGAAATCAGTCTTGACCCTGCTCCAGTGAGGACAGTTCAGTGCTAGCTCCTCCCTAAACTGGAGCACAAACAACCCAAGACTGGTTTTGCCCTCATTAGGGTTGGTTATTGTCAGATATAGCTTGGTTTCAGTGGCACAGTATGCACAGGACCCACGTCTGGGCATACCAGCCACACGTAGGGCATCATAATGAAGTATGCACAAAAGTGAGAGATGGAATGATTAAATTAATCTCAGCCACTGGTAATTACTCGAGGCCGTATCCCAGTCCAGTTATTTTGCAAAACATACTACCTCAGTTTGGAAATATGCTAACAGTCCAGCCCAAGTTGCCAGGCCAGGGCGAAGGGAGGACCTGGCCTGGCAGCTTGTTCTGGACTGTTCCTATTGTATTGATTTGCATATGGTTGGGTCCAAACTAAGGTGGCATGGAGGGCAAAAGAACAATATGTTGAAATGCTACCCCAACCAACTGCCTGTGGTTAGACTTATTGCAAGTATTCCTCCCATTTTGTGTGTTTGATGTTTTATTAATGTGGCATTGCTGAATTAGTGCTATCAAACATTCTACCAGCACTGCTGTACAGCACAATAAGCTCAAATAAGGATAATGGCTGTAAAGTATTTTAAAGGTATAGAAGCTTTGCATGTCATTTCAGTTAAAGGGGCGTTCTGAATATATGTGAACTGTTGCTCCATTGCGAATAATGTGGTTGTATCAATAAACCACCCTGTGGTTTTTCCCACTGCTCATGACTCATAGTTGTAAACTGTAATGTTCCATTATTACTGCAACCTCCTCAAATATCCTGTTTAGTACATTTAGAGCAATCTGCTGCTGTCCTGTGCTTTTTGCGAAGCAATGCATTGCAGTATTTCATAAATGTATGCATTGGCTAATTTCTACTCCAGTGTACATTTACAGGCAGTTTAAACGTTTGCAACATGTGTGTGTGTGAGGAGGGTGGGCCCACTGCATTATTAACAAAGGGTGCTTTTTAGTCAGGAAACATACCTTCACATGTTTTGGAAACGGGCAGTGAACCTGCAGTAGTTATTGACAAGTGGTATGAAAAATCCAGGAGACCAATGCATCGACTCCAGACATCTATGTGTAGTTGGAAGGCCATTGGCTTGAGACGCTTTACAGTCTTTCACCTTTCAGGAAGCCCTAACATAATAATCCCTGATTTGGATAATAGATATGTGCTAGATTATAGTCAGGGATGTCTTAATTTAAATATTTTCTAACTATGAAAGTTTTCGATGCTACTTAGAGACTTCATTCAACAACTAACGTTTTTGATGGTTAAAGCACCACAAGGCCAATGCTCTTATATATATATGTGCAGATGTGCAGACTGCAATATGCTATTTATTACCATGCTTCAGTGTGGGGGTGGAACATGACTCATACGAGGCAAAGCCTTAAATGGGTTAAAATGCCTGTCTCTTCCTTCAGCAATGGTGGTATATTGTTTATGGCATTTTTCCCTGCATATTTGTTTTAACACAAAGGGCCTAATTACGAGTCTGGTGGTCCTGGGAGCGCCAAACTCATGGTGGGGCGGTGGTGGCGGTCTTCTGACTGCCACATCACGCCTTGGCGGTCGTGCCGCCATCAGACTGCCGACTCCGCCAGGGAATCGCCATTCCCTGGCGGTGGTGCGGCGGTCTTGAGGCAGTAATATGCTTGGCAGGACGATGTGGTCCTGTTAAGCATATTACGACTTTTCTCACCGCCACTGATTTAATGGAGGTCTTTCATCCATGAAACCAGTGGCAGGGAGGAAAGAAAGGGGGCCCTACAGGACTCCCCTTGTACCTCACTCCATGTAAAAAAATGTAAATCCGTATTTGTAAATCGCGAACTACTCACCCTTACGGGTCTCACGGCGTTGGGGGCCGTTGTAGAAATTAAGTGAGCTATTGCCCAGAGTCACATGGTGCTGAGCTGCCGCAGGAGCCGGGGATTGAACCATGAGCCCTGTGCTCCGAAGTCAGCTGCCCTGGCCGCTGCACCACACCTCTCCCCAGGATGCACACATGGGGGCACAACATGTGCCCCCCTGTGTGATTGCACCTCAGTTCCAGTACTCATGCTGGAACTTCCTTTGACGTTCCCATTAAGGTGCCTATTTTATAGGCACCACAGTGGGAACGCCAAAGGAACCGCCTGCCAGTGACTAAAGAAGTCATAATACGGTGGGTGGTTCTCACACGTGTTTTTCAGTGCGGCAGCGGGGCGGTCCCGCAGCTGCACTGCCGAACTAGTAATCGGGCCCAAAGTATTTAACCAAAACCAGGATCCAAAGTTTTGTGCTCTAAAGTCAAATTATATTGAAGAGGCCTCCTGACAATTAGAAGAGTTATTTCCATAGTATAGTAATTGTTCCATGCATAAGTAAGCAAACAGTGCTTTTCTGATGGTAATCCTATACCGCAGTGATATACTCGAATTTGAACTCTGCATTGTAGTAATAAATGTGTGAATTTGCATTTATTAGAATGGTTGCATTAAATAACAAGTGTTATTGTGCCACATTTATTTTCACTGCCATGGCATGAATGTATTTATGCTATGGTGGTGAAAATAAATGATGGAAGCTAAACAAATAAAAATGTTTATAAAACAAAAATGAAAAAAAACATATGAACACCTAAAGAGCTAATTGCCCAGCCCTGCAGCCAACATTGGCTGTGCAGGTGGCAATTGCTATCCACACTAGTTGGCCGCAGGACTTAGCCATACGCGATGCCCTGCAGCCAACCCCCTTGCACACCGATTTTTTTCACTCCCCCTTAACTTTACATCACTTTTCAGATCTAATTGAATCCCGAGCACCTTGCACTGGGCCTAACTTGCTTGCAGCCTGCAACATTTTATGCAGATTTGTTAAATAGCATCAAAGCCAATAGCAAATGGACGCTTGTTTGACCCCCTCCCTTTAGTTGTGCCCTATTTTGAAAGATTTACTGGCAAGTTTCATACAGATCCATGAAAGTGTGCTAAAGTTATTAGCAAATCAAAGATTGTTTAAACCCTCTCTTTTATCTTTGCCCCTCTTGTCAGATCTGCATGAGATCTGTGAAATGTGTGATTCCTGCACTGGCTTTAATTTTCTAACAGCCTGCCAAATTATATGCAGATTTATTTAACTGCACCAACGTTATTAGCAAATAAAAACATTTTATATTCCTTTAAGATAGCCTCCCTTTATGGATCTGCATTAAATAAACACACACCCAGAAAATTAAACATGCTTTATAGCTGTTAAATATCATGCAGATTCATGAAAGTGTGCCAAATGTATTTGCAACTGAACACATTTTTAATCCAGCCCCATTTAACTCTGCCCTCTCGTGACGAATCTGCACAAATTTAAGAATACAAAGCGTAAACTAAACATACCAATTTTTTTACAAAGTTGTGTGCAAATTTCAAAAGTCACAGTATCTCTAAATTTGAGTTCCTTCGTGCCTGCCTGGGACATTTTATAAACACTAACAAAAATATAGTGAAAGGATTTGCTGCAGATTTGCCAATGGAAAATTATTAAAATTTAAAAAAACATTTTCGATGTAATATATATTTACTTAAAAAACACGGCTAAATTGAAGTTACTGATATGAAGTATTTTAATTTACATTTTTGAAAACTCAGATATTATAAAAATAGTATAGTTAAAGTGAAATTATTGTTAGAACTCATATAATATCAAATGGCTAAAAAAGACAGGTAAAATGAAGTTATGTTTAAGAACCTTAAATATTATAACTTATTATTAAAAAAACTCTCTGTAATACAGTGAAAAGAACAGAGATAAAATGAAGTTACGGTTAGAACACATATAAATTAGTATAATTCACATTTTTTTTTAAAAATCTGAAATTCCCTGAAATATAAATGATTAAAGTGAATATATGGTTAAAAACAAAATCTAAAAACCACTGAAATGTGTAAATGAACCATAAGTTGGGCCCAGTCATGCACTGCTCATGACCTTATACTTTACATCACCGATGCCATGTTAAATTACATTACTAATGAGATCAATGATGACATCTCAAATTACATAATTGATGACATCACTGATTGCATCAATGATGATATCATCCATGATATTTCTGTTCTACACACTAGTTTAGATTTATGTAATGATATAAATATATACAAAATTATTAAGAGCATCTTAATATGAAGTGTGTTTTGTGTGCATTGGGCTGTGTGGAGTTTGTGTATCCCTCATGTGTATCAGGCACATATATCAGTCTGAGTGTGTGTGTTTTTTTTTAGTGTTTTTGTCAGATGCCTGGCTGTCTGCATTTCAAGTGTGTGTGTACAATCAGAATTATGAAGAGGTAGAATGTGTGTGTGTTAACTGTGCGTTGAGGGTGTGTATTGGCATTGTGGTATGTGTGTATCCATTACATTTGTTGAGTGTTTATATCAGTTTGAATGTATATAGAGTCAGGAAAAACAGTCCTTTTCAGATGTATCCCTTTCATCAAAAACCTATATTATTATTATTTGGGCTTTTATCTTTTATTTTTTCAGAAGTTTGCAAACAGTATAAAACATGTGCAGGGACTCCAGTAAATAAATAATGCATTAAGAATTCATGCATACTGTTCATTAAATTGTATTTTTTTTTATACAAGAAAATTCAAAAGTGTGTCTCTCTGTCAAGCACGTAGATGGAGATTGGAGTGAATGTTCAAAATGAGTGATGAGTTAGGAGTGTGTGTTTTACTAGTGGAGTCACAAGTGTGTGTTATCATTTTGAATGTATACAGTCATGAATGTGAGTGTTTTATAAGTGTGTGTGTGGGGCCTATTCACAAACTGCACTTTGCATTGCATTTAGTAGTGCTACAATAGTAGTACTGAAGTACTACAAATGTAATACATAAACCTACGAGTGTAAACCACAACCTCCGCCTCTCCCATCTTTTCTATGGGGAGAACCTCACACATGTAGGTTTACTGCTTAGGGCCCAATTACAATGCCGTAGGAAACAGCTCCGACCCTCGGTCAGAGCCGTTCCTACGGCATTGTAATTGACTGTTCGGATTCCGTTCCAACTGACCCATTTTGATGGGGTCGGTCGGAAAGGAATCCAAACCCGATTTCCGAATGGCCTCCGATGGGCTCGGAGAGCCCGTCTGCCATTTGGAAAGCCTCCAGTAATCCCTTGAACGGCTCTTTCCGCCTGAGGGATTACGATGGCAGATTCCCACAGCCTTTCTGTGCTGGCCTTTCCGACACAGAAAAGCTGTGCGAATCTGACTTTGGGGGCAAAACAGTAGTAAATTACTCCAGCCAGACCTGCCTATACTCATTCAACCTATTTATCAAAAGAGGGGGACTCTAGGAGCTATTCTAAAAGGTCCGGTGACCCGTGCTCCCGAAATTAAACTTATACCAAAGGGAGTCACCGTTCCTGAGTGGAGATGGAGAGGAGGGAAGTAGGGGGTACTCTTGTCGTGTGCTACTCTGCTTGTGGGAGGCAGGGTGTCCTCATCTTGATGCCCTCACACACCCCGAAGGATGTCATGCTTCATCATTGGGCTTTTGCTCCTCGTCGGGCCGGCGCTGCAATGCCCAACGGGTCCCCCGAAGGGTCTCTTTTTCGGAGATCCTTTGATGAAGCCGTATGGGTGCGTGGGTGTAAGTGGCAGTGAAGTCCTAGAAAGTGTATTAAAAAATGGCTGGAGGGAGAGTGATTAATTTTTAATAAAGTGATCCCTCTATCATTATTAAAACAAAGTGTATGGAGCTGCTTTAAGGGGTATTATGTCCCTTGGTAGCTGGGTGATTATATGTCCCTAGTGGGCATATGTTATGGTCAACATGTTTCGCGCTTCAGTGGTCTCAGGGGGAGATCCAGGGCGCTTTGTCAGGACCGAATAAGAAATTTATATCTACAGTGGCCCGAAAAATTTCGGTGCCCCCGGATAAATGAAAGGAGTAGAGATTCTGAAACGACAAGAGTCAAAAAACAAAGATACAATTTGCCTTTAGGGTATTAATACTAATGAAAATTATGCTCAGGTCTGGGTTCTCCATTGGAGGGCCAGGTGCTTGTAGTTCATAGCGTGATCATTGCTGTTAATGGTCGCGGTATGTATACGTGAGCTAAAAGGTGCTGTGATCTTTCTAAAAGTTGTTAAAAAGGAGGTTATAACTAGGTGACAGACAGACAGACGTATAAGATCAATGATTAGTGCTCAGAGAATGGTGTCAGGGTTGTTCTCTGTATCAGTATTTTTATTTTTTATTTGTGAACATACCCTGGTTATATCGAGTAGGCGTGAATCGTATAAATAGAGTCAAAAATTCAAAAGTGAAAAGGTTCTATTATCCAGTAAGCTTGTGAACCTTTTAAATCTAGGTAAGTAATACCGTTAGGCCCTACCATTGATGGCAAATCTCGAGACGCTGTGTTATTATGTGTAAGCACTTAGATAATATATCTCACCCCTTAGTAGGTAGGGTAAGATCCCATGAGCTCAGGGAGGGTCACTTGAGAGCTATAATGGGAAGGAAGAAAAAACAGAAAACCACATGTGTCATTTTTACAGGGCTTCCTAAGGCTCTAAGTTGTAACTCACAGTTGGTTTTTAGAAATTGAAGGGAGAGGATGCTGCCATGTGCAGGATCATTCCTGGACTGATCTTGCTCCTTAGTTACTCACGGTTCTCTCAGTGCATCTGGGCTGTGTCTCTGGACAACAAAAACCCTCTTCCAAAAAGAGCAAAGATGGGTGCACCGCCTCCAAACGAACACCCAGGGTCTTAACGATGAAATACCTTGTATTGAAGTACTATAGGAATCCAACCCTTGACATCGATCTCACAAGTGTGACATTCATAAACACTATAGTGAAGACTATGTCAGCAGACCTCTGAGATGCACCACCCACCGCAAAATGATACACCAACTATAAAAACTGACCAAGGGGGCACTAGTGCACCGCAAATAACACCAACAAATACGGTGACCCTTTATTGTGATTCATCAGCGCAATAGGGATACTTCATTTATCACATCTACCACAAGAACCCACTACAAGATGGCGACCGAGATTCTGCCTATTGCGCGCAGCACCAATATATTAGATATATAACTTCATACACAAGACATGCATCGCCCCCTTTAAGCGACCCATAACAATTATCAGCACACAGAGATTCAACAGCCCGTGAATATCTCTCATATGAGCATTTCATAGAAGATATCAATCCAAGATGGCACCCATAGTAACAACCAAAACTTCCTCATATGAGCTTGTCATAGTAGATACCACTCCAAAATGGCACCCATAGTAACAACCAAACCTTCCCATATGAACTTATCATAGAAAACACCACTCCAAAATGGCACCCATAGTAACAACCAAAACTTGCCAATTAATGCAGTGATTAAACAATTAACGCCCCACCCGGAAGCAGGCCACTCCTATAAAAGGAGACAGAATTTTCACTTCCCCACCGGCGGAGACAGCGAGAGGCACACAGGTGACACAGCCCAGATGCACCATTCTCTGAGCACTAATCATTGATCTTATACGTCTGTCTGTCTGTCACCTAGTTATAACCTCCTTTTTAACAACTTTTAGAAAGATCACAGCACCTTTTAGCTCACGTATACATACCGCGACCATTAACAGCAATGATCACGCTATGAACTACAAGCACCTGGCCCTCCAATGGAGAACCCAGACCTGAGCATAATTTTCATTAGTATTAATACTCTAATGGCAAATTGTATCTTTGTTTTTTGACTCTTGTCGTTTCAGAATCTCTACTCCTTTCATTTATCCGGGGGCACCAACATTTTTCGGGCCACTGTAGATATAAATTTCTTATTCGGTCCTGACGAAGCGCCCTGGATCTCCCCCTGAGACCACTGAAGCGCGAAACATGTTGACCATAACATATGCCCACTATGGACATATAATCACCCAGCTACCAAGGGACATAATACCCCTTAAAGCAGCTCCATACACTTTGTTTTAATAATGACAGAGGGATCACTTTATTAAAAATGTATCACTCTCCCTCCAGCCATTTTTTAATACACTTTCTAGGACTTCACTGCCACTTACACCTACGCACCCATACGGCTTCATCAAAAGATCTCCGAAAAAGAGACCCTTCGGGGGACCCGTTGGGCATTGCAGTGCCGGCCCGACGAGGAGCAAAAGCCCAATGATGAAGCATGACATCCTTCGGGGTGTGTGAGGGCCTCAAGATGAGGACACCCTGCCTCCCACAAGCAGAGTAGCACACGACAAGAGTACCCCCTACTTCCCTCCTCTCCATCTCCACTCAGGAACGGTGACTCCCTTTGGTATAAATTTATACTCATTCAACAGCATTTTCTGGTCATTCCAGCACTGGCTGGTGAATCACTGTGCTCACCAACAGAATTAGCACTCCATTTATAGTCTGTCCAATCCATATATCATTCACAACTTCCAGATTGCTTCAACATGTCTCTAAAATAAAAGCTCAAATGTTTAGATCCATTATTGGCCATGTCAATGAGTAGTCTAATAAAGCTGCCATGTCTGAATATTGTCTCTAATTGTATTTAACTCTAAGTCATACCCTTTTCTGTATGTATCCTGTGATGCCCCATTGAGTTTTGAAAAAATATCTGCGCTCCACAAATAGCCACTACAAAATAAATCAAAGATGTTATGCTTCATTGAGTTTCTGATCGGTTTCAAACTCTTAATCACAATGACTCTCCATAGAAAGTGATTTATTTGCATTGCTTTTGTGTACTGAAAATAATATTAATATTACAAAATGTTTACAAATTTGATACAGAGCAACCTAAACTCCAAGGTGGAGTGAAGCTCTTTGAGAGAATATTTTTATAAGTGTTCAGAGTCCTAAGGCCAACAAAAATAAATTCAGCATAAACAGGAGGGTAAAGGCAAAATGTTTTGCGATAAGCTTGCAGATAGGGCCAAGTCCAACATCCATTAAAAAAGAACAAAAAAACCTCTAACCAACATTAGGGAAACAGTTGCATTTCAGAGGGAGTTCATTCACTATTCCAACTCGAATTTACACTACAATAGGGAAGAAATTGGACTTCGGAGGAGTTAGATTTACAATTACAACTCCAGTCTAGGCAACAGTAGGGAAAGTGTTGGACTTCAGAGGTGTTAGATTTACTATTCTCACCCCAGTCTAACCAACAGTAGGGGAAGTGCTTGACTTCAGAGGGGGTAGATGTATTATTCCCACTCCAATGAAAGCAACAGCAGAGAAAATGTTGGACTTTGGATGGTTACATTTACTATTCCCACTGCAATGTATGCAGCAACAGGGAAAGTGTGAAACTACACATACCATTCAAACTCATAAGTATTTTATAGAAACCTTTGAATTACCTAAATCATATTTTACATAAAAAATGCATTCAATATAAACTTAAAAAAATACACAATAATGTAAAATATTAACATAAATTCACTTACCTCACTGCAGCCCAAAAAAAACCACAAACACCCAAACTCCCAAAAATTAAATAAGAGTATTTACATGAAACTATTACTTAAATTAAACAAATAAAATTAAAAAAATTGAAAATATGTTTTACAAATATTAATATGAAAAACATATAACAACACATTAATAAATAGATCAAATAAAACAAATCATTTCAATAATAAAAATAAAAAAATACACGATTAATTATGAATAAAAGTTGATTACAAGTGGCAATTATTTACAAAATATATATTTTAAAAAACCTCCCTCACTATTTCCCTACAACCCCAAATATAAATTACTTTAAAAAAGTATCACTATTAAACTAGCATTATATAAATTTACAAATTGAACTTAAATAATTAAATCATTAAACCATTAAATTATCATTCAATTGAAAGTTTAATTTACAATAAAACATTAATTAGAACATAAATTAAATTAATAAAGTTTAATTAACTTCATATGATGGTCCCCTAAAAACACAACAACCAGCTACTAAAATCTAAATTACTAGCATACATTCAAAAATTAAAATGAAAATACATTACCAAATTAATTGTAAACAAATAAAAAACAGGTAAATAATTTAACAATTTACATAAATAAAAATCATTTACATAGTTAATTATCAATAACAAATAATTATAATTTTATTAACTTTCCATCCTATTCCCTTAAAATCTCAACTACCCCACTACATTATCAGTTTCTAATTACATTTTTTTTAAACATGACATAAAAATATACACAGTTAAAGTTACAAACTATATTTTAATAAATAAAAAACAAAAAGCTCCTCATGATATGAACCCTGTTTGTGAGAGGTACAATGTATAAATATAAATCAGAATTTCTCCAAGTTAGTGCATGAACTTTAGACTGAACAAGTCAGAAATTGTGAACTGGTATTGCTTCTCTCTGTTTCCTTTTTGTTCTTTCTATTGTTCATGCATTGACCTGGAAAAATTCCCAGTTATATCTATGGGCTTTAGATGCCTCAAATGCAAAAAACATGTGCTCCCTCTGTGCTGAGCCAGTGCACATGCACATGATACTGCTTTAAGGTGCGATATGGAGGAAGTGAGAATATTTAAATGGATCATTGCTAAGCAACCACAGTGCACCTATTTTTATCTCATTATGCACAATTACAATTTGAGATGCAGGAAGATAAAGTGATTTCACGGGCAGCACACGTTCTTTGGTGAACTACGGAAGTCATTGTCTGAATGAGGGTTTGGGGGCAGTTGACCACAGGGAGTTCTGCCCCTCAGGGATGTTGGGAGGGTGGTGCAGTCGAGCGACTAAGGTACAGGTGGCCTGGTGGCAGGGAGTCAGTGTGCGATTAATTTCAGTTAGTGTGCATTATTTTCAAAAATGTCAGCTCTTTTGGGCTCGGTGAGGTCAAGAAATGTCATCAGTCGAAGAAAAGGTGACAGAAGTGATGAGCCTTATGAGGGAGGCAGGGCGCATGGATCCGGTGGTTGAAGGTGAGCTCATGTCGGGCACGGCCCGCCCGGCACGTCAGGCTTTGGACCGCCTGGCCATGGCTATAATAGCATGTTCGCCGTCCCCAAACTGTGGGCCGCATCTGAGGGGGCCGTGAAGGGTGGGTCTTCGGGCCGTCTGCCACAAGGCATGATGCCACGCGTAGTGCAGGAAGGGGTGGGGCCTCTGGGATGGGAGTGGGGCGAGCCGGGCTACAACAGCAGCGCTGGCCTCCGCGGCCACGCAGTTGGAAATGGAGCTGCGGAGTGCAGGAAACATGCAGAGCAATACGAGGAAACATAGCGAAGCAGATGCACGCGTGGCCGTGTCCCCATTAAAGGATCAAATGGCAGCGACCTGACCGCGTGAGCTATGCGTGCATATGGTCACTGTCAGGGGCATATGAACAAATCAGGAGGCTTCTGTGGTGCCTTCCGCTGCAAGGACTCTGCGCAGCCAGAACATAGGGGAGGATGCAGAGTGGTTGCTTGAGGGCCCTGAGTATATGGAGTCCTCTCTGGAGGCAGATTACATAACAGACGGAGGGGATCAGAAAGTTACAGATCAGAGCTCATGCTTGGGCTGGTGGGATCAGATCCAGAGGGTCCTCCAGGAGCTGCAGGCTCGTTGGGTAGGTGGAGGTCCTTAGGGGGTTGGGAGAACTGGATCTAATGGGTTGAAAGGGTTGATCAGCACAAGTTAGGGGCTGGCATGGCGAGAAGGGAGAGTAAATGGCATGGGGCCCCCATATGATTAAAGGGCCTTGATCTGCTTTAGTTGCAGCCATGTCGTAATGGAGTGGGAAGGAAATGAGGCGGACCTCAATGTTCGGGGGTTGGGAGGCATGGTGGAGAAGTAGGTCCGGTGGGTGGAGAGGATGATAATCTGAGGTGGTGTTCAAGGGAGGGTGCAGAAGGCAGCGTGGAACAGAGTACCTGGTCATGGGTCCCTGATGCGGCCGTGGACCGGGTTAGGCGAGAGAGGGGTGCAAGTACACTAGTCCTGTCATCTGTTTTTCTAGGTCAAGGAGCGTGGCAGGTTTCCCGACTTAGGAGAGTTTTGCGCGGCTCACATGCAGAAAGGTGAAGTGATGGCAGGGCTCAGAGTGGTTCAACGGACGTCTTTGGGGGACCCCACTGCAGCTGCGGAAGTAGGTTTGGAACGAGATCATCAGCTCCACCAGCAGGAAGGTCATGGGTGGCCTCCGACTCCTACAGCACATTGAATAGATGGGTGGCACCGGCAGTGCGGTATGGTGGGGTTCATACGCCCCCCCCCTGGATGTTGTGTACCAGCCTACAACTCAAGCGAGAGCAACGGTAACAAGAAGGGGTGTAAGTGAAGGCCAGAGGACAACATGGGTGTGTCAATGGTGGATTATGAGGTGGATAGCCTCGAGGTAGGCTGGGTGCCAGATGGGGAGGAGCACGGGGAGGCTCAGCTTGGAATACAGGAGGGGGGTCATGCTAATATGTTCTTGTCTAGTGTGTTACAGACAACCGAGGCCCGGCAAAATGCAACATTGGGGACACAGAGGCCACTAGCGAGGCGGCAAGCATCTATAGGGGCACAAACCTTGGAGCCAGGTAAGGGCCAGGATGCCAGTGTAGGTCAAGTGATGGTGTCCACGGGAGTGGATGCGGGGTGTGACAAAGGGGGGGCAGGTGAGCTGCTGCATAAGGTTAGGTACGTGGCTGACGTAGGGGTGGGTACAGATGAGGTAGCAGGCAGCACAAAGAGAGAGCAGATAAAGGTGACAACGGGAAATGGTGGTAGCAGTAGCAAGATGGGTGGGGTGAGTAAGGAGGAACAAGATGATAAAAAAGAGGGGCTGGAAAGCAAGGAACTAAAGATTAAGTGACTGCCCTATGTGGTTTTGATGAAGCCCTTGGGGATGCACTTGATGTTGGTGACAAAGGAAAAAATGTGGAAAGAGCAATATGTGGAGATGTTTAAGCTCCTCCATCGGGAGCTGCACTCCAAGGAAGCCTCAAAGGAGGAAGAGTACAAACTAGCAAAAAGGCCAAGGGTCCCATTGACAATTGAAGACTGGACTGCGGCGTTTATAATTGACGCTAGTGTCTATTGCAAAAAGTTGTCTGAGCGATGCATGGCAATGTTTAAGTATGTGGATGTGATACGCAAAGCTCAAATTACTTTTAGGGGGTATGATTGGTCCCAATATAATGAGGAGTTCTGGGTGCCCTTGACATGGGATCCCAAAGCGAAGTGGGAGGTTCTTGACACAGATCTTTTGCAGCATACCATGGGCCCGCTAAGTTCAGGAAGATGATTTTCACAGCCAGTGGCTTGCCGACCGTTTATTGGCCCTTTACGGGGGCACATCACCTGGGGAAGGGTGGGAACTACATCAAAAGTACAAAGGAGGTCGGGGGAGCCTGTTGGATTACAACAAGGGTTTGTATACACGGGAGCGATGCACATTTCGCAATGAATGATCCAAGTGCGCAGGCAGGCACACACTTATCCGTTGTTTTGGGGCCGCAGGGGGGTCCAAGAGACAGAACGCAGGGCAGTTGCAGCCATATGCGAGCGGTCAAGGGCCACATCACCAGCAGCAGTCCTATGGCAATAGAGGGGGAAGAGGGGCACAGGGACCTGGTACTAAAGGCACGTCCTTCGATTAAGGTGGACAAGTTGGAGTACTGGCTGGGCTCTTACGACCAGCTAGAGAGAGCGAGGGTATTGCGGAGGGATTTCAGATGAGGTTTTCGATTGGGGTATGAAGGCCCACGGGTTCGGAAATAGGCAAACAATTTGCGGTCTGCGAGGGGACACAGACAGATAGTACAGGACAAACTGGACAAGGAGGTATCCGAAGGTAGGATGGCGGCCCCTTTTGATGAATTTGCGATGGAGGATTTAATTGTGTCACCAATTGATGTGGTGCCCAAGAAGGAACACGAACAGTTTCTGTTAATTCAACATTTATAAAGGCCCGAAGGTGAGTTGGTGAATGATTTCATTTCAGAGGACATGGCATTGGTGTCATACTCCTCAGTAGATGTAGCCATGTCACTGGTGGTGATGGCAGGACAAGGAGCACAGACGGCAAAGTGTGAAGTGAAATCAGCTTTTTGGCTGCTTCTGGGACATAGGGCCAATTTTCAACTATTGGGCATGTATTTTAATGGGAGGTGGTAGGTGGAAAAAGCGCTGCTGATGGGATGTTCCAGCTCATGTGCACTCTTTGAGTGTTTAGTACTTTTCTGCAGTGGCTTTTTACATGGCATACGGGCCATACACTTGTGATGCATTACTTGGATGATTTCTTTTTCTTGGCAGTACCCGGCTCGGTGCACTGCCAGCGAGTGCTGGTAAGATTTCAGGAGCTCATGGGTGACCTTGGAGTTTTTTGTCACCTGAGAAAACAGTGGACCCAAATACAGTGTTGTCTTTTTTGGGGATTGAAATTGACTCTGAAAGAATGGTAGTGAGATTACCACAGGACAAAAAGGAGGTGATGCTGGCATTGCTGGTGAGCATGCTGGCGAGAGAGAAAGTGAAGGTGAGGGATATTCAGGTGTTGCTGGGGCACTTAAACTTCGCATGCAGGGTGGGCAGGGAGGCCTTTTTTTAGGAAGCTGGGTCTGGCGCTTTCAGGCGCATTATTGCAACATCATCATGTGCGCATATCGGCAGGGGTCAAAGTAGATCTCAGGATGTGAAGATTTTTCCTGGATTCCTTTAATGGGATTCCATTGGCCAGGCAGGAGGATCTAGATTGGGATGTGCAGACATTCTCAGATGCAACAGGAGGACTGGGTTTTGGTTCGTACTGGCAGGGTCGATGATGCACAGAAGAATGGCCGCACAGTTGAAGGCAGGGAGCAGAAGCATTGCATTTCTAGAGCTTTTTCCTTTGGTGATGGCAGTCACATTGTGCAGAGTGGAGTTGGCTCACCGGAGGGTGCTGTCCTGGGTGGACAGCATGGCTGTTGTGCAGGTTGTGACTAGAGAGTCTGAGAGAAATGCACAGGTGTTGAAATTGATGCGAGTTTTTGTGCTGGGCTGCCTGTGGCATGATATCTCGTTCAGAGCATGGCATTTTCTGGGGTGGACACTGACATTGCGGATGCCTTGTCTTGTTCACAGAGGGAGAGATTGCGTGGGCTGGACAAGGATGCAGAGAGATGTAAGACACTCATTCAGGAGGAGTTGTGGTCAGTAGGCAACACAGGATGGTTCAATTGATGGCACGGTCCCTAGCCAAGTCGAAGCGGAGAGCATATGGTCAATCATGGTCAGACTTTTTGGCTTCAGGGCGTAGCGTTAGGTAGCAGGGTGGTGGAGGATGGAAGATGTGATGCAGTTTATCTTGGACTTGATGTAGAGGGGCCTGTCGAATGTGACAATTATGGGAAAACTGGAGGGTATCGCTTTTATGGGGAAATTGCTGTGGGATTCTCCCCGTCAGCAGGGGAATTGGGTCAAAGGATGCTTGAAGTTTAGGCAAGGGAACAAGGTCTCTTGGGAAGACTTCGGAGGTGGTTAACAAGGAGGTTGTTTTGTAGGGTGCTTCATCAATTGCCAGTGGTTTGCTCAAGGGCTGAGGAGGTTTGTTTGTTTTCTACTCTGATGTCTTGGATGTTCTTTGGCCCATTTCGGATGTCTGAGCTACTATGCTGTAGGGGCCGGGGCGGAGTTCTGTGGGAGGATGCCACAAGAAGCAAGATCAGGTTGGAGGTTTGGCTGCGTAGCTCAAAGACTGACCAGACAAAGCAGGGAAGGAATGTGATGCTACAGTCTTTACGGGTGCCCAATCAATACCCAGTGGCATGGGGCGACATTTGGGCAGCGCACTGTGGGGTGGCCAACGGGGACATTTTTAGGCGCCAGTCTGGGGCAAAGGTTACAGCATTTCAACTACTCTCCGTTTTGCACTAGGGGTTCCTCTGGAAGTGTATGGAACCCATTTTTTCTGCATTGGCACTGCAACTGAAGCTGGTAATTGCAGCTGGGCGCGGGAGGGCGTCATGCAGTTGGGGCGCTGGTCATCTGACTGCTTTCAGAGAGATGTGTGCGAAGTGGGGCTTAGTGCTGCAGGGCATTCTGTGTGACTATTTACTGCTGTTTTCTGCTTCAGGTTCGGTCGCTGGCCCGGAGGCAGAAGGTGTGGCCATTTGGGTAGTGGTATATTCATTTATCAAATGGAGAGAGCAGCAAGTGACTCAGAGAGGTTAAGGGACGAACTTGGGTTTTGACTGTCTATTGTTTCCTGCTACATGGTGGGGTAAAGGGGGCATGAGATGGAGTGAGTTGACTCGGTGTTTGAATGGCATGTTGAAAGGCAGTAGATGCCTGGACGTGTTGGTTCTCCATTTGGGGGAGAACTATCTTGTCCTTATCATGGTGTGGTTTTGATGAGGGCTATAGAACAAGACTTATTGCAGATAAAGGCTCAGTGGTCAGGTTGCTTTATTCTTTGGACAGAGTTCATGCTATGTAGACAGTGGAGGGAGGCCAAAAAAAACGTTTGCGGTTGACAGAGCATGCAGAATGGTAAATAGGGAGATGAGTCGGTTTTGTAGGGAAATTGGGTTCGGCCGTATTATGACAAGGATATTAAGTATGGAAATGCTGAGTTTATCCGGAGTGATGGTGTTCATCTTTCGCGGATAGGGATTGAATTGTACTTTTTAGAATTTAAGGAAATGTTGGCAGGGACTCCGAACATTCGTAGATAGGGAAGTGGGCATAAGAAGGACTGTTAAGTGGGGGCAGAAAAGGTCAGCACGCAGACTTTTTCTGGGTGGCGGTGGCCTGGAAAGTTTGCATGAGTTTACAGAAGTTTGATTGGCATTGCCATTGGTGAACCATGTGGAAAGAGAGGGTAGACAGCAAGTTCAAGGTTAAGCATAGGAAGTTTAGTTGCTTAGAGGTTAATACTTGCACTCATATGCTGCCAGGGAAAGTTATGGTTGAAAATGTTCAAATACACTACAATTGGAATGAGATAGTTGTGGGGTGGGGTATGTGAGTGGAACCGTAGGTTAGTTAATTTGATGTGTAGCAAGGTTTTAGTTTTGCAAGGTGGATTACCCAGGAATAAGTTGTAATGTCCACCTGTTTCAATAAAGAGGCCTTTTTAACACTACACAAGTGGTCAGTGGTCTGTGCTGTGCCTCTATCTCCGAATGGGGGGCAGCCGACCACAGGGAGGTCTGCCCCCCCCCCCCCCGGGATTTTAAGAGGGCGGTGCAGTCCAGAAACTGCTATTTTGTTTTTGGGTATTATGGAGTCCAGTGTAGCCCGACAGGTTATATAGGGCTTCTTTTGGGCTCCCTACCACCATTTAAGGTACAAGTGACCTGGTGGCTGGTGGCAGGGAGTCAGTGTGTGATTAATTTCCCTGTCCACCCATCACTATATTTTGGCTATTTCTGGGGGTCTTTCAGTAATCCTGGTTGATTTTTCGTTTTGGCATCGTTGTTGGGACAGGTGCGCAAGGGGGGTGTTATTGTTGAATAGTTGTCACTTGATACAGGAGCTTGGCGGGGGCCTGGAAAGTTTTGCAAGAGTTTACAGAAGTTTGATTGGCATTGCCTTTGGTGAACCACATGGAATGGGAGGGTAGGCAGGAAGTTCAGGGTTAAGTATAGGAAGTTTAGTTGCTTGGAGGTTAATACTTGCAGTCTAAGTTAAGGTTGAAAATGTTGAAATACACGGCAATAGGAATGAGATAGTTGCGGGGCGGGGTATGTGGGTGGGACGGTAGGGGTGGGGGTAAGATATTGGATAGTTCATTTGATGTGTAGCGTGGTTTTAGTTTTGTAATGCGGATTGCCCAGGAATACGCTGTAATGTGCACCTGTTTCAATAAAACTGCCCTTTTCACACTATACAAGTGGTCAGTTGTCTGTGGTGCGCCTCTCTCTCCCAAGTCAGAACTCTGAAATTTAAAGCAGCAATACAGCAATCAAAGTAACCAATATTGGGGGGAACAGCTATCAATGGCAAAGAAGGTGCAGTGGCTCTGCAGCTTAAGTGGCTCAGTGCAACTTGTTATTGATTGATTTGATTTATTCATAAGCATACATACACCAATCAGTGGCTTCTTATCGCTAGCCCCAAAAAACTCTAAGAACCCGACTAAAGATATCTAATAGGCCATTGCTGTACTTTAATACACAACCAACAATCGGGGTAGCAGGGTTTTCCTTTCTTGCATTAGGGCCCATGACACACTTGAGACGGCGAAGACCATTGCAGCCATTCTCTCAGTACAAGAAGCAGTGCTTAATTTGTAAAGAAATAAGTGCCAGGGCTCTCGTTAGGAGGCCACTGCGGATTGCACCGCACATTTCCCCTCCCAGCGCTGCCAATGATAGTAACAACACAACTACTAATCATCTCACGCCTACAAGCGTGACAATTCGGACTATTTCAGGCCCCCAAAGCGATAAGAATGGCTTGGGTGGCGCGTAATCGTCCTTATTAATGTAGATTGAAATATTAACTAACTGTTGTTGTGGTAATTTCTAAATTAGCCAGACAGCGCCACCTTGTGGCAGATGTCAAGCGCCGGTGTTGACAAATAAGTGCTGGTGCAGAGCACCGAAAACCACTGGCTCAAATTAAGCACTGGCAAGAAGGATGCGCCCTGTCATATACCGTCTTACACTGAACACGGTTTGTTCTACTAAAGGCCCAATCCATAAACGGAAATAGGTAAACGCTGAAATTTTACTCCAGTACATCCCTGACTTGTGGGAATTCATAAAAGTTGTATATTTCCCGGGGTACTCATGAGGATGCAATTGTCATTGCAGCATTGTAATGGTAATTGACATGTGCAAAGTAACATTTGTGTGCCTCAAAATTGCACTTATGGGTGCAAAATGCTGTAGCAACCGGACACCACGTCATCCCATATGCTGCAGTGCTCATTTACCTCCACGGGCACGTGTTTTCTACGGATGCCAAGGCACCTGGTGTTGGCCCACATGCCCTCCCACCTCCTTCTCCTATGACACACAAACAGCTCGAAAATGCCCTCATGCACAGATCTTAAAAACTCCCTGCAAATTCAAATTTTCGAGTTAGGAGCTTGGTGCTGCAACAACACTGTGAAAGATCTTGCCCGTGCGTGTTTGCTTGCACGGCCATATGTTGTGTTTTAAGCTGCTTTTCACTCGTTTATTTTAAATCATTTCGTACGTAAAGATTGCTGTTAGGAATCTGACCTGCATGCTGCTTTAAAACACATGCACTGATGCTATGACAGGATGGGAGTTGCCAACCACAACTGTTCACACAGACCGGACACGTTGCCTCAGTCATCAACAGCGATTGCAACTGTAAGAACACACCCGCTGTGGTGGTCGGAAGAGAGTTGCCACACCTTCCTCCCCTCCACCTTCAGTTTCTCTGCGCTTCGTGATTACAACATGAGCTGCAACTCCCAAAGACACCAACTTTACACGATCATCGCACTCTAAGGGGCAGATTTACAAGCCCCTTGCGCCACTTTTGCGTCACTTTTCCCATGTTAAAATTGACGCAAAAGTGGCGCAAGGGCCTTGTAAATAAGCCCCTAAGAGGGAATTGCAAAATGCAGGCTCTTGTCCAGAGAGGAAAATAGAGAGTAGGGGCAGATTTGAGTATTCCTAAATAAAGCCCTGTCAAGTACCACGCATCAGGCGTTAGACTAACGCATTTTAATGTGGTGGTCCGCATCACCGCATTAAAATGCATTAATCACGCATTTTAGCGCCTTGACGACACCTGCGTGCTCAGTGTGGGTGAAGCAGGTAGAGACTGAGACTGCCATCGGGGCTGCATTTACAGCAGCGCGAGGGAGGCGCCCAAGTGCTCAATGAATGGGGGTTGGGGCAGACCCATGGAGGGGCTGTATAGCCGGTTCCTGCACCGTGGGGCTCTGGAACAGGAGCATGTCTGTGAGCCCTGGAATCGACCGCGGTGCCTGCTCTCTGTTAGCATCACGATCTCGGCAGAGGGCGCTTCTAGCCTTCATCCCGGTACTGCCCGGTCCGATTCTCTCACCAACCCCATTATGGCCCTTTGGATAGAGTATATCGTTTCACTGGCCGTCCGTCTAGTAGAGAACTGAGCATATCCCCCAAGACCCGAGCCGTTGTAAAAAGCTCATGAGCTGGCCTCACGTTCTAGTGTAGTCCATGTTCCCTGAAGCCGAGGTACACAAGTCGCCTGTCAGTCTTGTGAGATAAGTGCGACCCCATGCACGAGGCGCGCTGCAGCCGTGGAAATCCTGCCAGAACCGTCACTGGTTTTGCGGAGCCTGGCACCCTTAAAGCACGTCCGCTGCCATGAAGAACTCCGCGTGGGCAGCGCAGGTGAAGGCCTATTTATCAGGAAGTAAACTTGAGGCCTAGGGCTAGAGGATCCCACTTAGAAAAGAATTAATGGCTTCTGCAGCACTGAAAATGAAAGCAGGGGCCAGCAATCTGAAACCTCGGCAGCTATGAGGGGGCTGTATCCCACACCTCTTGTAAGAGAAAAGGTGAAAAAAAGCGAGAAGCACTGCACCAGTGCAGCCCTGCCAATGCACCCCAGTTCTGGCCTGCCTTACATTCTGCAATTGGAAACCAGGCAGATCCACACACACTACTTAATCAATGTACGAATTTCATTTATATGGGCTCCAGTAAGTACTCTTTAGTTTGCGGCTACATATGAGCCCCGGTAATGTAATTGCAGCGGGTGCTGCAGGTAAAAGTTAAGGTGCTTTCGAAAAGTTGTGTGTAATACTCAGAACTGAGGGGCATTTGCAGAGCTATGTGTGACTCAATCGTGGAATAAATAGCATTGGGATAAGAGGTACACTGTCAGACAAGGAGAGTGTGAGAGAGAGAGAGAGGGCGCTAAGGGGTTCATGTTGAACTGTATGGAATCAGGGTGCACGGGCGAGAAGCACGAGAGCTGACACCAGTCCGGTTCCAGGATTATGAATGGTTTTAGGCATACGGCCATTAAGGCAAAGGTGACCGTAATTGCCGATACGGGAGGTACCGGAGACATAAACTAGAAGAAACTGATTATTTATATGAGCAGCAGAAGAGATGAGGAAAGTCCTCTGCCAGATCTTCTGGGAGTTCAGCTCCTGCAGCCCTCCTGCATCAGCTACATCTCTGCTGCCCGGGCGGGGTCCACGATTATAAACAACTCACCTACCCTCCACCTGTGTTTGGAGGGCAGTGGGGCACAGGCTTGTATCTGGCGGTGGGCGCTGCACTGCTGCTGTCTTTAAAAGGCATGGCTGACAAGTTTAAAAGACTCAGCTCACCGTTGACTGCAGCAACACCATCCGAGCCGCCCCCTGAGTCCAGCAGAGAAAGAGGCTTAGAGCCTGCCTACCTGTGCGATGCCAGCAGGGCCAAAGAGTCCAGCACTGAGCAGCATTGAGTCAAATGCAATGTAGCAGAGCACAGCAGTCCACCACTGCTAGAAACCCCTTCAGCTGAGCTGCAGCATTTCCCATCAATGGGTAAGTAGCCAGTCCAGAAGGGGCATACACTGGTTAGAGAGTGATGTATCTTTGAAGAGGTGTCATTTGGTATTTACCTATGAAATGGGAGAGTTTGGATTTAATGATTGGCCTTATGGTAAAGTGTAAAAAGCCAAACATTGTCTGGCATTGTGATTCGTCCATAGTAGTGGAAGCAGGGGCAGTGGAGCAGGTGCAAAATTTAGGATGTGTAGAGATTGTGCAAGTATATGGATGCATTTGAGGAGAGTCGATTAGTGACATTCCATTATAGGTATTTTGTAGCAGTTTCAAGATCTCTTTAAAGCTTCTCCTTGCTCAAGTGCCATTTCTGATATTTCTTTCCACAAATTGTATTGCTTTATTTTGCTCACGAAAAGTGTCCCTTATAGTCACTGAATGTCACTCATAATTACACTAAATTTATGAAAATGTCACACATAAGCAATCTGAAACCTTGGCAGCTATGTAAATAAATGTGAGCACAGCAACACCAATGACTGGTACATGTTGCAACCTCCATTGAACATAGCTGCGCATCTTTTTTACTCTAACCATCTGAAGACCCTTCATGAAAAGTGTCTCGTAAATGAATTTTAAGGATCTTTGGGGCATCTGGGAAGGCATTTTTGAGACCCCCTATTAGCAACTACATTGCATTTTGTTACCCATTTTCTATCATTCAAGCACGTTGGATGCCAAACGTTGTTGAATTAAGCGTTGTAAGGTGCCTTGCTGGGGTCCCCAAATGTTCAAAATGACACTTGGTAGAAAGAGACAATCAGAGTAGAGGTTGGCAGAGAGATGGAAAGAGGTCGAGATAGAGAAATAGAGGTGGTACAGAGAGAAAAATAACTTTCCTAGAAAGCCCTGGAGTACATGCAAACACAACATACTAAATAAACAAGACAGCTGTCTCTCAAGGGTGGCTCCCTTGTACGAAACAGGGCTGCACCCCAAGCGAGTCCTCTCTCTCTCCCCTTTCACCTCCACACTAAACGGAGCATCCCTAGCGGATCTTGACAGGTAACCCCAGGTGTTGCCCCCACTGGTGATGTGCATCAAAGTTTAACTTTGTCCTTGAAAGTTCTGCTCCCTGGGAAGTAAACCGCCCAGCTCCCACAAGTTTCAAAAGGGTCAGAGACCCTGCTACAGTGTTATCCAACCATGGCCATTAAAAGCGCACAGGAGTGGGGGGATCTCCCCCATGCTCCAATAACAAACAGCTCACACAGCAGAGTTGGCACAGTGTTCTTGTCGCAGACAGTGATGGCTTCTGGGTGCCATTCGGTTTCTTCGTGGTTCTCGCAGGTAAGGTGCTGAAACAGTGGCGATGCTGCCGGGCTGCTTTTGGTCTGGCTCCCAAGTCCCCCTGCTGGGTGCAGCAAATCCTGTGACATAGGCGACAGCCCCATGCATCCAAATGGCCCCATCCTGTCATCCAGCAGTCTCTGGCGATGGTCCAAATGAGGTCAGATCTTCCAGGCAACTGCCGCAACAGAGTCAGTGGCCACCCCTCCTGGCATACAGGGTCACAGACATGGGCAATGGCCTTCACGACGCCGGGATCCAAGAGAAGGCCCTGGACTGGACCACATCCTTCCTTTCCGGCAGAACACAAAGCGTCCGCCTCGCCCCCTTCCGATCCAAGGCCACCAAGATCATCTGCGGCGTACCCCAAGGCTCCTCCCTCAGCCCAACGCTGTTCAACATCTACATGGCACCCCTCGCCCACGTCGCCCGACAGCACAACCTCAACATCATCTCCTACGCCGACGACACCCAGCTGATCCTCTCCCTCACCAAAGACCCTCACACCGCCAAAGCCCACCTCCACAAAGGAATGAAGGCCGTCGCCGAATGGATGAGGACCAGCCGCCTGAAGCTGAACTCGGACAAGACGGAGGTCCTCATCCTTGGTTCCAACCCTTCAGCCTGGGACGACTCCTGGTGGCCAACATCACTGGGAACAGCCCCGCCACCCACCGACCACGTACGCAACCTAGGGGTCATCCTCGACCCCACCCTCTCCATGACTAAGCAGGTCAACGCCGTTTCCTCATCCTGCTTCAACATCCTCCGAATGCTCCGCAGGATCTTCAAGTGGATCCCCACCGAAACAAGAAAAACAGTCACCCAGGCCCTCGTCACCAGCAGGCTGGACTACGGAAACGCCCTCTACGCAGGAACGACGGCTAAGCTCCTGGAGACGGCTGCAACGCATCCAGAACGCCTCTGCACGTCTTATCCTCGACATCCCCCGACGCAGCCACATCACACCCCACCTGAGAGACCTGCACTGGCTCCCTGTCAACAAGAGGATAACCTTCAAGCTCCTCACCCACGCACACAAAGCACTCCACAACTCCGGACCAGCCTACCTCAACAGACGACTCAGCTTCTACACCCCCACCCGCCAGCTCCGCTCGACCAGCCTCACCCTCGCCACAGTCCCCCGCATCCGGAAAACGACCGCCGGCGGCAGATCCTTCTCCCACCTCGCCGCCAAGACCTGGAACACCCTCCCCACCAACCTCCGACAGACCCAATACCTACTGGCCTTCAGAAGACTCCTCAAGACCTGGCTCTTCGATCAGTAGCAGCACCACCCCCTCTTCCCCCAGCGCCTTGAGACCCTCGCGGGTATGTAGTGCGCTTTATAAGTGACATGATTGATTGATTGATTGATTGAGTGACACTGGGCGATACCCCGCAACTTTACGGTAGCCCATACTGGGGTTACAACTTCCACCTGAGAGAGGTTGGCTCTCTCACAACACTGGTCTCAACTTGACTGGGTACCTCTCACTGTCCTCACCTGGATCCACTCGCCAGGATCCCGGCTTGGCCCAACTCCCTCCAGGCTCCCTTCTCCTCAGAGGGCAAATGTTTTTGGCTTTCTAGGTGATGACGCCTCACCCTGCTGAGTGACTGGCAGACCTTGGTCTCCAATCCTGTTTGCAGCAGCTCTTCGTCCTCTTGATGATCAGTACCTTTTGAACAAAGTGTGGTACTCCCACCTTTATAGTTCAAATCCAGACAGTGCTCTCTCCTCTACCCTGACTTTTGTGAAAGGGAAAGTCTGCCACAGCAGGAGTGGTTCCACTCTGGCTGACCCAGAATACAGACCAGGGGAGTAACCAGGGATCATACCTGGCTGTCAGCCTCAACTGAAATATGCCTCATAAAGGTTCAAAGGCTTAAGCCTTCCTCTCTCTCAAGATTCCCTGGGCCACAGTGCCAACCTTATCAGTCTTGCATTCTCCCTGACATTGAGGGTCAAGACTGATTTGCATATGATTGGGTCTGAACTGGAAAGGCATGGGGAGCAAACAAACGATGGATTTAGGCCCAGATCTCTGTACTGGGGTGAATGTTTGACATTGTGCAGCATTCTGATCATCAATTGTTCTTTTTGCATTTGTCATCCCGAGTGGGACGGGTATGCCCAGACTTGGGTCCTGTGCTCTCCATGCCATTGGAGTCAAGCTAGCCTGGATGATGAGGTGTGATGCCCTGAAACTGGTCTCATGATTCTTGTTTCCAGTCCAGGGAGGACCTGGCCTGGCAATTCAGACTGGACCGTTCCCATGGAGAACAGGGTCAAGACTGATTTGCATATGGCTGGGTCTGAACTGGAAAGGCATGGGGAGCAAAAAAACGATGGATTTAGACCCAGATCGCTGTACTGGGGTGAATGTTTGACGTTTTGCAGCATTCTGTCCATCAATTGTTCTTTTTGCATTTGTCACCCCGAGTGGGACGGGTATGCCCAGACGTGGGTCCAGTGCTCTCCAGACCACTGGAGTCAAGCTAGCCTGGCTGATGAGGGGTGATGCCCCGAAACTGGTCTCAGGAGGCTTGTCTCTAGTCCAGGGCGTACCTGGACTGGCAGTTCCGACTGGACTTTTCCCATAGGGAACAGGGTCAAGACTGATTTGCATATGGCTAGGACTGTACTGGAAAGGCATGGGGAGCAAAAAAAAAAATGGATTAAGGCCCAGATCTCTGTACTGGGGTGAATGTTTGACATTGTGCAGCATTCTGTCCATCAATTGTTCTTTTTGCATTAGACACCTTCAGTAACACAGGTAAAAGGCCAGTTCACACTATTAGTTCCTATGAAACACCAAACGAGTATGATGCCACCACTGTGCTCGTGGTACTTAACTCCAGGTAAGGGCAGTGTCTGCATTAACTCAGAGAAATTCAGAATTTAAATGTATGGTCTTCAGAAAGTGCAATTGCATATAAACAAGTGCACAGGTGTGCCCTGCGTGCTGCACAGTTTCACAATACAAGCCCAGTATATGACAAGGCAGACACATGCAGATGATTGTATATAGCAAATTACTAGTGTTTTAGATTGTTCTTAAAACAATAGTAAAGAACAGGAGTGGCACTAATTAAAATGGTGGAGTTCCACGTACAAGGGATATATGACAATAAAACTGTATGGTATGGCTTTGACATGCTGGCCATGCCGTTCTCAAGATGTAGGTGGACCCTGCTCTTGGCTTCAAAGATCTTGTACACTGAGAGAGGAACCTACTACATTGCTATTACAAAAGAATAAATTCAGTCATAATTTTTTTGCACACACAAGACAAGCAATGATGTGTAATACTGCTTTGAGAGAGTGTCCACGTTGTACTAAAAACTGCAGAACTGTGATATTGACAGCTGCATGCAAAACATAGAGAACATTAAATATTTTCAGTTGATACCCTGGATACTAAAGTTACATTTTTCAATAAGTATTCAGCTTCACAAATAATTGATCAGAATTTTAATGATACAATTGTCTATCTGATGATAGATTTTGTATTCCCTTTAAAATGTGTCTTTTCTGGAAAAAATGCTATCCACCATCTACACACCTTTGTCACTGCTGAAGATGATCCCTTCCCCAAATGCCATTTATCATCGCCCTAAGTTCAATCGAACAACATGGCTCCACTGTCTCGCTCCATACTAAAACAGCTCATAAGCATGTAGACCTTTTGGGCTTCATTTATGGGGCCCCTTGCGCCTCCGTAACGTCACTTTTTGTGATGTTCGTGGCGCAGGAGCCTGCTCCATATTTACGAGACAGCACTAAGCCACTTTTTTGGCATCATGCTGCCTCGTAAATATCGTTCCCTTTAACGCAGTTTTCTGCGTTAAAGGGGCATGCAATGGGTGTTGCTGGGGGCATTCCCAGCAACATCAATGGCTTTTTGACACTGCCCCAGATTTACGAGAAATCGTAAATCTGAGGCAGTGCCAAAAACGTACACCTCCCCAGGGGAGGCGTAAGGCAGGCACAACGAGGAGAAATATCTTTATTTCTCCTCGTTTTTCCTTTTTCTATGTGTGCTGCATTCTGCTTGTTTTTGTGCAGGAAGGTTTGCCTTCTTGCACAAAAATAATAATTCCCGCAACGTAGGTACCCTTGCACCATGGTGCAAAGGTGCCTGCGCTGGCGCACGGCAGCCCATTGTGCGTAGACACAGGGGAAAAGGACAGGAATGCGCAATATCTGATAGATACGGCCCATTTCTGTCCATTTCTTTTGCCGTAGGGCAGCTCAACAGGAAGGCCTGCAGCGCTTCCCTACGGCAAAACCTCATGAATGAGGCCTTTTGTTTGTTCCATGATGAGCTGCTATGATGATGGCTTGGCCTCCTCCCTCCTACATGATTGAGAGATTGACTTTTTATGACTGGACAAAATGAACAAAAGATGGATGAGGGACATGTAGGTCTTTGTGCTCTTTGAAACATTAAGTAATCTACCAGGACAACAGTGTACGGCATAATTTCCTTCCTATAAGGTATTCCAAGGAGGGTGCATCGTGAGGAGTAACAGATGATGATTCATATCATTTTGTATCTGAGTGTGGAAGGTGCAATATGGGCAAATGGCTTATTATAACATAAAAAGTTTGGGAACGCCGTTGTACATGACCATCACACCATAATGAAATAAATACTCCAAGACCTCCACTTTGTCTTTGTTGAGAACAAAAAGCCTCAAATCCTTAAACAGCATTCAATGCACAGACGGTCATCATAGTTTACTACACCTTGGTGGATATAGATTACACTAATGATCCACATGCATTCATTTCAGGTCCACTGGTCTACTGGAAGGCGTCCACATAGGGCCAAGACATTCTGGGAGCGCACTCTCCCTGACACATGAAATGTCATTCACTTCTGCAGTACAGGCATCACACTAGAAGAAACGAGGAAAATGACCCTCTATAATGATACATGATGCGATGGGAAGCTCTTCATGTTGTATCAAGGGGAGCAACATGCACCCATTGACATCAGTGGCATATCCTGTGTGAAACCAGAAACCTGGACATCCTAGGGATACAGAGACAAAGCCAGGCTCAGTCTATGACAGAAAAGAGGCCGGGGCTCAAAATAAAATTGGCCCCCATTAGCAAATCGGAAAGCTAAAAAGTGAACCCACATTTGCAAATTGGGGCAGTTTTGAACTTGTCAACACATGCTATATATGTGTCTTACAAAGTATGGGAGACTGCATGCATTTGTGCCTGCTGCAGTCAATGTTTGTGGTAATGGCAATCGAATTAACAGTGAATAACGACTGACCAGAGGGACACATCCTTTACCGCGGAGGCAGAACCATGACCTGCCTTTGCTCCGCAGTCACTACCCCGATTGCGATGTTACCACGCGTTCCTTTACCACACAAGTCATTACAACGACTTGTTTTCGGGGGCACGTTGTTGGACTAGTGTTGGATTTTAAGTCCAACACCTTCCCTACTGTTAACTGACTGGAGTTGGAATAGTAACTTATACTATTCCAAAGTCCAGGCAAGTCGTTGTAATGACTTGCATGGTAAAAGAAGGCGTGGTAATGTCACAGTCGGGGTAAGGACTGCAGAGTGAAGGCATGCGTGGAAATGCATGAGGGGTTCCATCATATATCCCTCACCAGACCATAAAACAGACCCACAAACAATCAAAAAACAGCCCACACACTGATCTGTCAGACCAGCCCATCTGGCACTTTCAGATTGCCTCACAGGGCAGTCCGACCCGGGATAGGCCATGGAATTTAAGGTATGGATTTATAGTCACGAAGGAGGTATCCCTCCAACTCTGAAATGATTTCTCTCTCATACTGGGTTGCAATGGCCCTCAGGTAAGGTATCTGTTACAAATAACGCTGCCGCAGATTCCTATGGACCAAAGTACAGAGTAACCTACATACCCACAAAACCATTGAACCACCACTCCAATGTGGTTATCAAAAAGTCCCATCTGTTTCAGAGGGAAGCTTCATGTCTTTTTGTTTTCCGAAGGTCTAGATTTTGACCTCTGCCAGTGCATGAGGATGAGGCTAGTAAATGAGCCATATGCTCCATTTAAAATGTTTTCTCCTTGAGTGCAATCCCCGTTATAATTGAACATTCCTAACACTAATCAGGTCACTTGGTTGTTACTGAGGTGTGTGCATTATTAATAACTAGTACACTGCAAACTGACAGTCCTCGCAAAAGTCACAGCGACTGTTATATGTGTGCTTGTGTATCGCTCACTATGAACCACCAGATCAACGCCGTATCCTTGGCCTGCTGCAACACCCTCCGCATACTCCAAAAAACATTCAAACGGATCCCCTCGGAATCCAGAAAAACAGCCACGCACGGACTCATCACCAGCAGACTGGAGTACGGCAACGCTCTCTATGCCGGAATCAACAAAAAACTCCTCCGCAAGCTCCAGACCGTCCACAACGCCGCAGCCAGACTAATCCTTGACATCCCCCGGCACAACCACATCACCCAAAACCTCTGCAATCTCCACTGGCTCCCAGACGAAAGAAGAATAACCTTCAAGCTGCTCACGCATGCATACAAGGCCCTCCTCAACATCGGACCAGAATACCTCAACAACCGTCTCTCCTTCCACGCCCACAAGAGAAACCTCCGATCAGCCGACCTCTACGGGGCCACAGTCCAATGCTTCTACAGGACCGGAGCGGGTGGAAGGTCCTTCTCCTACCTCCCAGCCAAGACCTGGAACCACCTCCACCTCCGGCAAAGCCCTACACTGCTCCAGTTCAGGAAAGACCTCAAGACCTGGCTCTTCAGATGACCCCAACAGAGCCGCACTCCACCCCCCCAGCGCCTTGAGACCCTAACAGGAGTGTAGCTGCGCTTTACAAACCCCTGATTGATTGTTCGATTGTATGTAAAACTGGGGTACATATGTAGCATTTTCCCAAGAGCCTTACAATATTTTTATGTGTCTCTATGTCAGTCACAGTGCTGCAGGGCCTATCAATCCACAGGTAAGCCCGTGGTTGGCTGAAAATCGAAGGTATCCCTGGCAAAAATTGACATACAAACAGCATCATGCAATGAGCAAGTAGACAGAGTGAGCAAGCCCCACCCCTTTCCAAGCGAGTCAGTCGAGCGGGTCCTCCCACAAAGAAATTTCAGGAAAAATTTGCTCAGTAGTGCACATTACATCGTTCTGTTTCAAAAATATTGGCTGAAACTCCAAAGATGTTATGTTACATTATGTTATGTTATATTGTATTATCTTATGTTACGTTGTGTCATTTTATGCTATTTTATCTAATATTGCAGGTTTTTTTTGTAGAGCATGTTTTCGTCAGTTTCACAAGCAAGTCTAAAAGGGAACAAATGAAACAGACAAAGAATTCTTTTATATGCTTAAAAAATTGCGTAGCAAGCACCAAAATGGATTCACAGGAGGCAAAAAGCCCCAGACTCGTAGTACCTGCCTATCATTAAACTTTGTTTACATGTAACTGTCTTTAAACTTCTGCCTGTGGCACTTTGTGTCTGTAAATGTACTTCTCAGTACCCGCTGAAGTTTGTACCTCCCTGTGCCTGCTGTTTTTGTATCTCTGCACCTGTGACAAACTGCTGCTGTGTGCCTGTTTCTGCCTGTCCATGCCTCATTGTGTTTTCCTGCTCAGGGCAGCCAGTGGGGGTTATCCGCTAAGGCGGAGGAGCATCGCCCCACTGCCTTGAAGCAGGAAAAGAAAGGAAAAAAATAAAATTATAATAACGTAATGTTATTATCATTTTATTTTGTCCTCCAGCTGCGGCAGCTTTGCATGAGGGGACGGGATGGGGCTGCAGAGCAAGGTAGAAGTGGGAGAACCCAGAACCCTCCTAAGTGCTCACTGACTGTTTGACCAGCCCTCTCTGGCCGCCTAAAACAGTCATGCACACTTTCCCTGTTCTCCATACAGGCTGCATTACAGCCTGCGTGGAGAACATGCCCACCCCTCCAGCCCCTGGCTGAGTGCTGTGTCATGGCACTCAGACCAATCACAACGCTATATTCCAGCATTGTGATGGTCATGGGAGCCTGTGTGCCGGTTGCCTCCTGGAGTCCTACGCAGGAGAGCAGGAGCAGAGACGCGGGACCCGGCGGGAAGGTAAGTGTTTATTTTTTTTTATTGCGACATGCGCGCTCCCTACCCCCTCCCCGTGCCCGCTCCGCCACCCGTGTCGGCTGCCACTACGAGCAGCACCCGTTGCTTTATAAACTTCTGTCCAAGCTTTTTTTCTTTTTCTCAGTATGTACTTCTTTTTGGAATTTTCTCTGTTGCAACAGGCGCTTTATATAACGCCGAGCTGAAAATTTTCATTGGAAGGGAGGGGGCAATGTAGCAGAACATTGCTCATAATTTGCTCACTAGAGGCAGACAGAGAGTTACATTCAGTGGTGATGGAGTAAATTTCAGAGTGGGGGTGCTGCCATCAATGTTACATCACTGAAGCCATAGGGTAAGTGAAGAGTCACACAAAGAACAGGTACAGCAACTGAGTTACGCCCATGCAGCAGGAGAGTGGTAAGGGTGTGGTATGTAGCCGGTGGTGCATTTTTTAGCAGATTGTTGCAAATATATTACTAAAACATAGTGAGGTAGGGCGCTGTCATTTACAGACTGCAAATGTTTCCACCGAGATGGACACAAAATTAGAATTGACTTCTAGTTTTACAGCAAACATTTATCATTTGCACATCACCAACAAAGGGGCAGATTTACAAGCCCCTTGCGCTGCCAGTACGTCACTTTTTGTGACGCACTGGCAGCGCATTTCCCTGCCCCATATTTACAAGGACAGGAAAAGCCACCCTGCGTGGCTTTTCCTGTCCTTAAATACGACCCCTTACACGCAGCACTTTGTGTGAAAGGGGCGTTCCATGGGTGTTGCTATGGGTGTTTCCACGCAAAGCCCATTGAACCAGACACATTTCCAGATTTACGAGGAATTGTAAACCTGGAAATGCGTCAGTATGCTACGTCACCCTAGGGGTGGCGTAGCGAGGCGCAACGAGGAGAAATGTTTTAATTTCTCCTCGTTTTTTCCTCTTTCAATGCGTGCTGCATTCTACAGCACGCATTGAAAGAGGAAAATGCCTGTAGTGATTGTTTTCGTTCAGGAAGGTGCCCCTTCCTGCACAAAAACAATCTCCCCAGGACGCAGGCATCCATGCACCATGGTACAAGGGGGCCTGCGCCGGCACATGGCAGCTGTTTGTGCACCAGCGCAGGGGAGAGCACAGGAATGCGACATATCATTGTAAATATGTCGCATTCCTGTGCTCTGAAAGTGCCGCAGCGTGGCGCAGCCAAAGGGCTTGCGGTGCCCCGCTGCAGCACTTTCTTGTAAATCTGCCCCAAAATGTCTTGATTTGTATGACCCTATTAAAATCATTGTTTTTGTCACTCTTCAGAATAACAAAAAAAAAGTGATTTATTTGTACTTTCGTAATTGCTGATATATTTTAAATTATCTCTACCGTTCTTTTACAGGTATTTAAATTTTGTTGTGTCTTGGAAACAAACAGACATTCTAAATCATTTCCTTTCACTCTCCCCGAACACCAGCACGATTGCCACAAAGTTCACTTTACAAAATCCTCTAATATTTTAGTAGTCGTAGAAAGAAAAGTAAACACCAATCACCAAGTTAAAAGAATGAGCAACAATTTATCAGACGGCATAGACTGACATTTGACCTTTGTCTTTGAAGGCAGAGCAAATATAACACGACAAAAACAAAAAGTAAATGCATATTTATTGCTCCTTCACTTTCTGAACTCTAGCCTGGTTATTTTGGGGATGCTCCAGCACCCCCAAAACTCTAATTCCAGTACCTATGGTTACATTAGATGCAAGGCATGTTGTCGTGTGGTTTTGGATGCTAAGCTCAACCACCACGTTTACCACTCACAATAAACACGGACAATAAACAGAGCGAGTCGTTAAGAGCTTGGCAGAGCAGAGGTACTGTACTGTAGAGGTACTGTAGATTGGTGGTTAAGCTCCTTCCCCTTTCAGAACTGCTGGGTATCCACAGCAGACCAACAGGCAGCTCTGGCGCCGGAAACCCTTGACCCAGTGATCCATGCACCACTGGAACGGAGAGTTACAGTGGTGTGCACTCCACCGTATTTAGGACAGCATGACTGTCACTGGTTTTTCCTTCCCCAGACATGTTCAAATGTGTTTCAGAGACTTTTGTGTTGAGCTTTCCAGCAACAAAGCAAAGGAGAATGCCATGTGAAGTGTTTCAACATGGCTGCCTGTTTGGCATTCTGCAGTAAAGAAAGAACATCCTCCACTGTAGTAGAAACACTTTCATTAATGAGATCTTTGCCAGGCAGGCGATATCTCTAAATATTGCAGGCGATCGTCAGCCAGGGGGACAAAAGAGGCAATGAACGGGGTACCATGCTGTCAGCAGCAGTCACAAACTTCTCAAGCCACCATGCCCAATCAAGGGCAGAAGTCAATTGTTTGCGTCTGGTGGGATGAACACACTGCACCCGTTGATCCAGCTGAGCTGAGGGAATGGGAACAGAGGGGCATATTACCAAGGAATTGCGATAATTATCGCAAAGCGCGCTTAGCGCTGTTTTTTTTATCGCCGGCTATCGCTGGATTTCATCGCGGAGATAACACGTTATTATCAACGCATATCTCCAAGGTGATAGAAAATCCAGCGATAGCGGCGAAACCCAGCAATAGCGCGAGAAATCCAGCGATAAATTCACTGCGCTAAGGAAAAGCTCGCTAATAGGCAGGTGAGGACTTAACCTTACAATCCACCTCCCATTGACAGAATAGGTTAAGTCAAGTTTTTATCAGGTGTTAAATTCAAGCGATAATCGCGGTTAGCGCGACTTTTTTTATCGCTTCGCGGGCATTGGTAATAGGGGGAAGTTGTGTTTGCGACTGTTTGCAGTCGCTTTTAGTTGGGAACGCCTTCTTTGCATGTCATTAGCGATAATTATCGCTGACATGCAAAGCGGTAACAAAACGGCCGCTATCGCCATTAAGCTGTCGCTAGCAGCTGTTAGCGATAGCTTGCTAATAGGGCGATAAAAATATCGCCGCTTTATCGGCAAAAAGTGCCGCTAAGGCGGCGATACTGCCCTTGGTAATATGCCCCAGAGATCTTCAAAGGCAGATGCAGGGCGCAGTTCACAAACTAACAAGCCTTGGTTATCGAAGAAGTGTGGCAATACAGGGTTTAGCCTATGGGATCACACAATTATTAGTCAATGAAGAAGCAGTGTGGTAATGGGGGGCTCATAGGGACATCGTGCACAGCAAAATTAGCATGCAGCTTATTGGGTCACACAATCATCAGGCACTGCTATAGAAGTGTGGCAAATAGAGGGTGCCAGCACATAGTACAGCAATGTGTTACATATTTGCAAAATTTCTGTTCCAAGTCAACTCACAGATGAGTCAAGAGAGATACAGTGTTCCAGAGCATAGCAACCTGGATGCAAAAAGCCTGCCTCCTCATATTTCTTTATTTACTCTATACAACTCTAGGGACAACTGAAGTTACAACTCTGTCCATCTGCATTCACTCGTTGGTTGGCCTCACCTGAGCCCTTGATCCCAATGACAGTCTCATGAGGGCACACAATATTCTTTTTTTAATCTATCCTTCATCATTTACTTCTACGTAAGTGCTTGTTTCAAATTCTTTCTACAAGAAAGCTTAAACTTTTTAAAAAAAATATCTTTTATACCATAGTTTGCAGTTTTGTACTCCTTGTGGTTATTAGCTAAAATATTTTCACTCTTTATTCTAAGCTGGTTGGGTCTTTAAGTTATTTTTCTCTTAATTCTTGTTGCTTGCAATTTTGTTACCTCGCACAACACTTGCATATCTGTATAGAGTAGTCTTTGTGCTAAGAAGAGACACTGCCAGAGAGTACACTTAGGCCCTGATTCCAAGGTGTGAGGAATGGGGTGGGGTATTTACCACACCTGGCAAATGCCATATATCACAATGAGGTATTTAACCAATGTTGTAAATACCTCCTATTTCGAGTTTTGAACTAGGACATGAGGTATAACATGCAGAATCATTATTTAACACACCGAATTCCACATGCGTCGCTTTTTCCCAGAACTTTCCCCCTTAATAAATTACGGCATGTTTGGCCTACCAGAATCTGTCAGGGGAAAACTGTGAGTGTGTGATAATTATCACACAACACAGAAGTATAATGCCTGTAAAAACCCCTATGTGGACAGGGAGAAAATGAACCCCTCGACTTGTAATCAGGGCCTTAGAGGAAGTACTGGTTTACCCCTCAACAGTCCCTGGATCAGGATAAGTGGGAACACAGTCCCAGCACTGATCAAATCTGTGGCCTCTCTCTCACTGTACCCAGCATATTTCACACAGGGGGAATTTCAGCATGTTCTCCTAATGTACAGCACCTTCTGGACACTTGATCTTTGCAGCTGCAGCGGGTCCAAGCCACCTCCAGTTCATTAGAAGCAGTGGGCGAAAGCTTCTCAGAGGGACTAATTTTAGGGAAGATTAATCCTCCTCTAGTCAGATATTTCATGCCTCTGGAGTCTGCCATTAACCTGACGGAGGTATTGCAAGGGTGAATATATCCAGTTGGGAGAAACAACTTATGGACACCCCGGGGGTTCTTGTTATGATCACTTGAAGTTCAATTACTGCTCTAAATCATACTTTGAAACTGCAGGTACTCAATCTATTAACCTGACCAATAGCAGGCACTGGTCGTTTATACCAATATTTAGCAAGAGCCTAGCAAGGGTGCCATGGGCCCTGGTGCCAGCAAGGAGAATGGTCTGCTCTTGGGTAGTAATATGCATCATTTATCAAGGTTCAATGGACCACTAGGGCTATGGGCTTTGATGCTGCTGCACCAATGGTAGCTGTGCCCCTGATATTTAGGACTACCTATGTAGTCTGTTTCCAGCCTACGCTCCATCGCGGTTGGCTTGAACCTTTGACTTTGACCCAGTCCAGCATGACCAGGTAGCCGCAGTTGGAGCTTTGTGCTTTTAGGCACTATTTTACACTTTATTCTTTAAAAACTCATAATTCCAGTTCTACTGATTGGATTTTTGTCATTTTAGTCTTGTTAACTTTTATTAAATTTTACTCTATTTTTCTAGCTTGGTGTGGGATCCTTTTTGTGTGGTGTTTTCACTGTGTTTCTTTTTGAAGTGTTGCACGAATACTTTACACATTCCCTCTGCGTTAAGCCTAATCGCTCTGTAAACAAGCTACCAAGGGATTGAGCACCGGTTAATTTGAGGTTTGCTTTTACCTTACTCTGACAAGGATTGTTGTTGTTGCTTGACCAGGGCTCAGACCCCAGTCAGCCAGTAAACCAGTTTCTCACACTTGTATTCAGCGGTGACGATCAGTGATTTCGTGCAAGCTACCATCCCATATCTTAGTTCAATTTGAGTTCAAATTCTTCCTGATTGGCTTCTTTTTGTTTTTTCCAAATTCTTCCCCTGACAGTTGCGCCTGAAACCACACCTGCAAGGATGGAATTTGAGCTGGCCAACATGGATGCCTACACTGTGGCCCAGCTCAAGGAGTTCTGCAAGGAGAGGGGACTGCTAGCATAGAGCATCACCAGGAAGATGGAGCTCCAAAATGCGCTGAGGGCCTGGGCGAAAGCTCACCAGTTAGTGGTAGAAACCACAGAAGGGGATGAGGTGATGGAAGGAGAAGGAGAGGGCCTCCCTGAGATCGAGCCAGTAGCTGGGGGGGGGGGGTGACTTGGCCCCTGAAGTGGAGCCCCCTGCAAAGGCAGGGAGTAGTGTCTCTTCCCGCAGCCTTTCCCCAGAGTAGATTAGCTGGTAGAGAGGTGGGAGATTCAGGCTGGAAATTGCCAGACTCAGGATGGAGGAAAAGAAACTGGCCATGGAGGCAAAGAAGACTGAGAGGACCTTGCAAAGGAGAAGGTTGAGAGAGCCTTGGAGGAGAGGAGACTAGCCACGGAGGAAAGGAGAATGGCCCATGAGCTAAGTCTCATAGAGTTGGACATCAGAGCTAAGCAGGTGGAGTCCAGCAATAATGATTGCAGCGTACCGACAGTGCCCTCTGGAGGCAAGAGAGTCTATATCCCTAAAGGTCTAGGGCCTGACTCAGTTGTGTTGGGGGTTAACATTGCCAAATGGTCTGAAGCTTATGAAGTGGCTTTATAGATGCACAGGATCCCTGAGGAGAATTGATGGGCTAGTCTGTGGAAGCACATCCCTAGCGACGGGAGGGACACCCTCGTGGCCCTAGAGAAGGAGTACAGGATGAGGTATCCCCCATGAAGGTAGCTCTTGTCAGAAAATATGGCCTTACCTCAGAGAAGTACAGGCAAAAGTTCAGGGATGGCCAGAAGCTGCCCAAGCAGTCCTGGGTGGATTTCGTAGATTCCTTTTGCAAGGCACTGGATGGTTTGGTGAAGGGCAGTGAGGTGAATAAATACAAAGGCTTGTATGATCTGTTTGCAAGAGAGCACATGTTCAGTAATTGTTTTTCATAGCAGCGCCAACACTTGTTTGATAGTAAGCTCACTGACCCCAGGGAGCTTGCTAAGGAGGCGGACCGCTGGCTCAGTACCAAGGTCTATAAGAAGGTATCTGGGAGGTATCACTACAAGGGTCAGCAGGGTCTCTATCAGAAGAAGGAGGGGAGAGATAAACATGAATACAAGGAGTTCTCAAAAGGGCCAGAAACTAGTTCCAAGGGTCAGGGCTCCCAATCCCCACCTGAACAGAAAAAGAGATGGTTGCCTGATAGTAAGTCTTCAGGGAAGGCAACCCCTAAGTGCTATGATTGTCAACAGATTTGGCACTACAAGGGGGATGTCAAGTGTCCCAAACGAGCACAGGCCCCCACTGGTGGGCAGACATCAGGGTTGGATAGTGTAGCGCCTGTGGAGGAGATTGTCCCAGATAGTTTGGGGGACAGTATTGAGGTTACAATAGTGTCCCTGGGTGATGGAGAGATGGTGCAGGGAACTCACATGCCTAGTAACACTAGTAAATACAGGCTGTGGGTTACCATCAATGGGTAGAGGGTGGAGGCTCTGAGAGACACTGGAGCCAGCATGACAACTGTCAGATGTCATCTGGTGACCTCAGAGCAGGTAATTCCTAATGCATTCTACCAATATGTTGCAGCTGACAACCATGAGAGTCACTACCTAGTGATTCTGGTTCCCTTTGAGTGAGGGGGGGTTCTCAGGATCTTTGAGGTTAGCTGTGCGTCTGTCCATGTTATGGATTGTTTGCTTGGTAATGACCTACAGCACACCATCTGGAAGGAGGTGGAGCGCAGGTCACTCTTGAAGATGTTAGTGTTGCCTGAGTAGGTGTGCCTGACCACACGGTCCATGACCTCTCAAGAGGGTAGTCAGGAGGAGCTGGAGCCTGGAAGAATGACCCAGGTGCCTGCCATAAAGAGGAAGAGCAAGGGGCACAGGAAGCCAGCTCCTGAAACTGCCAGGGTCTGGGAGGAGGCTGAACCTGAGAGGGATGCCCCGGGGCCTACAGGGGAGGATGTTGCCACCCTGGGAAACCTGTCAAAGCATGTGAATAAACCTCGGCACTCCAATCAGTTCAATATTGATTCATAACGACTTCTCTATGTAAGTCAATTTAGATAAACCAGCAAACAATTTTTTTTTTAACTTGCTGTTCAATTTAATATCCATATGGAGCATACAGCTTTGACCATATATTTGGAAGCAATAACATTGTGTTTCAAAGATGGAGGGCTTGATACAATGATCCTCCTGTCAGACGTTGGACCGGCAGCCGACACGTGTTTCGTTACAGAGTAATTTTTTCAAGGCTTCAATAAATAATGGATAAGTTCCAGAAGTATTCCATAGACGTTAAAGGTCTTCCAGTGAAAAAGATCGGTCCCTATTAAAAATATTATTTTTACCCGGAACGTAAATTGCGCCCCACAGTTTCAAATGAATCCAATCCTAGTCATAAATTTATAGGCGAAGAACGTAGGGCTATGATATGCCCCTGTCCATAAGCATTCCGCCGTGTATCGAGGCCGTTCCGAGTAGGTCAACAGTGGGCTGACACCTTAGGTAGTGGGGTGTAGATTCTTAACCTTGAGGGGCACCAACACTGTGATGTTAATGTATAATGCACATAGAGAGTGATGTGCTACCAACAAGACCACCACTACCATTTGTAAATATTGTAAACCCCGGGAAACCTACCTGCCCTGGCCAACTGCCAGCAGGAAGGGGGTCCCACCAGGGAGGTAATTTGCAGGATGCAAATGGAGTGCCCCACTCTTGGGGGCCTACGGTGGCAGGCCGAGGCCCAGACAGCCTGCAACACCTCTGGTGATCAGATGATATACTTAGAGAATGGTCTCCTGTATAGCGAGCTTAAGATTCCAGACCCTGGGGCAACACGTGTGTTCATGGTCCCCCAGTGCTACAGGGCTTCCTACTGGAGCTGGCTCATGATGTACCCGTGGCAGGTCATTTGGGGAAGGACAAGATCTTTGACAGGCTTTGCACCCACTTTTATTGGCCTCAAATGAGGAGGGCCTCAGATGCTTTCTGCAGGCCTTGTCTTACCTGCCAGGCCAGTGGCAAGACAGGAGGGAAGTGCAAGGCTCCCCTGCAACCTTTTCCTTTTTTTGGCACCCCCTTTTAAAGGGTGGGCATTGACTTTGTTGGGCCCCTGGACTCCAAGCCAGGGGCAACAGGTTCATCCTGGTCTTGGTGGACCATGCCACTCGGTACCCGGAGGCTATCCCTCTAAGGACAGTGACTGAGTTCACAGTGGCCAGGGCAATAATTGAGTTCTTTAACCTTGTGGGGTTGCCCAAGGAGGTACTGTCAGACCGTGGTGCCAACTTCATGTCGGCATACATGAAGGCCAAGTGCAAAGAGTATGGGGTAACCTACAAGTTCTCCACTCCTTACCACCCTCAGACCAATGGGCTTGTTCAGAGATTCAACAAGACCTGCAAAGTCATGATCATGGGCTTTTCAGAGCTCTTGAGGTGGCAATAGGATGTCCTCTTGCCATACCTGTTGTGTGCATACCAGGAGGGACTCAAAAGGTTGTTGGCTTTAGCCCCTTTAGCTCCTGTGTGAGTACTTGGTGTGAGAACCTCTCAGCCTGGTCAAGGAGGCGTGGGAGCAAGCCCCCAGAAAAGCCCCCCAGGCTGTGGTCAGCTATGTGCTGGCCCTAGATAAAGCACTTCTGGAAGCAAGCTAAGGCCAATCTAGAAGCCAGCCAGGAGGTCATGAAACAGTGGTATGGCCAGAAGACCACTCTGGTTGAGTTTCAGCCTGACCAAAAGTGTGGGTGATGGAACATTTGGAGCCCATGGTTCTGCAAGACTGTTGGTCTGGGCCCTATGAGGTGAAGGAGCGGAAGAGTGACGTCACCTACCTGGTGGACCTCAAGACTCCTAGGATCCCTTTAAGGGTCCTACACGTCAATTGCCTCAAACCCCACTTCGAGATGTCTAAAGTGACCATGCTCTTGGTCACGGATGAAGGGGTGGAAGAGGAGAGTGA
The DNA here is from genome assembly GCA_963921515.1 of Calotriton arnoldi. NCBI lineage: Eukaryota > Metazoa > Chordata > Amphibia > Caudata > Salamandridae > Calotriton > Calotriton arnoldi. Next base: position 176,395 of record CAWUFW010005638.1, read on the forward strand.
ACCTCTGGCTGTCCTCCTTTCTTCCAAGGAGCCTGATGGGTCAGTGGAGGGTGTCAGCCTCTCCCCTACACTGACTCCAGGCCAACAGAGAGACTCCCGCCAGTTGTTGGGGCAGTTTGCCTCACTCTTCTCCCTTACCCCAGGACTCACTACATGGCTACCCATGATAGTGACACGGGGACAGCATGCCTGTGAAGAGTAAAATCTACAGGATGTCTGATATGGTGAGAGTCAGCATTAGAGAGGAGGTTTCCAAAATGCTGGAGTTAGGGGTTATTGAGCACTCAAACTGCCCTAGGTCCAGCCCAGTGGTGTTGATCCCCAAGGGCCCCCTCCAGGTGTCACTCCAAAACTTAGGTTCTGTGTGGATTGCATTGGGCTCATTTGACTTAACGTTTGGGTACTAGCAGATTGCCTTGACCGAGGGGGCCAAAGAGAGGTATGCGTTCTCTACCCCAAAAGGGTACTTCCAGTTCCGGGTAATGCCATTCAGGTTAAAGAACACTCCTGTCACCTTCCAGAGGTTAGTCAATCAGGTCCTGGCTGGGTTGGAGAACTTTAGTGCTGACTACCTAGATGACATTATGGTCTTCAGTTCTAGCTAGGAGGACTCCAGGGGCAGCTCCTCTGCTATGGCGGTAGAGCGTCGCCCCACTGAAAAATAAAATGATAATAAAACCATTTTATAATCATTTTATTTTTCCTACCTTATTGCCAGCCAAAGTTAAGGGTAGGGAGTAGTGGTAGGCGCTTATAAGTGTGCTTTTCAGTTTGGCTGGCCAAATAGACATGCGCACTTAGGTTTCTCCAAACCCAGCTGTGTTGTACAGCCGGGTTGGAAAAAAGCTGCAGGCTCCCTGTGGCTATGTGAGTGTTAAACCAGCCTGCTCAGACCAATCCAGGTGCTGCTCTCATGCTAGGTATAGCATGAGAGCAGTGTCTGGATTGGGTGGGGAGCCTGTGCAGTGAAGCTCATCCACTTCCAGTACAAGAGGAGCAACAAGGTGGCCAGCAGTGGGAGCAAAGAGGCAGGTAAGTTTTGTTTAAAAAAAAAAAAATTTAAAACTCAACCCCCAAACCCCCTCCTTGCCCTACACTTTTCTATAGCAGCAGCCGCTACTGGAGGACTCCCTGTGCCAACTCCGCAAAGTGCTTCAGGCTTTGCAGAGGGCAGGCCTGACTATCAAGGCCAATAAGTGCAAGATAGGGCAGAGTTCAGTGGGCTTCTTGGGTCACCATGTGGGAGGAGGCAAGGTGCAGCCCCTCTGGGCCAAAATTTAAACCATTCTGGTTTGGGACCCCCTCAAGACCCAGACAGAGGTGCGAGCCCTCTTAGGCCTCACTTGCTTCTTCAGGAGATTTGTCAAGTGGTATGGCGCCATTGTTGCACCCTTGACAGAGCAGATTGCTAGGAAGCAGCCACGTGAGGCGATCTGGACAGAGGTGTGCCAGAACACTTTTGACACCCTGAACAAAGCCATGTGCACAGCACCCGTGCTCAAGGCCCCTGACTTCTCCCGAAAATTCATTGTACAGACTGACACCTCAGAGCATGGCATATGGGCCGTGCTCTCACAACTAAACTAGGAGGGCCTGGATTAACATGTAGCCTTCATCAGTAGGAGGTTACTTCCCCGGGAACACAGGTAGAGTGCAATAGAGAGGGAAGCCTTTGTAGTGGTCTGGGCACTGAAGAAGCTGAGACAGTACCTGTTTGGTGCTCACTTCTGGGTTCAGACATACCCCAGACCCCTAAGATGGATAATGAACATGTGGGGTGAGAATACCAAACTGTTGAGGTGGTCCATCTTGCTACAGGCAATGGACTTTACAGTGGAACACCATCCTGAAACATACCATGCCAATGCAGATGGTCTCTCCAGGTTCTTCTGCCTTAGTGAAGAGAACCCCTAAGGGGTCGAGTAGTTCTCCCCACTTTCAGCTGAGGAGTAAAAGTGTTAGACCTGGCATTCTTGCCACAATTTTAACCTACCTTTTCGCTTTCATACCACCTGTTTTTGCTGAGTTTGTTTTTGGTGGCCTTATGACTCTGCAAGCTTTATCATTGCTAACCAGTGCTAAAGTGCTTGTGCTTTCTCCCTAAAACACAGGCAACTGGCTTATACCAAATTGGCATATTTAATTCACCTGTAAATCCCTAGTAAAGTGGAACTACATGTGCCCAGGGCCTGTAACTTAAATGCTACTAGTGTGCCTGCTGTTCAAGCAAAAAAGGCTTGGGTCCTTATGCTACCTGGACTGGACCACTATAGTAATATATAACATGCAAGATGTCCAGATAGAACATTCATAACACATAAATGAGTAAACGCGACCTTAGACTACAATTCCAAAGTCTGTGTGATTTATTTCACTTTTCTTTAGGTTTTTTGAAAACAAGAGTATGCCATTATTTTCAATCTGAACAGACACCTGTGAACACCGTCGTCCTATGACATGAAAATAATGACATAATCTTGTTTTCAAAAAACCTAAAGAAAAGTGAAATAAATCACACGGACTTTGGAATTGTAGTCTAAGGTCGCGTTTACTCATTTACGTGTTATGAATGTTCTATCTGGACATCTTGCATGTTATATATTACTAGTGTGCTTGCAGCACTGGTTGTGCCACCCACTTAAGTAGCACTTTAAACATGTTTCAGACCTGCCATTGCAGAGCCTGTGTGTGCAGATTAAACTGTCATTTCGACCTGGCAAAGTAAACCTTTTGCCAGACCCAAACCTTTCTTTTTAATACATATAATTCACCCCTAAAGTGAGACCTAGACAGCCAAGTGGGCAGGGAGCAATGTATTTAAAAAGTAGGACATGTACTTTTAAGTTTTACATGTCCTGGTAGTGAAAAACTCTTGAGTTTATTTACCACTACTGCAAGGCCTACCTCTCTCATAGGATAACATTGGAGTTACCTTATTACATTTTATAAGTGTAATTTCCAAATGGGAATAGGTAACCCGTTCATGTTTGGTGGCTCTGGAATCCCAATTTAAAATCCTAACTTATGGTGAAATCGGATTTTTAAAATTGCAATTCTGAAAATTTCACTTTTAGAAAGCTGGCATTTTCTTGCCTTAGCCATTTGGTCCCTGCAGCCTATCTCGGGGTCACATGACTGGGTGTAGCTGAGAGCTGAGATTTGTGTATTCCTCCTAGACAGCCACACACAATCGGGAGCTTAGGTGTGACTGAATGAGCCATCACTGGCAGGATGGGTGGGAGGTGCTGGGCCCAGCCCCACTTATACTTCAGTAGGCTGTGCCCTGCCTCCGCACAAAGGGCTTCATATCCCCTGTAGTTAGTCTGGAGCCAGGGCCAGGAGGGTAGGTCATCTGAGCACTTCAAAGTTGTGCCTCTAGCAGCTTCTCCCCACTTCAAAGGCACAACTGTGCATAAATACTGAACCTCAGACACCAACTCTTCAGTTCACTTCTGGACCTGTGGACACTTTGCCAGGGAGAAGGACTGCTGTGCTGCTACAAGGGCTGCCACTCTCCTGGACTGCTGCTCTAAAGAAACTTCTGCCATTTTGTGCTGACCTGCTGCCTGCTGCCCTCTTGCCTGAGGAAGAAGAACTGGACCTGCAACTTCATCTTGAATCCAGGAAAACAGAGTGACTCCAAGGGCTAGTCTACTGGCCTCCAGCTGCAGCAAGTTCCTGACCCTTAAGTGTTGCTCCTCAAGTCCTGGACCCTCAGTGAGGCTCAGCAAGCTTAAATCAAGCTTTTGGGCTCATTGCGACTGTGAACGGGCCCATTCGCACAGAGACCGCATGCTCACACCTCAAATAAGCATGGCCCACCACCAGCCGGTCTCTTCACGCTGCAGCATCGACCACTCACACGGAACTGCCACTGCGAAGCTTCAGCCTGGCCACAGAGGCAATGTGTAAAGTATTTGTGCAACACTTTAAACAGTAATACAGTGAAAACACCACACAGAGGATCTCAAACAAAGCTAGGAAATTCATTGGAGTCCTGGGTCCACACAAGCAGATTGGATTCAGCCTGGCAGCTTACAGCAGTAGAAGAGTCCTAGTGCAGCAACAGGAGGTTGTTGGCAGCAAAGCACTCCTTGGTCAACAAGCAGGTCAGAAGAGCAGACTTTACAGCTGGGCAGTCCCTCTTCCTGGCAGAGTCCACAGGTCCAGAAGAGATCAGAAGGGTTGGGTCTGAGGATCCACTACTTATACCTGGTGCACACGTTGAAGAGGGAGAAGCTTCTACAGCCCTCTCCCTACAGAGGCGTCTGGAATTTCCTGCCTCCCTGCCCTGGCCCTAGCTTCTCTGGGTCTACAAATGACTAGTGTGAAGTCCTTTGTGAGTGTGCTGGGCCTTTGTTATGTGCAACTGTGATAGGTAACAGTCCTCTCCCTCATCCTGGCAGAGATGGCCCATCCTGCCAACACCTATTAACCCTTGGTCTCACTGAGTGGAATACACAAAGACAAACTGTCAGCTACACTTGGTCATGTGACCTAGGATACAGACTGCAACACCAAATGGTTGGGACAAGAAAATGCCAACTTTCTAAAAGTGGCATTTTCAGAATTGTGACTTAAAATCTGACTTTAGCATTAAAAAGGGTTTTAAATTATAATTCTGTAGACACCAAACTTGATATTCGTACCTGCTCCCAATTGAACGTTACCACTTATTAAATGTAATAAGGTAACCCACTGTTACTGAATGAGATTACTTGTATGAACTAAAAACGGAAGTTTAGGCCAGGCAAAAGTTTATTTTGCAGGTTGAACTTGTACTTTTAAAACTGCCCACACAGGCTGCAATGGTAAGCATGGGACATGTTTAGAGGGCTACTTATGTGGGTGGCCCAACTAGTAGCATTTACTTTACAGGCCCTGGGTACAGGCAGTACTACTTACTAGGAACCTATAAGTATATTAAAGGTGCAAATTGGGTGGAAGCGGATGTTAACATGTTTTAGGGAGAGAACAAAAGTACTTTAGCACTGGTTAGCACTGTTACAGTGCACAGAGTACTGAGACCAGCAAAAACAAAGTCAGCAAAAACAGAAGAATTGATGGCAAAAAGTTGGGGGAAACCATGCCAAGGATGTAAGGTACAACAATGTGCTATATTGTTTATACTGCACCAAATATTCTCTGCTGATTCACATTTGATTGTTGATGTGTAAATTAATTTTTCATGCTACCACTATGTCTTAAGTCCTTGTTTGACTTATCGCTTTTATGAGCACTTTTTATGGCGGTGCTAATGCTGACTCAATTTTCTTTTGTAACTATATCCCTTTCATCTGGAAAGGGCTCTATCACCTTCGGACCATGTTCAAGCTATATAAAATTGCATACATGAATAAATAAATAAATGGCATTTGAAAAATGAAGGATGGATGCTTCCCATGAGGGACAACACTATTCTCCATTTCTTATTTCATGTTATTCTTCCTTTTCCAAGGACTGCCTGAAGAGAATCCACACAATTTCTCACCTGAGCAGCTAGCATGAAGTCTACCTGGTCACCTGCATGTAGTCAGTGCAGACCATTGAGGTAAAGATGCCTTGCCAAAATCCAGTCTTGAGAAGAAAGCTTGCCTGATTGGCTGACTACTTGAACTTGTGAGATGTACTGCACTTTGATTGGAAGTGGCCATCTGTCCAACCATACATTTTTCAGACTATTAACAGAAGCTACCCTGAAGGGCTCTACCTTCTTTTCTGAGAAAAACAAAATGGGCAATTCCATAAAAAATTGGGATTACCAAAATGCATAGTTAATTAAAACCATTACACCAAAATACATTTTAAAAACATTGCAATAAGGTATTCACATGCTAAAACGATAAGTGCTTTAAGAAAAAAGATGTTTCAGGTCAGATCAGTAGAAAAAGTGTCTTCAGTGGGGTAGCCACTTCATTTCCTGTGTCGCTTTTACCTGTAGTTGTTTTACACTCACCGACTTGGCCTTGGCCTTCCCCAGAAACAACAGTGCAAATTTAACAACCCTTATGTTCAAACAGGTATTTTGGGGGTTAAGGCCCTGTATGAGTTCTTGTCTAGATGTTCTAACTCAGGCTTGGATAAAAGAGCCTCTTAATAGTGTTTTCCTTTCAGCAAGTAACGCCAGGCAAACAGTGAAAATGTGAACCATTGACTCTACTCCCTCCACAGAGCCTGCATTCGCCCCCTTCGTCTGGCATAGGTAGGATTATAGAACATACGTCCTTTCCTAGCTGCCCTGTTCTCTCCAATGCTTACCCTGCTGCGCCAACTGCTTTACGTTCCTTTCTTTCCTTCATTAAGGCTGGTCAGGCAATCCTATCCCTTCTTTCTCTTTTTGGGGTTCTGATCTTCAATCCCATCCTCTACTCTGCTTGCTCCTTTCCAGCCTACTTTTAGCTTTTCAGTCTTTAGATGAGCAACTTGTATTGAGCAATTGGAAAGAGACGACAGCATCAGCATAGTCACTTAAAAAACAGACCACAAAAACAAGACTAGATAGAGGGAGGTGGGTGGGTCAGTGGAGGTCCCTATTACAAGTGGCCCATTTATTCTTATAGGCACAGTCAGGATTTACTAGGCCCATCAAAGTTATAGGTTCTGCAGGAACTCAGCAGACCTGTCTTGTTTCCACTGAAGCTTTCAGCTGTTCAAAACAGACAGAAACTCTGTGAAAAACTGCTTGGAGAAATGGGGAATTGCCGGGTGAATCAGACCCGAAAATCCTTATTCACCCGTCAATTGCCCATTTCTTAGTGGAAGCTGATGTTTCCATACAGAAACCCACGAACTCTGCACCCCTGTAGTAAACAGAACTGCAGTAACTTTAAAAATGGGGTGTGGACTTACTGACATGGGTTTGGGGAACTCTTAACGAGGTCCTTAAAGTTTATGTATGTATTGGTATTTATATAGCACAGACCAGTGGGGTGCTATACATTGGATGAGGAGATTGGAGACAGTCATAAACATCAAGTGGAGATTACAGAAATACATTTTACACACAGGGAGATTACGGGGCATATTCTCAAGGAGCTATCGCCGAGTTAACGACACTTTATCACAGCCAAAGTTGTGATAAATTCATCGCCCTATTCACAAGCTGGTGTTAACAGCCCATTACACCAGATTACCCACGATAACAGCCGCAAAAAACATCGCCACAGATGACCCGGCAACTATCGCTAATGAGATGCAGAGTAGGCGTACCCGTGCAAAAAGCAGCAAATACACCACTCCGCAACATTCTCAACCACCAGCCAGATCTGCGAAAAGACCACAAAACATGCGATAATGCACGTTAGCAGCAGGAAATTAACACCTGCTCTGACCTGGTGTAAAGTCGGACGGCAGCCTCCACCACAAAAGGGAGCCCAGCCCACAGCCACACCTGAAGACCAAAAGATGCCATGGAGCCACTGAACATGCGGGCCGGACACCCAAGAGGGCCCCAACACCCACTGCCACCACCCCCAGGACCACCCCCACCCCTCCGGACACCCACTGCCCCCCCCCCGGAACAACACTGAGGCAGCGCAGACAAAGACAGCGACCCTCTGAAAATGCACCAACCTCATAGACCCAACTCCAGAGAATGTCATTGCCCACTATATGCCCAAAGGGACAACCCTCCTCCGCATCCTGACCACCATTGCCCACAGGCTGACGGGACCAACACAGCGGACAACCAACATCCCACCGCAGACAAAGCTGCTGGCCGTGCTGCACGTGTTGGCCTCTGTTACCCTCCAACCAACATCCGCCTGAGACGGAGGAGTCACACAGCCAGGCCAATCCAAGTCCCCCACAACGGTCATGGATGACACCATCAGCTTGGTGCCCCACTATCTATACTTCACACACACTGCGCAGGAACAGCCGGAGACCAAGCAAGGCGTGTATGCCACAGCTGGCTTCCCGCATGTGTCAGGGGGAAATTGACTGCACACATGTCCTACTAGTGGCCCCTGGCGACACAGCACACAATAAGCACAACAAAAAGCGCATGTATCCCACCAATGTGCAGGCAATAGTGGACCACTGTGGAATCCCCGCCAACGCCGCCGCCAACCACCCAGGCAGTGTGCATGATACCTGCACCTCCCGACCGTCCATCATCAACCTGTGCCACCAGGATGGCACCCACGGAAATGCACTGCTCGTTGGCCAATACCAAATGCACACACCACACACCTCAACTCCACGATCATGCAACACACAACACAGGAAATGCACACGTCACAAGCTCACATACAACATGCACACCCACCAGACACAGCAGCACAACTCACAGTGGGAACCTGGGCCAGCCATGTACATGAGCCATCAACGGCATGGCACCTCAGACACACAATAGCAGAATGTCGGAAGAGGTGGGGACCAGGCATGTGCGAAGGAGGCAAGGGACCGATGAATGAGAATGTACACAATGCCAAGTGTGGCGTGGATGTGCTGGCCAGACTGCAGTATGCAGACCACACACATATCCATGTCGACACACACCGCTGGTGTTTGGAGTGTAGTGGACACTGGACGCAACCATGTCACCCCAGCCAGTGGGGAAGATCGCGGAAATGTAGCTTGTGACATCCCCCCGTAAGCGTGAGCGGAGTGGGCTGGCCCGGCTTACGCCAGGCCAGTGTAGGGGTGTGAATAAAAGGCAAGTAACTCTGGGCGTGGTCCTCTTCTGGAATGCCCAACGTCTCTGCCAGGGCGACGCCTCTCACCCCGCCACGAGGTCAACGCCGTGAGCGGCGTTGCCAGCGATCCTGTGCGCTTGCTGCACCCCGGGACGCTGGTCCCCGAACCAGTCCTGCCCGCCCCTGCGCACCCAGGCCTCAATGTCCACCTTCCCACACCGGCGTGTGTCGAAGAGGGCCCACCACGTGCCGGTGCAATCTCCAAGCCCGAGACCTGCGACCTTGGCAGCCTTCTCAGACCATCACGGCCTTCAGTACTCCATTCTCGTTGACGTACTCCACCGGCATGCACAGCGGACAAGTAGGTCACACATTTGGAACTGAGTCTTGATTACACCATGGCAGAGCACATCAATCATGGCTGAGTGTATGTCACTATACACCCTTCGATGTGGTGCCAACAGGTCTTAGTGTTACATCATAGCCGCAAGATTCTGTGGGCCCACGCGGACTACTGCTCTCGGCCTAAGAGTAGGTCACAGAATTGGAACTGAACATCGATTATTCAAAGGCAGAGTACGAATCATTGCACGCATGGAGAGGCATAAGAGGATGACTCGTTGCATTTGGGAGGAAAAAAGGATCATCGTTACGGAGGTGATTGAACACTACTGACAACTGCCCTGATGTCACTAACTCTGTGCATCGCGAGCCTATGACACATGTCTGTGGCCCACTGCTGACCGCTGCCTCCGGCCTACACTGCAGTCCAGTAGGTCACAGAGTCTTGATTTGGCAATGCCAGAGTACATATCAGTGTACGGGCATCATCGCAGACTGCATCCCCTTTCAGCCCCTGTGCCACTAAGTCTGTTCCCCGACATTCATGGACACTCTCTGGTCGTACATTAGTGGCGTCTGAGTCTATGGACTAGGGGGTAGTTTTCATCCTCATGCAGCTGATGCCGAATTGGTGGTGGCAACGAGGCAGTCGCTTTCCACTCCTCCATTTGCTGCTTCCGGATGGCTTCTGCCCTCTGCATCATGCCCTGGAGGACACCTTCCACTGTCCCCCACAACCCTCCGCCACATTCACCTTTGACATCGACGGGGACCCGCTCAGTCTGCGTGGCCCTACCTCAGTGGACCGCAAGTCACCGTCCCGTGGCGGTGTGCCTGTGCCTGCCGCTGTGCATCCGGGGCCACCAACTCTGTGCAGCTCAAGTCAGGGACCCTGTCTGAATGAATATTGGATGACCTCTGTGACGGTGGTCTTGGGGTCATCGACGCCATGTGCATGTGGCCCTGCGCTGTCCGCTGCCTCCGGCCTCAACTGCGGACCACCAGGGCTCACACATCATATCGAGTCCTGACCGGCCCGGACGTCACATCACCGCAGGAGGCACACGCCACCATCGCCAGGGCCAACTCCAACCACCATCTGCCAGAGTTGAAACAGTGGTTCTGGCAGACTAACGGAGTTGCTCAGACCTGTTGTGGATGCCATCGTCTGCCTGATCCCCTGATCAGCACTCCAGGTGCCACTGACTCAGTGCACCGCAACCCATGGACCCTTACTGATTGAGTTTTGTGCTGTGGAGAGGTTGCGCAGCAATGTCACCTCCGGCAGTGTGGGAGACCTGGGATGTTGATGAGGAAGTTGATGCAGGTCTAACACACCCACTGCATCTGCATCAGGAATATCCCGAATGGACACAATCCTAGTAATTTTCATCACATGAGCGCGCTCAGCTCTAGTGCCCCAACCTCAGTGCACTGCATCTCACGGACACTTCTGTTTGTATGTTGGGTGACCTCTGTACTTGCTCCGGCTCCCTCCATGTTGCTCAGCAGTTGACTCTGATATGCAGGTGTTTTCTGTTTCCATTGCACTGGTGTCCACTGTTCAAGTTGTTGCCAGCACCAAGCACTCCGTGCGGGCTGGCTTATGCTCACCCCACACACATCCAGCACAGGCGTCACTGTACATGTGGCCCTGCCAATAAAGGGGCCGGGCGCACGTGCCGGTAGCCAGTTCAACATAATATCTGCGTGTGTCCCTGTGGTCTTGTTGTATGCATGAGGGCCCTGGGCCCTATGACATTACAGTGTGCTGTGTACAGCGGGCGCAGACATGTCACAGCAGGCAGCGGGTTAGAGCTTGGACATGTGGCTTTGTCGTCACCCACTCAATTAGTAAGGGGAGTGGACTGGGCCATCGTACGCAGAGCCAACATGGGTGTGTGACTGATATGTGCGTGCCCCTGGGCGTGGCTCTGTAATGGGAATGTGCATCTGCATGTGTCTCTATGGCAGTGTGGGTCTCCTTTGTGGGGTGTAGGTGGTCCCTGAAGGGTAATTGACACCCACGTATGTGATCTAGTTCGCCTTCCATGGGTTCGGACCACACACGCACCTGTTCGGCCACCTCCTTTTGGCGTTCTGACACCTGTAACTGGGGTGCCATGTGTGGGTCGGTGAAGTGTTGTGAGCCAGCCGTGCTTGCGGGTGCTTCATGCTGTGTGGTCTGTTGCAGGGGCTGGGATCTCCTCTGAGTAGCTTGTCTGCCCTGGTCCTGGTGGTGGGTTGCGTGGGATGTCCATGGGCTGTTGTAGGGCGTCAGTGTCGAAGGTGTGGTGGTCGTCTCTGGCATCACTGATGGGTTGTCTGGTCTGACCTGCTGGAGGTGTTGTTTGTCCCTCTGCAATGTGAAGGGGAGATGCATGTTGACATTATGTTGACATTTATGTTGGCGCATTGTTCTTGTAGACATGCAGACTGTGTGACAATGTACATTGTGACTGTTTGGGCAGTGCTGGCAATTTGAGGGGGGACAGTGGACATTTGGACTACATGACTGATGTGAGGTTGTACCCGTATATATGCATCTCACAGTTCCCTGCTCTGTCAAATGTGATTGGCCTGTTTCTGCGCATGGGCGGACCCAGTTGTGTCCCCTGTTCTGCAGTGTCGGTGTTGCACTTTGTGCCACATTGTCATGGGACGTGCTGTGATTGCCATGTGTGTGCTGCAGTGAGCCACGGGGATGGGGGACATGACCCTGGGTAATTGTGGGTGTGCAGTGTGCTACACATCCTTGTGCATGTGTGCCATTGTGCCCATCTCCCCCCATCCCCCCAGTCCCTGTTCGTTACTCACCCTGTTGTTGTTGTGTCAGGTCCTCTCGAGCTGTGTCCGTACTCCCACCTCCTTGCACAGTCTCCACACTGATGACTGGCCTCCATTTCCTCCAGCTCCTCCTGTGGCACAGGACTCCCACCTCCTGTCGCCGTTGCTGACTTCCTGTTGGCAGCGGCTTTGGGCCTGGTTTAGGTTTTCACGTCATGCCAGGGCCTCTTGGCCTCCTCCATCGGCCTCCTCAACACTCCGGCTGCATTAAAGGTGGTCTGATTGTGGGTCAGTTGCTGGTAGCGTTCTGTCACATCCCTGACGCTGGTCTTGTTTTCCTACGGACTGCACCCCGTCTTCCTCTTCTCCTTGGCCTTCCCCGACCCCGTTGGTACTTGCTGGTGGTCTGTGGGGCTTGTGGGGTTCGCGTTGGCCTCTACGCTGGGTCAGGGTGCATCCATGTTGCTACGCACTTTGGATTGTTTCTGGTGTGTTGTTTTTGTTGCTTTTATAGTGCATTTTCCCGCCAGACGCGTGGGATTTGCAGGCCTGCCGCTGGTTTTCGCAGCTTTTTGTATCGCGATTGGCCTCATCGCAGCTTTTTTTGCGTTCATGTTTCGCATTTTTGCGGCGTGGCGTTTTGACGCGTTATCTGGTGACTATCGCATGGTACCGCCGTGTTGTGAATACTTGGTTAACACGGCATAAATTTCCCGCGATATACTGCGATGTTGGAGGTTCCGTTAAGTAACTTTTGCGATGGTTATCACACGTTCTTGAGAATATGCCCCTAAGTGTTTTGCCGAGAATTACACAATGACAGGTCTAGTGCCATGGCCAGGATTTGACTCTGGATCCCCAGGTTCCAAGGGCGGTTGTTCGAGCCACTAGGCCACATCTCCTCTTTTTTATGGTTTTTACGGTACTTTTGACAGTTTTACTCCGAAGTATCCTGCTGAGTTACCAGATAAAAAGTGTTTTTACTGAAGGCAAGAGGCATTCATTTATGAGGCCTTCAATTAATGAGGAATGCTGGACTCTACATTCACCAGCTCTCTGGAAGTGTCGGTAGACCTAGCAGCTGCTTACAGATGAGAGGTCAAAAAAACACCTTACAAGGGATCAGTCAGTAAAGTGTTTTCTGATTCACTTACTGGCAGCATTCTTATCTCTAAATAAGAAAACTCTTTCTTTTTTTCACTGCTCTCAACAAGCAGAGCCAGGTATTAAAAAATTTGCTGAGGGAGCAGGAGTGCCATTGGCTCCTCAACGTTTGGACCACACATAGCTTCATGGTTATGAAATAACAGGCCAGAAGCTATTTTCATGTTCCCCGCTCAGGCATCCTTGGCCTCTGCATATAAATCAGGAGCTGGAGTAAGTTCTGGTGATGGCTGCATGAAGGGAGGGGGGGCGCGCACTCAAACAAAATAAGAAACATATTAATATAAACAGGTGCGTGTTAATATAAACTTAAAATATAAGAAAAAAATTACCTGACAACAGGACCTCCTTCCCCGGACCTCATTGCGCTGCAGCCCGGCCACCAGGAAACTCCCTTGACCAATAATCAGGGTGCTGCTTTCACCAGCATGAGAGCAGCACCCTGATTGGAGGGAACGGACTCACTCGGTGCTCCACAGCGCTCTGGAGGTCTGCACTTACTCAAAGTGTGCATGTGTGGCTGCTCGTCGCAAGACGGCTGGCCAAAAAAACATGCACACTTTGAAAAGTGCACATACAACTCACCCTCCTCCCAGTCTCTACTGCTGTCATTCAGCAGCGGCCCCGCCCCCACCCTGACGCTCGTTCAGGACGGAAGGATGTCAGGATGAAAAATAAAATGGTAATGATGTCTTTTAGTACTTATAGAAGATTCTTAATGTATCTTATATCCCGTTTTCACAACAAAAGTATTTTAATGGTGAATTTTTATGGTATTTCTAAATGAAAATGTCTCTTTTTTGCTGCTATTGAAATGAACCGACAAAAGAGTATTTAAAGTTTTATGTTGTATTATCCGTGTTTGTAAGTGTACTGTTTTGTGTAATACTTTTTTGACCTAAAGTGATCGAAATAAAGTTTTTGAACTGAACATTTTATTTTTCATCTCGGGGGCAATTAAGTTGGGCGACGCTCCTCCACTCCAAAGGAGGAGCCGCTCCTGCCACTGAGTCCTACAACTCTCTCAGCTTGCTGTAAGCTGCAGAGCCAAGGAGAACCAGCCTCTGTTCTGATGAACAGTGCCCTCTTTTAACTGAGCAGTGACCTTCTTTGAAAAAGGTATTAAGATGAAGCATATTTTCTACTGCGGTGGGCAAAAAAACTTTTGAAACAGAGTATTTGACAAACATGACTGCTAACAAACAGCCCAGAAGACTAACCCCAATGCATTGTAAGGGGAATCCCCATGTTAGATGACTGTATGGTTATTACATCATCTTAGATGAGGGGACCACCATTGCAATGGTGACCCTGTCGGCCATTTGGTTTACGGATTAACTGAGTAGTATATTCCTTCTGCCCCTCTCATTGCGCTCTACTGTAAAGTAACAACAAACTACTTCACTGGACGTTTTGGTGACAGGAACAGCAGCAAGGCAAGGGTGGGGCAGCACAGTCCGACGCCCATCTTTCGGCCACTTTGCTTCCAACATACTACTTTTTGTGACAGTCAGCACTGTTATGTGTAATAGTTCAAAATGTACACATCTGCAAAATGCCATGGTCTGCCCTAAAATGCCAAAGGCACTTATAACATGCAATGACTGAAGACGGCTGACCCAAAGCAGAACAATGCTGAAGGTGGCTGACCCTAATTATCTTTCTGTATATTTTGATGGCATGAGCTGTTGCAGAGAGCTGAAGCCATACCTATAAATTCGAGGAAATTCATTCCTGGAAAACTTTTCTCCAGAAAAGTGTGTTTTTCTGCCGAATTGCATTCATTTACCCTGTAACTCAGTCTTTTGGACTGAGGCCTGCTTTGAAACTCCTGGTGCTAGAGATTCGAGGTGTGGAAATACAACTTTTCAATTCCTTCTGGCTCAAACTAATATGAAGGCTTTGCTAAAATTATGCTGGCCTACTCTGCTGTGACTTTGGCAGTGTTGAAATTAGCAGCCAGCACAAGGAGATGTCACCTACTGACAAGTGCCTTGAAGCCCACTCTACCCCTCACATCAATACCCATGATGGACTCTCCTAATGCCTCAATGGTTGTAGAAGTTCATGAACATCTGCTGACAGCTCTGGTATCCGTCACGAGAGACACACATTATGTATATACAGACTTTGAATGCGCTGTGAATTAATTTTGGATTTGGATACAAGCGGTCTCTCCAGCACAAACTCAACCTGGGACGTCATTGTCCATTCATGGTGGCACTCACAGCTGAGTAGGATTATCCCACGTTAGTAATACTGGTTTTGGGCCCTGGGGGATTACAAGCACTGTCCGATTGGCCCAGTTTGGATGAAACTAGGGCCAGCTGGCCTGGCCCCAGACAATATAATGCCCGGCCTTCTGGCATTTGAGAACCACAAACTGGGGAGAGAAGAGCCAAGTAGGTGGTATGGAGGATAGGAACCCTTGACAATGTATATACTACCTTCACTTGAATTCCCTTACTTTTTTGGATATTCTGGCAGCAGTATCTTTTTATAAGTAGATGTGAGGCTTTAGGTATTTTGAATTCAGATTTCCTACTTAAACACTGACACTATGATAAATGCTTCTTTTAGGGTTTGACTACATGGCCAACCCCCATTACCCCAGAGGGGTTAGACATACCCATTTATAGGCTGAGTAAAGACTAGGCATGATAATAACTATTACAGTAGGTCACACCATGTGTATGCATCCCACGATCCTTTTGGGTCTGAACATGATGGTTACAGTGTATTGTTTTGCACCAAAGCTAAAGTCAGAGTTTTGATTTGGCTCGAGTGTGGTTTCACTACTGGAGAATATATGTTGTGAGACAGGGAGTGCACCGGATGGCTGTTGTACGCCAATATGAAGCATCACACGTTTGTATGAGATGCGTTATTAAAGTGAGTGCTGCACCAATGAGTGAAATAACTGGATCACAGCTTGAAGAATGTGAAAAGACACATACTTTGGAGAGGTGTGTGTGTCACGCTTGAAAAGCCACATACTGTGGCACGCTTGTTTTAGGCCATGTATTCTTTTTCTCGCAGGTATAAACTGGATTGGCAAGTACAACGCAGCCTATGCATGCCTTGAGTTAGTTTGCATGCCACAAAAAAACTCTCACGTATATATACGTCACTGGGAGAGTGATAGGAAAATAAACCCACCCTGTCGAAAGCCCAGGATCTAAACAAGCCAATAGCGTAGGGCTGAAACATGCTGGTAAACTAAAGGGCCATAGGACCATT
This sequence comes from Calotriton arnoldi, assembly GCA_963921515.1. NCBI lineage: Eukaryota > Metazoa > Chordata > Amphibia > Caudata > Salamandridae > Calotriton > Calotriton arnoldi. Next base: position 192,567 of record CAWUFW010005638.1, read on the forward strand.
ATATTCTACAATCCCGTTCGTACTTTTATTTTAATCTTTCCCATCCACCCCACTAATAAAGGGAAACCTTAGGAGTGGATGAGGAATTTTTATCTTAATGTTATGCCCCCTTGATAACATTATTAAAAGTGCTCCCTGGAATATGGTTGAGCCCACCCTGACTTTTAGGGGTCAGGGTGAACCCGATGATGAAGTATGCCAATGTTAGAGTGGGTGAGGGTTATTTATAAAAAAGGATTTTTGTCCTTTTTCCCACTTCCTTAGGGAGTGGTGTATAGGTGTGGCACATAACAACCCACGCTTAAGAGTGTCTCTTATTTTAGAGGGGCACTTTGTTGTTTGTTGTACTTGTGCTCTGTGCCAACAAAATTGTTTGGCTATCTCTTTAGCTTATGCTCAGACAGGTGTTTCTCTCCTAACCTCAGTCTTCAGCCACTCCACTTATGATAAAGAGGCACCATGGGCTGGAGTTGGAATGGGCAGTTTCCATTCTCAAAATGTTTATGCGGTCACTTGTGGTTCCGCTGATACCTTTGTAAAGCATTGCAAGCTCCAGCTGCTTGGCTATGGGTCTCTGCGTGGATCCTCAATTCTCAGTTCTGTGACTGTTTAATTTTCTTTCTGTGTTTGATTTCACTAATTCGCATGTGCAGCATCACTCTTGTTTCCTCATGATTTCTTTCCATTCCATGCTTTTTAGGTCCTCCTAGATAAGGAGTGGGATGAGGAAAGGGAGTGAAGTGGTAATGCCTCAAATACTTACTGGCAATCTTCACCAAGTCCTGCCCTTTCCCTTCTGGAGTATTCCTTCCCAACCACCTGCACTGCAAGTGAGTGCTCTTCATAAAGTGTCCCCTTTGCTTCCTATAATTGAACTGTATCCCTCTAAGCCTCTCCAAGGTAAGGGGGGAGCTTATCTTTAAAAAAACATGTTAGCTGTAGGACTAAAAGCTTTTTACTCCAGTGGTGGATCACCTATATAGATAAGGATTATGATCAATGAAAGCAGGGCTCAATGTGATGAAGATTATCATTGAGTAATTCTTTAAAACTAAAGGTGGATGAAGATTCAACCTTTATCTGCTGAAGAAGCCTTTGTATCTACCTAAAGAGATCTGTACAGAAAATGTTGACACCAGGTATGCAATTGAGATAAGAACTGTGGTGGACATCCCATCAGCTATAAATGTGCACTGAACTATTGATTAGATAAGGGGACATCAGATATCTGCCCTAAGCAGTGGGAATTTCGCATAACTTGATGACCCCAAGTCTAATTTTAATTTTGCCAGCGCCGCGCTAGAGCGCAGGAATTGCTCCACCAAACTGGATTCTCGGAAAGAGAATCTCACATCTGAGGCAAGAGATAAGTACAGATTTTGGAGAACCACATGTGCATTTCTAACTAGGGTAAACCTCTACCGAGCATCCAAAGAAACCATGTAGAATAGTGCCATATGAGGATCTTCCACAGAGAATGTATTTTGTGAACTGTTTTGGTACTTGGAGAATGTTCATTATTCGCATTGTTCAGTCTCTCCACAGGGTTGCTGGATACTGCACATTAAATCCTGACACAATCAAGAACATCATCAGAATTTTCAACTAAGATTTGAAACACCCAGTACCCACCAACTACAGCAATGGTTTGTATGTATAAACATAATGAAGTCTAATCTCTCATAAATACGTGAGAGCTACAACACATAAGAAGGTAGGGAATATGCCCCTAGCATTTCAAGAATATTTTTCCATGATTCTCTGCTAGAGTCAGTGTGTACAGCTATTTGATATGCTTTGAGCACTTACAATGATCTTTGCTTATATCTCTACTTTGACATGGTATGAACCCCACTTTTTCATAAAAGTAGAGGTTAAAAAAGTCAAATGTTACCACAATATAGGCCTACATTAACCTTTAGACTAACTCAAACTTGCTGCACCTTCCTAATCCCTAACCCTAATATTTTTTCCCTTAGGCCATGTTGTCTGGTCATTTTTACAGGTAGGGAGGATACTATACTCCTGCACCTTCATTCTACACCAGCCCTTACACTTGCGTTTACTCTAACCCCAACAAAACCCTGAAATTGAACTTAAACTTAGCACTATCCCTTAATCTAACCATAACACTTTCCCAATCCAAACACTAACTCTTACTTCAGGTAGATTATAAAACCTTCTCCCACATCTTCCTCCATTCTAAGACAAACACAGTCCTAAAGTCAACCTTGCTAATTACTTTATCTCATTTCTATTACATCAAGCCTAACCACTAAACCCAGGCTTAAACTCTCTGCAACTCCAGCCCTTGTGCTTGCACAGACACCAGTTTATTAATTGCACAATGTTTTGCAATATATGAACTTTATTTGTCTTTTAACTTGTTTAAGTATTTGAGTTTTTATCTTGCTGCGTTACTGAGGCCCGTTGGTGTACATTATAATCATTGCACCAACTTTGTAATTTGCTGAAGTCTTTGGAGTACTTTGATGGAAATGGGATGAGTTGGGTTGTCTTATTACTCAAGATATATGCCCACTACCATGACTCCACTTAAATAGGCCTTCTGTGTGAGTGTGCAACAGGGGCAGTAGTAAAGTGCCAAAGGCAGGCAAATCTATGCTCACCTCCAGCAAAGACGTGCATGATTTCAGTTTCTGGTGCTTTAAGACCATCTTTGAGTTGATCTAGGGATCAGCTTTGGAATATGTGTCAGTTTTTGTCTCTCCTTTTCCGCAAGTGGTGTCTGCTTATAATAACTACCTTGGGAAAGCAGTGGCCTGTTGTGTATATTGTTTCCAAATTCCTGCACAGTAAACACTGAAAGAATGGGAACCATATTAGAGCTCTCTTGTGTCCCTGAGTATTCCTGTTCTCTCCCTGGCCATCATTGGGAATGATAACATCTACTTACCAAAGATAAAAGAGGCATTAATTCATTCCTGAAACATGGCTTCGTGGCTGGCATTCCCTTATCTTGCTATTATAATTCCAGAAAGATACAAGATTATACATAAGGATCACTCAATCAGTCAGTACTTGTAAAGCGCAGCTTATCACCTGTGAAGGTATCCAGGTACTGGGTTGCTGGGCTTAGTCGAACAGCCAGGTCTTGAGTTTGTTCCTGCAGTCCGTCAGCGAAGGTGATGTTCGAAGGTGGAGGGGGAGGGCGTTCCAGGACTTGGCGAGGTGGGAGAAGGAGCGGCCTCTGCTGTGGCTACAGTTCATGCGTGCTGTCTGTGCGTGGGTGAGGGAGGGGGAGGGAAGGTTTCTGGATGGCTGGTGGAAGTTCAAGCAGTGGTTCATGTATGCTGGTCCTTGGTTGTGGAGGGCTTTGTAGGCGTGTGTCAGTATCTTGAATTGGCATCTTTTCTGGATGGGGAGCACTGGAGGTTCCTCAGGTGTGACATGATGTGGGTCCATTTGGACAGGTTGAGGATCAGTCTGGTCGCTGAGTTCTGTATTATCTGGAGCCTTCTCATGAGTTCAGTGGTGGTTCCTGCGTACAGTGTGTTGCCGTCGTCCAGCCGGCTGGTGATTAAGGCTTGTGTGACTGTTTTTCTTGTGCTGACAGGGAGCCATTTGAAGATTCTCCGGAGCATGTGGAGAGTTTTGAAGCAGGTGGAGGAGACTGCGTTGATCTGTTGTTTCATGGTGAGTTTGCTGTCCAGGATGATGCCGAGTTAGCGGGAGCGGTCAATCTGTGTGGGAGTGGGTCCAAGTTCAGTGGGCCACCAGGTGCCATTCTAGGTGGAGGCGTGGTTGCCAAAGGTCAGCACTTCGGTCTTGTCAGTGTTCAGTTTCAGACAGTTGGCCTTTATCCAGTCTGCAGCATTCTTAATTTAGTTGTGGAAGTTGGTCTTGGTGGTTGTGGGGTCTGCTGAGAGCGAGAGGAGGAGCTGGGTATCGTCAGCGTAGGATATGATGTTGAGATCGTAAGTTCTGAAAATGTCAGCTAGAGGTGTCATGTAGGTGTTGAAGAGGATGGGGCTGAGGAATAAACCTTAAGGGATGCCGCAGATGGTGCTCTTGGGTTCCAAGGTGAAGAGAGGTAGGTGTATTCTCTGCATTTGTCCCATGAGGAATGATGCAAAACATCTCAGTGTGTCTTCCGTGATCCCAATATGGTGCAGTATCTTGATGAATGTGTGGTGGGATACGATGTTGAACGCTGCGGAGAGGTCGAGGAGGATCAGGGCCACCGATTCTCCCCTGTCTAGTAGGGTGCGGATGTCATCCATGGCGGCAATCAGGGCAGGCTCAGTGCTGTGGTTGGTGCAAAAATTGGATTAGGAGGCACCTAGAAGGTTGTTTCTCTCCAGGTGTTCAGTGAGCTGCAGGTTGATGGCCTTCTCCAGGACTTTGGCTGGGAAAGAGAGCAGCGAGATGGGGTGGTATTTCTGTAGTTCGCTCGGGTCGGCTGGGGGTTTTCTTGAGGAGAGGTCTGACTTCAGCATGTTTCCATGTGTCGGGAAAGGTGGCTGTGGCAATGGATGCATTGAGGATGGAGGTGAGCTGGTGGCTGATCTCCTTACTTCCTAGGTGGAAGAGGCAGTGGGTGCAGGGGTTCGTGGGTGCTCCCCAGTGGATGGAGTTCATAATGGCTATGGTGTTCTGTGTGGTGAATTGTTCACATGTGGTGAGATGCTGGTCTGGGAAGGCTTCCATTGTAGTGAGGAGGCTGTGGAGGTTGGTAGGTTGGAGCTCGAAGTTCCTGTAGATGGTGGATATGTTGTTGTGGAAGTGATTTGCTAGAGTGTCGCAGAGTTCTTGTGTAGGAGGAATAGTGTTCTTTGTGACTGATGGGCAGGAGAACTCCCTGAAGAAGGTGAAGAATTCATTGGTGTGGTAAGTGCTTGCCTCGATGCAGTCTGCAAGGGCATCCTTTTTCACGTCTCTGAGTTGGTGGCGGTATTCGTTGAGGGGTGCCTTGAAGGTGGCTCGGTCTGTAGCGTCTTTGCTGGCATGCCATTTTCTCTCCAGTTGTTTGCAACTGCGTTTCATAGTACTGAGTTCTGGTGTGTACCAGCTGGCTTGTTTGGTGGATCTGCAGGTTTTGGCTGGTTTGATGAGGGAGACTAGTTTAGCAGTGTTGGCTGGATTGCTTTTCCAGGTTGGTTGCAGAGTCGGGCTGGGTGGTGTGGAGGGCATCCATCCATTGGGCCTGTGTCATTTTGCTCCAGCTGTGGAAGGAGGTGTTGAGGGGGTTGGTGGTGGTGTGCTGCAATCCTGTGATGGTGAAGTGGAGAATGGAGTGGTCGGTCCAGGTGAGTTTTGTGGCATGGCTGTACTTGTCTCTGTCGCTGGAGGTGAAGATAGGGTTGAGTGTGTGTCCTGCTGTTTGTGTGAGGTCTGTAACCAGCTGGGTGAGGTCAATGTTGTCCATGCATTCCAGGAGGTTGGCAGAGTTAGTGTCTGTGGGGTCGTCCAGGTGGAAGTTTAGGTCTCTGAGGTAGATATAGTGCTTGGTCTCGATCGCAAGTGGGGTGATGAAGTCTGTGATGGTGTCGCAGAGGCTGGTGCGTGGTCCTGGAGGTCTGTAGGCGAGCGTGCATTTGATGGTTATTTTGTCACCAGTGTGGAGTTGAAAATTGATGTGTTTCATTACCGATGTGGTGTCATCTTCGGCGGTGGTGCAGCGAATTGTTTCTTTGTGGATGATGGCGATGCCCCCTCCGTGTTTGTAGGTGCAGTCCTTGTAAGTCATCTTGTAGCCGTTGGGCATTGCAGTGGCGATGTCATGGGGCAGAGGAGGCATTGAGCCAGGTCTCTGTGATGAAGATCACGTTGGGGTGAGGGTGGAGATGGTGTCCCAGACTTTGGTGGTGTGTCTGCAGAGAGATCTGGCATTGATCAGGAGGAATTGGAGTGGTTCCAGGGTAAGCTCGGTCGGCGGAGTGGGAGTGGTGTGGGTTTCTGTGAGGGCAGGAGGTCCTAAATTTCAGGTGCAGAGTCAGCATTGGCAGGGGAACAGTCATGCTGTAGAACAAGGGGATGCAAGGCAACAGTTGTTGCGGCGTCCGGGGTCCATGATGAGGCTGCCCAGTGGGATAGAGTGGTGGTTTTGATTTGCAAGAACAATTTTAACTGAAAAACTGTTACTAAATGGGGCATCCAGTGACAAACCGTATGATCTGTTGCTGTCATGTCATCCTTGGCTTTGTGATTAGCTTTCTGGTGATCTATCATTCCATGGGTCAGTCCACAAGCACACATACAAGATCACTGAAGTTATTGGGCAAACCACACTTCAACAAGGACAGCCATCATTGTGGCTCTTTTTCATTTACATGTTCATAGCTAAAATTGCTGAGGCCCACACTAATAAAGTCCTTTCGGGGTTTTTGAACAACAGCGGTACCTTAGACCACTCCCAGAATGGTTTCCGTCCCGGTCACAGTACCGAGACAGCGCTCTTAGCAGTGAGTGAACACCTGCGGACCATTCTGGATGAGGGACAAACTGCGGCTCTGGTATTGCTTGATCTCAGCGCCGCGTTTGACACGGTCTCCCATCAGATCCTCCTGCGTCGCCTAGAGGAGGCGGGGGTAGTGGGTCTGGCACTGGATTGGTTTCGGTCCTTTCTGTCTGACAGAGCTTTTCAGGTCTCTGCCCCCCCCTTCCTCTCTCATGCCCATTCCATCAAGCAGGGGGTTCCACAGGGCTCGGCGCTTAGCCCTGTTTTGTTTAACCTCTACGTCCAACCCCTGGTGGGAGTGGCGCAGGACCATGGCCTGACCATGGTTTCCTATGCTGATGACACACAGCTGATGGTGGTCCTCTCCGATGACCATTCTCTGGGCGCCATGCAGTTCCGGAACGGGCTAGAAGCAGTCGCACGCTGGATGACCACCAACTGCCTTCAACTTAACGCCAACAAGTCAGAAGTGCTGTTGGTGGGGAACGACAAGGGGCTCTGGAGTACGCAGTGGTGGCCGGCGTCCTTGGGCAGAGCCCCCACTCCTAAGCCGTTGGTAAAGAACCTAGGGATCTGGTTCGACTCTACTCTTGGGTTTCAGGAGCACACCAAAAAGATCGCTGGTACTTGCTTTGGACTCTTACGGGGTCTGAGGCCTATATTGGGTTTCTTTGACCCAGCCACACACCAGCTGATAGCACAGGCGAGTATTTTGTCCAGACTAGACTATGCCAACTCTTTGATGCTAGGCGCCAACAAGGCGGAAGTGAATCGCCTTCAACGAGTCCAGAATGCAGCAGCTAGAGTCCTGCTCAGGCTCCCTAGATCTTGCTCTACGTCGGGTGATTTGCGGCGCCTTCACTGGCTACCCGTTCCCAAGAGGATCGAATTCAAGGCACTTTGTTTGGTCTTCAAAATACTAAAACACTCATCCCCTGAGATTCTATCTAATTTGTTGGTCCCCTATGTTCCTGCACGCCAGCTGCGTTCCGCTGGACAATCTCTGGTCACGGTCCCCCGGATGAAGCGCATCAGAGCGGGAGGCCGGTCCTTTCGCTGTCTTGCCGCTAAATTGTGGAACTCTCTCCCTGTTCAGATTTGCCGCTTAGACTGCCTGTTACCCTTCCGTAGGGCCATCAAAACTTACTTGTTTCCTACAGTCTAGCCCCTGCTCTTTACCGACACTGCTATCAGCGCCGGGACGCCCCTTTGCTGGGGCAGCTGTGCACTATACAAGTTTACCTAACATAACATAACATAACATATCCACTAGTATGCATGAGCTGTTGTTTTTTAACAATGTGGTGATCTTTGTTCTAGCACAGCTGATGGTTGAAACTACTCTTAAAGCTGACCCAGGACTTGATCTAGTTCTTTCCCCAACTGCATTGGTGTTTCTCTAGAAGGCATGTCTATTAACGTGGACTACCTACCATCTAGTTCCTTTTAGCATTTATTTACAGTGTAAGGACAAGCATAGCCATACGCGCCTGGCGTTACCCACGTGATGTTAAGAGAACAGAACATAGCAGGTGTTTTGGAAGAATTGAGGGTACCTTTTGGCACTATTGAAGAGGTAATCCTTTTACTCTTTGCAGAATGTTTATACACATCTTTCCAACATTTTGTTCAAAAGTTATCCATCAAAATTTTCTCTTGAATATTCCCAGAACTATTATTCTTTGGTTTTCGAGAAGTGAAACAATGCTCACTCACCAGATTAAGCAGGAATTGCAGAAATCCTATCAATATCAGTGTTGCACAATATATAAAATCCTCATGACAACAATATATATAGACGATTTGGGGTCAAATAAATTAGCTTTGAAATTGCATAGACAGAGCTTGCAAGGAAATTGCCCTATTTGCAAGCTCACACCCACATTTTGCCCCCGCCTTTTGCTAGGTGTTGCTGGTTATTCGATTCTGTAGTCCACTAGGCCCTACTTACCAGGCCCCAGTGCAAGTGCTTTAACCCTTGAAAGTTTATACTCAATTGGCTAATCCCTGATTGGCATTTTTAACTTACCCATAAGTCCCTAGTACATGGAAAAGAGTGTAGTCAGGGCTAGTAGGTTAGAGGCCACTAGTGGACTGCAGCACTTATTATGCCCTCAATACTGTGAAAAGGTGCAATTACAGCCTGGTCAGGCAGCTCTTAAATTGCCCACTCAACATGGCAAAATAAACCCTTTTGCCAATTTAAAATCTACCTTTTTAATATTCATAAGTGATCGCTAGGGAAGGCCTGAATAGCCCACAAGGCAGGGTGCAAAATATTAAAAAGAAGGACATGTTTGATTTATATTTGTGAAGCCCTGACAATGAAAACTCAAAATTGCCATTTCCGTGTAGCAAGGCTGGTAGTCCCTTTGGGTAACATGGAGTTACACTAGCCCATGCACTTAGTCATCACTTCCATTTGGGACCACCAAACTTGGTAATCCAAGGTATCAAATTAATTGTTACATTAAACCTGACTTGATGCTGAACTGTTAGTTAAAGTAGCTTTTAATACAACGGTGACATTAGAAAGTCACCACTTTCTTGCCCCAAAGTTCTGGTAGCCGTTGATGATTAACTGCAGCAACTGTCACCTGGGACAGCCTGCTGCCCTCCTGCTAGGAGATGTGAAGCGTTCCCAGGAAAGAGAACAAAGGATATGCTTGAGGGAGGAGGTGTGACCTCCTCCTGACAGGATAGCCAAATGGCAGCAGCCACAGATGACCCACCTTGAAAGGGGCTGCAATCTCTAAGAGGCAAATGTGAGTCACAATTTAGATTGTTTGCTCCTTTGTTTAGGTATACAGGCTGGCATCTCTTTCAGAGCAGGCAAACCTGTTGCAGAACTGGTTTTCCAGGAGGGGTGGCTCATTATAAAGGACAAGCCTCAGGGTGTGCCCAAGCCTCTGACCCAGGGAAGAAGGGTCCCTACATTGTGGATTTGGGCAGAGAGATGCAATATGGGATTGTTTAGTGCCAACCCCACAGGAAATGATGTAAGATTGGGTATGCTTGCCCTGTGGGAATTGTATGCCCATTGGTTAGGGAGTCTTCTCAACCCACTAACTTGAAATTGGCATAAAAGTGGCACTCTTGGCTACCAGTATCAGAGCACTGTTGGAACTGAAAAGAACAGAAGAATGACTGCACCTGCCGAAGTTGTGGACCTCAGAAAGAAGGTCTGCCCCTAGGAAGACTGCCCCTGCTGCACCTATTGAACTAAGACAGGAGTTTAGAAAGAGAAGGGCGGCTCCTGCTGTTGAACGTGCTGTGTGAGACCCCCAAGGGCTGATCCTGCTCTCACTTGTGCCAAGGACCAGTGAGCGGACTCCAAGGGCTAATTGGCTAGCCTCCTGTAAAACTTCAGGGACATAAAAGCTCAAGAGACCTGCACCTGCAAAGTGCCCAGCTGAAAAGAAGCTACTGAACTTGAATGGACTCCACTGGTATAGCCATGAGATCATGAGCTAACCCCCCAAGAGGTGCCTCACAGGTCCTGGACCTTTGGCTGGTGCTAGAGTGTATTCTTTCATTTCATTGAACTGTAACCTGGAAGCCAAAGACAAAAGATAAAGATTTTTGGGCACAGAGGCCAAAGCTCATAGACTACTGCTACTTGCCAGTTTGTAGGTAGCCTCAAACGTCGTTGAGAACTGAGACTCCTCCGGACCACTAGACTTCGCCTTTCTGTTGATGTTAATCTCAGCATCAGCTTCAAACAGCAGAGGACCCCGCCAATCTCACCGTCAACAAGAAAAAGATCTAGAAAAGTTTCTAAATGTGAAGGTAAAATCTTAGCAGGCACCCGCATCCAACCCCGACTTCCATTGCGGTCAGCATGAAACTTTGACTTCACCCCAGAACCTCACGTTTGAGGCTCATAGACTACCGCCAAGAGTGAAAAGCAGTGATTTACAAACATTTTAAACTTTTTAGAGTGAATTATGAAAAGCTTGCAAAAATCATAACTTCGATTCCATTTAACTAATTTTTGCCTATTTAAAGATAAAAATATGCACTATTTTTTTATAAATTGGAGTGGGATTTTTATTATATTGTGTTTTTTACTTATTGACTGTTTTGGTACTGGTAAATGCTTTACACTTTTTTCCTTTGAGTAAAGCCTGAATACTCCAGGCCATACTTGCCTAGAACTGAGCTAAAGTTTGATTTGAACAACCCTAAATGGACCTCACACGGAATAGTGACATTATTACTCAGTGAGGTTTCCCAACTGCCCAACCTAATAATGCACTTTCTCACAGAGCTGAACCTACCTCCTTCACCAACTCTTTGCCACTCTCACACCTTTTCTGTCCCCTGCATATTCAGGGGAAATATTCCATTGTTATCAGACTTTCTGTGATGAGTCATCCCCCTTTTTGATCAAGAAAATTAGTAATGTATACTCTAGTATTAAGAACCAACATCCAAGTTTCCCATATTAGGCAGCAATTTGCTGTGGTTCATGGGTTTAGCCTCATCCAAGATGAGCGGGACGAGGAAGAATTGATTCTTTATGCTACATTCAATATATTAGACCGCTAGAATTTAAGTACTCAATTAGCTGAGACTAACAATAACAGAGGTGCCCTGCGGTGGTTCACTTCTTTGTTAGATGGCTGTTTGCGTACTCTTTCTCTCCCATGTTTCATTTAAAGAACGTGGCCATTCAGTGTGAGGTTCACAAGGGGTTTATAATATGTATTAAACTCATTTTGTGATTTGGTAAAGGGTTACAGATTCAGAAAATGAGATTAGATATGGATACCGAGTTGCAATTTGGAAGGGTGTGTTTTAGGTCATCCATCCAGAGTGCGCTTTGATATGCAATGTATCAATGGTTGTTTGCGACCGCGATTCTGGTCGCTAGCCATTTTACAGTTGCCACCTCCTCAAAGTAGGCGGTAACCTATTTGCAAAGGAGAAGTCCTTTTGAGACCGCTCCTAATTTGTGAATGTTGGAAAAAGTTGTATCTTGGCAAAGGAAAATAAGTGTAAAGCATTTATAAGATTGCCAAATCTTAAACAATCTTTTAAAAAAAACTTTTTTATAAAGCCCACATTTTTTAAACTCATCCCTGTTTCATTTAAAGAAAACTGGCTGCATTTTTTTAAAAAAGTTTACTTTATCAAGAGGCAATCTCAGCTATGGTGTACTGCTAGCCCTAGCAATCAAAATGAGTTGCAATGTGCGTATTAATGAGGTAGGTTGAATTGTGACCCACTCCAAATCCTTATTTTGCAAACCGACCTATTAGTACAGAGGTTGGTTCACAAAATCTAATTTCACTTGCAAAATCTCTGTGCACAATTTGCGACAGGTTCCTGCAAATTAAATGTTAGTACATTTGGCCCTTGGTCTTTAGGTCTTTTAGCTATTTCGCTCTCTCTTTTTGCAAATGAAACCCAGTTGATTGTGCAGCTGCATCAACATGCTCCAAGGTTATCCTTGCATCTATATGATTGCCATTCCACAGTGGCTAAGGTATAATTTCCATGTATTAAGCTCCAATAAAAACAGAGTTACTTGTTATTGGGAAATAAAACTTTAGTGGGCAGGGTCTCTCTGGCCATCCTCATGGGTGACCTTCAGACTCCAGGTCCCAAGATGAAATCCTTGTAAATGTTTCTGGACAAGATCTATTTGTCAATGTTCATATTAATGCAGTGACTACCTCTTGCTTTTATTTGCTGAAATTACAAAAGGAAATATTGCCTTTCCATCCTAAAAACCATCACACCAAGGTTGATTCATCATGCAGTCTATCGAGGTTAGAATAATGTAATACTCTTTACCTTGGCCTTTCTTCAGATGCCCTAGCCAACCTACAGCAAGTGCAGCGCTCTTCAGTTTGCACAGTTATGAAGCTGGCGAAATGTGACCATTTTTCAGGTCACCCATGAGCTTTGTACTTGGTCCCGATTTACCAAAGAAACTTATTTCAAAATTTGCACTGTGTTTATAAACTCTTTCATAGACAAGTTTCCATATTGTTTGGCTGCTCCATACTCCCATTATAAGACTTGTAGATCTCAACATTCTGGGGCCTGTCTTCTATTCCATCTCCCACCTATATACCAAACAAGCTGCGAGTGGAGGGCCCTCAGACTCCTAGGGCCTAGGTGAGGAATATATTACCATTACAGCTCTAGAAGACTAAAGACCACTTGGTAGTCAGAAGAACCACAAATAATTTTTTGTTCTGTTATTTCTTTGACAGCCTTTCCTTTCCTTTCCTTACCTTTCCTTTCCTTTCCTTTCCCAGGTTTACTTGTAAGGTTTTCTCATCTGTGCCCAAGCGCCAAGAGGTGACTCAATGGTGAAAGTTTACTCTTTACACATTTCCAATCAAATCACATCAAATCATATTAAGCAGGTTGTTCTTCTGGACACCTTTGGGTTAGTTTAGAGTGTGCAGTGCGATCCTACAGAAATTCAGCATCTAAAAGATCTAGAATCAGACAAACCGTATCTGTTGGCTTACATAAATCCACGCAGTGAAACAGAGCAGGGCATATATGCAGCCAGCTGGCATGGCAGGCCAAAGTAGCAAGAGAAATTTGGTACATTTTATATTACGCATTGTCACTTGTTTTTTCTAACTATCCCCGCATATGTCTCTACTCAGCCCGAGGGCATGTAAGCAAATTTTTGGGTTTGTCCCCTCAGTTTCTTATCTGGGTGGCATGGTTTTTCTGGTATCATTTTCAGAGTAGTGCCCTGCTCCACCAGGTGTGTGTGTCTGGGCGCGCGCATGTATGTGTGTGTGCGCGTGTGTGAGCACCCCCTGAGTGTCATGAAGGCATTACAAGGTCAGGCTTTGACTATTTAAAGCTTGTGTGACTCTCATCTCTACTTCTTAAAGCCATCTCTTTGGAGCTGTCTTGTTTACCATTTACTCACATCCCCTTTCTTTTTAATGCCACGTTTCGATTTGAGTGCTACGCGAAAGGGTCTGGCTCACTAGCCTTAACAAACCAGGCTCTACTGACAGGTTTCGCACTAGGAGGGGAAATTGGTTTAGTCAGGGTTAGTTGTGGGTATTCTCACCATTGTTTTGAATTGAGACCGCTGTGGTGATCAACAAAACTGAAAGCATTTATAAAGGGCCACGACTGAGAGGTTTGGATCCGAGGCAGGGCGAGTTTCTCAGAGCCTGTCAGTTGGTCAAAACAGGTGATAAGAATACATGGAAATTCAATCCTTAGCCTCTGCAGAGCCCACAGAGCAATGGCCACGTTTGCCCACTGCAGCTGTGATTCTATGCAAATGAGTGTGAAGGAGGTACACAGTTGTCACAATATTGATAGGGTGGAAGTAAAAGACAATGCAGTGCTTACAGCTGAGTGGGTGCGTTGTGTGTTTGTGGGGTGCTGAAGTGAAGGAGATGCGAAGAAGTACAAAAGGAGAGAGTGAAAAGAGGGTTCTGAAGAGGAAAGAGATGAGATATGCAGATGGTGGATTGTAAAAAGTTGTTAGGAGAAAGAGAGTGTAAGTGTCTAATATGGACTGCAGAGGAAAGTGGTGTGAAGCGAAGAAAAGGAGTGACTGAGGCACTTTCAAGACACACAACCCCTTCCACAGAACTTACAAATGTTTAATTCACAGTCTTAATATTTCAGAATTGAAGCATTTGCAATATTAATTATTTAAAACAAAATCATTGTTGTTACTCATTTATTATAAACACCTAACAACCATTGGCAAAGCTTTAGTAGCATGTCTGTTGTGTTTTATATATATTTTTATTCACTAAAAAAACCATAGGTTTCCGGGATGTTATAGTTAGAAATTAGCATTTAAAAAACCTTTGAAATTCACTGAAAAAACCACAAGTTTCAGGGACGTTATAGTTAGTTGGACATTTCACTCGTACAAAACCAGAGAAATTTGGCCGTTATAGTTAGTTGAGCTAACTATAACTTGCGCCCGCAATGCACTGCTGATGACATCACATATTACATCACTCATGACATGGTCAGTGACATCACTGATGACATCACTGATGACATCTCAAATGACATCAATGATGACATCACTGATGACATCATCCAGTGACTGTGTGTTTCTGTAAAGTTTAAATATGTTTTATATAAATATAGGCCAAGGTGTATTGAAGAATGAGTGGGTGTATGACTGTCTGAATGGATGATTTAGTAGGTGCGTGACTGACTCTATAAGTGAGTGATTAAACTTATCTAACTGAATGCATGGGTTAGTGACTAAACTGTGTGAATGTCTGTATCAGCCTGTCTGTTGGTGTGTAGGCAGCTGCATGGGTTGGTGAGTAGCTACATGAGTGTCTATATGGGTTATTGATTGATTGTCTGAGTATCTGTATGAGTGCCTGAGTGTCTGTGTGGGTGGCTGGGGTGTGTGTGACTCACTGCATGGATGTGTGAGTGGGTGATTCACTGGGTGTATGAGTTCAAGAGTGCGTCTGTGAGGGGCTGTATGGGTGGGTGAGTGTGTGTATGGCTGTGTTGGTGAGTGAATGGATGTCTCAGTGGTACATGTGTGAGTAACTACATATGTGAAAGGCAGTATATGTGAGTTTTGGAGTATATAAATGACTATATGTGAGAGTAAGTGATTGTGAAAGTGGCTGTGTGGATGAGTGTGTGCTTGTGTCAGTGATTGTATAAGAGAGTAAGTATGTGTTAGTATCTGTATGAATAAGTGAGGTGGTGTGTGTATAACTGTATAGGTGAGTAAATGGGAGTGTGATTGATTCTTTGCATGACTGATTAGCTGTGTGAGTAACTCTATGGGTGAGTGGCGGTGTGTGAGTGTCTGTATGGGTGCATGAATGCATATGATAGTGGCTGTATTCATGAGTGACTGCATGTATGAATGACTGTATGGGTGAGTGAGTGGATGTGTGTGTGTAGACCTAGGAATCAGTGAGTGGGTATGTAGTAATTGGTATTGGTGGGTCTATGGTTTCAAGAATGGTAGTCTGTATTTTAGAGTGGGTGTATCAAAGGTTATATTAGGGTGTGAGGAGGTGCATCAGATTATCACGTGGATGATGTCATCAGTGATGCCATCATTGATGTCACTGACCATGTCTTGAGTGATGTAATATGTGATGTCATCAGCAGTGCATTGAGGGGGCGCGAGTTATACTTAGCTCAACTAACTATAACGGACGAATTTCTCTGGTTTTGTACGAGTGAAATGTCCAACTAACTATAACGTCCCTGAAACCTGTGGTTTTTTCAGTGAATTTCAAAGGTTTTTTAAATACTAATTTCTAACTATAACGTCCCTGAAACCTATGGTTTTTTCAGTGAATTTCAAAGGTTTTTTAAATGCTGATTTCTAACTATAACGTCCCTGAAACCTATGGTTTTTTCAGTGAATTTCAAAGGTTTTTTAAATGCTAATTTCTAACTATGCCTACATAGGTAGGACATGTGCAGAAAGAGGAAGAAAGGCGCAGAAAGAAGCAAGAGAAGTGCAGAAAGAGGAAGAAAGGTGCAGAAAGAAGCAAGAGAAATGCAGAAAGAGGCAACAGAAGTCCAGAAAGAGGAAGAAAGGTAAAGAAAGAAGCAAGAGATGTGCAGAAAGAACCAACAGAGGTGCAGAAAGAGGCCTACTTTGACTGTACCTTACAACAGACTCATACAAAGTACCATAATCACTAATCCTTCTCCGAAGATGTCTTAAACCTCACTTTTCTCTTGAAGGTTCACTATTAATCGACTGCTCAGAATGTTAGGCCTAACAAATATAAAACAGCAATCCTAAGCATATCACTGTTGTAAGTCTGACCAAGTTCGTGAAGGAATGCATGCGTGTCTATGCTTTTACCTAGTGACATGTTAAATGAAAATAAACATACAAACCCTTGAATACCTGTGTTTCAAACAGCATACTCTGTAAATTTGTGTAAAAAAGGTGTATGCATTTCTTTCTGCTCACAATACAGGACACATGGGTATTCAATAGTATATTTGAGGGGCTCTATAACACATATATACATAAGACATGTCTGCCTGTGCAACCGAATGACAGAGCAGAACTAAGAAGATTTGACCACCTATAAGAGAAGCTACCCACTTTTTAAGCTACCATCTTCAGATGCATAACACATGTGAGAATACATGTGCAAGTGGACATATACCTCAGTCACGAGAGCACGCAGACCATTAAACTTGACAGCTTGCACTTCCCATTTGAATATAGAAACAGGCGAGAGAAGTACAGAAAGAAGCAAGAGAATTGCAGAAAAAACAAGAGGTGCAAAAAGAGTAAGAAATGTGCAGAAAGAGGCAAGAGAAGTGCAGAAAGAGGCAAGAGAAGTGTAGAAAGAGGCAAGAGAAGTGAAGAAAGAGGCAAGAGAGGAGCAGAAAGAGGCAAGAGAGGAGCATAAAGAGGTAAGTGAGGTGCAGAAAGAGGCAAGAGAAGTGCAGAAAGAGGCAAGAGAAGTGCAGAAAGAGGCAAGAGAGGTACATAAAGAAGCAACAGAGGTGCAGAAGGAGACAAGAGAACTGCAGAAAGAGGCAAGAGAGTTGCAGAAACAGGCAAGAGAGGTGCAGAAAAAGGGAACAGGGGTGCAAAAAGAGGCAAGAAAGGTGCAGAAAGAGGGAAGAAGGGTGCAGAAAGAGGCAAGAGGGGTGCAGAAAGAAGCAACAGAAGTGCAGAAAGAGGCAACAGAAGTGCAGAAAGAAGCAACAGAGGTGCAGAAAGAGGGAAGAGGGGTGCAGAAAGAGGCAAAAGGGGTACAGAAAGAAGCAAGAGCAGTGCAGAAAGAACCAAAAGAGGTGCTGAAGGAGGCAAGAGGGGTGTCAAAAGAGGCAAGAGGGGTGCCAAACTTTTCAAGAGAGGTGCAGAAAGAAGCAAGAGCAGTGCAGAAAGAACCAACAGAGGTGCAGAAACAGACAATAGGGGTGCAGAAAGAGGCAAGAGAAGTTCAGAAATAAGCAACAGAGATGCAGAAGGAGGCAAGAGAACTGAAGAAAGAGGCAAGAGAGTTGCAGAAAGAGGCAAGACAGGTGCACAAAGAGGGAAGAAGAGTGCGGCAAGAGGGGTGCAGAAAGAAGCAAGAGAGGTGTAGAAAGAAGCAAGAGAAGTGCAGAAAGAAGCAACAGAGGTGCAGAAAGAGGCAAGAGGGGTGCAGAAAGAGGCAAGAGAAGTGCAGAAGGAAGCAACAGAGGTGCAGAAAAAGGTAAGAAAAGTGCAGAAAGAGGCAAGAGAGTTACATAAACAGGCAAAAGAGGTGCAGAAAGAGGGAACAGGGGTGCAGACAGAGGCAAGAGAGGTGCAGAAAGAACCAACAGAGGTACAGAAAGAGGCAAGAGGGGTGCAGAAAGAGGCAAGAGGGGTGCAGAAAGAGGCAAGAGAGGTGCAGAAGAAAGCAAATGAGGTGCAGAAAGAGGTAAGAGAGCTGCAGAAAGAACCAACAGAGGTGCAGAAGGAGGCAAGAGGGGTGCAGAAAGAGGCCAGAGAAGTGCAGAAAGAAGCAACAGAGGTGAAAAAAGAGGCAAGAGAGGTGCAGAAAGAGGCAAGAGGGGTGCAGAAAGAGGCAGAAGGGGTGCAGAAAGAAGCAACAGAGGTGCAGAAGGAGACAAGAGAACTGCAGAAACAGGCAAGAGAGGTGCAGAATAAGGTAACAGGAGTACAGAAAGAAGCAAGAGAGGTACAGAAAGAGGGAAGAGGGGTGCAGAAAGAGGCAAGAGGAGTGCAGAAAGAAGCAACAGAAGTGCAGAAAGAAGCAACAGGGGTGCAGAAAGAGGCAAGAGGGGTGCAGAAAGAGGCAAGAGAAGTGCGGAAAGTAGGCAACAGAGGTGAAAAAAGAGGCAAGAGAGGTGCAGAAAGGGGGAAGAGGTGTGCAGAAAGAAGCAAGAGAGGTGCAGAAAGAAGCAAGAGAAGTGCAGAAAGAAGCAACAGAGGTGCAGAAAGAGGCAAGAGGGGTGCAGAAAGAGGGGAGGGGGATGCAGAAAGAGGCAAAAGGGGTGCAGAAAGAAGTGAGAGGTGCAGAAAGAAACAAAAGAAGTGCAGAAAGAAGGAACACAGGTGCAGAAAGAGGCAAGAGGGGTGCGGGAAGAGGGGTGTAAAAGAGGCAAGAGGGGTGCAGAAAGAAGCAAGAGAGGTGCAGAAAGAAGCAAGAGAGATGCAGCAGAAAGAAGCAACAGACATGCAGAAAGGAGAAGCAACAGATATGCAGAAAGGGGGAAGAGGGGTGGAGAAAGAAGCAAGAGAGGTGCAGAAAGAAACAAAAGAAGTGCAGAAAGAAGGAACAGATGTACTGAAAGAGGCAGGAGGAGTGCAGAAAGAGGGAAGAGGGGTGCATAAAGAGGCAAGAGAGGTGCAGAAAGAGGCAAGAGGGGTGCACGAAAGTAGAAGAGATGTGCAGAAAGAGGCAAGAGAAGTGCAGAAAAAGAAAGAAAGGTGCAGAAAGAAGCAACAGAAATGCAGAAAGAGGCAAGAGAGGCGCAGAATGAAGCAAGAGTGGCTTGCACACCATTAGTACCAATTTTACACCCACATTTAGCAATAAGTAACAGGTGACCATTCTAGGTTTACAAAGGACCTTCCACCATGCTGTAACACTTGTCACTGCACTTTTGGTAACGTTTGAGCCGTTTGAGCTAGAAACAAGGCTTTTTTTGTTCAAATCTGCAGATTAGGCAGCAGATGATGGATTATGTGGCTAATGCGGAAAATGTATAATTGTGTGAAAGTCTGTGCAACCAAACAGTCGCATAATTCCAGTGGCCCTGCTCATACCTCTGACTAGGTCCAGAAGTGATCCTCAGTGATTCCTTTTTTTTTTGTCTCATTGAGTTCATAGTTTAGCTTCTATGGAAACGAGGAAGACTAAAACTGAGGTTACCACTCCACAACACAGACTACCATACCACATAATTACTTTCCATAACACATAATCCCACTCTACATAATTCCTATACACTAAATACCACATACTTTCTGTCCACATAATTTCACTTCACAACATACCACAGAATTCCACTACACACAACGTACATCCACTCCACTCCACTCCAGCTTAAGACATGGCTGTTCACCTTGGCTTATAACTAGATGTCTCCCTGTTTGATCTCTCTCTGTTTCAGATTTTCAGCGCCAAGAGACCGGTCGGTGAACGTGCACTCCTATAAATACCCATGTAACATAACATAACTTTTACATTTACAATGCCAATAGCTCTAACTCTCGCAAATGCAAAACCTATTACATTGCAAATGCTTCTTTATCTAGTAGACACGTTTACAGAGTGGTGGAGAAAGCGTGCTGGGCCTCCAAACAGCGCTCAGGAATTTCGCTGCGTAGGACTTACAGGAGGTGAACACACGAGATGAGAGAGGCATTATTGTAAAAGCAAACATTCATAGGGTTTTAATCCCACACAGGATAAAGGACAGCGATGACAGAAATAATCATTCTTTCACTAGGTGATGTTGTAGATCCTTTTATTCATTATTTCCTACACAACAGCCAATGCGTTTCACCCTTGCGGGCTTCTTCAGGGCAAGTAAGTGGTCCACAAAGTCGAGAAAGGGGATTCCACAGGGTATTAGCCCAAATCGGTCGACACTTTCTTAAATATTATTTCCGATCACAGAATCTGAAAAGGGATATTTATTGTGTAAAGATCCGTAGTCACTGTCCCAGTTTCGAGAGGTGGGCATTGTTTATTAGCAAGTGTACGGAGCATTATTGAATTCATTGTGATTTACTTTGAACAAACACTGGTAGTTGGTGCAGCAAGATATACCCTGCCACCGTGCCTCTATGTATTAAACTTACAGGAGGTACCAGGAGGGCTTCTTGGCCCCCAAAGTCCCTCAGAAGTAAAGTGGACTTCATCCCCCAACCCATAGTGTGCCAGGAGGCGCGTTTGCAGAGTGGTGGAGAAATGGGGGCGTGGCCTCCGAAGACCTCTTAGCAATCCCACTGTGTGGGACTTACTGGAGGTAACAGGTATATATATATGGATGCAATAACCGAAAGCTCAGAGAGGCACTCTTAATTACATAGGTCATGCCTGCTGGAACAGTTTCCTCTTTACACTTCTTTAGCCACACCCTTTTTAGAGACCCCTCACTTTTTTCATCCCACTTAAAGCTCTGGATGTAAGTATAGCTTATGAGAGGCATATTTTGTGCCTATTTTTGCAAATGATCTTCGGGGCTTTAAAAATTGCCAATTTTTCAATCCAGGATTAGTGTGCCATAATAGGGAACTATCATCAGCAGAGACGATTCTTCTCAACATGTAAATGACGAGTCAGACCTCATTTATCAGTGTCTATTCTGAATTTACTCTCTCCTCTTTCAACACGAATTATTGTGCAAATGGTGGTTCAACCCAAAAACTCTACTATATTCCTGAAATCGTCATCACTATTGTAAATGTAAAGGTGCAATATTTCATATTCTTACAATGTATATAGTAAGCTAATGTGCTAATGCAGCAGATAGGATTGCTCAGTGAGCTGAACGCCACTGAAGATAAGCCTGTTGTTTCTATATTGTGGGTTTGAATTCCAGCAAGGAACCCACCAGAGGTGGAAAACTGATTATCATAAATTGGGCGATAGTGACATGTTTCTTACAGCACTTAGGCCCTGATTCAAGTAGGAGACTATAACCAGGGCCACTGGAATTATGCAATTGTGTGGCCGCAGCGATTTTCGCATAATTATAGATTTGCCGCATTTGCCACATAATCTATCATGTGCTGCATAATGTGCGGATTTTAACACAAAAAAAAATGCTAGCTCAAACGGTTCAAAAGTTAATAAAATGCAGTGACGCCATGCGCTGTAAGGCCCTTTGCAAAACTGGACTGGTCACCTTTCTGTTGCTTATTGCTATATTTTAGTGTTAAACTGGTACTAATGAGGTGTAACCAATGCCCAGACATTGTTACTAAGTTTCAAAATGACTAAATAATTAAGTACTATTATTACAAAATGTGCCGCATAATTTACTCAAACCTGCTACCTAATTTGGTGCTCTCCTGCCGCATAATTCCAGTGGCCCTGACTAATAACCCAGTGCAATAACACCAGATGGAATTCCACCACCCGTAATTTCGAATTTATCCGGGTCTGAAATTATCGGGTCTGCAAACCCTGGACTGTATAATTCCAGGCCCGGAGACACCGTACCCTGTTTCAACCTGCTGAAGCAGGGGCTGCGCGCGAGACCACTGCGGACTCCCACCTGACACGTGCGACACCACAGCGGATGCTCCCCTCAGTTAGTCGGAAGTCAGCACTGATACCCACACACCACGCTACCCACTAACCTGCACTGGCTTTCCCGCTAGAAAAGGTTGGAGATTTTCCACTTGACATCGGGGAAAATCATACAGAAAAGGTCCTGAAAATTCCAGGTCCGTGCATTTATTGCCCGGTCCCCATTCCGGCAACAAAAATCATAATATTCAGTGTCTGATGCGGATATATTTATGTATGAGTATTAAATTGCATTTTTTCTTTAAAAGATTCGAATTGCTCAGAGGCATAGCTTTCAAGTGGTCCATTGAAGTGTGTATGTAACATATTCAGCCAGTCCAAACATTGTAGTCAAAAGAACTTGCTTTCTGTGAGCTGGGGTTTCACTATTCACATTTTAAGTAAAGGTGTACTGATCATTCCGTGATTAGTAAGGATAGCATAAAAGTGCAAATAAAAATATTTGTTTTTAAATTAAAAGTCCTGATGGCCAATGAGCCTCAGCTGGCTGAAGATGTCACGCACTGGACACTGGGGGCCATATGTACAGTGAAATGGTGAAGAGAGGCGTTAGCCTTCCTGGCTTAACGCATCTCTCCGCCACTTCTGAAACGCAAGGCTGCACCATATTTACAAGACTGTGGTTCAGCCTTGCGTTTCCCCCTGCGATGGCGCTCAGTTTAGCAATTTAGCTCCAACGCAGGCACCCTTGCACCATGGTGCAAGGGTGTGAAGGTGCAAGGGTGTCTGCGTGCAGGGGAGGATTGTTTAAGTGTAGGAAGGTGTCCCTTCCTGCACATAAACAATCCTAAAATGCCATTCTGTCACTTTCATGTGGGCTGCTTCATGCAGCACACATAAAAGGGACTAAATGGAATTTTTTAAAAAGTTTGTTTATGTACAGGAAGGGACACCTTCCTACACATAAACAAACAACAGCATTTTGCTTTTTCCATGTGTGCTGCACAAGGTAGCACACATGGAAAAAGCAAAAACGAGGAGAAATAATGCATTTCTCCTTGTTTCGCCTGCTTAAGACCAGGTTTTCCCTGGTCTTAATTTTGGCGCTGCCTCCTATGTACGCCACCCTTGTACATAGGGGGCAGCATCAAAATAAATGGGTTTTGTGGTGGAACGCCCACTGTAACACCCACGGCCCACACCTTTCACGCTAACCATAGCGTGAAAGGGGGCCTTATGTACAAGGCAGCGTTAAGCCACATTAAGTGGCTTAAACCTGCCTTGTACATAAGGCGCAGCCCCTACCGCCACCACAACGTCACTATAGGCGATATTGTGGTGGTGATAGGGGCTTGTACATATGCCCCTAAGTAGTTCAAGAATTTGCAGCAAGACATGAGCGTCAAGTTACACGTAGCTGATGCTTGTCATCAGTTAAGGGCATGGTTTGCAAGCAATTAAGAAAAAAAATCTCAATTTTGTAAATTAATTTTAGGTACGGAAAGTGAGCTACAGTCTCGGCCTCCAATAAATAATATGATGCAGAACACGATTTCATTTTTAGGTCGAGCATTCGAGACCTCTTGTATATAATTTAGTATGTACTTATATGTGTATGTACTTTGTGGGCTCTGGAGATCAGCCCTAGGACTTGTCTGCTTCCGCTTAGGGACTTTTGTTTTCTGTTCAACTGCCTCTATTTAACTGTCTTGACAGAAAATGACCAGTAGAGGTCAGTAAAATACCAGAATTGCTTTCTGCTTGTTCAACTGCCTCTATTTAACTGTCTTGATAGAAAACGACCAGCAGAGGTCAGTGAAATACCAGAATCACTTTAGCATTCTCTAGATTCCAGTCCATAGAAATTGTCTTTCACGAGCACCCGTAGACAATAATATTTTTTTTAAATCTTGTATTTTCAGTGATATGACCACCGAAGGCCCTGATTTTATATTAAAAACAGAGCTTTGGTCTATACCATTTCCCGCTGAAAGGCACTATTTCTCTCCATGTGTTCCCATACCTGGCGTGTCACGCAGTTTGGTGCTTACTTTCCCTCCATGTTAAAGAACAGTAGATGTTTCAGCACCCAGGCTAATGTGCTGCATAGCTAAATACATATAAGGTCCCAAAGGAGAGACCTATTGCATTGCAAATGCTTGTTTATTGAAGCATTCCTGGTGTGCTACGTCGACACTGAACGCATAACATTTCACTTCACCAGCAAAATTCTGAGGTAGACAACTTTTTCATTTCGCAAAATGTGTGCATCTGGCACAACCTCACTTGGGTTCTCTGTTTTTTAAAAGAATGTTCCTACAAAAATCTTGTTTATAATTGATATTCCCGGCAAAACTGTTTTCCCATGGATTTTTTATAGTTAATGCAGAATTTGTGGGATGTTTCACCCCAAAAAATTAATGATTTCCCCTGATTTTTTTTGCCATGCTTTGCTTTCAGCCAAATTTATAAAGTGTGTGAAGCTGACCAAAATTTTTAAAACCTTCATGACATGGAAGAGGCAACAATTTATAACTTTGCAGTGCCCGGAGTAGATAGACTTTGCACATTAACAAATGCATGTTTGGCTTTGGCACACTTACAGAGCTCTGCCCTTGCACAGCTCAGAAAAAAATACACAGATGTTTCCTTACAAATTCGGCTCCTTGATGTCTAGGGCTCAAATTACGAGTGCCCCAGATGAGGGTGAAGTACATACCACACCCAGGGGCAGATTTACAAGCCCCTTGCATCATTTTTGCGCTGCCATTGTGTCACTTTTTGTGACGGAGCGGCTGCGTAAAAATGCGGCCCATTTACAACGTGACGCATCAAGGGAGATGCGTCATGTTGTAAAGCCCTGCGTCGCATTATACCTGCGTCAGGTATAATGTATGCAGGGTGGGTGTTCCAACGCAAAAAGCCTTGTAGAAGTGATGCAGCGAAATCTACAAGATTTCACTGCGCCACTTCTAGGACGCCACTGTGTCAAAACCTTACGAGTGACGCAGCACAATGAGGATAGGCCTCCCCATGCATTGCTGGAGTTGCTTCGTGCTTGCGACACAACTCCAGCAATGTGTGGCGCAAACAGATGCGTCAGAATTTATGACGCATCTGTCAATCCTTGCGCCATGGTGCGCTGTATTGTAAATACCGTGCATCCATGGTGGCACAAGGGTTTCTCAGGGTGGCGAAGGGAAAGTGACACATCTCTACAAATGCGTCACTTTCTTGTAAATCTGCCCCTCAGTCAGTGGCGGCTCGCAGAGGGAATGCTGTGGGGCGGTACGGTGGGGCAGGGGCGGGGCAGGGTGGGGGAGTAGTGGAGCCAGACATACGACAGCAAGGAGTAAAGTAAGTAAATAAATAAATAAAACTATTTACCTTCGGCGATGCAGCGAGCGCAAGGTAAATAGTTTTATTTATTTATTTACTTACTTTACTCCTTGCCGGCATATGTCCGACTCCACTACCCCCCACTCTGCCCCGCCCCTGCCCTACCGCCCCACAGCATTCCCTCTGCGAGCCGCCACTGCCCTCAGTATATACCTAAACTGCGCAGTGAGGTATTATCCATAAATGGTAAATGCCTCCTGTTCCAGGCTTTTCCTCGGAAAGTGACATAATATGCAGACTTCAAGGCCCACCGTACCGAATTGGGAATCTATTGATACTGAGGGCCTCATTTATGAGGCCTCTTGCACCTCCGGAACGTCACTTTGTGACGTTTCATGGCGCAGGAGCCTGCTCCATATTTAGGAGGCAGCACTAAGCCACTTTTTGGGGCTTAATTCTGCCTCGTAAATATTGTTCCATTTAACGCAGTTTTCTGCCTTAAAGGGGCATGCAAAGGATGTTGCTGGGGGCGTTCCCAGCAACATCCATGGCTTTTGACACTGACCAAGATTTATGAGAAATCGTAAATCTGGTGCAGCGCAAGGAACGTACGCCTCCCGGGGGGGGGGTAAGACAGGCACAACGAGGAGAAATATCTTTATTTTGCCTCGTTTTTCCTTTTTTCTATGTGTGCTGTATTCTGCAGCACGCATAGAAAGAGGAAAAAGCCTCTTGTGATTGTTTCCCTTCCTGTACAAAAATAATCATCCCCGCAGCTCACGGCAGCCCATTGTGCGCCAGTGCTGGGGAAAAGGACAGGAATGTGCCGTATCTGAAAAATACAGCACATTCCTGCCCTTTTCTGTTGCCGTAGGGCAGCGCAGCAGGAAGGCCTGCAGCGCTGCCCTACGTCAAAATTTCATAAATGAGGCCCTGAGTTGTCAGTTTCAACTGATAACTTTCCTCAGTGTGTGCTTGAGCCAATTCTTAATGTATGTTGGTGGTGGGCACCAGCACCCACTTTTGGATACTAGAACTTACTTTTCATTATCATACTTCGACACAGAGCAAAAGAAATAGTGAAAGGCAGAAAAGAGAGAAAGAAGGTGGAAAGCAAAGATGTAAATAGAGACGACGAGAGAAATCAGGAAGAAAAAGAACATGTACACGTAAGATAGAGACAGGAAGCGTAGGGCGGTGAAAGATTGAAGAACAGACAGCCTTTGTAAGTGGCAACCCACCACTGGGCAGCACTATCTCCTAAGAAAAACCTTTAGCCCCTGCAATTATATTTGTACAAATTAAGCACTGGCTTTGACCACATGGTCAAAGGTTTGACTCCTGGTGAGCCAGCTCAACGTTTCATGTCCCCATGGTCGATAAAATGAGAACTGTTAGACTAACCTCAGTTGTCACATAGTGCCAAGAAAACCCCTCTGACGAAAGTTTGTTTCACAAATTTACATTATGTTATTGTAGCTTCACTTCACCGTATGCAGAAAGAGACCATTTCATTGGAAGTGTAAAATACAATTTTTCTTTGTGCAGACATATTTATTAAATATTTCAGTCAGGAAAATGCATTGTGGGAAATAAAGGTGAGCTTGTCATATTTGTGCTTTGCTGGCTACCAGTGAATCACGTGCATAAAGCAGGGGCATAGCTTTCAGTGGTACAGCTGATACAGTGGCATTGGGACCAGGGCCTTCTTAACAGCATTATAGGCCCCCGGGTAAAGTAGTAAACTGGACCCTGCCTACACAACCACTCACAGAAATAAAAATGTTTAATGGAAAATTAGTGTTAAAGTCTGGTCTGCAAGGGGCCTCTATGCTCGTGGGGACCCCGGGCAACTGCCCAGCATGCCCATGTGTTAAGACGGCACTGATTGGGACTCAGAAGTGGCGGGGAGCAGTCTGCCCTGAACCAGGTGGAGTTCCTTCAGAAGCCGCCCTTTCAGAATTTATTTAAACACAGCCTGACTAGTGCATGGCTCTGTGTTTACTCTTCGGAGAGGATAGGCTGGAGTAGAGCACTGAAAGTAGAGGATCGGGGGAAATGGAGATGGAGAATAAATAATGGAGAGGAAAGGGATAAAAGGAAAGGGGACAGAATTGAAGAAAGGAGACAAGGGCAAGCGAAAAGGAGCAAAGGAGGAAGAAGAGAAAGGGGCAAGAAATAATGATGTCAGCGAAAGAAGGGAGGACAGATATAAGGATTAGTGGGGGAGAGATGAGGGAAGGAAAGAGACAGAAGAAGGGGTAGGGAGAAAAGAGAGAAATGGATGAAAAAGATAAGAGGAAAGCTTGATGGAAATAGGTGAGAAGGCAAAGCAAACCTGTAAAGGGGCACAGCTATTATTAGTGCAGCAGGTGGATTGATACCCGAGTCCAGAGTTGTGAGGAACCACTGCACACCTGAACCATGGGCCTATGTTCATTGCCTGGATTAGGGTCGCTCAAACCCATGCTACGCAACCAGCATATAGGGTCAATCCAAGAATGTGCATAGGATCTCAGGTCCTCGTGTACAAAGGGGCTTATTTACAAGCCACTTGCGCTGCCGATGTGTCACTTTTAATATGAGAAAAATTGATGCACCGGCAGCGCAAGGGGCCTGAAAATAAGCCCCAAAGTGACCTAAATAGTTTTAAGAAACATTAAGGAATCGCTATTTTGGAAGGGGGTGTATAAGTGAATTCTTTCCAAGTACCAATTCCTTCACATATGCGAAATCTGGTCCCAAAACATTAATATTTTACCACCAACTCTAAGGAGGTGATAACCAATTTCCAAACGGGAAGGGGGGCCCCAAGAGACGCATTCCACTTTGTCAATGATGAAAAGCATTTCTTATGAGTAAGCAGTGGTCCCGGGGGGACCTCTAACTACTGTTAAAAAAAAGTCTGTAAACATTTTCATTTTCAATCACAGGCCACCTTGCCTGTGATTGTAGCCAATCGTAGTAGGTTGCAATTTGCGACCGCCCTCATTAATATTTATGACGTAGGTTGACCTGCGATCCACTATGATTCTATATTTTGTGAACTGACCTTTTAATACATAGGCCAGTTTGAAAAATAAGAATGCATTCGGTAATGTTCAGTGAGCAAATTGCAAACTCTTTTACCCAATGCATTCTCCATACATGAGACCCTTTCAAAGCAGTACCTTCAGAGAAAAAACACTAAACTACTCTACCCTGGAACACTAACGCTGAAAGGGACCACAGGTTTTTGCCTGGGAGATGAAACTTAAATTAGCCTGTTGTTCAAAAATGTCAAATGAGAAGATAGTGCACCGAAACAAATCTGTCATATGTAATGTAGCATATTGTATCTAATTTTCATTAATAAATAGTGCTTACTACCACTGATGGGTATCACATTTGAATTTGTGTTTCCAGAAACACCGCTGAAGGCAACTTCTAGTTTACGAAAAAACTTGCATACATACAAGCAATTCAATGCCTCGTTAGGGGTAGTAAGCGCTATTTATTAATGCAAATGCAATACAATACACTACAATGCAAGTGACGGGTTTGTTTCATTCACGCACTGTTTGCCCTGTGCACCTTGTTCTCAATGTATTATATAACTGAGTATGGACGGCGACTTACCAGAATTCAAGGGGTGACAGCAGTGTTCTTGTATGTATTATATAACTGAATATGGACGGCGACTTACCAGAATTCAAGGGGTGACAGCAGTGTTCTCACATATTCTTTGATTCCCAGTGACATCACAGGTTTGATCCTATTTGCCACCCTTAGCTCCTAATCAGTTTTCTATTTGCAGACGATGGGTTACAGAAAGGGCACAGAGTGGAAACTCCAGACTGTAAACTACTCTCTAGGAGCCAGGCTTGCTTTCTGTTCCTGCCAATGCCCTGCTGACAGCAGGGACCAGGGGTTGTGCCAGTGGCGGCTGGTGACATTTGAAAGTGGTGGGGCGTAAAATGAACGTTGTGCTGCACTGCGGCGAGCGAGCCCGAACAACCTACTGGGGGCTCGGGGGAGAGGGGGGTTCTCCCCAGAAAATTTTGAAAAAAGAATGGACAAATGGTGCATTTTCAAGCAAATTTGAGAAAGCAGGAAGGTTAATAAAGCAATTGTGAAAGTGCAGTTATTACATTATTAAAGAGATGTCACTCAACAACATAGGTAGCTGCTTATTCAGTATACCCAAGGTCATGCCGCCCGCTGCTCCGAGCATACGTGCTTGTGTTTCTAAAACTAAAATGCTGTAAAATATGTGTGTGACGTGCAGCCTCACATACAGTCAGTTGCACACTGTACTATCTGTGTAATGTGCTTAGTGCAGCAATACAGATATAAATACATAAGGAAGTCATCCACACAGACTGAAAACCGTTCCCTTATAAGTTATATGTATCATGTGATTGGGGTAAGCAAGATTCAGAGCTAACAGTGCACTATTAATGCATTTTTTTTTTAACATAACTGTCCCTTCAATACCTGGTCAGGGGTAGTAAAGGCTATATATATACACAATTACAATTAAAAGCACACACTTACTTTACAGCTCAGTTGTTAACTCTTTGCACTGATGCTCAAAAACAATAAATATTTGCCACAAACCTTGGAGTGATTTGATCAATTAATGCCAATTTCCCAATACCCAGCTCCCAACCACCCTTTACACTTGCAGATTAGCCTTAACAATTGCAGATTAACTCGTTGTAGTGTACATTTGAATTTCTTTCAGGCCAGCAAGTACCCTGGGAGGAAGGCTTGGTTTTGATTAGCTCAGCTGACTGTCTGGCGTTCGTTTCACAGAACAGGAAACACACTTAATGACACTATGAAGTATTTAATTTAAACTATTGAAATTCAGCGTCCCGCAGTGATTGTCACTAATGCTGCTACTAGAGAGGACTAACCAAAAAACAAATTAATGTTAATATCTGCATATTGTTTGGCGCCCCTGCTGTTCTAAATCCCTGTTCTGCATTGAGCCCGTGTCTGTTTCACCCAGAAGCAAGCGGGTGAGAAAGCAGGTTGGCGGGTGAGAGGGTGTAAGACATCGAGAGGGGATGTCACTCCCTAAAGAGGGTGAGTTTGCAGCTGTGCAGGCTGCATTGCCGAGGCAAAGGTTTGCACAGCCTTGTGTGTGAATATGAAGCACAAGCCTTCCTCGGAGTATGTTTAATGACAGACTTCAATTCTGCTGGACCGGTAAATATGCATTAGGACACTCCATGATGCCTTTCACACACAATGCAGCACCCACAATCTGGTCCATAGTCGAAGATGGCCCTTTGTTGCAAACCATCTTTGAAAAGCCCAAACACGTAGCCCAATCAACCGGAGCCTTTGCTTCCATATTGCAGACCATGTTTATGAAGAGCTGATAGGTAGCTGAATCACCTGCTCCCCATCATTAACCAAAGTAATGGAGGAAAGTGCTGAGCCTTCCTGATAGAAAATTGATTAGGCAAACTTCCGGCTGGTAAATCGGCGCACAATCAGGCTACCTTTTTCCATCTTCCTACCATCCTTTGTAAAGAGAGTGTGTTGGGGAGAGAAAACAGCGGGTGAAAATGAGAGAGCGACAGACAGGTCAAGGGCAGTGCAGGGTAGGAAGAAAAAGACAGGATGAAAGATTAAAGTGAGCCCGACACTACAGCAAGTAAATAAAACAACACTGACCCTCGGGAGTCTTCCAATCAGTGCACTTCAACAGTCCACGGTGGCATTTTCAACGACGAGGCCCAGCTGCTGCAGCTCATAAAAATCATCTCTCTGGCCTCTCTGCTGGCGCTAGAAAATAATGCTCAAAACAGAATACACACGAGGCGCAGAAGCATGCGCTGTGTAACTGTTCGGAGCATGCTCAGGATGAATCCACGGTGATGTGTGAAATTAGTTTGGGCATGTGGATTTAGATGAAAGTTGCTTGGACTACAGCAGTAAATTTCGCCTCCAGGGCCAGACTCGCATCAAAGTTCAGCCTCAGATTTTTAACAATGTTAAGCAAGATTGGTGGCTTTTCCTTAACACTGAAGTCATTCCTTGACCCTGGATTACTGTTCGACGATTTATTTCATGTAGGTTATGCAGGTATCCTTTTTAATTGTAAAAATACAAACCGGGTGCATTCCTAGACTTTGATGCTGATAAACATGACTGACTAAAACAAAGTTAATCATACCGTAGCTTTACTGCTGATCTCCGCTGTGTTTTGTTGTGAAACATAAATCTCCCCGCTCCCTATTTCTGTCTCTGAACGCAGCGCTTCGCTTCTTTTATTTTCTCTGGCTGTCTGCCCTTTCAAATGAACACTGACACCTAAACATTCAGAGCTCTAAATTTAGGTTCCCCTTAAGAAGCCCTTATTCTTTTTAAGCTCCACTATCGCATAGTAGGTGACATATTTTGTTCTGACAAGCAGGCGTATGGTTGGCAAATCCCCGGTGCACCGAGACCCCTCGGGTGGCTCACAGTCCTCAAGCTGTCAAATTCCACGCTGTTGAAATAGCCCTGTCCACTCCTTCGCCGACGTCAGAGAGGCTAATGCATTTAGGATGCAAAGCAAAGGCCCCCTCACTATTTTCGCTCATCTTAAACAGGTTGGGAGACCACTCCAGGGCAAGCTCTTTGTTAGGGGCCCGATTTCCTTGACTGTAGGCACTTTCATCTAGGTGCACGAAATGTGCCCGGAGAATCGTGAAGTAAGGAAACCCGGCTTCGGACAGCGAGTAAATGAGCCTGAGACGGTTGGAACTGGACATGCACTTTCAAAAGCCATGGAGGTATTTACAGAAAGACTAAATTAAAATTAGTGAAGCATATTTTTTTGTGCTTCGTTGTCAGGAAACTCGGCAGCAGCACCCTTCGTGTTTCCCTGAGTAAGCGGGAAAAATGAGCACGCCCAGCCGGAAGGATGGTGAACTCGCTGGCCAAAAGGTTCAACCCGAGTGCTGTACAACTCCAGGGGCCTACCACAACAACAGATGAGGCTCTCGGCCTGAACAGTCGCGGCCGGCAAGACGGGGGGGGCTTCGCGCGGGTGTGGGGGAGCGGGACAGTAATGAAAATAAGATTTAAACTAAACTTACCTTACTACCTCCCTCCCACTGCTTCCTCCGGATCACGCGCCACCGCTCCTGCTGCTCCCGGCCGGGCCGGTGTAAACCTAGGCAGCCTCCTTCCCGTTCCCCTAAGCCAGCAGCGTTGTGATTGGAGGCGGGCGGCGCCCGGCCGGGCGCCTGTAGGCCAGGGGCCATTTTCTCTATGTAGGCTGCATGCAGCCTACATAGAGAACAAGAGAGAGTGCGCAACTGCGCATGACTGGTATGGTCGGCCCTGGGGCCGAACAAACCGTCAGCACCAAAGACAGTGGGCTAGCCACGCCTCCCCTGCACTCGAGAATGAACGCCCACCCGCCCGCCCCCAACCAGGCACTCCTGCTTTCCCGCCGTGCGAGAAGCAGAAACATGAAATGGTAGTTTTACCATTTCATGTTTCTGCTTCTCGCACTGCGAGGAAGCAGTGGGGCAACGCCCCCACGCCCCAATGGAGGAGCCGCCACTGGGTTGTGCTTATTCTGTAAAAGAATAAATGCCGGGGCCCAAAGAGTCGCTCAGAAGCCCGGAGCCGGGACTATTGAAAGTCAATGTGCATAAAGCCAAGGCTACATAGACTCGATTCAGGGTGTAGCAGGGGGGGAGCGGTCCACCCCGGCGGCACGAGTTTTGGGGGCGGGGGCCTCCCCCCGCTCTTACCTGCCACCACCTGCGATCTTCAATGCGGCCACCGCGGGGCAGCACACGCAGAGACCGACCACGGGGCAGCACACGCAGGGACCGCCACGGGCGGCCAAAGGCTAGCCTCGCCACTGCCTTGATTCCCCCTCATGCCTCTTTAATTCACCACCAGACACCCCCCTGCTCTTTATCTCACTCCCTCACTCTTGCAGGTTCCTGCTTTCTACCTTTGTCATGTTTTTTCTGTTTTTCATTTGCTCCTTTTTTCACTCTTGTGTGTTTTTCTCTCCCTTGCTCTGAGTCAAAGTCTGATGAGGAAAAATAAGACCCGATCCCCAAAAATGAGTGCCAGCGGGTCCACCTGCAACCGCCGGCTCAAATTAGGCACTGGCTACGCTCGTCAAGGCAGAATTACCCGAAAATTGGGCCACTGTATCCAGTAAAAAAATGTACTGCTTAAAAATTCTTAAAGATTCTGTACCTTACAGCTTTTTAAATATTCTGTAAGATATCTTTTTAAACTAACAAGCCCAAAATCAATTTCGATAAACAACCCCCAACACCGTAAGTCACCGTAGCACACTTACCGGCTCTTCCCCCGCGTCCTGTGTTGAATTTCAGCGGCAGCCAAGACAAAGATCAAACGTTGATGAGTGGTTGTTCCCCCAGCCCTGACCAGGAAATGATAAGGCGTTTTGTAACTGAGCTCTGTCTGCAGCAGATAGAGCGCTTCTTTCTTCGAAGAGCTGGCGCTTGTCTGAGGTAGAATCGGCCTTACTAGCGCCCAGGCCTGTCCGCTACTTCATTCAGGCGCTGTGGGTGCGCCTACCTCTTGCAGTCTGCTTTGCCGCTTACATCTAACCGTGACTTGATTTACACGTAATGTTTTCGTTTTCGGTTAGTAGCAAGAACGGAAGCTGGGTTAAGGTGCTTCCTGTTCAACTGTAGAAAGTGTTGGCGCAACATCTCCGCGCTACCCACGTGCAAGAAAGTGCTGTTCAGTTTCTAGACGGCGAAGACATTTACTCATGAAAGTAGATGTTTCCCAAAGTAACGCGACATGCAGAACAAGCCAAGCAAATGCCACTGAATTCTGACAAGTCCCATCACCCTTCACAGTTATATCAGGGTCGCAACCTAAAAGTGCTGCATACCTTGTGTGACAGGTGTTCCTGTTTATCTTAGGGTGGCACTTTGGTTACTTTAGTAGAACGTAGCAATTATGTGCAGTTCGCCTGTGTAGGCCTTTGCTCACTAGTGACCAGACACTCAGTTTAACCAACAGTTTACAATGTCAGAGTTTCCCGAAAAAGCAGACAGATTTACCCTGTCTGATGATGCACGTATTCGCTACAAATCAACAGTAGAGAGGATGTTGATTGCAAAACAGATAAAAAATAATTCCACCTGCCTAGGCAAATTTATATTGACTGAGATTTACAAAGTTGGCTGTAGAGACTTCTAACAAAATTAAAAGTACGTCAATATAAAGAATTGATACAGAAACACCCAGCAGTACATGTCAAAAATATTATTTTATGAAATATATTTCTTAACAATGTCACTATACAGATACCTGCTAAATGCCTCAGATACAGAACAGAAACGTCATTCTGTAAATACCCATTTACACCAAATTTACACAAATGTATGAACTAGGAAATACATGGATTCTGTAGAAAACACCAAAAGGAGCTCCTGATAAGTTAATGTATCTGGTATTCTCACTTCTGTGTTACAGTAATCTAAGGTTCCTTCGCTGATGCAGTTTTTGGGTGGTTACAATAGATTCAACTGCAAATTTATGAGGACATAACATTTAATACACCACATTAAGCCTACGTATATGTCATAAAAATCGAAGTAATGAAAGGTCTTGAGTACTTCTCCACCCCCTCATAACTACAATAAAAACAAATTAAAATCATATTTATAAAACTAACACTGTGATAGAATATTTGAATCTACAATAAAAAATAACATTCCCCTCAAATTGTATAGTACTGTTGTCCTTTACTACTTATATATATCAAACAGGTAACTTTAAGAAATTCCTTTGATGCCCAATGAATGAAAATGAATGCATTTTCTTGTTAAAGATGATTTTTTTTAACTGTAGAGCAAAACCATACACACAATAGAAATTCAAGCTAATAGATATTACTTCAATAATTGTAATATAAAAGATGGCCACAGTCTATCAGGTATGTACAAGAGGGGAATGATACCTGTGATGGGCACTAATAAAAGGGCCAAGCACAACAAATATAAACAGCCACACATGCTGTAGCAGTACTGAAAGGTGAGCATGTGAGAAAGACTAAGGGCCTCATTTACAAGAAGGTGCCGCAGCACTGCAAGCCTTTTGGCTGCACCACGCTGCAGCACTTTCAAAGCACAAGGATGCGTCATATCTACAAGGGTATGACGGATCCCTTTGCTCTCCCCCTCGCTGGCGCACAATTAGCTGCCATGCGCCGACGCAGGCACCCTTGCAGCATGGTGCAAGGATGCCTGCATCACGGGGATGATTGTTTATGTGCAGGAAAGTGTCCCTTCCTGCACATAAACAATCAGGAAGGGACACCTTCCTGCACATAAACAATCATAAGAGGTGATTTCCTCGTTCTATGTGTGCTGCAGAATGCAGCACATATAGAAGAGGAAAAAAAGAGGCGAAATGAATACATTTCTCCTCGTTGCGCCTCCCTATGCCTCCCCTGGGGCGGTGTAGCATTCAGACACAATTCCAGGTTTATGATTTCTCGTAAATCTGGAAATGTGTCAGGTTCCATGGGTGTTGCGATGGAACACCCACAGCCAAACCCAGGGAACGCCCCTTTCATGCAAAGTGCTGCGTGTAAAGGGGCCGTATTTACAAGGACAGGAAAAGCCACGCAGGGTGGCTTTCCGTGTCCTTGTAAATATGGGGCAGTGAAATACGCCGCTGGTGGGTCCCAATAAGTGACGCACCGGCGGCGCAAGGGGCTTGTAAATAAGCCCCTAAGAGTTGCCCATTGATAACCACAAGAAATAAAACAATAACATCTAAAATAAGCCCTAAAAAAACACAAGGTTTAAGATGGCACTGTTGCTAACATGTTATCAGGCCAATAAGTCGTCTCAACGATACATCAGAAGACAGAGATGAACTCACTCGCTGAAAACCTACCAGTGTTCCTCAAAGGCACTTCCTAGAGTGACACTGCATAAAACGAGAGATGCGTGAATTAAAATGATATCAAGAAGGAGGAAGACAGCTTAGTTATGTAGTGTAAAGCATCATTTACAAACATTGGTTAAGTGAATAGGATTGACTTGCATGCTATGTCCACACATGTTATGGAATTGTACCCCCTAAAGGTGAAGGTCCACGTCTCCCTGTGTGTTGAAAATCCCAACAGCTGCTTGAACAAGTTGAGGGTAGGGATAGCCTTTAGTTTTGTGCTTGCAAAAGAGAGACAACATGTTTGAAAAAAGAAATCATCTTGGAAGGCAGATGGTCCACAACTAAGTGGTTCTGAAACTTACTTGTCAAAGCCCTAGTTTCCTAAAAATGAATCCAACCATCTGCTCACCTATGAACAGGATGTTTAAGTCTGTCCCTGATGCACAAAATGCACATTTGATGAGTAAATTAAAACAGGTTGCTTCTTGCTGTATGGTTCTACCATAGGCTTAAAGCTTTACCATGTCAAAATTAAAGTTAAGCTTCATGGAGCATTTTACAGGCATGGGCTATTTGCAAGGAGCAATAAGGTATGTCTATTACTGTATGGATTATTATTTAGGTATAGAGTTGATATAAAATATATTGTTCCTTTATGTTTGATGAATGCTTTGCCCAGACAGGTCCGCTGGCCATATATTTCCACTTGACATACTCAACAAGAGAAAAATCTTACTCTTACTTAAGATTAGGGAATTAAATGTAAGTTTTCTGCTTGTGATTATGTAAAAGTAAATCTGGGTTAGTTACATTGTGCAAGTACAAGAAAGTCATCTGTTGCAAACTGAGACTTCAGAATAAATATGACAGCCTGTGTCTTGTACATGATTAGTTATATGCATGACTGATTGTGCTGTATTCTCTTTTCCATCCTTGTGTTTTTGCGGATACCAAATTGTAATATTCATTTAAATAAAACACAGTAAAATGTGTATATATTATGTATAATCGATGCAAAGTGTTGGAAATGATGACTTTGCATGTGTACTTGGAATGTTCTGTGTAGCCATTTTAAATAAATTCTATAAAAAAAGAAGATGCCTCCTTGAAGTTAAGAGCTGAGGATACATTTGGTGAGTCTGAGCATATAGACTTTGGGGGTTCATTTATTGAAGTTTAGACAGAATGAAGATTTCCCCCGATTGTAACATATAATTCTGTTTGCAATATCTTTGATTATAGAAGAGTCACTTCATCCATGAGTTCTATTTTGTATAATGGTTTATTCATGGCATCAGTTTTAGTGTATCCAAATTAGTTGTAGTGTTAGTCAGCTCAGCATGTTATTTGACAGATGGACAGTTTGCAGACACGTAGCAAGGACTGCAGAACAGGGAGAGGACAGTCTCTTTATATATATAACCAACACAATCATTTCACTGCTGACACGCAGATGGTTTGCCGTTTCACAACTGATTGCACAAACCCAGTACACAATACCATGTCTCGAGTAACTAACATGGTATGAACAGGGGAACACATATGCCTCTCTAGCTAAGAACAAAACAGCCTTTCAGTCTTGAAAAAGCGAATGCTATTTGTGCTGTGGCAAAACATGTATTGCTTGATTTTCTAACAATATAACTAATATCAATAGACTAAGGACATTATTACGAGTTTGGCAGTTCCTGTACCGCCGTATCGGCGGTGGTGGTCCGACAGCGGTGAGCTTCAGCTGCCGACCACAGTATTACAAGTTGGGCGGTTTGTGTTTCCGAAGATCGCGGCTGAACCACTCAGACCGCCAGCAGACCACAACTGCCGGGTCTGCGGTCGGGGAAAGGCAACCGCCATAGAGTGGTACAGAGGAGTAGCAACGCCATCCGTATTACGAATTGTCTTTTCCACAAGCTGACCGCAGCGGTCCAACCACCTGCTTCAAGGTGGCAGATACGAAGGATTTGGGGTGCGTAGTCACCCCTTTCTTGTTCTCTAGGCAGATTACAATGTGGATCCCTTTCTTCAGGTCCCCCCTTCAAAGCAAGATCTTCACCCCGAGGATTATGACTCTGTTTGCGACGATCTACAGCTGAGTCCCTTTCATACCATATACCCATTGCCAGGACTGCCCACTTATGGGCTGGACCCCGGCAATGGGTCGATGGTATGTTTCCACATATATCATGCATATGTGTGCATCTGACACATATGCAGTCAAAATGCACACACAGGCATCGATATATTAGGAAAAAGTGCTCACCACTGCCACAAGATCTCTACATCCGCTCCGTCGGCACCGTGGTCGACTCGTAATACGGCGGTCTTAAGAACGCCAGACCTGTGGTCTACTGGTGGGTGCGGACACGGTTCTCGGGCGGTCGGACAGACGAACTCGTAATAAGGCCTTTAGACTTATGCGATGAATGAAATAATGTGCTAAATGAATCTCATGAATGATGTTAGACTTGGCATCTTTTGGCGTGTTTCCCCTGTCTTTTTGCTTTCTGACCTCCCGGGTTTGACTCTGTTTTTGCTGGTTTAGTGTCTCTGTGCACTTTCTCACTGCTGTTCAGTGTTAAAGTGTAAGTGCTCCTGTTGTAAACTGTGTTATGGATTGGTGTTTCCATGATTGGCATATTTGATTTACTTGTCAGTCCCTAGTAAAGTGCACTGAGTGTGCCAGGGCATGTAAAT
The DNA here is from genome assembly GCA_963921515.1 of Calotriton arnoldi. Lineage (NCBI taxonomy): Eukaryota > Metazoa > Chordata > Amphibia > Caudata > Salamandridae > Calotriton > Calotriton arnoldi. Next base: position 231,096 of record CAWUFW010005638.1, read on the forward strand.
CAAATGCTGTTAGTGGGCTGCAGCACTGGATTGGGCCACCCACACAAACAGCTTGTAAATGTAACTCTGGCCTGCCATTGCAGAGCCTGTGGGCAGTCTGGGACTGCCATGTTGACTTGGCAAGTGTACCCACTTGCCAGGCCCTTACCTTCCCTTTTCTTGCATGTCAGTCACCCCTAAGGTTGGCCCAAGGTACCCCTTTGGGCAGGGTGCAGTGTATGTGAAAGGTAGGACATGCCCTGCTGTGTGTGGCATGTCCCGATAGTGAATTACTGCCAATTTCGTTTTTCACTATGGCAAGGCTACCTGTTCCCCTAGGACAGAAAGGGAAGGTTGTTTATAACATCTGATAAACAAAACTGGCCCTAGGAACAAGGTAGAAAAATAAAGTTTAGCATGCCTGAACTCAGAATCTAAAGATGCATCTTTTAGTGAAGGTGATTTTTACATTCTGTGTTTGAAAATACCACTTTTAGAAAGTAGGTATTCTCTTGCCTAACCATCCAGTGTGCCTCTGCTAGGTTTGTGTATTGCATGTCTGGCTTTTGGATGACAGGGGCTGTAGAGGGGCAGCGACTCCAGAAGTCTGATGGGTCAGGGCTGGGCTGAATAGACCTGGGTTGCATTTAGAGTAGTGGGAGGAGATTTCCTTGCACCTGAATGGGCCTGGTCTGCCTTGCACAATGCCGTCTCCACCCCCTGCCAGGAAGCTGCAACAGTGAGGACAGAACTGGTTTTGGCTGGGTACAGACACTCTCTGCCTTCAGAGAACAAAGTATTTGGTGATATAAATATTGGGGCCCAGACCCCCGAATTTTAGAACTCGCTGGAATCAAGGAACCTGCCAAGAAGAAGAGCTGGAAGATCTGCCAGGAGGAGTACTGCCCCTATGCTGTGTTGTTGCTTTGTTGGGTTGGCCTGCAGTTGCTGCTTCTGCCTTGGGCAGTGAAAGGACTGGACTGAACTTTCTTTACTTGTGCTGAGTATCTCCAAGGGCCTGAAATCGAGCTGGCCTCCTGTTCTGAAGTCTCAGGGACAGCAAAGACTTCATCAGCCTCTGGGTACCGCTTAAGGAACCGCTGTTTCAGTTGCCACAGAGAAGGGAACTGCAACCGACTCCGTCACCGACTCTGTCGCTGGCTCTGTGTCCTGACGGCACCGCAGTCCGCACCGTCCGCATCCCGCACCACAACCCTGGTATCACCGACGCCGCCGGCACCGCCACCGAGCCGCTGCTTGCACCGTGACCTGTGGGCACCGCAGTCCACACCGCATCGCTTCACTTCGCCATCCTGGTCTCACCGACGCTGTCGCTGCTGCTGACTCGACACCCGTGACCGCATCGTGGTTGGGGGCACCGCTCGTAAAGTTTCACGATGCACAGCCTCGTCCCACACAGCCGCCTGGGCCGACCGACGCCAGCTCCCGCCAACCGGCTCTGTCGCCTGCACCGCAACCTGCCAGCACCGCATCGAGCACCGTCCCACCTTGCACCATAAGCCTTGGTCTCACCGACGCCGTCTGGACGATCATCACCGAGTCGCTGCCTGCACCGCATCGAGAGGACACTGCACCCTGCACCACTTCCACTTTGCAACGCAACCGCAACGGTTGCCACGACCGGCTCGCACCTCCGTGTAAGGCGCAACGAGAAAGGTACTGTTACCGAGTCTGTTCACGCTTTTGCTGGCCTGTATCGACGCGGTCGGCTGGAACTGTTAGACTCTGTTGTTTTCAGCATCGCAGTAGCCCCGGACGGAGTTACAGACTCCTACGAACTGTGTTTTTGAGGTATTTCTGCAGTTTAGAAGACATCTTGCAAAGTATCTATTTTTCAAGTACTGTATTGTGGATTCTTTATCGTTTTTGGTCTTGTCTTGAGTATATAAAAATATTGGATATTTTTCTAAACTGGTGTGTCCTTTTGTAGTGCTTACACTGTATTACTGTTGGTTATGTGCAAATGCTTTACACACTGCCTCTAAGATAAGCCTGACTGCTCGTGCCAAGCTACCAAGGGGGTGAGCAGGGGTTATTTTAGGAGTGTAACTCCCTTATCCTGACTAGAAGGAAGGGTCCCTACTTGGACAAGGTGCAAACCCTTGCCAACTAGAGACCCCCATTTGTAACAAATGAAGTGCCTGCTTTATAAATAATTAAGTTCCAAACACGATAGCACATATTACAGAGTACTTGTATGTGCTTTTCTAAGCTATATATGCACATTATGAGGGCACAAGCACAACCCCAAAGAACATGAGAAACATCTTACCCTTATAGTTACCAAATTAAATAGCCACTGGAGATCAATCAGCCATTGACTGAAAAACTTTAGACCTACACGACCATTTACTTATTGAAATGTAGACATATGTTTTTGTTTAAATGTACATGCTAGCTGTACATATGGGGTTCCTTCTTAAAGGTTTAGTAAAGGTTTAGGTTTATATGTTCAAGCTTAGCACTTTGAGCTTAGGCACACTAGAGCAGATGACTGTATGGTTTTAGAATTATCGACCTATAAATCAACCATGTCAGCTATAATAGAAAGGGACAATATTCAACTATTATGCATGTTGTCACTGTTATTGTTATGCTGGGCACTCACTTCCATGATAGGGTACATGAAATCAGTTTCCATTGGTAGAAGGGCCCTGATAACCATCTTAAAGGCCATGAAAGCAAACTGTTATTTTGTAGCCCAGAACATCTTAAATAGATTCAACACTTAAAAAGTGTGCCATACAATAATAACTTGATTTTCATATAGCACTTCATATTGCACTTTTGTCAGTTTTAATCACTGGAAATAACAACATTTACTGTTACTAAATTTTATGGTACACAATTTACTATCTAGGAAGTATGGCTCGATCTTGCTGGTTTCAAATTCATGACCAATTAATTCGGAGTAAGCAAAGGCTAGAAAAATTTCAGGGACAACACATATCAGAAATGGCAAGACACACAATGAACAATAGGGAATTGAATGTGTCGCAACACATCCTTTTTTTGCAAAAACCTTTTTATCCATGCTCTAAGCAAGAAATGGCATCACTGGAAAAGGTTGACACTATCTTGGATTGGGAACTTCAGAGTGGAGGCAATGGAGAGGAGGCCATCATGGATAGGTATAGATAAAAGGCTAAGTACACCTCCTCTTCCAGAAAAATGCTGTTTTTAAGAAATGGCAGCCAAAAAAGAAGAAGAACACTGTGTTGCCACTTTTTATGGCTCCATGCTCCACCGTCATCCATCACGCTTTATTGCAAGTGGACTTTCAAGGGGAGCTACAACAGCTGCTAAGATGCTGGTGCCAGCTGGGTGGTCCAGCAAAAGCTCCTCATTGTGTGACAGGCGTGAGAATAGAAGACATACCACTTTCCTATTAAAAGATGCGAGACCAAGGGACATGCTGCTTTCTCTAGAGAGTCTTGCTCTGAGATATTACAATATTTCTCCCTCGTAAAGCCTAGAGTTTGTTGGGGTGTAGATGTAAAAAGAGGTGGACTAACAAGGGGGCTGAACCAAAGAAACATCTTGCCAATAGCATTTAACAGATGGATAATCTTTATTAAGTATTAAAAATCAAAGACTTTCTTGGAAGATTTGGAAGAACATATTTCATAAACCTCATAGTATGGTTGACTTTACACCACAACAAGTGGTGGTTCTGAAAGTAAACAATGATAAGAATCCGAAACATATGGGGGCATATTATCAAGAACAGCGTTAAAATTATCGCCGCTTTAGCGGCAGAAAACTGCCGCTAAAGCGGCGATAACGGGCTTGATAATATGCCCTTGAGAATTCCAATAGAAGCCCATGTTCTGGTGTCAACATGGGCTTCTATTGGAATTCTCAAGGGCATATTATCAAGCCCATTATCGCCGCTTTAGCAGCAGTTTTCTGCCGCTAAAGCGGCAATAATTTTAACGCCGTTTCTTGATAATATGCCCCCTGGTTTTAACTGTGAAGCATAACAAATAAGATGAACTCTAGGTGCGAGGCAACTTGAGGCATAAGGCTACAGGATTAACTTCATAAACACTAACGCATGGAACACAAATTTGGGATTAAAATTTGATTGACAATGTTTCCGTAGGAAATAACTGAAAAGATATCCAAACATTAGCACCAGGAATAAAAGAAGAAGAACCCGACCTTAACTTACCTGAACTTTCTTTTACCTTTGCTTTAGAATGACTTAAAACTTCTGCTACCAGTTTTTGTAGTTGACTTATGCATTCCTTACCTGCTGGGAGCAAGGGACCAATGCGAAGAGAAGAAGGAAAAACTCTTGATTGAAAACCTTGGAAGCGAAGAGGTGGTGAAACATTGGCTGCACTATGAATTCCATTCAACTATTGGTTAATAGGAAACCCAGGCATCATCTATGACATTTGAATAACATGAAGATATTGTTCTAGACTTTGCTTAGAACTTTCTGTTTACCCACTGGACTGAATGTGATAACCAGAAGAGACATAGGGGCCGAATCCGATTTGGGCTGGAAAAAATACCGACGACTCGGTACGGGATAATAGTCCGACCGACACGTACCGGCGTTGCCCGACCTGGGAAGTACGATGAAATGCATGGAAATCTCGACCGACTCGCACGGAACTCAAAGCGAACGACCGACCCGGCCGGAAACAAGCTATCCGGCCGGGAAACCACGCGAATCGAACCGACCGACACGCATCAGGAAATAATCCGAACGAAACGTACCCGCGAACTCCGACCCGCGCAGTACGATGCAATGGGTGAAAATTCAGACCGATTCGTACGGAGCCCAAGCCGTACGACCAACACGCATACCAAACCCAGCCGAACAAACACAATACTCTGCAACCGACGCGTACGCCGCATATGAAACTGAGCTGAAACACAGCGGGAACGACTCGGAGAGGTGGGCACGAGACAACTGCAACGTCCTACTCGGTCAGAAGAACGACTCCTACATGCACAATAATCACAAATGAAAAAATACAAAACAAAAGTGTCAAACAAGCAATGACAAAGCCAATAAATACAGGGGGTGAAAAAAATGGAACAAGGACACACCCCCAACTCCACCTACATAAAGCCCACAAATCCCTACCATGATCCTTTGCAAATCCCACTGACCTGCCAGCACAGAACACCATCACACAGCAAACACAGACACACACACAGCTCATCCAACACAAAAGCCACACACCATTAGCACCTCAACAAATAGCACCCTCACCCTCACACAGCAAAATCTACACACACACACACCCTCACTTGCACACACACACATCAATCACCACCACCACCACCCATCACCATGCCCCTAAATAAGAATCCAAAGTTCCTAGATAGTGAATTGGAAGTCATGGTAGACGAGATCCTGAGGATAGAGCCACAGTTGTTTGGCACATTGGTCCAACAGACCCCCATGTCGCAGAAAACCAAGATGTGGGCGAGGATCGTCGACAGGGTGAACGCACAATCACCATGTTTGCGCACAAAGGAAGACATCCAGAACAGGTGGTATGATGTGCGCTGGAGGGTCAGAGACCTACTCAAGAAGGATTACCTCCTGAGCCAGCACACCGGCAGTGTCCCTCCTGCAAAACCAGTATACCTCAGGCCCTGGGAGGAGAAGGTGCGGGCCATCCTACCACCAGTGAGCATATATGGACTAACAGACATCCCAGAGCCTGGTGAGTACACAACTAATATACACAATATTGTGTGCCAATACACACACATCACTCTCAAGGGGACAGTCAAACCATCCACCCTAGCAAATCAACAGCAACCAAAAGATAATCATCCCAAGATGTGTATGTCAGTTAGATAAACACAATACATGCCATCTCATAGTGGTATGTCACTGTGTCATGACATGTACAAACCTAACTACAAATAGAGCAAGGCAGTGGCACAAATATAACCAACAAACACTGCCTGATATTTTGCCGCCACTAGAACACCACCTCACAGGGAAGCTCACTTAAAGGAAGGAATTCTGTGTATGCTGGTGAAGTTAGTGTAGCCAATAGCATGATGGGAGTTGTAGTCACAGATACTGCTCACCCTCACAATGGCCCATCAACACCACTCTGAACCATGCTCACATCACAGGGAGTGGATAAGGACTGACAAGATGGCTGACACTGGCTACTGCTGTGGGGAGCACAAGGCCCTGCTGGGAACTGTGCACCAACAAACAGCACAACACCACTGCCTGACATCCTGAAAGCCAACTTGCACTCCCTGCAATGCAAGCACGTTGCATGGTGGGATATCTGGCTTGCTGGGAAGGAGGACTCACAGCACTGACCATAGTTACAAGCAGCTCACCTCACACACACCCTTAACACAAACTCCACATAACCCACCTGGGAGAATGCAATGCCTCACATACCAAATGAAGATCCCACAAAGAACCACCACCCTGGGTAATGCTGTGTGAAGCACAGGGACACACCTGGCACTTGTAGCCAAACAAACGCAAGGACAACACTGTCAGCCTCCCTGTCAGCACAGGCACACTACCCCACAGGGAAGCAGAGTCCAAAGGAAGGAAGTACGGGCATGCTGGGAAGGGGGGTGTAGGCAATAGCATGATGGGAGTTGGAGTCACATATACTGCTCACCCTCACAATTGGCCCATCAACACCACCCTGAACCATGCTCACATCACAGGGAGTGGATAAGGACTGACAAGATGGCTGACACTGGCTACTGCTGTGGGGAGCACAAGGCCCTGCTGGGAACTGTGCACCAACAAACAGCACAACACCACTGCCTCACATCCTGAAAGCCAACTTGCACTCCCTGCAATGCAAGCACGTTGCATGGTGGGATATCTGGCTTGCTGGGAAGGAGGACTCGCAGCACTGACCATAGTTACAAGCAGCTCACCTCACACACCCCCTCAACAGAAACTCCACATAACCCACCTGGGAGAATGCAATGCCTCACATACCAAATGAAGATCCCACAAAGAACCACCACCCTGGGTAATGCTGTGTGAAGCACAGGGACACACCTGGCACTTGTAGCCAAACAAACGCAAGGACAACACTGTCAGCCTCCCTGTCAGCACAGGCACACTACCCCACAGGGAAGCAGAGTCCAAAGGAAGGAAGTACGGGCATGCTGGGAAGGGGGGTGTAGGCAATAGCATGATGGGAGTTGGAGTCACATATACTGCTCACCCTCACAATTGGCCCATCAACACCACCCTGAACCATGCTCACATCACAGGGAGTGGATAAGGACTGACAAGATGGCTGACACTGGCTACTGCTGTGGGGAGCACAAGGCCCTGCTGGGAACTGTGCACCAACAAACAGCACAACACCACTGCCTGACATCCTGAAAGCCAACTTGCACTCCCTGCAATGCAAGCACGTTGCATGGTGGGATATCTGGCTTGCTGGGAAGGAGGACTCGCAGCACTGACCATAGTTACAAGCAGCTCACCTCACACACCCCCTCAACACAAACTCCACATAACCCACCTGGGAGAATGCAATGCCTCACATACCAAATGAAGATCCCACAAAGAACCACCACCCTGGGTAATGCTGTGTGAAGCACAGGGACACACCTGGGACTTGTAGCCAAACAAACACAAGGACAACACTGTCAGCCTCCCTGTCAGCACAGGCACACTACCCCACAGGGAAGCAGAGTCCAAAGGAAGGAAGTACGGTAATGCTGGGAAGGGGGGTGTAGGCAATAGCATGATGGGAGTTGGAGTCACAGATACTGCTCACCCTCACAATTGGCCCATCAACACCACCCTGAACCATGCTCACATCACAGGGAGTGGATAAGGACTGACAAGATGGCTGACACTGGCTACTGCTGTGAGGAGCACAAGGCCCTGCTGGGAACTGTGCACCAACAAACAGCACAACACCACTGCCTGACATCCTGAAAGCCAACTTGCACTCCCTGCAATGCAAGCACGTTGCATGGTGGGATATCTGGCTTGCTGGGAAGGAGGACTCACAGCACTGACCATAGTTACAAGCAGCTCACCTCACACACCCCCTCAACACAAACTCCACATAACCCACCTGGGAGAATGCAATGCCTCACATACCAAATGAAGATCCCACAAAGAACCACCACCCTGGGTAATGCTGTGTGAAGCACAGGGACACACCTGGCACTTGTAGCCAAACAAACGCAAGGACAACACTGTCAGCCTCCCTGTCAGCACAGGCACACTACCCCACAGGGAAGCAGAGTCCAAAGGAAGGAAGTACGGGCATGCTGGGAAGGGGGTGTAGGCAATAGCATGATGGGAGTTGGAGTCACAGATACTGCTCACCCTCACAATTGGCCCATCAACACCACCCTGAACCATGCTCACATCACAGGGAGTGGATAAGGACTGACAAGATGGCTGACACTGGCTACTGCTGTGGGGAGCACAAGGCCCTGCTGGGAACTGTGCACCAACAAACAGCACAACACCACTGAATGACATCCTGAGAGTCAACCTGAACCCACTGCAAGGGTGGCATGCTTCATGGTGGGATAACTGGGCCAGGTGGAGAAGGATGGCCGGGTGTCCACCAAATACAACCAATGCTGGCCATGCACACACCTCAACATTCATATTGAAATGCCCCAGGTATGCATGACAATGTGCAACACCAATATCAACCTCTTACTGTGACAACTTAGGACAATGCAATGTACATGCCCGCATCCAGAGGTACAGTCACAACTGTCAGGTGTGTGAACCATTGATGTCTGTAGAAACATTACATACAATGTGTGTCTCTTCCAAATACAGGTGACGATGATGGGGACACAGCAGCAGGCGAGGAGGAGTCCCTGTCCCAGGCTCCGGGGGACACAGAGCTCACTGGTGTGGAACAGCCTCTGCCCTCCTCGGATGGCAAAGACCTACCTGGCACCTCCGGTGTGAGTCATCATGCAGCACCAGCTGGACCAACATCTGCACCCCCTGCACCCACCCCTCCAACAACTGCCAACATACAGACCACCCCCGCTGACACGGACAGACCAAGGACCACCGCTGACAACAGCACAGGGCCCCAGGCCCACCGTGGAGCAATGGATGACAACACCACTAACAACCCCCAAGTGGGCCTTGGGTCACCTGTGCGTGCCACCGCAGGTCCTGCACGTGTCGCCAGGGGTGGTGGGAGGGGTGGTAGACATAGGTCGCTGCTTGCAGAGGGGTCTGGATTGCATGATGACCCACAACTGGCACGCATCGCTGATAGCACCGGAGAGGTCAGACAGGTAGTGGGGATCCTCAAGGACATACAACAGCAGCAGGCTGCCCATCATGCCCGCTTGGACTCCCACATGGCCCGTGTGGAGACACACATGTCGGGCATGGAGTCCAAGTGGGACACATTGCAAGAACTCACAGCGGTGCATAGGGACATATTGACATGCCTCCGCCAGATTAGCACCAACATGGCCACACCTCCCTGTGTGCCCACAACATCTGGTGCTGCAACAACTGACACCGCCACAGGGAGGGAGGAGGACTCTGGCGGAGAGTCCCCTGCACCGCCGCAGCCTGCACGTGAGGGTCCCCCCAAAGAAGAGGGGTCGTCCGAGGAAGGAAAACTGAGAGGTTGATGGCCACGTACATCCCCCAGGAAGCCAACACCTGTTCCGGAAATTCTCCTTTGTGTGCAAACGTTTCACCCTGTCGAATGCAACACTACTTTCCCACATGACATGGGGAGTTCAAGTTGGACTAATGTATCATATGACTGTGGACTTCACTCAGGACATTTCTGCTACCAAGACTTCCAACTCATCTGGGAACTTTGGATCACAATCCCAATGTACAGCACCCACCATCCTGTGCACTATACACACACACATTTCTGTAAATAAAATCACTAGTACACCATACTTGCCACTGTTGTTATTCAAATGTGGATACTGTCATGGTGATGATGTTCTGCTAAATTACACTGTGTATGCTAACTGCTACAGTAAGTACAACACCGTCGTGTGAGTGATGGTGACGTGACACATATGAGGGAGACACACCACTAGGGCTACACAACACAGACACCAGGGCCATCGGACTCATCGCCCACAGTGATGTTGCCAGGAAATACGGTGGAATGCACAGACACCACACCTATTCAGAGTCTGTGTCAACTAGCCCACAGGTGCAGTAAGCAAATGTCAGTCAGATGTGTGACCACAGACAACGCACATCCCAAAGTGAAGCACAGGTTTATTACACATTTGCAACATGTTGTTTCCACTACAAATGTAAGGTTTACCCACGTGGCAGTGGCCACACAGTCAACAAGTGCAGAAGATATGAAGTCCAGGGGTGTGTGGCACATCACTTGTAGGCCAACTACTGCTGCCACCCTGAAAGCTGAATCATGGTGTTGGGGGATCCAAGTTGACCAAAGTACTCAGTAAGCACCCTGTGAAGGTCAGACATGACACACAGTTAAAATCACTGTAGAACAGGACAGTACTGCAATACTCATGCCCAATACATGTCACAAGACAACTACACAAAACCAAGTTAGCATATCAAAACTGTTGGGGAGTTCAGACTACCTGGAAGGACACATTGCTGCATGCATCCAGTCAAGTAGCATATGGCCACACTCAAACAGCACCAGAGCACCACCCACACATATCATGCAAACTCACGTCATTCACATTACATCTCCCTGGATACTCACATTCAGCTGAAGAAGTTGGTGATGAGCTGTGTGCGGACATCACCATCATCATCATCATCATCACTGGCATCGTGGTCCAGGCCAGGATCCTCCACAGGTGGCGGACGTTGGTCATCGTCATCCAGGATGAGAGGCAACTCCTTCCGCACTGCCAGGTTGTGTAGCATGCAGCAGACGATGACAATCTTGCACCCCTTTGCTGGGGCATATGGGAGGGCCCCTCCTGTCTTGTCCAGGAAGCGGCTCTTCAGGAGACCAAAGGTCTGCTCTATCACTCTCCTGGTCCGACCATGTGCCTCATTGTAGCGCATCTGGGCTGGTGTCACAGGGTTCCTGAGGGGTGTCAGCAACCACAGCATGTTGGGGTATCCGGAGTCACCTACGGACAGACAAGTGCACATTAGCTGATTTGGAAAAGTGGGTGGAATACTACAGATCAGAACACACACAAAGGTACAAAGTCAGTACACACCGACAAGCCAGGCACGCTGGTTCTGCATCTGTGCCATCATCCTCGGGATGCGACTACTCCTCATCACGTAGGCATCGTGTGCTGAACTAGGGAAACGGGCGCACACATGTGTGATGCTCATATCTGCTAAACATACCACCAGAGCATTGATTGAATGGTAATGTTTACGGTTCCGGTATGCCTGCTCATGTGCCTGTGGTGGTATCAAAGCCACATGTGTCCCATCAATGGAGCAAATGACATGTGGTATCCTCCCCAGGGCATAGAAGTCACTCTTGACGTCAGTGAGTTGTTGACGTGTTGGGAAATAGATGTACTGGTTCAGGCATCTCAACATTGCCTCCAAAACATCGCGTAGCACACGGCTGAACATAGTCTGTGACATCCCACCGGCAGTCGCAACAGTGTGTTGAAAGGTACCGGTGGCAAAGAAGTGTAGAGCTGCCATTACCTTCACCTTGGGGGTCAGCGCCGTAGGGTACGTCCGGCCAGGTTGCAAATGTGGTGCCAAGCGCACTGCCAAATCCTCAATCAGCTGCCTGGTGAAGCGGTACCGTCGGATGCTGTCACGTTCCACCATCGTTGCCAGGTCAGGGAATGGTCTATGGACAGCTGGAGCCCTGCAGTGCATAGGTTGAAGTAAGAAAGATTGTCAGTCACCCCACATATGTGCCATTCACCATACTCAATTTCACATGATACATCATTACGTGACACAAGTACTTGATGTGTGTGCCGTTCTGTCGGACATAACTCGCACCTACATGGCCATCATCTAACTTCTCAGTACAACATGTGTGCACTACAGGTACCAGGTTGTGCTATGGGAAACCATTAGGCTGTGTCACAGTACCCATTTACTGCTGTCACGTTCCACACACACACCACAGTGACATGTCTGGACAGATGCGCCACAGGCATCACTGATCATTGACAGGTAGATTCCCAGTGACCCTGTCTTGCCACATGGCCACTGGCATGACATGGCGTATCATGTACACGTCAGAAAAACAAACATGACTCCCACAGGTAGTGGCCCCTGTCGCATCCGCAGGACAGACATGGACGCCAGTGACGCACAACATCAAAGTCCATGCACAAACAACGTTGATGTGGAGACTGTCTCCCATCGTGCACATGGAATCAGTGACATCGGAAACACAACATGCACACAGACTGTGGAGGGACATCACTATTGTGGCAATGGGTCATCCTGTGACGTACATGCCTTCCCACATGGGACTCTGGGGGTATGTGACATGTCATACACATACACAACCTGGAAATGTGACCATGCCACATGCTCCAAAATGAACTGTTGCACATCACAGTGGTCATGTGCACAACACACCAAGGACCCTGTCCCCATGAACACATGCACAGCCTGGGTGTGGCTGCCCACAAGTGCCACCACAAAAACCACATGTTAACCCCCATACACAGAGAAGGAAATGCAGCCTTACATGCCTCAGGAAACAGTGTGGACTGGGTGTGGTGTTGTAGGTGTGCCCCTGGGTCTCTGGCAGGAATATGTGGCTGGCATACGTTCACCAGTGACAAGCATGGTGACATATGCGACTGACCTGTACAGGTACGCGTTGTACAGCAATGGACCGATCGGTGTTCCCGGCCGGCCCATTGCATCTGTTGTGAGCGGGTACGCGTTGAAGAGCAATGGACCGATCGGTGTGCCCGGCCGGCCCATTGCATCTGTTGTGAGCGGGTACGCGTTGAAGAGCAATGGACCGATCGGTGTGCCCGGCCGGCCCATTGCATCTGTTGTGTGCGGGTACGCGTTGTACCCGGAATACGCGTTGTACAGCAATGGACCGATCGGTGTGCCCGGCCGGCCCATTGCATCTGTTGTGAGCGGGTACGCGTTGCAGAGCAATGGACCGATCGGTGTGCCCGGCCGGCCCATTGCATCTGTTGTGTGCGGGTACGCGTTGTACCCGGAATACACGTTGTACAGCAATGGACCGATCGGTGTGCCCGGCCGGCCCATTGCATCTGTTGTGAGCGGGTACGCGTTGAAGAGCAATGGACCGATCGGTGTGCCCGGCCGGCCCATTGCATCTGTTGTGTGCGGGTACGCGTTGTACCCGGAATACGCGTTGTTCAGCAATGGACCGAACGGTGCACACACATTGGCTGGGGCCTGGCATGGCAACGGACGCGTTTTCGAAGCTCCAACGAGTCTGATGCAGTGAATTCAGTTGGCCAGCCACAACAATGTTGCAAAATCATGGGTGTCATGAAGTTGAAGATTTGAAGGATGCTGTGGGCGTGTATTAGTGCTGCTATTCCATGGATTGGTCAGATTCAGAAGATGCAAACGACTTGGACCTATCACTTTGGACACATGGGACAGTATCTGCCTCAGCAGCACACATATAATGCTGGCTGTTCCCCTGAGAGCTCACTTGCCTGCACTACATGCTCCAGGACGACATCTGCCACCAACACTGCTGCTGTTTATGCATCCTCTGGCTCCTGCAATGGCATGTACTGTGGAGAGAGCCCCAGCCTTCAGCCTTGAGGAGAACCAGGCTCTGCTGGACAGCATCCTTCCACAGTACAGCAAGCTGTATGGGAAACCAGGGGAGCAGGTGAGTGTGCTGTCCACTGCCTCACTAATTGTGCATGTTGTCTGACTAGCAGGACTTTCAGTGTGCACACCACTGGCTAGCATGCCCACTGAGTAGTTGTCACACCCCAAAGTGTGTAGTTACATGCACTGAAATGGTACAGTGCAGTAACAGTGCATTCCAACTAGGTTTACTTCCCATGCAATGATACCATGTAGTGACTGCTGGCAAACTGTTCATAGCCATTGTTGCACTGCCTGTGTACATCATATGCCCCTGTGATTGAGACATGTATATCCAACTGCGTGATGCACGTATATATTGCATGTGTAGTAATGGCCTTTTCACTTTGTCATCCTCACAGGTTGATGCCCACCAGAAGCAGGATATCTGGCTGACCATCGCCCGGAAAGTAAGATCCGTGGGGGTCTACAGGCGCAGGATCCGCAACTGCCAGAAGAGGTGGCAGGACCTTCGTGGCTGGACCCGGAGGATCGCAAGGGTCCAGCTGAAGCTGTCGCCTCCTCGCAGGAGGGGCGGACACCAGACCCTGACCCCCCACATGCTCCGGATCCTGGCGGTGGTTTTCCCTAACCTGGATGGGCAGCTGAAGGACAGACAGCAGCAAGGAGGGGGTGAGTCCATGACTGCACTGCGCACTTTGTCTGACATGCTATGTGCCCTCCTCTGGCCTGGTTAAACTTCCACAGTACATCAGTCATGTGGTCCAGGACCCATGTCCCTCATTTGTGACATGCCCACTTCTCCTCTGATACGCATATGTGTGGCCCTTATAGTCAGGTAGTTGTGTCATTTGGGGACTGTGTCATTGCATTTAGCTTTGCTCAAGGTGGGAGACAGCATTTGTTCCCGTGACTATGTTGTGTGATTCATGGGTGGGTCAATTGCTTACACAATGCCTAAGTTCTGACATGTAATCTGGTTGTAACTTTGATATGTGGTCCGCTTGCTGCTCTGACTCACCACATGTCCCTGGGGAATTTGGCACACACCCATGCTGCTGGTGGGAACAATGTTTGGGCCTCAGGAGTATGTGTATCCAGTGTGTCACACATGCTTAGCCACCTGCCTACTGTCCAGGACTCATCCCTCTTACAGGTGGAGCTGGACAGTCATGCCTACTCCAGGGCATACAATACACTCTGTACTCCCACTCCCGTGTATCATCTGGCATGTTGTGATCAGTGAAATGTACCCTCAGGTGTCTGCCTCTGTCTCATTGTGCTGTGTCTTCGTTGTCAGGACTACTGGTATGTTTACCGGTTAGGGCTCAGCATGCCATCTGAGATGTGACCATGATAGACGATACTTCTGTGACTTATAGGTGTCTGATCACTTGACTGTGCACACAGGTGTTTGCGACTGTGACTTTCAGGCAGCTGTATTTTCATTCACAGCACACTGTGAGGTGCTCATGTTAAGAGAGTTGTGTTTCATGTCCCCCATATGTCCAGTTGGTATGACGTGGACAAATAGTAGTACAGATGATGTGGTATTTGGGGGATGGACATGTGCACTTGTCAGTCACATACCTTGCATTCCCCATGCCCTCGGATTGTGACACAGTGCAGACTGTTGTTGGCTGGCTGCCATGGCCCTGTGACTTGAGACAGTAATGTATGACTTTGCACGCATTCCTGTGTCATGGCATTAAACGTCCTGAGACTGATCCTGCAGGGGAGTGACATGTGCAACATGCACACCATTGTGGCATTGACTATCCGGACATGGGTGCATCATGGTGTCTGGTGCTGGTATGCATCACATGCATTTCTATTTAGACTCTGGCCATCCCTTTATCCAGACACCTGCACTGACTCAGTGGCAAGAGATGTGATGTGTGCATGTTCACATACTTCACCGTGTTCCCTGCAATGTCCAACAACTGTGTAGGTGGTGCATGTGTCCACACTGGGGTCTTACCATCAGACAGGCCAGACAGATGGGTGCAAGGGCAGGAGGGGTGTGAGTCCCATGGTTGACCATCAGACTGACAATTGGCTTCCCGAATCTGTGTGAGGACTTTAGGCAATGTTCAACTAAGGATGCCAGGGCTTGCTCTGTAATGTGCTGTACTTACTGTGGTGTGTGCGGTCAGTGCAGGTGACTGATGTTTGTCTGTTTCCCTAATTGTTTGCAGATACATCCACGGCCACAGGAGGGGACAGCTCCACGGACCAGGAGGAGCAGCGGAGTCAGACTGGGTCAGCATCGGACGAGTGGCGGGGGACCCAGTGGCACGGAGGGCGAGGGGAGCCACACCGAGGAGTCCTCAGCACCATCCACCTCAGCTGAGGACCACAGCAGCTCGGAGGATGACTCCCTTGTGGAGGCGGGTCTCAGCAGCCACCAAAGGCCAGCTAGTCTGTCTGGCCCCGCCACCACCACCACCACCCTCCCATTGGCTCCCATTCCTGAGGTCCGTGGAGGCTCCCGTACTCGGGAGCGTGTCTCCTTCGTGCCAGGCACCGCACCCCCTGCCCCTGTGTCCCCTGCTGCACTGAGTGAGGAGTCTGTGTACCTCCTTCGGCAGCTCCATGTAGGGCAGACAGCAATGCTGAGTGTCCTCCATGCACACACCACTCTGTTGACACAGCTGGTGTCGTTCATGGAGGGCATCTCGACGGGTATGTCTGCCCTACAGAGGAGCAATAAGTCCATGGACTCCTCCCTGACGGCAGCAGTGTCCCTCCTCCAACAGTCCCTCACCCCTCCCACCTCTGCCCCATCCACACTTCCTGCCCCCTACCTGTCCAAAGCACATGCGCACCTGCACAGTCACCCAAACACACAGACACGAGCAGCACAGACACACCCAAGAGAAAGGCAAGACGTGCACACAAGCATCCTCAGGGGGCTGATACCACAGACACAGGGGATGGGGAACACACACACACACAGGCATCCATATTCACTCCGCAGTCCTCCAAATCCTCTCCCTCCAAGACCCCTTCCCTTGCCTCGCCTGCTACCCCACCTACACAGCAGATCTTCCTGTGTGACCTCGGCCTCTTCCCCTCCAATCCTGCTGATCCAGCATACCGGGGAAGAGGAAGTCCACCCACACAGAGGGGAGTGCCCCTCGCCCCCGGATACCCTCCCCCAGGCGCAGGCAGACACAGGACCCCATTAGGAAGTCCCCCTGGACCAGGAAGAGCAAGACCCCACCACCACCACCACGCAGCTCCACCACCCAGTCTCTCTCCTCCATCCCCCAGTCCACCACTGCACAGGTTCCCCCGCCACACCCTGCCCCAGGTTCCCCCACACACCAATACCGCATCCCCAGACTGCTTAGGCCCTCCCCCCCTGCCACTTGCTCTTCCACCCCAACCCAGACGCTCTGCCTGTTAGTGGCACTGTTGTGGAGACCGGGTCCCCCCCTCTGTCCTGCCCACCTCATCTGCCCACCCTTCCACTCCCTTGGAGTCATGCACTGCAGTGGAGTACACAACCACCACGTCTGACTCGGGCACTGCAGTGGGTACCCAGTCCACTACATCAGTTCAGCCCACTGCAGTGGTTGCAGCACCCACACTAACTGACTTGTGTACCACAGTGGTGCCGGCCCCCCCTGAGTCAGACACCTCCACTGCAGTTGCCGGTGACACTCCTGCACCCATCACCCCTTCACTGCCTCACTCTGCCATCCCCTGATCCTGTCCCTGCGGTGCCTGGCCTGCCCCTTGTATGCCCCTCCAAGGGGGATGTCCCCTAACCGTACCAGTGCAGGCAAGCAATGTGTGACCAGTTGTCACTTCTCACCCCGTTGGGACTGTGATTTTGGACTGGCCATTGGCCTTAGTTTCTTTTGGACTTCCGTGTTTACCCTGACATTTGCTGAATAAAGCCTCTTTTTGTTTACTTGTGGGTTTTCTTTTGATGTACATGATGTGGATGAGTAGCATCCTGCATTTGCAGTTGTAATAGTGTTCACATCAGGAAAATGAAGTGTTGCAGTGATGGACTCCATGTGGTCCATGGGATATGTGTCCTGTTGTAGTCTGGATCTATGGCATCCTTTGCTACAGTCTGAGGGTGTAATGTTCTGCATTTGACACAGGGATGTCCATTTTGCATTTGTAAATGAACATCTTTGTCTTACACTGATGCACATCTGGTGGGCTTACCACTGTTCAATGTTCCGATTTCCCTGACTGTGTGCCCAGCTCCACTGGACATGCAGTTTTGCACATCAATGTCGAAGGACTCATCTGTGTATACAGTGCAACTTGCTTGACACGTGTTTTTTGTGTGTGCAGATGACTGACGTGACACTCCCGTACCCAGGCTGATGTGAGCAGAGCCTTCTGTGTGTTGTGGTTGTTGACTCACTGACGGAGTGTTCTGCTGACATGTTTGGGTCGTGCACAGACAAGGTTTGACACAGCGGACCTTCCACAGGAGTGGAGTGCCCTCATGGCAGTGTGTAATCCCGTGACATTGCGTGGGCCTGTGTTGTGTGTTGTGTAAGCATGTCTGTGCGTGTTCCCTTCCCTTTTCCTACACAGGCTGTGTCCCTAGGGATGTTCCTGTTTGTGATGCTTGCTGAGTTGTTCTGTGTTCATCCAGCATCTTTGACCTGGTTTCTCCGTGATGTGGGTGCATGGCAAACTAATGTTCATGAGGTTGTCATACCAGGTTGTCTTTGTTGTCAGAGCTGGGGATGTGGGCAAACGCAGATGGGACACATTCAGGATTACCCTTGGCACTTGTTGTTTACACGAGTCATGTGATTTACAGTTTGTGTTAGCTTTCAGTGATTGTGACACGTTGTGTGTGTGACTGCTGCCACTCCTCAGGGTCAGAGCTGCAATGTTGGAAGTTGTGTACGTGTGTTCTTCGTGTGTCACCTTGGCTTCTTCGTTGGTGTGTGACTATGGCCAGGATTCCATTGATTGTGGTGGATTTCACATCATGCCCATGTACGGCATTCTGTGCTGTGTGTCAGACATTGACGAGTCTTGTTGACTGGCCATGTGTGATGGCTTTCTGCACCTTAGTTCCCACCACCACCCCTGGTATTGTCATGGGTGCATGTCCAATGTCAGCAGTCCATGTGAGCTTCACTGCTGCACATTGGTGGAGATCAGGGTGTGTGGTGTTGAGTGTGTGCAAAAGTGAGTTGTTGCACGGCTAGACCCCTACCTCCATATTGGCCTTGGCTGGCAGGCCGTGCTGATTGATTGGAGCTTGTGTAGGTGTGATGGTAGTTAGTTGCTCAGGACACATGGCTGTGGTTCACAGTGTGAACGACATCTACCTTTGTCATCACAGTGGGATTATCATGCAGGCTAGTGTCAGCACAATGTGGGGTCCCTGGGGGTAGTGCTGTGGTGGGTCAGTCTCTTGCTGTGTTAGTTGCTGTTCCTACAAGCTTGTGTGACATGTGTAATTTGGGCTCCCTCTCATCTTACAATGCCTGATTGCCCACATAGGGGTATCCGATCCATGAGTAACTTTTGTATGGCACTGTATACACATCTGTGTGGTTGGAATTCAGGCCTCCTCATGTGTTGTGTGGTTGCCTGGGGACACTGGCACCCCCCATCACCTGTTGTGTTTGATATGCAGTGTGAGTCTGCCTGTTTGTGTTTGTGCCTTTGCACCACTGCATTGGCATATCTTGAGTGTGCCATTGGCTGTATGTTGTTTGGTGGCTTTCCCCTGCTGTCCCTGGGACTCCTAGGTCATCAGTCAGCACAATAATCATGGTTTGTATGTCCCATTGCTGCCATGGTATGGTATTTGTTCACCTGACATCTACTGTCTCCACAGGATATCTACATTTGTGTGTCCATTGGTGCAGATATGTGGGTCAGCATTATGATGGTCACTTCTGTCATTGTGTTATTTGTGAATGTTGACAATGTGGGCCCCCATGGGTGATGTTTGTATGCACATGGCCAAAACGATGTTTCAGTGACACTGCACTGTTTCCCTCGACCAATCTATGTTGCTATGGGACACAAGCACTACTATGCCACTGATGTGTTTGTTGTTGTGTGACCAGGATTCATCCATGCAGTTTGGCTTTGGCAGCTTTTACCATGACTACACTTCCCTTTTGGTCACTGTGGTGATGGGGCTTTAGGCCACATTGCCACACTGTTCAAAATGTGCATCAGCTATGGACACCACACTTCCCTTTTGGTCACTGTGGTGATGGGGCTTTAGGCCACATTGCCACACTGTTCAAAATGTGCATCAGCTATGGACACCACACTTCCCTTTTGGTCACTGTGGTGATGGGGCTTTAGACCCCATTGCCACACTGTTCAAACTGTGCATCAGCTATGGACACCACACTTCCCTTTTGGTCACTGTGGTGATGGGGCTTTAGGCCCCATTGCCACACTGTTCAAAATGTGCATCAGCTATGGACACCACACTTCCCTTTTGGTCACTGTGGTGATGGGGCTTTAGGCCCCATTGCCAAACTGTTCAAAATGTGCATCAGCTATGGACACCACACTTCCCTTTTGGTCACTGTGGTGATGGGGCTTTAGGCCACATTGCCACACTGTTCAAAATGTGCATCAGCTATGGATAGCACACTTCCCTTTTGGTCACTGTGGTAATGGGGTGTTCGAGCCCATTGCCACAGTGGCCATGGTCGGCTTGCATTGTGGAGGCCACACACATTTCTGTGGGACACATGTGCTAGGGGGTCACATTGTATGTTCAATGTCATGTTCAGTGTTGTAGGCATTTGACACAGACTACACACACTTGTCATGATGTGGGGGGGATGTAATCTTCTGTCATTCCTTATGTGGGAGTATGCTAGCTGTGTCATGCATTACCCGTCCTATGAGTAGGAGTGGTGTTAGTGGTAGGCATCCAGCCCCCCCTGAGTAGTGATGGTGGTAGTGGTAGGCATCCAGGCCCACATGAGTAGGGGTAGTGGTAGTGGTAGGCATCCATCCCCCTATGAGTGGGGATGGTAGTAGTGACAGGCATCCAGGCCCCCCTGAGTAGGGGTGGTGGTAGTGGTAGGCATCCAGGCCCACATGAGTAGGGGTGGTGGTAGTGGTAGGCATCCATCCCCCTATGAGTGGGGATGGTAGTAGTGACAAGCATCCAGGCCCCCTGAGTAGGGGGTGGTAGTGGTGGGCATCCATCCCCCATGAGTGTGGATGGTAGTAGTGGTAGGCATCCAGCCCCCTATGAGTGGGGATGGTAGTAGTGACAGGCATCCAGCCCCCTGAGTAGGGGGTGGTAGTGGTGGGCATCCATCCCCCCATGAGTGTGGATGGTAGTAGTGGTAGGCATCCAGCCCCCTGAGTAGTGATGGTGGTAGTGGTAGGCATCCATACCCCTAGGGGTGGGGATGGTAGTAGTGGCAGGCATCCAGGCCCCCTGAGTAGGGGTGGTGGTAGTGGTAGGCATCCAGGCCCCCTGAGTAGGGGTGGTGGTAGTGGTAGGCATCTATCCCCCCATGAGTGGGGATGGTGGTAGTGGTAGGCATCCATTCCCCTAAGGGTGGGGATGGTAGTAGTGGCAGGCATCCAGGCCCCCCTGAGTAGGGGTGGTGGTAGTGGTAGGCATCCATCCCCCCATGAGTGGGGATGGTAGTAGTGGTAGGCATCCAGCCCCCTATGAGTGGGGATGGTAGTAGTGACAAGCATCCAGGCCCCCTGAGTAGGGGGGTGGTAGTGGTGGGCATCCATCCCCCATGAGTGTGGATGGTAGTAGTGGTAGGCATCCAGCCCCCTATGAGTGGGGATGGTAGTAGTGACAGGCATCCAGGCCCCCTGAGTAGGGGGTGGTAGTGGTAGGCATCCATCCCCCATGAGTGGGGATGGTAGTAGTGGTAGGCATCCAGCCCCCTATGAGTGGGGATGGCAGTAGTGACAGGCATCCAGGCCCCCTGAGTAGGGGGTGGTAGTGGTGGGCATCCATCCCCCATGAGTGTGGATGGTAGTAGTGGTAGGCATCCAGCCCCCTGAGTAGTGATGGTGGTAGTGGTAGGCATCCATACCCCTAAGGGTGGGGATGGTAGTAGTGACAGGCATCCAGGCCCCCCTGAGTAGGGGGCTGTGGTAGTGGTGGGCCTCCATCCCCCCATGAGTGTGGATGGTAGTAGTGGTAGGCATCCAGCCCCCCAGAGTAGTGATGGTGGTAGTGGTAGGCATCCATACCCCTAAGGGTGGGGATGGTAGTAGTGGCAGGCCTCCAGGCCCCCCTGAGTAGGGGGGGTGGTAGTGGTGGGCATCCATCCCCCCATGAGTGTGGATGGTAGTAGTGGTAGGCATCCAGCCCCCCTGAGTAGTGATGGTGGTAGGCATCCATACCTCTAAGGTTGGGGATGGTAGTAGTGACAGGCATCCAGGCCCCCCTGAGTAGGGGGGTGGTAGTGGTGGGCATCCATCCCCCCATGAGTGTGGATGGTAGTAGTAGTAGGCATCCAGCCCCCCTGAGTAGTGATGGTGGTAGTGGTAGGCATCCATACCCCTAAGGGTGGGGATGGTAGTAGTGGCAGGCATCCAGGCCCCCTGAGTAGGGGTGGTGGTAGTGGTAGGCATCCAGGCCCCCTGAGTAGGGGTGGTGGTAGTGGTAGGCATCCATCCCCCATGAGTGGGGATGGTAGTAGTGAGTAGGCATCCATCCCCCTATGAGTGGGGATAGTAGTAGTGACAGGCATCCAGGCCCCCTGAGTAGGGGTGGTGGTAGTGGTAGGCATCCCTCCCCCATGAGTGGGGATGGTAGTAGTGGTAGGCATCCAGCCCCTATGAGTGGGGATGGTAGTAGTGACAGGCATCCAGGCCCCCTGAGTAGGGGGTGGTAGTGGTAGGCATCCATCCCCCATGAGTGGGGATGGTAGTAGTGGTAGGCATCCAGCCCCCTATGAGTGGGGATGGTAGTAGTGACAGGCATCCAGGCCCCCTGAGTAGGGGGTGGTAGTGGTGGGCATCCATCCCCCCATGAGTGTGGATGGTAGTAGTGGTAGGCATCCAGCCCCCCCTGAGTAGTGATGGTGGTAGTGGTAGGCATCCATACCCCTAAGGGTGGGGATGGTAGTAGTGACAGGCATCCAGGCCCCCCTGAGTAGGGGGCTGTGGTAGTGGTGGGCCTCCATCCCCCATGAGTGTGGATGGTAGTAGTGGTAGGCATCCAGCCCCCAGAGTAGTGATGGTGGTAGTGGTAGGCATCCATACCCCTAAGGGTGGGGATGGTAGTAGTGGCAGGCCTCCAGGCCCCCCTGAGTAGGGGGGGTGGTAGTGGTGGGCATCCATCCCCCCATGAGTGTGGATGGTAATAGTGGTAGGCATCCAGCCCCCCCTGAGTAGTGATGGTGGTAGTGGTAGGCATCCATACCCCTAAGGTTGGGGATGGTAGTAGTGACAGGCATCCAGGCCCCCCTGAGTAGGGGGGGTGGTAGTGGTGGGCATCCATCCCCCCATGAGTGTGGATGGTAGTAGTGGTAGGCATCCAGCCCCTCCCTGAGTAGTGATGGTGGTAGTGGTAGGCATCCATACCCCTAAGGGTGGGGATGGTAGTAGTGGCAGGCATCCAGGCCCCCTGAGTAGGGGTGGTGGTAGTGGTAGGCATCCAGGCCCCCTGAGTAGGGGTGGTGGTAGTGGTAGGCATCCATCCCCCCATGAGTGGGGATGGTAGTAGTGGTAGGCATCCATCCCCCTATGAGTGGGGATAGTAGTAGTGACAGGCATCCAGGCCCCCTGAGTAGGGGTGGTGGTAGTGGTAGGCATCCCTCCCCCATGAGTGGGGATGGTAGTAGTGGTAGGCACCCAGCCCCCTATGAGTGGGGATGGTAGTAGTGATAGGCATCCAGGCCCCCTGAGTAGGGGTGGTGGTAGTGGTAGGCATCCAGCCCCCATGAGTGGGGATGGTAGTAGTGGTAGGCATCCATCCCCTATGAGTGGGGATGGTAGTAGTGACAGGCATCCAGGCCCCCTGAGTAGGGGTGGTGGTAGGGTGGTGTTGGTGGTAGGCATTCATCCCCCTATGGGTGTGTATGGCATTGGAGTTGGCCATCCCACCCCTGTGGTTCTGCTGTTGCTAGTGTACTTTATTTGTGCATCCCTATGTGTGTGTGACATATTTCGGGTACGTGTAGTTTGTTTGTATTGTTGGTGTTTGACTTACCGTATGCGCCGTACGCGTCCGTGCCGGTCCCGGTAATAGCTGTAGAGTATAGGTAGGACCTGCGCAATGGGATTCATGCTTGGATCGTCTCGTTCGTGTTTCTCGTGTCTTCGAGTCGTACTCGTAGCAGGCTTGTTCGTCTCGTAGCCGTGGATCGTCTTGTGGCGCGAAACGGAGCTTATGTACGGCTCACCCGGATGCTCAAACGTCCCGGACGTAGCGACGGGTTCGGCGCGTACGGATTGCGCATCGTACTAGTCCGGCCGGAAGGTGCTGTGTATTTGCTTCCGTGCGGCTCGATTCGGCGTGCACGGATCCGGCTCGGGCGGGGAACAGGAGCTGGATTGGGTGAGTACGGCTCGCTCGGAAAATGAGTTGTTATACGCATCGTACTTGTTCGTCCGGACGAGTGTACGAATCGGTCGGGAAACACGCATTCGGCTGGTATTTTTTCCGGACGAATACTGTTAGGTGCCCTACCGGCCGAGATCGGAATCGACCCCATTGTGTTCAATTTCCACAGCCTTTCATATAGCCTACCAAAAGCAGGAAAAACATTGCATTTCTTTGGCTGAATTTATTGTGTTTGTGGTAGATCATGAAGACAAAAATATCTCTCAGAGAACAATGGACAATTTCCTCAGCTGTAGGTGGTACAGGCAGAGGAGAAAAACAAGACATTTTTGAAAAAGTGCTAAGGTTAACCATTGTCGCTCGAAAGTCTTCTGAAGGTAGAAGGTCAGTAGCGATTGATTGCCAGTGTTTAGGAGTTACTGATAAAGCCTGAAAATATGCAAAAGGTTTAAAATGCAACAATTTTTTTTGAGGACAAGTGGGACAAGAGATGCCATATTTTTAAAAGTCAGAATGCACTGTAGGCCACCCAAAAATTTAAAGAACATGATTGAATGTAGTCTTAATCTCTTTATGACACAAAAAATCAGAATCACGCAACAAGCGCCTCCTGTCCTGTCAGCCGTCCAGCACTCTGCATCGTACACAGCACTTTTCACTGAGCGACAGCACAGAAGCTGGTGCCGGCTGGGTGAAGCAACACAAAACTCCCCACTCGCCAGAATTAAAGACATGATGTCTACCTCTCAAAAGAGTAACTGCAACAAATGATGGACAGAATGCTGAATGATTCAAACATTCTCCCCCAGTCAAGAGATCTGGGTTAAATCCATAGTTCTTTGGCCCACTATGCCACCCCAGTTTGGACCCAGCCATATGCAAATCAGTCTTGACCCTGTGCCTTATGGGAACAGTCCAAACCGAACTGCCAAGCCAGGTCCTCCCTGGACCAGAAACAAGCATCCTGGGACCGGTTTCAGGGTATGTCACCCTTCATCAGCCAGGCTAGCTTGAATCCAGTGGCACAGTGAGCAAGGGACCCACGTCTGGGCATACCCATCCCATTTAGGGCGAAAAGTGTAACTGCAACAAATGATGGATGGAATGCTGAATGATTCAAACATTCTCCCCCAGTCAAGAGATCTGGGTTAAATCCATCGTTCTTTTGTCCACTATGCCACCCCAGTTTGGACCCAGCCATATGCAAATCAGTCTTGACCCTGTGCCTCATGGGAACAGTCCAAACCGAACTGCAAAGCCAGGTACTCCCTGGACTGGAAACAAGCATCCTGGGACCGGTTTCAGGGTATGTCACCCTTCATCAGCCAGGCTAGCTTGAATCCAGTGGCACAGTGAGCAAGGGACCCACGTCTGGGCATACCCATCCCACTTAGGGCGAAAAATGTAACTGCAACAAATGATGGACGGAATGCTGAATGATTCAATCATTCTCCCCCAGTCAAGAGATCTGGGTTAAATCCATCGTTCTTTTTCCCACTATGCCACCCCAGTTTGGACCCAGCCATATGCAAATCAGTCTTGACCCTGTGCCTCATGGGAACAGTCCAAACCGAACTTCCAAGCCAGGTCCTCCCTGACCGGAAACAAGCATCCTGGGACCGGTTTCAGGGTATGTCACCCTTCATCAGCCAGGCTAGCTTGAATCCAGCGGCACAGTGAGCAAGGGACCCACGTCTGGGCATGCCCATCCCACTTAGGGCGAAAAGTGTAACTGCAACAAATGATGGACGGAATGCTGAATGATTCAAACATTCTCCCCCAGTCAAGAGATCTGGGTTAAATCCATCGTTCTTTTGCCCACTATGCCACCCCAGTTTGGACCCAGCCATATGCAAATCAGTCTTGACCCTGTGCATCATGGGAACAATCCAAACCGAACTGCCAAGCCAGGTCCTCCCTGGACCGGAAACACGCATCCTGGGACCGGTTTCAGGGTATGTCACCCTTCATCAGCCAGGCTAGCTTGAATCCAGTGGCACAGTGAGCAAGGGACCCACGTATCGGCATCCCCATCCCACTTAGGGCGAAAAGTGTAACTGCAACAAATGATGGACGGAATGCTGAATGATTCAAACAATCTCCCCAGTCAAGAGATCTGGGTTAAATCCATAGTTCTTTTGCCCACTATGCCACCCCAGTTTGGACCCGGCCATATGCAAGTCAGTCTTAAACCTGTGCCTCATGGGAACAGTCCAAACCGAACTGCCAAGCCAGGTCCTTCCTGGACCGGAAACAAGCATCCTGGGACCGGTTTCATGGTATGTCTCCCTTCATCAGCCAGGCTAGCTTGAATCCAGTGGCACAGTGAGCAAGGGACCCACATCTGGGCATACCCATCCCAATTAGGGCGAAAAGTGTAACTGAAACAAAGGATGGACGGAATGCTGAATGATTCAAAGATTCTCCCCCAGTCAAGAGATCTGGGTTAAATCCATCGTTCTTTTGCCCACTATGCCACCCCAGTTTGGACCCAGCCATATGCAAATCAGTCTTGACCCTGTGCCTCATGGGAACAGCCCAAACCGAACTGCCAAGCCAGGTCCTCCCTGGACCGGAAACAAACATCCTGGGACTGGTTTCAGGGCATGTCACCCTTCATTAGCCAGGCTAGCTTGAATCCAGTGGCACAGTGAGCAAGGGACCCACGTCTGGGCATACCAATCCCACTTAGGGTGAAAAGTGTAACTGCAACAAATGATGGACGGAATGCTGAATGATTCAAACATTCTCCCCCAGTCAAGAGATCTGGGTTAAATCCATCGTTCTTTTTCCCACTATGCCACCCCAGTTTGGACCCAGCCATATGCAAATCAGTCTTGACCCTGTGCCTCATGGGAACAGTCCAAACCGAACTGCCAAGCCAGGTCCTCCCTGGACCGGAAACAAGCATCCTGGGACCGGTTTCAGGGTATGTCACACTTCATCAACCAGGCTAGCTTGAATCCAGTGGCACAGTGAGCAAGGGACCCACGTCTGGGCATACCAATCCCACTTAGGGCGAAAAGTGTAACTGCAACAAATGATGGACGGAATGCTGAATGATTCAAACATTCTCCCCCAGTCAAGAGATCTGGGTTAAATCCATCGTTCTTTTGTCCACTATGCCACCCCAGTTTGGACCCAGCCATATGCAAATCAGTCTTGTCCCTGTGCCTCATGGGAACAGTCCAAACCGAACTGCCAAGCCAGGTCCTCCCTGGACCGGATACAAGCATCCTGGGACCGGTTTCAGGGTATGTCACCCTTCATCAGCCAGGCTAGCTTGAATCCAGTGGCACAGTGAGCAAGGGGCCCACGTCTGGGCATACCCATCCCACTTAGGACGAAAAGTGTAACTGCAACAATTGATGGACGGAATGCTGAATGATTCAAACAATCTCCCCCAGTCAAGAGATCTGGGTTAAATCCATAGTTCTTTTGCCCACTATGCCACCCCAGTTTGGACCCGGCCATATGCAAGTCAGTCTTGACCCTGTGCCTCATGGGAACAGTCCAAACCGAACTGCCAAGCCAGGTCCTTCCTGGACCGGAAACAAGCATCCTGGGACCGGTTTCAGGGTATGTCACCCTTCATCAGCCAGGCTAGCTTGAATCCAGTGGCACAGTGAGCAAGGGACCCACGTCTGGTCATACCCATCCCAATTAGGGCGAAAAGTGTAACTGAAACAAAGGATGGACGGAATGCTGAATGATTCAAACATTCTCCCCCAGTCAAGAGATCTGGGTTAAATCCATCGTTCTTTTGCCCACTATGCCACCCCAGTTTGGACCCCGCCATATGCAAATCAGTCTTGACCCTGTGCCTCATGGGAACAGCCCAAACCGAACTGCCAAGCCAGGTCCTCCCTGGACCGGAAACAAACATCCTGGGACTGGTTTCAGGCTATGTCACCCTTCATTAGTCAGGCTAGCTTGAATCCAGTGGCACAGTGAGCAAGGGACCCACGTCTGGGCATACCCATCCCACTTAGGGAGAAAAGTGTAACTGCAACAAATGATGGACGGAATGCTGAATGATTCAAACATTCTCCCCCAGTCAAGAGATCTGGGTTAAATCCATCGTTCTTTTGCCCACTATGCCACCCCAGTTTGGACCCAGCCATATGCAAATCAGTCTTGACCCTGTGCCTCATGGGAACAGTCCAAACCGAACTGCCAAACCAGGTCCTCCCTGGACCGGAAACAAGCATCCTGGGACCGGTTTCAGGGTATGTCACCCTTCATCAGCCAGGCTAGCTTGAATCCAGTGGCACAGTGAGCAAGGGACCCATGTCTGGGCATACCCATCCCACTTAGGGAGAAAAGTGTAACTGCAACAAATGATGGACGGAATGCTGAATGATTCAAACATTCTCCCCCAGTCAAGAGATCTGGGTTAAATCCATCGTTCTTTTGCCCACTATGCCACCCCAGTTTGGACCCAGCCATATGCAAATCAGTCTTGACCCTGTTCCTCATAGGAACAGTCCAAACCAAACTGCCAAGCCAGGTCCTCCCCGGACTGGAAACAAGCATCCTGGGACCGGTTTCAGGGTATGTCACCCTTCATCAGCCAGGCTAGCTTGAATCCAGTGGCACAGTGAGCAACGGACCCACGTCTGGGCATACCCATCCCACTTAGGGCGAAAAGTGTAACTGCAACAAATGATGGACGGAATGCTGAATGATTCAAACATTCTCCCCCAGTCAAGAGATCTGGTTTAAATCCATCGTTCTTTTGCCCACTATGCCACCCCAGTTTGGACCCAGCCATATGCAAATCAGTCTTGACCCTGTGCCTCATGGGAACAGTCCAAACCGAACTGCCAAGCCAGGTCCTCCTTGGACCGGAAACAAGCATCCTGGGACCGGTTTCAGGGTATGTCACCCTTCATCAGCCAGGCTAGCTTGAATCCAGTGGCACAGTGAGCAAGGGACCCACGTCTGGGCATACCCATCCCACTTAGGGCGAAAAGTGTAACTGCAACAAATGATGGACGGAATGCTGAATGATTCAAACATTCTCCCCCACTCAAGAGATCTGGGTGAAATCCATCATTCTTTTGCCCACTATGCCACCCCAGTTTGGACCCAGCCATATGCAAATCAGTCTTGACCCTGTGCCTCATGGGAACAGTCCAAACCGAACTGCCAAGCCAGGTCCTCCCTGGACTGGAAACACGCATCCTGGGACCGGTTTCAGGGTAAGTCACCCTTCATCAGCCAGGCTAGCTTGAATCCAGTGGCACAGTGAGCAAGGGACCCACGTCTGGGCATACCCATCCCACTTAGGGCGAAAAGTGTAACTGCAACAAATGATGGACGGAATGCTGAATGATTCAAACATTCTCCCCCACTCAAGAGATCTGGGTTAAATCCATCATTCTTTTGCCCACTATGCCACCCCAGTTTGGACCCAGCCATATGCAAATCAGTCTTGACCCTGTGCCTCATGGGAACAGTCCAAACCGAACTGCCAAGCCAGGTCCTCCCTGGACCGGAAACACGCATCCTGGGACCGGTTTCAGGGTATGTCACCCTTCATTAGCCAGGCTAGCTTGAATCCAGTGGCACAGTGAGCAAGGGACCCACGTCTGGGCATACCCATCCCACTTAGGGCGAAAAGTGTAACTGCAACAAATGATGGACGGAATGCTGAATGATTCAAACATTCTCCCCCAGTCAAGAGATCTGGGTTAAATCCGTCGTTCTTTTGCCCACTATGCCACCCCAGTTTGGACCCAGCCATATGCAAATCAGTCTTGACCCTGTGCCTCATGGGAACAGTCCAAACCGAACTGCCAAGCCAGGTCCTCCCTGGACCGGAAACAAGCATCCTGGGACCGGTTTCAGGGTATGTCGCCCTTCATTAGCCAGGATAGCTTGAATCCAGTGGTACAGTGAGCAAGGGACCCACGTCTGGGCATACCCATCCCACTTAGGGCGAAAAGTGTAACTGCAACAAATGATGGACGGAATGCTGAATGATTCAAACATTCTCCCCCAGTCAAGAAATCTGGGTTAAATCCATCGTTCTTTTGCCCACTATGCCACCCCAGTTTGGACCCAGCCATATGCAAATCAGTCTTGACCCTGTGCCTCATGGGAACAGTACAAACCGAACTGCCAAGCCAGGTCCTCCCTGGACCGGAACCAAGCATCCTGGGACCGGTTTCAGGGTAGGTCACCCTTCATCAGCCAGGCTAGCTTGAATCCAGTGGCACAGTGAGCAAGGGACCCACGTCTGGGCATACCCATCCCACTTAGGGCGAAAAGTGTAATTGCAACATATGATGGGCGGAATGCTGAATGATTCAAACATTCTCCCCCAGTCAAGAGAGCTGGGTTAAATCCATCGTTCTTTTGCCCACTATGCCACCCCAGTTTGGACCCAGTCATATGCAGATCTCTGTACTTGGGTGAATGTATGACATTGTTCTGCATTGTGTCCATCAATTGTTGTTTTTGCATTTGTCACCCCGAGTGGGACGGGTATGACCAGACGTGGGTCCCGTGCTCTCCATGGCACTGGAGTCAAGCTATCCTGGCTGATGAGGACTGAAAGCCCGAAACCGGTCCTAGGATGCTTGTTTCCAGTCCAGGGAGGACGTGGCCTGGCAGTTCGGGCTGGACTGTTCCCATTGGGCGCAGGGTCAAGACTGATTTGCATATGGCTGGGTCCAAACTGGAATGGCATGGTGAGCAAAAAAACGATGGATTTAGGCCCAGATCTCTGTACTAGGGTGAATGTATGACATTGTTCTGCATTCTGTCCATCAATTGTTGTTTTTGCATTTGTCACCCCGAGTGGAACGGGTATGCCCAGACGTGGGTCCCGTGCTCTCCATGCCACTGGAGTCAAGCTATCCTGGCTGATGAGGGTTGAAAGCCCGAAACCGGTCCTAGGATGCTTGTTTCCAGACCAGGGAGGACCTGGCCTGGCAGTTCGGGTGGACTGTTCCCATTGGGTGCAGGTTCAAGACTGATTTGCATATGGCTGGGTCCAAACTGGAATGGCATGGTGAACAAAAAAACGATGGATTTAGGCCCAGATCTCTGTACTGGGGTGAATGTATGACATTGTTCTGCATTCTGTCCATCAATTGTTGTTTTTGCATTTGTCACCCCGAGTGGGACGGGTATGCCCAGACGTGGGTCCCGTGCTCTCCATGCCAAACCGGTCCTAGGATGCTTGTTTCCAGTCCAGGTAGGACCTGGCCTGGCAGTTCGGGCTGGACTGTTCCCATTGGGCGCAGGGTCAAGACTGATTTGCATATGGCTGGGTCCAAACTGGAATGACATGGTGAGTAAAAAAACGATGGATTTAGGCCCAGATCTCTGTACTGGGGTGAATGTATGGCATTGTTCTGCATTCTGTCCATCAATTGTTGTTTTTGCATACCTCTCAAAAGAAGCATTTGCAATGTAATAGGTCTCGCATTTGTGAGAGTTTGAGCTATTGGCATTGTAAATGACAATGCCTTCTATTTATGTGTTTTGAAAACCTGCAAGCGGTGCATAAACACGCACTTTGTACTTATAATCGTTGCTTAGGAGAAGCAAGGCTGGCAGTAATTGTGCCTCTTTTACTGCCAGCCTTGCTTCTCGTTAGCAAGGACTATAAGTACAAAGAGCATGTTTACGCACCGCTTGCAGGTTTTCAAAACACATAAATAAAAGGCATTGTCATTTACAATGGCAATAGCTCCAACTCTCACAAATGCGAGACCTATTACATTGCAAATGCTTGTTTTTTTTTTCTTTCAGTGTCGAGAGCCATGCTCCTCTTCCGTAAGTCGTGAGAGTGGCAAAAGCAGAGGAGCTGTGCATTAAAGAGGGGCTATGCAGATTTTGTAATGGAAAAAGGAAATATGTGTGTTAATAAAACCATAAGCTTGAAACGTGACTCATGCTTTGAAACACTTTGTTCTGATGATGGCCAAAGTCAGTAGGCACAGCTTTTGTGTAGTGGGAGTCGTTTTCTGTCAGTGCATGTAGGTGCCTGTTTAGGTTGAAGTGATGAGGAGGAAAGGGGGCAGGCGAGAAGGGGGACTGTGGACAACTGTGACATAATGTTAGAGCAGCACAATTCAGGTGGGGGTGAGGGCCTAGAGGGGAGACTGAGTGGAGGAGAGGGCAGTGCGTCCTTGGCTAGAGAACTCTAAATGTGTCAGCAGCAGGGCACGTTTCTTTTGAGCCGAAAGAGAAACTTGTGTGCCGTCACACTAGGGTTTCTGAAGTGGATACAGCTCTACATCCTTCCGAGAGAGATAAAATAAATTAATACTTAAAGCGCCTTGAAACCCACGCCTCAATATGAAGCGTTCTGTACATTGATGGACTAACAGAACCTGGTAATACCCATCCTATTAACAGCTCTATTTCCTCTTCCACAAGACATGGGCAGCAAATGGAAGCTGACCTGCATTCCCGTTTACTTTCTTTATGCTGACCATATTGTCGGGTCACCTGCTATTGTCTCAGATTTGGAATGGTGAACCTGGGGGTGTAGAACAGTAAAACGCTGTGTGACTTTGAAACTTGCAGACTTGATCGCAGCTTCGGCACATGACCAGATTCCTGTTATTTTTAGCTGATCACTTAAGCTCCCTCTGCGTACAAGTAATAAAATATATGAAGTGTACGTCTGCAGTGAAAAAGTGTCACTTAAACAGGTAAAAAAGGACAACATAATGTTCACGATCTTGATTTCTTTCCTAAACGCTACTAATGCACAGCACTTCAGTCTCTCACATGTTATCATCCACCCCACTGATGTTCTGTATTACACATACACAAATACACATTCATGGTTGAGCGAGTTAGGCGCTAGACACTTTTGTCGTGTTTCTGGAGGAAGCCGGGAGTTCCAGTCTATGAATACCCAGGCTAGCCTTTCATCCTTCCGAAGCTGATTACTTGAGTACCGTTAAAGTGAGCGTACTACTAACACTTGGCGTTTACAGCACTGTTAAGTGTCAATATTGTATTAACGATAACTATAACAAGGACTCATAGCACACTTATGGAGTGAGGGCTACGAGCACCATTGTTGATTGTGTGCACCTGTGTTGTTAAAGTAAAAGCGGGCGCCGTGCTGAAGCATTAAGCACGGCACCCGGGGGCTGGATTGGGAAGACGGCTGCAAAACACAGGCACCATTGTTGATTGTGTGCGTCCGTTTAATGTAAAGTGGGTGCCGTATTGAAGTTCAAACGCAGTGAGCTTTTGTTGTGTAGTTCCTATAGTATCCATGCAGGACCTGCGCGTTTGGATAACATAAACTGTGGGTTTGGTGGTAGACTGGCTCTGTGCACCCCCGCCGCGTATGTTAGCCTGATTTGCATTAGCTAGCTCACAGGGCTACTAGAATCTCCTCTTATCGGGGAGAGATTAGTTTCTGGCAAACTTAGATCATGACAACCCAAATTCCTCAGAATCGTGGAAACAATGTACTACTTTTCGCTCAGTCACTCGTGCTTACTTATTCGGTTTGTCTCAGAGAGTTACACAGAATAAATAGTCTGGGCATTTCAATAAGTATTTATTGAACAGTTGTTATTCTAGTGTAAAATATATGTGCCTGCGGCAACCAGCAGACAATAGCAGAGATATATTATCAGCAGTACGATAAAAGCAAAGGGATAGAACAGTTCTACCATATTGCAATAATCATGAATACATACATGAATATAAAAAGCATTATGAAAGTGCGCATACTCCTACGATGCCTAACTAGATGTACCTGAGTGTACCTAGCATATGTGTAGGTCTAAAAGCCTAAGAGCCAAGAATCCTTCTAGGATTTAGTTGAACCCCCATACCTGAATAGAGAGAGTGTGGGACCCCGTCCTGGTCTCGAGTTGGACACCCCGCAAGGGCTGTGTTAGACCGCTGTCAGCTGGAGTGACTGCATGCAGGAGCTTCAGCGTCTCTGGTCAGTGTGTCAGCATGGAAGTCTCGGTTCCCTCTGTCTTACCGGGGTAAGATGTGGTGTATTTATACCCTGAAGACTCTATTTGCTTCGTATGGTTTGTATTGGCCCTTGTAAGACTTGAGGAAGACGTCAGGGGTGAACTTTGTACATACATATTATGCAGGTGGTGTATTCCTAGAGAGCCATGCATAACTAATGAGTACAGTGTGGGCCTGTGTTTGGGAAAAACCCTGATGTATTCAAAACCACAGACTAGATAACGATCAGCCCTCAGAGCTCGTTGTGTACTAGCGAGGACCAATGTAGGTGAAAGATCATGCCTATATAAGGAATCATGACTATAATAGGACATGTACAGTTATGACGGTAATAGGGCATATGCGGCATTGACCATAATAGGGCAAGTACGAATATGACCGTATTAGGGCAAATACAAATACGTCCATTTTAGGGCATGTATAAACGGGTCTACATTAGGGCCTCTATACGGGACATAACACCCACTCCTCTTCCGAATAGGATGACAATGACCATACTTAAAATCTGGACAATTTAAAAACATTTTAAAAGCAAGTAAAAGCATGGTTTTAAAATTGTTAAAAAAAAATCAAAAATGTTACAATTCAGCTATTTCCAATTGCCACTAAAAAAAGAAATGTCTAGTTTGTTTCTCTATATAAGTTGCTTCACTCAAAGCGGAAGAAGGCCATGCTTTTCTCAAACGAAAGTGTCAATTTAGGAAATGTTCCAAATTTGCTCTGTTATTATGAAAACGAGCGGAGAAGCCGAATTCTTTCCCAGGATGCGATGAGCCAATTTGAGATTAGGTGTCCTGGCTGGGAAGCACAACGTTATCAGTGTGAGCTACTGCAGATGACAAATCCAACGCCTCACAGAGAACGTCAATCGCACATAGATGGTATGTAGCACTGCCAACAGTCGGTGCTGCGGCAGCTTGTGCGGCAGTTGTTACCTGGGTGCCTGTGGAGGAGTCACCTAACCCAGCAGGAGCAAACGGCACCTGTGGATTCTCCAGGAATGCGTTCATCAGAATCGGAAGACGCCGGGGACAACGCAGACCATGGGCCTTTAG
This sequence comes from Calotriton arnoldi, assembly GCA_963921515.1. Lineage (NCBI taxonomy): Eukaryota > Metazoa > Chordata > Amphibia > Caudata > Salamandridae > Calotriton > Calotriton arnoldi. The sequence goes on from CAWUFW010005638.1 coordinate 266,374, forward strand.
GGGGTCCAGCATTGCATCCGTGTCCGGAGGCGCATCTGATGGAAATGTTAGACAAAGATCCAACGTGCATTCTTCTCCGCAAAGCAGGCATCGAAGAACAGGTAAGATGCAGTCTACCCAGACTGGTCGAAAGGATAGAAACCAGGAGGCAGTGAGTTCTTGCAGGCAAGAAACGCCCAGAAGTTGTACCATGCTTTCACGATATTTCCGCTCCAGGAGCATGTTCGCCATTCCCTTGGGAATTGGGCCGTCCATTGCCTAGCAGTAGTAATATGAATAGGACCCCTGCAACCAGCAAGTAGGATAAGCGGGAGTCCTCCAAATACGCTTCCCAATACAGAGTGTATAAAATTTGGGATTACTCCGAGGACTGTCTGAAAGGTGCTTAACAGTCCTGACCCTATGGTCTTAAATAGGTGTACAATACCGCTCGTATCAGACATATTGAAGATACGTCCCACCATTTCTACAAAATGAAAGGGGCAGTTTGTACTTATAAGCGCCTGTATCTCAGTCGAGGTCCTTGCAACTTGAAGTTCATAGGTTTCTCGAGCGGAGGTTAAGGGCACGGGTTGCTGTAAAAGCATGGCTTGCAGTCTGCTCAGAGTATCAAATTGTATGAAAGAAATGTTCAGTGAAGGCCATAGCGGCGCCTCCCTGACTGTGTTCAGTGGCGGAAACAATACTTGCATACAGCAAGTAACCCTGGAGTTAACAGTGACCAGATAGGCGATGCCCGGAAGCATCCCACAGCAACCTTGATCATTTAGCATCAAGTAACTCCCATTCGAGAGCAGCTCAAAAACCGGCGTGATCACGGCAGCTGGGGTCCATGTCATGTGACACGATAGGCTTGCTACTGAACCGTTACAGGCTCCGTGTAGTGAAATATCCTGACACATGAGAGAACCGCTTAAAGCGTTCTTGCAGTTTGCACCGCTCAGAAATACTTCTCGATCCCCATTCCGGCATCGTTATCTTTATGGTAACTCCCAAGTTTCCTTAATGTAACCCCTACCCATCTTTTCATATTTGCCTGCCTGCCTTTGCTCAAGGCAATATTGAAACTGAAACGTAGTGACCGGCAGAGTGATTTGGCCATGAATTAGCCATTCAGTTGATGGTGATTCGGCTACAGTAAATGGTAACCTTTCCAGTTTCTCAATATGCAGCCTGGTATATTTGGCTCCCCTTTGTGCCATTTCTGTCTGTTAATCAGTTAGATTGTATTCTGAAAACAGAGACATGGTGTTTATGAAACGCCAGGGCACATAGCCTGCACGCAAAGATTGTAGCGTCCAGCTTAGCATCATAATAGAACGTAGCTGAGATTGCCCGTGTTGTAACAAGGCCAGATCTTGTTCTAATATGTCGATTGCCGAAGACACAATGTTGCCTAAGGAGTAAATTCTGGAGGTCAAAGTTGTTAACCCATTATCCACTACAGCTAATGCCTTCTCTAGGTTAATACGGTCTATTTCCCGTAATCTTTCTGCGGCCTCCTGTTGGGTTATTTTCCAGTTTTCATTATAATAGGCATAAATGCCGGCATATATGAAACGTTTCTGACGTGTTTTCCTTGGGCCTAGTAAAAAATCCCTAAGGTCTACATCAGGTGTGAGTAAGGTCAAATGATGTTTTACTTCTGTGAGTGTTGAGGCCTCTAGCCAATTAAGGCACAACTTCCCAACACTATAGGATGTCACTACCCCTGGGTGTTGTCTCTGTACATAGCGTGTATCTGGCCTATGGATACTAAACCCTTCGGTTGTATTAATAAATCTCTGTTGACAGGTGTTTGTGTCAATGGGCCAAATCAGCCATTTCGTCCAATCAGGATCTGATCTATTGTACTGGAGAATGTCATCTAATCCTACCCCTTGTTTAGTTGAATTCTGCCCCCCACCCATCTGTGATGGTGTAGGAAACCCGGGTGTGTTCAGTTCCTTGTTCTTGGCTAGTCCAAGACAGGATGTCTGTTGCACAGTTTCATTTAGAAATATTATCTGCTGTGGAATGAGGCATGCTCTAAAAAGCGCTTCTGTTCCCTGGACTTGCCATTCCCTAGAACCCCAGATTGATTTTAAATCTATAGTGTCCTTCCATAGGTCGAAACCCTGTGTAGACAATTGGGCCATAAAGGAAGCAGAGTAAATCTGTTTGGTGTTAGTCAACATAATTTTCTGTGCTGATGTTGTTGCCACTTTGTAATAAAAAGACCTCGGGTCAGATGTGTTGAACCCTGAAAAGTATGTGAATTTCTGTGCAAAAGCTTGCGAACTACCTTTTGGGGTAGTTGGGCAGTGTTCCCACTGGTGGTATTCAAATACATTTCTAGGTGTTATAGATTTATGCAAGAAATGATGACCATAATGTTGGTAACAGTACAATGTATCATAGTCTGAAGTACCTTCTAACATTTCATTGTTCGGAAATGCGGCAGTTTTTTCTAAATCAGACATCATAGCATTTACAGTTTCAGTGTCCCAATCATCAGAAAATGTACTGGAGGTAATGATATCACTTAAAGAAATTTTAAATACATGTTTAAGCTTTAAAAGTTCAGTCGGACCGAATATATCATAATCAATCTTGTCCCATACTATACCGTCCGGTATAGGAACTGCTGTGATGTTCACTGAAGACAAGTCTCTTGGTTCACGATGTGAAGATTGGTGTGGTTTTAAAATCAAATTGACTCTTTGGGCTGTAGAGCTTTGCTGAAGGTATCGTCCATTAATAAGCATACTAAAAGTTATTATTAAACCTAGCCAGAAAAGAAAAAATAAAATCCCAGTGATATACCATAGTTCAATCCAAGGTGACACCAGGTAAGTCTTTCTAAAAAATTTCAAAAAGTCAGTGAGTTTCTGTTTGAGTGATTTTTTGGCTGGCGTAGTTTCCGGCTCACCTGGATCCAGTGAAAACGTATCAAAGTTCATGAAATAGCCAGAAGCAGTTCGATCAATTGTTGGAATTGCATCAGGATTTGTTGAAATTGGATTTTGCTCTTGACGAGGCATGTTGACGTAGATGTCTGTTGTCGGTCTGATTGCAACTTGGTTGTTAAGTTGATTTTCATTTTGAAGATGAATTTCTTGTTGAAGTGGAACGAGTTCCATAGCATTGTTGCTTAGTCCTTCATTCCGTACAGGTGGCTCTTCAAACGTGATGAGTCTTTCTGTTTGGACTTCTTGGATTGTAGCGAGAGGAGGGTGTCTGCTACTGTGGAGTCCACGAGGCCTACTGTTTAGTATTGGCCACATAGTGTGGTTTGATTAAGTCGATTGAGACAAATCTTTTCTCCTTTTTCCCGTCAAGAGGCGGCAGAAGTACAGTTCTTGTGCCTTGGATTGCAAGGACCGGTACAGGCTTTCTGTAGGATGGCCCAAATTCTTTCTTATCAGCAATCTTCTCTCTGACCAGATCCCCGACTTTTGGGATCCAGACAGGTCTTGCCGTTACTGCCTTGACTTCCTCAGTGGCGGCCTGTTTCTGGAGCATGTTACTTAGTTGTGTCCTGGATTCATTTAGATCCTGCAAAACAGCAAAACGATCATGGATATCAAATGGTTTTTCATCCGCCACTGTGCCTTCACAATCAAGATCAGGTACCCACATTCTTGTCTCAAATAGGACCTCGTAAGGAGTGACAGCTCCTAGAGAGCTTCTTGGCTGATTGTTTATTGCTCGTTGTACCCCATAAAGGTGATCAACCCATCTACCGCCCTTGCCTAATACCCTAGCTGTTAAAGATTGCTTTAAGTCACGGTTTTTCCTCTCCACAACGGAATTCCCCTCAGGATGATACGGAGAGGAGTACCGCAATGCTACGCCCATTCCTTCCACGGCCTCTTTGTAAGCCCGAGAGCTAAACGCCCGGCCACGGTCAGAATGTAACGTGCCAACTGCATATGTGCCGATAAAGACTCGCAAATCTTTTATAACAGTTCGAGCGTCAGCCGAGCGCTGAGGCCAAACCCAGAGGAATCTAGAGCAGGAATCCACTGCAACCATGATATATTTCTTGGACCCATCAGATTGTAGGGGTCCGCAGTGGTCCAAATACACACATGCGAGAGGTTTGTCTGATTTCAGCAACGGTGTCTGCGCTGGGCGTGTTACGGTGGAGCCTTTCATGTGCTGGCAGATGTCGCACTTTAAGACATAGTCTTTGGTCTGCTTTGTTAACCCTGGCCACCAGTAGCACTGTTTCAGTAAAGAAATAGTCGCTGTAACGCCTGTATGCGCAGAACCCAAACCCTCGTGTGCTGCTAGAATTAAGCCTTGCCTACGATCCATATTTGGTATTACTCTATCTCCCACTCCAGGAATCTGAGCATATGGAATGTTTTGTGCATCTAACTTGTAGGAGTACTTGAGTGGAAATTTCTTTGGTACTGCTGTGCTGCCTTTGCGTGAAGCATTGACAGCTATCATAATCTCGCCGTCTACTCTCGTCTTTTAACGAGTAACTGCAGCTACGGCGGCTGTGCGTACAGTCCTCTTTGCGGCTTCATCAGCCAATGAATTCCCTTCAACGTGAATGCCATCACACTGATGACTCAGTGTATGTATCACGTGAGCCCTTGGTAGTCCGTTTCTCAACTCCACTACCTGTTCCCATAGCATTTTGTGCTTAATTGTGCCACCTTTTGCATCTTTGAACCCGTTTTGTTCCCAATGATGTAAATATTCATTGTACGACTGTACACAGTAAAAGGAATCACACACAATTAGTGTGGGGAATTCGTGTTCCGTGTTTACAAGTGCCAGTATCAGTGCTTTTAACTCTGCCAACTGAGCCGTGCAGTCTCCTAGAGATTGCGTTTTAGTGCAACTCGGATGGAACTTTCCATCGTGCATGCGACCTTTAACAATCGCACACGCTGCGCTGTAAGCTTGCTTACTCCCTATGGCCGGTTGAGCAGATCCGTCAATAATGTATTCATACTGATCTAGAGGCAAAATCTCATTTGGTAGAGGATATTCTTGTTTGTATTGCAGAAATGCTTGTGTTTTTAAACTTGGATCAAATCTGTATTCAACATCCGTTGCAGTAAGAGAATTAGCCCATTGTATCCATCTGGGATGTAAGGCTTTCGCATTTGGAATGCTAGCTTTTGAAACAGCTTCTAAAGCTGGTACTGGGGTCACGACAATTATGCGTTTACCCTGAGCCAGAGCTCTTTCTCTTGCTACAGCGGTCTGCACTGCTGTCAGGATTTTTTCTGTTGAAGTGAAACGCATCTCTGCGTTTGTGTACAGGTGTGATTTGTATGCGATTGGTACTGTTTCGCCTTCATTGAAAGTCAAATAAGTGTACCCGCATTGACCCGCTATTACTTGGATCACTAAGTTGCGTACGTTTACGCGTGTCTGTAAATGTTTAGAAGCTATCATGTCTTCCTGTAGGGAACGCAGGATATTTGTATGTTCCTGTGTCCATTGTCTGACTGAAAAATCAGGTTTTATTAAGTTGTTGAAAGGTTTTACTCTTTCTGCGTAATCCAAAATGTATACTAATTGGGATGATTATGCCCTGGGTGGAGATGGCGCTCTCTCTGAACGGTGTATATTTAGTTGAATACGTATAGAGTTAGGTGCCCAGGGAGGAGGTAATCATCCAACACCCCACAGTTCAGATCCACGGATCTGTACAGCAATAATATTATCAAGCCCTGGCACTCATATATACAGTATCAAAAGTAAAAACTTTTATCAAAAGAACAAGCATATCAAAGTTAAAATAGTTTAATATTTTCTTGTAAGAACTCCAGCCAACACGTGTTTCGTCGCTCGGGACAAGACACTTTTGATACTGTATATATGAGTGCCAGGGCTTGATAATATAATCCAAAATGTATGTTCGACCAAAATTTAGGAATCCCAGAATTGATTGAAAATTCTTCAATGATTTTGGAGGTTGGAGCAGCGCACACTTTTCTAAAAAGTTAGCTGCTAGGCTGTTTCCTTCACTTGACAGCTCCTAGCCTAAAAATAGGACACTGAGGTGGGCAATATTTGATTTTTTGAAATTAAATTTATAGCCCTCAGAGGCGAATTCCATAATAATGGTGCTCACCCTGGTCAAGTGCCTCGGTAAGTCATCGTCTGTCAGATAAATATCATCTACATAGGACAATGCTTCTTCATCCAAATTTTGGAGTAACTCTGGGGCATATCTACAAGGGCTGGCGATAAAATTATCGCCGCTTTAGCGTCCGTTTTCGGACGAAAAGCGGCGATAATTTTAACGCCCTATTAGCAAGGACACGCTAACGCGTGAATCCATGCTACATCGCCCTTTCCCTATCGCCCAGCTCTGCATCTCTAATGAGATGCAAAGTGGACGTTCCTACCCAGGATAACGGGAGAAATGTCGCTAGCGACATTTCTCCTATTATCAAGCCTCAGGCAAAGAAGCATAGCGACAAGAAAAGTAGCGATAACCTCTGTTATCGCTACTTTCCTAACGCCTGCTTTGAGACTGACTTAGCCATGATATCCTATGGAAGGTGGATATCATGGCTAAGTATGTCTTGCCCTATCAGCAAGCTATCGCCAAAAGTTGTGCGATTATCACTGGATTTCCAGCGATAATCGCACAGTTGGCAGCTTGCGCTCTGAATTTTATCGCTTTGGAGATAAGCGTTGCTGATAGCACGCTATCTCCGCGATAAAATTCAGAGTTGGCCGGCGATAATTATCCTCACGCTAAGAGCGCTGAGCGATAATTATCGCCAGCCCTTGAAGATATGCCCCTCTGTTACTCGTGCTGAAAAAACCCTGGGGCTATTTTTATACCCTTGGGCTAGTCGACAAAATTGTCGCTGGGACCCTAACACACTGAATGCGGTCAGATACCTGCTTTCAGGCGCTATATTTTGCCAGAAAAATCCATTTGAGATATCAAGTGTTGTTTTGTATTTTTTGCGCACAATGTTCTTCATTAATGCGGCACTGTGTGCATTTTGAACTGCAAATGTCTTTGTGCAAGTGTTTAAATGTCGGTAATCCAAAACTAAACAATATGTGTTGTCAGGTTTCATTACGGGAAACAAAGGATTGTTCATAGGTGAAGTGCAATTTTCTATCACCCCCTGGTATTCTAGTTGATCTAGGATCTCCCTGACTTGTTTTTTAGCTTCCTGCTTTATAGGGTATTGCCTTTGAGCATTTGGGGAAACTTTTAACGGGATCACGTGGTGGGTTGAATCCTCATCCCAACCAACATGATTTTTGTACAATGCTGGAGCCAGGGCAATTGCCCACTCCTGCGCATATGCATGTTTTAAATGTATGGGAACGAGGTCGGAAAAGGCTGGAAAAATTACAGTTTCTCCCCTAGGGCACTCCATGTTGAATGTTGGCGGCCAGTCTTGTTCTGCTAATAGAATGTCATAACCAGATGACAGATTTTTCCAAAAGAGACCTTTAATTTTACTGGCTTTGTCCCCCTCCATCCGCAGTGTTATCTCATGTAACTTATGTGGGACACTTACCCGAGTATCAGGTGTTTCCACCGTGATATACTGACTCAACTCCGCTGTCACCAGAAATTCCTTCAGGTTCTGGCGAGCTATCGTTACTTCTGCCGCGCTGTCTAGCATTGTCAGAGCCCATTACCCATTCAGAAGCTGTGTCCTCAGAATTCTGGGCATGTCTGATCTTGAGATCTGCTACCGTCTTCTTTTTGAACTGAGGTTTCTGTTTTTGTTTATCTTCTTTTTTAGTTGCGTAGTCCGCAGTGCGTTGCGTGTCTCTGGACTTTGTATGCTCCTCTGACCATCCTTCCCTCTCTGAGTTTTTTGATGAACCCTGAAAGGAACAAGAGGAACGAGTATCAGTATCCTGATACCTGTCAGGTTTTTTAATATTATCCCTATTCCTAAGGTTATACCTCCTTTCAGAGGGCTCCTGTTGAGGAGACCTACCTCTGGATTGAGATCTGCTGTCTTTAGACTTTTGTTGTTTTTTATTTTCCCACTTCTTTTTAGAAGAAGTAGGTGTCTGCTTTGTAGTGTCCTTTTCAGGACTGCCCACCAGTTGTGGTTTTAATGCTTTCCCACCTAGACTGTCTCTGCCTAGTTCTGCATATGCAGTTTCAATTATTTTGGGTAGTTCGTGTTGCTGATCTATTGGACCGAACTCCCTTAGGCGTTGGCGAATCGCCACTGAAGCTGCTTCCCCCTTAATGTTAGCTAGTATTATGGCTGATACCTGGTCAAAGTTATTTAGTAACTTCATCCCTAAGTTAAAGGCAGGTTCTGCTCCGTACTCATTTTGTATCTGTCTCAATACGTCAGGTACTACTGCTAAGGACGGGATACCATGTGTTCTGGTATATATGGCAGCAAAGACTGAACCCCAAGAGGTGCAATCCTCTACTTGTGGTGTGATCCCCATGGGCAAGCAGATTGTTAGAATTCTGTGTTTTTCATAGTTGGTAGTATTCGGGAATACTGCCTCAAGCTGAGTTATTTTCTGAGCTATCCAGAATGGGATTTGTTCGCGTTTTGCGGGCATTTTGCCCATTACCGCGTGTAATGTTTGAGGAGTAATTTTATTTTCTGTAGCCTGAGCTGGAGTACCATTTGCTGCACCTGGTGCAGGTTGGATTGTTAAAGTCCTCATGACAAATTGTGTTAGGTTTCTGTAGATTTTAATTAAATCTCTGTGTTGTACGAGTAATTCTGGCTGTGGCATTGTTCCAATGTCAGGATGCGGTGTGTAAGCCGCTAGTATTGGCCATGTGGCCCCGTCTCCTCCGAGCTGGCCTAATCTTACTCTTTGTCGTACGTGGGGTAGGGCGCCATTAAACCAGTAATGATGTTCCTGGTAAGTGAGTGGAATCTCTATGTCCTCAAACGGGGCATATTCCAGTGGTGCATCTCCTGCTATGTAGTAGTGAAATGTATTTGTTATTCCATTTGCTGCTGGGAATGTAACCCATGAATAGAACACCTCTGTTTTGTTTGATTCGTGTGCCTCAATCACGAAAACAACCATGCCTCCCTTGGCTGGTAAGCCATTTTCTAATATTCTTATGGTGACTGTCCTTCTGAATTTTGGTGCAGTCTGTATTGCATCCTCAGGATCTTCTCCTCCCGTTAAGAAATTCAGGTCAACTCTCTCATCCCCTGAACCAGGCATGTTCAGAGGAAGAAGTGTTCACAGGGAACTACGATGAGGTGTTATGCACAATTTAGGAACTAAATGTCCTTCAAGCTTGATTAACCAACAGCCAATAAATAGTATTCTCATACTATTCAGCTGTGGCGGAGTTTGTACCCACCCACTCCAGACATCTCTGGGGTTTTGTGAGTAGGTTCTCTGAGAATAGCACGACTGAACTACTCAGATTCTACTGTTAAATAAGTACCAAACCAACGTTGGGCACCATGTCGTGTAGTTCCTATAGTACCCATGCAGGACCTGCGCGTTTGGATAACATAAACTGTGGGTTTGGTGGTAGACTGGCTCTGTGCACCCCCACCGCGTATGTTAGCCTGATTTGCATTAGCTAGCTCACAGTGCCACTAGAATCTCCTCTTATCGGGGAGAGATTAGTTTCTGGCAACCTTACATCATGACAACCCAAATTCCTCAGAATCGTGGAAACAATGTACTACTTTTCGCTCAGGCACTCGTGCTTACTTATTCGGTTTGTCTCAGAGAGTTACACAGAATAAATAGTCTGGGCGTTTCAATAAGTATTTATTAAACAGTTGTTATTCTAGTGTAAAATATATGTGCTGCGGCAACCAGCAGACAATAGCAGAGATATATTATCAGCAGTACGATAAAATCAAAGGGATAGAGCAGTTCTACCATATTGCAATAATCATGAATACATACATGAATATAAAAGCATTATGAAAAGTGCGCGTACTCCTACGATGCCTAACTAGATGTACCTGAGTGTACCTAGCATATGTGTAGGTCTAAAAGCCTAAGAGCCAAGAATCCTTCTAGGATTTAGTCGAACCCCCATACCTGAATAGAGAGAGTGTGGGACCCCGTCCTGGTCTCGAGTTGGACACCCCGCAAGGGCTGTGTCAGACCGCTGTCAGCTGGAGCGACTGCATGCAGGAGCCTCAGCGTCTCTGGTCAGTGTGTCAGCATGGAAGTCTCGGTTCCCTCTGTCTTACCGGGGTAAGATGTGGTGTATTTATATCCTGAAGACTCTAATTGCTTCGTATGGTTTGTATTGGCCCTTGTTAGACTTGAGGAAGACGTCAGGGGTGAACTTTGTACATACATATTATGCAGGTGGTGTATTCCTAGAGAGCCATGCATAATTGATGAGTACAGTGTGGGCCTGTGTTTGGGAAAAACCCTGCTGTATTCAAAACCACAGACTAGATAACGTTCAGCCCTCAGAGCTCGTTGTGTACTAGCGAGGACCAATGTAGGTGAAAGATCATGCCTATATAAGGAATCATGACTATAATAGGACATGTACAGTTATGACCGTAATAGGGCATATGCGGCTTTGACCATAATAGGGCAAGTACGAATATGACTGTATTAGGGCAAATACAAATACGTCCATTTTAGGGCATGTATAAACGGGTCTACATTAGGGCCTCTATACGGGACATAACACTTTCTGAAAAAAATGCTTTACCCTCATGATGGCCTCTCACAAAAAAGCAGTGCGTATTCAGGAACAAAAAAAATTGCTTTATTTACAAGAAGGCCCCTTGCGGCGCATGCCGCTTCTTCTGAGCTTTGGAAGCGGTGAAACATAAAGCATGCTGCTGGTAAAAAAAGACGTCTACAAGCACTTGTTAAAAAATATTTGCAATGCTACAGGTCTCGCATAATAGCATTGCAAACAAATGGCCGCCATTGTCCCAACTGCTTTAAAAGTGAAAGCGGGCAAGGCCTGCTGAATGTAAGCAAAGCACGTGTTGTGCCTAATGTAGGAGAAACTCAATAAAGAAAATAGTACACGTACCGTGTAACAACCAAGTAAAGGGACCAGTAGCCATGGGAGGTTACAAATGAAGCAAACACAAGGAGATGATGGACGGAGCGCTGAAACTTTTCTGACACTCACCCCCAGTCACAGATCTGGGTTGAATCCATCATCATTCTTTAGCTCACTTAGCCACCACAGTTCAGACACAGCTATATGCAAATGAGTCTTGACCCTGTGCCTCATGGGAACAGTCCAGCCCGAACTGCCAAGCCATGTCTTCCCTGGACCGGAAACAAGCATCCTGGGACCGGTTTCGGGCTAACAGCCCTCATCAGCCAGGCTAGCTTGAATCCAGTGGCAAAGTGAGCAAGGGACCCACGTCTGGGCATACCCTGCCAACTCAGGGCGAACAGAGCAAACACAAGGAGATGATGGACGGAGCGCTGAAACTTTTCAGACACTCACCCCCACTCACAGATCTGGGTTGAATCCATCATCATTCTTTAGCTCACTTAGCCACCCCAGTTCAGACACAGCTATATGCAAATCAGTCTTGACCCTGTGCCTCATGGGAACAGTCCGGCCCGAACTGCCAAGCCATGTCTTCCCTGGACCGGAAACAAGCATCCTGGGAACAGTTTCGGGCTAACAGCCCTCATCAGCCAGGCTAGCTTGAATCCAGTGGCAAAGTGAGCAAGGGACCCACGTCTGGGCATACCCTGCCAACTCAGGGCGAACAAAGCAAACACAAGGAGATGATGGACGGAGCGCTGAAACTTTTCAGACACTCACCCCCAGTCACAGATCTGGGTTGAATCCATCATCATTCTTTAGCTCACTTCGCCACCCCAGTTCAGACACAGCTATATGCAAATCAGTCTTGACCCTGTGCCTCATGGGAACAGTCCAGCCCGAACTGCCAAGCCAGGTCCTCCCTGGACTGGAAACAAGCATCCTAGGACCGGTTTCGGGGTTTCACCCCTCTTCAGCCAGGATAGCTTGATTCCAGTGGCATGGAGAGCACGAGACCCACGTCTGGGCATACCCGTCCCACTCGGGGTGACAAATGCAAAAACAACAATTGATGGACAGAATGCAGAACAATGTCATACATTCACCCCAGTACAGAGATCTGGGCCTAAATCCATAATTTTTTTGCTCACCATGCCATTCCAGTTTGAGCCCAGCCATATGCAACTCAGTCTTGACCCTGTGCCTCATGGGAACAGTCCAGCCCGAACTGCCAAGCCAGGTCCTCCCTGGACTGGAAACAAGCATCCTAGGACCGGTTTCGGGGTTTCACCCCTCTTCAGCCAGGATAGCTTGATTCCAGTGGCATGGAAGAGCACGGGACCCACGTCTGGGCATACCCGTCCCACTCGGGGTGACAAATGCAAAAACAACAATTGATGGACAGAATGCAGAACACTGTCATACATTCACCCCAGTACAGAGATCTGGGCCTAAATCCATCGTTTTTTGCTCACCATGCCATTCAGTTTGAACCCAGCCATATGCAAATCAGTCTTGACCCTGTGCCTCATGGGAACAGTCCACCCCGAACTGCCAAGCCAGGTCCTCCCTGGACTGGAAACAAGCATCCTAGGACCGGTTTCGGGGTTTCACCCCTCTTCAGCCAGGATAGCTTGATTCCAGTGGCATGGAGAGCACGGGACCCACGTCTGGGCATGGTGAGCAAAAAAACGATGGATTTAGGCCCAGATCTCTGTACTGGGGTGAATGTATGACATTGTTCTGCATTCTGTCCATCAACTGTTGTTTTTACATTTATACCAGTGGCACACATTAACTAACAGCCATCATGCCAGCTATAGCTATCACAATACTACTAATATTACTTATTACCATGTTACACCACACACTAACATCCATAAGAAAACACACTAGACCAATGATACTCAAAGTACAGCCCATGGGCCGCTTGTGGCCCTCTTGACCTTTACATGAGGCCCCCCTTGTGAACAGTAGCACAAGCTGCTGTTTAGTTGTTGAGCAATAATATTTAGAAAAGAATGGTAGATAAACGAGCACGTATTTATTAATCTGCAAATAAATGCTAATAAATGCTTGCCTGTTTACTTAACATTTTTTTAGACCTCCTTACACAATCCCCGACTCACCCAGAACCCCTTTACCGCCACCCTGCTGGCATCAGTGCGGCCCTCGGTCACACCACAGACCGTATTTTTGTGGTCCCTGGGCAAATGTTTGTGAGTACCCATGCACTAGACAGAACTCCTAACATATTTCCAACATAGCTAGGGTGAGCCATAGAGTTGCTAGGACTTTACCCAACAGCACTTGTGATGGAGAAACAAAACACACACTTCTCCATTCACCTGGCATTCGTTGTCATTGAAGGTGTATGCAAATTAAGTAAAGCCCTCTGGCCTCGGACAATACAAATGCACCAAAACTCAAATTAACAAGATACTGTCACTTCGCTAAGAAACATACAACAACAAAATGCCTGTAACTCATCATCAAAAGCTAAATCAGGGGTCTGGAATGGAAAACTTGCAACAATGCTGTAAAGATACCTAGACTGCCTAAAGTTCTACAAAGCCATACCAATACCACATAATATGTGTTATAAAAATGCCGCTAACATGAGACAAAAAAGCATCACATAACACAACATAGTATGTAGATATCTTTTTAACGTAACAGAACCAAAGTACTCACAAAAAATGGTAATGTTGCTTCTGATTGTGTTTATGGTAACTTACTGCCACCTAACGGACAATAAGTAAAATACATGCATTATTTTAAAGGAAGTTATGGGCTTGTGATGTAACACAAAAAGTGGCAGATGTTAAGGAACTCCTGAGTTGGTGAAGCATACTGAGGGCCTCATTTATGAGGTCACTTGCGTCACCGGAACATCACTTTTTGTAACTTTCAGTGGCATGGGAGCCTGCTCCATATTTAGGAGGCAGCACTAAGCCACTTTTTTGGCCTTAATGCCGCCCCGTAAATATCATTCCGTTTAACGCAGTTTTCTGCGTTAAAAGGGTGTTCCATGGGTGTTGCTGGGGGTGCTCCCAGCAACATCCATTGCTTTTTGACACTGCCCCAGATTTACGAGAAATCGTAAATCTGAGGGAGCGCCAAAAACATACGCCTCCCCAGAGGAGGCATAAGGGAGGCACAACAAGGAGAAATATCTTTATTTCTCCTCGTTTTTCCTTTTTCTATGTGTGCTATATTCTGCAGCACACATGGAAAGAGGAAAAAGCCTTTTGTGATTTCCCTTCCTGCACAAAAATAATCATCCCCAAAACACAGGCACCCTTGCACCATGGTGCAAAGATGCCTTCGTTTGGCGCACAGCAGCCCATTGTGCACCGGCGCAGGGGAAAGGGACAGGAATGCTCCGTATCTTAATGATACGGCGCATTCCTGCCCTTTTGTTTTGCTGTAGGGCAGCACTGCAGGAAGGCCTGCAGCGCTGCTCTAGGGCAAAACCTTATAAATGAGCCCCTTAGTCATGTGATATAGCCAGCACCTCTGTTTGGAGAGTCTTAAAATGAAGCAACCATGTGCATATATTTATGACTATTTATTTACTGAGCACGACAAACAGACAAAGTACAGTATTTAAATCAATTAGTACTTTGGAGCTAAATGACAAATTCCAAAAATATTCCTACATATGGATATCTGTGTAGTGCATATAAGTTCATTACAGGAATGTGGGGTAAGTGTGGACAGAGTGGAGCTGGGTAGTGAAGGGACATGAGTTACGTGGGAAGGTTGGCTGGATGGGCAGTTTGCAAATGAATAGTAGTGCAGTTGGGTGGGTAAGACCAAGGAGCAGTAAAGCCTTCCTTACAATTTAGAGGGAATAGGAGAGTTATTTACCCCATGTGTTAAATATCATTAATGCATTTATGCACATGGTGCAATTCAAAAGCACATGCAAAATGAATCTGCATAAAGACTAGGGTAATTAGATCTTGAGGTAAATAAAAACATTGAATAAACACTGCAAGAAAAAAATGAAAATAATTAAAAAGTAATGTCAGTGCCTCTGATGTTGCCCAAAGTATTTTTCCTCTGAGTATTATGATTTGTGTGTGACAGCCAATCCATAGATTGCTGCCATGATAGGTTTCGGTGATCCCCAGCATCTTTGGAAAAATTATGTGCAAGCACCAACAGCACAACTAATACCAATCCACCACCATCAACACCACGCACCATCACCACCAACACTACACCAACTATCTTACCTCATCCTATAACACTACCACCACCATTACCAGCAATGCAATGATCAATACCACCAACTATAACACTAATCCCACCACCACCTCCACCAATACCAAAACAATCAATACCATCAACGATACCTCCACCACCAGACACCCTCAAAACCACCAGTAGACACCACTAATACAACCACAAAGACCATGAATACAAGATCACAAGAGCATTGTCACAACTAACATCCATAACACAACAACAGAAAACACCTAAAATATCAACACTAGTACCACACCACCAACACCAACCACTACCACACTACCAACACCAACCACTGGGAAAGCCAACAGATCTAACATTAATGTTCTAATACATGGAAACATCATTTCTTCATGCCAGTGTTTGCACTCCCCCGAGATCTAATGGCTTTGCCAATGTTTTTTTTTAATATAGGGAAGCTTTTAGTGTATGTGTATATCTTTCTGCCTTTTCTCTGTAGTTGTTAACATTATTAAATGCAGGGGCATATTCACAAGGAGCTATCGCCGAATTAACGGCACTTTATCGCAGCCAAAGTCATGATAAATTGACCTCCCCATTCACAAGCCGGTGTTAACAGTCCACAGCACCAGTTTACCCGCGATAGCAGCCGCAAAAAACATCGCCACAGAGGACCCCCGCAAATATCGCTAATGAGATGCAGAGTGGGCGTTCCCGTGACAAAAGTCGAGACAACAGCACACCTCAACATTCACAACGACCAGCCACATCCGCGATAAAAGCACAAAACAGGCGATAAGGCGCGTTAGCACCAGTAAATCTACACCTGATCTGACCTGGTGTAAAGTAGGATGGCAGCCTGCAAACCAAAAGGGAGCCCAGCCCAGGGCTACATCGGAAGGGCAACAGATGCCATGGAGCCAGCCATCATGCTGCCCGGACACCCAAGAGGGCCACAACACCCACAGCCACCACCCCCAGGACCACCCCTCCCTGGCACCCCCCCCCCGACCAAAGACATGCCACATCAGCCACACCTAAACATGTACAAAATATTCCGGTTGATGCCGCACAATCACAACTGGTGACATGGATGTGTCGTCACAGAAATGACCAGCACACATCCACTTTCGAAGCAACAAATGAAAATTTATTAAAATGAACAACGAAATGAAATCATCATCATCAAAATACTTTTATTTGATTTCATTAAAATCATAAAAGGGTGGACATACCACCATGTTACATAAAACCGAGAATCGACATTTGGAAACTTAAATTTAAGAAAAGACAAGAGTTGTAGAACAGTAAGGAGACAGAAAAGGATTAAAACTGAGTCGTATCAACGGGCAATAAATATTTAAGACATTAAGAATTCTTTTGCCTCCTTTTTTCCAAATGATTGTGACATGATAGAGCCGTCCTGGACAGCTAGCCGCTAGATCATTGAAACAATTATATAATCAGTACATTTTAAATAGCTGTATACAATTATTTTCCATCCGCTCATGTTAAATCGCTATTTTTGTCCAGTTCCTTTGCCGCTATTTTCCAAAAGTTTATCGCTCTGCGAGAGTGGTTGGATAGACATCCCTCCGAGGCATTTTATAACTGCCGCTCTGCATGTCCTTATTTGTGCGTTTCTTAGAGCCTCCCGCAAAACAGTTTTCCTAATTGTTAATAGTGCAGGGCAGATACATAAGAGGTGCAACAAAGACTCGTCCCCCTGTCCACATAGCCGACATTCTTTGGATGGCCATGTGTGCTTCCAACGAAATGAAATGAAGACACATGGCCGCTCCCCTCCGGACAATACGTAGGTCACAGCCTGTAAGACAAAAAACATGATGAGAAGGTGTGTCCTGCGTACATCAGAGGACAGAGAGAGAGCGAAGGAGAGAGAGAGGAAGAGAGCGAAGGAGAGAGAGAGGAAGAGAGGGAGGGAGAGAGAGAGGAAGAGAGAGAGAGAGAAGAGGAGAGGAGAGAGAGAGGAAGAGAGGGAGGGAGAGAGAGAGGAAGAGAGGGAGAGAGAGAGAGAGAGAAGAGAAGAGAGAGAGGAAGAGAGGGAGAGAGAGAGAGAGAGTGCCGCCCCTGCGCACCCAGGCCTCACTGCTCACCTGCTGCCATCGGTGTGTCTCCAACCACGTGCCGGCATGTAGTGCAGTTCACCAGGCCACACATCTCATTCAGAGCCGTCAGCTGAAACAGAGCCCAGATACATGACTGGCACAGTACACACACTTGCACAAGACAACATCGCCTGCCCGCCCATGCACACCCAGGCAGAGGAACCCCAACCTCACCCGCCGCCCATCAGAGCATGCCCGCCCATGCACACCCAGGCCCCAACGCTCACCTTCTGCCACCTGCGCGTAGACAGGAGGTCCCACCACGTGCCGCTGAAAGCCACAAGCCCGGGCCCGCGGACATGGCACCCTTCACATCATGCAGCCCCACTCCGCAGTCCAGCAGGTCTCACGTTTGGTGCTGGGTCTTGATTACTCCATGGCATAGGACATACCAGTGCACCCGGCACCATCGCAGGCTGCACACCCGCTCAGCCCAATGGGTGCCACCAACTCTGGGATCCCGGAAGCGACGCCACGTGGCGGTAAGCCCGCGCTGCACGCTGGCTCTGGCCTACACTGCGGTCCAGCAGGGCACACAAAACCTGAGCTGTCCGGACCGCCGGGACGGGGCATCATCGCAGGCTGCACACCCGCTCAGCAGCTCAAGGTGCCACTGACTCAGTGCAGCCAAAGTCACCGTCCCGTGGCGGGGTGCCTGTGCTGTCCGCAACGCCTCGGATGCCACTAACCCTGTGCAACCCCAGTCTGCGCCACGTGGTGGTAGGCCCGTGCCGTCCACAAGGCCTCGTGTGCCACTAACCCTGGGCGCAAAAACTCATGGGCCCTTAATGATTGAGAACCGTGGAGCGTCCGTCATCCAGTCACCACCGGCAGAGGGGAATGTGACATCGTCGGCCCCTTATGTTGGCGGAGTCACATGGCCTGTGACGCCTGTGCCGGATGGGTGTGGTGTGCGTGCAAACCTGCCCTCAGGGACTGGCTGTGACATTCTGACAACTAGACCAGTGACCTGCACACCACCAGCGAGTACGGCTGCGACGGGTAGCTATGAGGGCCCCCCTCGGGGCGTTAGCGGAGTGGTCCGGCCTACCGTACGCCTGACCAGCGCAGGGCTTGCAACAATGGCTCGTGGGCTCTGGGCGTGGTCCAGTCCATGTCCCGACAAGGAAGTGACTGATGTGTGTCCCCCTGCTGTAGTGTTCACGGAACCCGCTACACAAAATGCAATGTTGCACCCTCTTACTGGCATCCCACAGGATGAACATCATTGACGCAAGGGAAGGCACTGTCCCCACATTCATCCACACATCCATACATGAATGACGTAAGACATTACACAGCAGTGCGTCACTGGATGTTTATTTGCACATCCAGTGCAGTCATGCAGCTGGAGCGGTACAGGGCAATGCCGAGCACACTACACAATATGGGCACGTGGAGGGCCAGCCAGTGTCCGTCCGGGGATGACCTGTACTGCGGAAGAGGAAGGGTACAGTCCGCAGTCTGTCCACCGTGTCATTGGTCATCAAACAGGATGTGGCAGTCCATTTCGCTGTCCAAGGTGAGTGCATCGGAGTGTATCGGGGGTCAGTGGTAGGTCTTGAGGCCATGAGCGGCACCAAGCAGAAACAGGCAAGGTGGCGGAAATGAATGCTAGTGCCAGGCCCTCCTGACCACAGTCCCATCCACGACCTCGTACCCAGGTGTGTGCCCTGTCCCACCTGTGGGTGTTGCAGTGCCGGCTGCGGCACTGTGTGCCACTGTCACATCAGGGGCCAGAGGAGGATTGTCAGCCGCACTGTGTGGCAGTGACACATCAGGTGCCGGAGTGGATACGCCTGCCGCACTGGGAGGCACTGACACACCAGGGAGCGGAGATGTGGATGGTGTGGGGGCAGCAGCATTCATCATCGCCACGCCTTGTGGCAGCAATGCCATGACGAGGACATGCAGGGCATGGTAGATCCCAGCTACATTTCGCTGATGTGCAGCGGCGGCTGCCATCCTTTCCGCCTCCATCCGCACCATGTCCTCCATGAGCCTCTGCATGTTTGCCAGCTCACGGCTGGCATCGCTGGGGCCACTCTGAGCGGACAGGTATTCTTCCCTCCGCGTCATGACTTCAGAGATGTCAGTCAGGGCTCGCTGGAGACCATGGGGCGGACATAGACACCCAAGGATGGCGTCCAGTTTGTTAGCCATGAGCTCGAACCCCACCCGCACCTGCTCGGCCGTCTCCCTCTGGCCCTCCAGCACACGGCGTTGGAAGGCCATTTGTTGTTCCTGGGGGTCTTGGGAGGGTGCCGGGGCTGTGGGTGCCTCCTGCTGGGTGGTTTGGCTGGTGGGTGGGGTCTCATGGATGTAGCTGGGCTGCCCTGATCCTAGAGGTGAGTTGCGGAGGTGGTCAATGAGGTCTTGGATGGTTTGGGTGTCGATGCTGGTGTTGTCCTCCTCCTCGTCATCAGTGAAGAGTGACTGTGACTGCTCTGTAGGAGGTGTTGACGATGCCCCTGCGATGTGAAGGGGAGATGGTGTATTACAATGTGTTCACATGTATGTAGCCGCATGGTACAGGTTGACATTCAGACAGCATGGCATTGTACATTGTGACAGTGTGTGGGTCTGGGCGAGGACCCAGAGTCATTGTGGGTGTTCACTGTGCCCTGCTTGCTTGGGCATGTGTGCCATTGTGGCCATCTCCCCCCGCCCCCCCAGTACCTGGTGGTCACTCACCCTGTTGTGGTTGTGTTGTGTCCTGTCGAGCAGTGTCCGGTCCCCCGACTCCGGCCATAGTCTCCACACTGATGACTGTCGACACCAGCTCCTCCATGTCATCCAGCTCCAGCTGTGGCGCTGGGCCCCCACCTCCGGTCTGCGTTGCTGCCTTCAGGTTGGCAGGAGAGTTTCTCCTTGGTCTTCCGCTTGATGTCATTCCATCGCCTCTTGACCTCGTCCATTGTCCGCTTGTGCTCTCCGACGGCATTCACCTTGTCGACGATGTCCCGCCATATTCCAGTTTTGGTGCCCAATGACACGTTGGAGGTGACGAAGAGTTGTTGATGGTGTTCCATCACCTCCGTGACTATGATCCTGTTCGCCTGCGGACTGAACTTGGTCTTCCTGGTCTTCTTGTCCTTGCCCTTCCCTGTCCCCGAGGTCCCAGGCTGGTCGTCCGGGGTGCTTGTGGGGTTGTGCTCGTCCTCTGCGCCTGCTCCGGCTGCCTCCGTGGTGCTTGTGTGTTGGTTAGTTTGTGTGTGGGTGTTTTTTTTCTACTTTTATGGAGGTTTTTGACGCCTGCCAGGTGTGTGTTGCAGGCCTGGCGCTGCTGGTCGCTGGTTTCCTCATCGCGCTTTGGCCCATCGCGTGTTTTTTGGTGTTGTGATTTGTGTTTTTATCTCCATCGTGGTGGTTGTATCGCGGACTTTGTCCGCGGTTTCGGCAGACTATCGCATGGTACCGCCTTGTTGTGAATTCCACGTTGACACGGGGTTATTTTCCCGCGATGGGCTGCGATATTGAAAGTTGCGTTACGCTACTCTTGCGGTAGTTATCACACGTTCTTGTGAATATACCGCACAGTGTACAAAACATACCTGTTTGAAGTTGGGAGTGAATGACAAACTAGAAGTGTCTGACCATAAAGGCTTCGAGATTCAGCCTTGGGGGGTTATCTGTTGGCGTTTAGGCTTTGGAATAGGCTTATTCAGATGTGCTAAGGGTTGGTCTTGTACGGTTAGGTTGTATTTTAGGAGTAAGTTTAGCAGTGTGGGCTTAGAAATCGGTGCGTGGAATGGGAATGAGTTTATGGATTTATAACTGTTGATCAAAGTTTCAACCATATGTACAATGTAGGAGAAGCAACATACACTTATTTTGTGTTTTACGTCATTTTGCGCCTTTTTGGGTACTGCCTTTCTAAGAGAGCGTACACGATATCTACCACAAACAACAGGGACTTGATAACTGTGAATGAGGCAATTACAAAAAAAGAAAGTTATTTCATAACACACAACACCTCACACAGAGCCAACAAAGCACAAACATGCCATATAACAATATTAATGCGTTTCTTACATAGCACTTCATACTGCACTTTTGCTGTTTCGAAGTGCTGAAAATAACAGGTTTTACTATTACTAAATTTCATGGAAATCACTTTATGACCACAGAAGGATGGGTTTGCCTTCCTGGGATTCAAACTCATGACCGACAGATCAATGCTAATGTGAGTGGAACCTTTTAACTCAATGAGTCACCATGTCAGCTGCAACATTCCATATCTATTGACCTGGAGGATGTGTATGGAATTGGGAGACCTCTGGTAGCAGACATCAAACATACACGAACAGCCCAATGAACACGATGATACAGAATTAAAGTATTGGTAAAATTAACAAAACAAAAAATGAACTGTTGCTTCTGATTTTGTTTATAATCGTTTAATGCCACCTACTGACCAAGGTGTAAAACGCACCTGTGATTTCAAGGGAAGTGATAAAACTCTGATATACCAAAAAAATATGATGGATGTTGAGGAACTCTGGGGTTAGCTGCAAACAGCTAAATAGTCAACAAATGCTTAGACAAGTGATATAGCTCGGCCCCCTTGTTTGAAAATTTTAAAATGAAGCTAGCATTTCTATTTGCTCATGGTTAGCATCACAAAGAGAAATGCACGGGTATGCTGGGATACCGAGACAATTTGATTTTCGTTCGCCAATTTGCTTGATTTTTAGATATCAATATATACTATATATATAAAACTGCTTATACTGCTTCCTGAATACATTTTTATGTGACGAAAAAATAGATGTACAGTTTGTACACAGATTAAACCTTCAAGAATGCTTTTGTGAAGAATTAGGTCACAAGAATACATATTCACATTTTAAAGTATGTAAAACGTACTCCCGTATAGTACTCTTTTGAATACTTTTACATGTCTTTTTTAATTAGTCCCAAACATCTAAAGTAAATAAAATAAAAATGCAAAATTCTTGAGATATTCATTTACAATTAGTATACATTTAAATTACTGTGCCCTCTTTGCGCTTGCTACGTCACATACTCTTAAAGACAGTTGTGGATTGTAGCTAAAATATCTAAAATGGAGTAAAGTGTAATGTTCAGCAAATATGAAAACCCAATTAGCGCCAATAGAAAGGACTGTGCACTCTTACCTCCTTTAATAGTAGGAAGTTGGAACTTTTTGCACTGATCCACAAAGGTAATTAAGAGTATGTGAAGTAGTACTCCTATTGTACTACCTAATGTGCTGTTAAATGCCTTTGTGAATCAGAACCCATACTGTGGAGAAAGATGGCATCAGACTGCTTGGTATTGAGAATCATCTCACCAGAATGCATAGAAGACGGAATTAAGTAATGCCAATGCATAGTATCGATGATTTAACTGCAAGAATCCATAGTACTGAGAAATAACTGCTCATATGGCTTAATATGGAGAAATAAGGGCCTTATTTAAAGATTAGGGCAACAAAAACAAGGTGATAAGTGGAATGCTGGAATTAATATCATCCACTGGCAATCCCTCAGGCCCGGCCCGCATCCCAATCCATCGTTTTTCACCCACCAAGCCACCTCAGTTTGGATCCAGCCATATGCAAATCAGTCTTGACTCTGCTCCAATAGAAACAGTCCAGCCCAAACTGCTAGGCCAGGACCTACCTGAACCGGAACACAAGCTACCCAGAACCAGTTTTGCCATTATTATGGCTCATCATCCAGGTATAGCTTGGCTCCTAGGGCACAGTGAGCACGGAACCCATGTCTCTACATACCCAATACACTTAGGGGCATATTTACGTTCCCTGGCGCATCCCTGCATATCAGCAGGGATGCGCCAGGGAAAATGCGTCACGCAAGTTTACCCTTGCGCCACGTCCTATGCGCCGCATTTACAATGCAGCGCATCGTGGCGCAAGGATAAGCAGATGCGTGACGCATCTGCCAGCGGAAGGTTGGCGCAGTGCTGAAGTTGTGTCGCAAGCGCGACGCAACTCCAGCACTGTTCCAACCTTCCCTATCCCTAACATGGTGCGTCAATCCTTACGCCTGCTTGAAGCAGGCGTAAGGATTTGACGCACCAGCGCCGAGAAAGTGACTGCGTGAAATCTTGTAGATTTCACTGCGTCACTTTTCCGAGGCGTTCCTGCGCCGGAACGCCCCCTGCGCCGGTACGCCCACATGAAACTTGACGCAGGTTTCATGTGGCGCAGGGGTTTACTACGTGACGCATCTCCCTAGATGCGTCACGTTGTAAATATAGCGCAACGCGGCGCATGGTTTGCGTCGCCGCTGCGTCACATGCGTGACGCAACGGTGGCGCAAAAGTGGCGCAAGGGGCTTGTAAATATGCCCCTTAGGGCATAAAAACAAGGTGATGGATGGAATGCTTGAATTAATCTCAGCCACTGGCTATCACTCGGGCTGCATCCCAATCTGTTATATTTCATCCAGCATGGCAAATCAGTTTGGAACCAACCATATGCAAAACAGACTTGGCCCTGCCCTAATAGGAACAGTCCTGTTTGAACTGCCAGGCCAGGTCTTTCCTGAACCAGAACACAGGCAATTCAGGACCGGTTTTGCCCATATTAGGGCGAATCAGCCAGGTATAGCTTGTTTCCAGTGGCACAGTGAGCAGAGGACCCACATCTGGGCATACCGTCAATCTTAGGGTATCAAAGCAAGATGATGGATGGAATTATTGAATTAGTCTCACGTCACTGGCAATAGCTCGGGCTGAATCACAATCCATTGTAACAACACTTATCCATTGTCCTATCCACCTCAAACATCCCATTGAAGTGGAAATAGAGTGATGTGTATATATCTCTCTCAAGAGCACTGCAAAGTGGCTCTGCTGGCCAACTGTCACTGAACTGTGTCACAATATAGCTCTGTTAAAAACAGATTTTAAGTGGATGGGATGGGACATCGTTAAATGCTGATGGCTCCGATTGTTTGACAGTCTATAGGAAAAATACAGACACAGAACTGAGGGGTAGTGTTGCATCTGTACTGTGTCTGTGCGTTTGCTATGTTTGTTATAGTAGAAGGATTTGTATAGAGCGCGGTAGGAACTGGTACTTTCTGGTTGGCTGAGGCAGTGCCCAAACCAGGCCGAACCTACCACTCCTGTCGGGGTTAGGTGATTACACTCACTGTATAGCTTGAGCTCACCCTTGGGTAGCTTGGCACTGAGCAGTCAGGCTTATCACAGAGGCAATGTGTAAAGCATTGGCATAGCACTCCTACACAACAAATACACTGAGCGGCACAAAAGAGACTACACGCGTGGTGGGTGTAAATAAAGATTGTATTCAATGCACACATTAACATCATGTATCTCTGAGCATAAATCACACTTGGAAATATTACTAGCAGTACTAGGCCCAACAGTGTTAAAATGACATCAGCAATATGGACATTTGAGAAGAATCTTATTTAACACCAGCACCCTTACTCGGTGCGATATGTTGTCAGAACCGGGCCCACCCTGGCAAATAACACAATTCAAATCCACACATTTCTAGCGTGCACCCCAGGTCACAACAATATCAGGAATGTGTACATAAAGGAAATTCGAACACTTTTCTGCAGCACCATGGGCCAATGCTACACAGGTCAAACCAATGTCAAAACGTAGTATTCATGAGGTAATAAAACAACTTGCAAAAAAACATCACAGCACGGTGCAACTATTAACAGGCTGTTCTCATGCAGCACACTCTCCCGCACTCACACAGCACCGTAACACGGTGCAAAGGATTTCAGCAAGTCCATATGAAGCACACTCGTATGCACATGCACTAGGCACCATAACACGGTGCAAATAATATCCGGCAGGTCAGTTGATAATATGGATGCGGACCCCTTGGTACAATCCCTCCCTCACCTTTCAGTTACCCCCCAACTACTCTGGCAACAGGTTAGAGTAAAAAAGCCCCCATCCCTCACTATACCGGTTTAAGGCCGGGATCACACTTAGTCAGGGGTCCTGGGGAGAAGGCTAGAGTCACTACCAGAGTAACCAGGCAACAGTCGACAAATGGGGAGTTGGCCATCACTCGGCAACTTCACCCACTTTATGTGGAGCAGAAACAGGCTGGTTCAATCAAGAGGTCTCTCAATTCGCCTTCCAGTAGTAGCCCAGTTCTGCAAAGCACTGAGGGGTCACACAGTCTCTCGACCCTCTTCCGAGCACTCTCCGAAGTGTTCCTCACCCTAGTCACTTACTCTCACCACCCAGGCCGGATCCGGGCAATACTACTAGGCAACATGAAGTCATCAGGCCAGGTGAGGAGAGAGCCATTGGTTCACTGCACTGAGGGCAAGAAGGAACACTTGGTGAATGGGGGGTGCAGCTGTCCCCGCACCCCACTGAAAGTGACACGCAGCATCTGGTGTGCATTGATCCGAGTCACACCAGACAATCTGGTCACAATAAACAAAAAGTTGTGTTCGCCATACCTCCCTGGAAATGAGGCACAACGTCTGGTGCGCGATGATCCAAGTCGCACCAGACAATCCGGTTGCAATCAACCCACAGTCAGGTTTGCCATACCTCCCGGGAATGAGGCACAACATCTGGTGCGCAATGATCCAAGTTGCACTAGGCAATCCGGTTACAATCAACCCACAGTCGGGTTTGCCGTACCTCCCTGGAATTAGGCACATCGTGTGGTGCATGATGATCCAAGTCACACCAGATAATCCGGTTCCAATCAACCCACAGTCAGGTTCGCCTTACCTCCCTGGAATGGGGCACAACATCTGGTGCACGATGATCCGAGTCACACCAGACAATCATGTTCCAATCAATCCACAGTCGGGTACACCGTACCTCCCTGGAATGAAGCACAACATCTGGTGTGCGATGATACGAGTTGCACCAGACAATCCGGTTATACAAACACAATCGCAAGTTCAGTAGTATCGTACGAGGTAGAATGCGGCACTAGTACGGATGCGCCCCTTCTCCGAGGGTCACAACCTGTGAATCGGACACCACACGCAATGAGCATGCAATCGGCGTGTCGCACAAGAGAGAGATGCGGCACGGGCGATGAAGTGGGCCACGATGGATCCCGCAACAGGTGAATCCGCTCGCCACCAATGAAACCCTTGTGTGTGCTGAGGCCCTACGATGCAGGGGCTCCACTCCTTAGATGGGGGCATGGTTTGGGAGCTCCGCACAAGGCAATCCAGTCTCCAGACACAATTCTTAGTTCCACGCTCACCCTGTGCTGCAGTCAGGATCCCACAGACAAAGTAGACACACGTGAGGGCACCACTCTCCAGGTGAAACACATAGATGGTGTATGCCCTTCACAGGAGGTCTTTGATGTGCCTGAGACCTCCACGAAGAACAGGGGGCAAGCCAACAAGTCCTTGGAGAGCATACCTCAGGGCGCCACACAGCAGCAGGTAGTCGGCCCAGACCAGCCACTATTCAGGCAAGGTGCATTGTTCCTTCCAATGTCAGTCTTCTCCTTGTGCACAGCAGATTCCTCTGGCAGTGTGCACCACGCAGACCAGGATGTCTCGTCCCATGTCCTCACAAGTGGATCTCTACCTGGATGAAGTATAGCACCAGTAGTTATACTGTAGTCTGTAGTGTGCCTTTGAAGTCAGGGATGGTTCGGAGGATTCCCCTTTGAACCATAGACGTCTCCCCTAAATTTCAGTCCTGTCTGCCATGAGGCCTTGGGATGCAGATCTATTTTTTTTGTGGGGCCATGATCTGGCTCCCCAGAAGCCATGTGTCAAAACCTCGCACTCAAATCTATCCAGCCAAATACTCAAATGGAGAAGGTTTGCCGTTTCAGTTGCATGCCCAATATTTATGGCTGCCTCAGGGGAATGCACACTTGTGCTCCCCCAGCCTCCAATGTGGATTGGAGTCAAACTAAAAGGCACACAGAAGAGTTTAGCACAATGAAATGCCCACTTTCTAGAAGTGGTATTTTTAAGCTATGAATGAAAAATCCACTTTATCACAAGGGAGGATCTGTCATTGGGAATCCAATGATAGTAAACAACATGAGGCTGCTCCACTGTAAGTCAGCACTGCAGCTTAAACTAAATTCAGCTATTCCCCCATGTTAACCTATAGGAAGAGCAACCCTCATAGGTAGTGAAAACACACATGGGTATTCTTCACGACCTGTGCAGGGAATACACATTTGTACCTGCCCTACCTTCCACCTACCATTTGCTTCACCCCTCAGGGCTTACCTTAGGGGTGCTCCAGTGGTAGTGAAAGGTACCCTCAGGATTGGCTGGTGGTTTAAGGAGGCCAACCTGAGCATGAGTGCAAGTGTGCGCACACAGGCCTGCAATGGCAGGCTTGAGACATGTTTGAAAGGCTATTCTTGCGGGTGGCACAATTAGTGCTGTGGCCCACTACTAGCCAGTGCAGTACCTGCCCTGGGTATGTGGTATACCTCTTTATAGGGTACTCAGAGGTACAGCACCTCAACCAATCAGGTAAACACCACTTCCTAGCAGGTGTAGGAAGGGCGCATGTGCTTTCACACTGCATTACAGTGGGAATGTACCCAGAGTCCTAAGGCGATGAAAAGAGAATCAGCCAAAACCACCATGAGGCTACTCCCTGCTGTAAGCTAAAACTGTAGTTTAAAAGTCATTCAGCAATTACCCCGTGTTGGCCCATGGGAAGAGTGGATCTCCTATGTAGGGAAAACCCACATGGGGATTATTCACTACCTGGGCAGGGAACACACGTGTACCTGCCCTGCCTTTCCCCTGGCACTTGCCCCAATCCTCAGGGCTTGCCCTAGGGGTGTTCTAATGGTAGTGAATGGCCCACTCAGCATTGGTTAACAGTTTATAAATGGGTATGTGATGTACCTTTTTACACGGCACTCACTGGTACAACACCTAAACCAATCAGATAAGCACCACTTCCTAGCATGTGTAGAAAGGATGCATGCGCTTTCACAGTGCATTACAGTGGGAAAGTGCCAAGAGTCCTAAGGCCACGAA
This sequence comes from Calotriton arnoldi, assembly GCA_963921515.1. NCBI lineage: Eukaryota > Metazoa > Chordata > Amphibia > Caudata > Salamandridae > Calotriton > Calotriton arnoldi. The sequence goes on from CAWUFW010005638.1 coordinate 294,657, forward strand.
AGGAGAATCAGCAAAAAACCAGGAGGAAAAAAGCTAAAAGTTTTAGGGAAATCCCATAAGAAGAGCTATGTCCAACACGTGCTTATGATCCAGGGACTACCCAAGCATTGGAGTGGCTGAGTAGTCTGATCGGACTTCTAGTTGAATAGCCAGGTCTTCAGTTTCTTGGAGAATTTAAGAGGAATGGGGAGATCCTGATGTGATGTGGCAGGTCATTCCAGGATTTGATGTAAGAAAAGGAGCATCCTCCTCCCTTGCAAGAGGGAGTAAGGCTGAGCGCAGCTATCGGATGGGTTGATGGAAGCTGAGTTGGTGGTTGAGATAGGAAGGTCTGACATTGTGGAGGGATTTGTATGCATGTGTGAGTAGTTTGAACTGGCATCGCTTCTGGATTGGAAGCAAATGTAGCTCTCTAAGGTGAGGAGTGATGTGTGTGTTGCGGGGTATGTTGAGAATGAGCCTCGTGATGGCGTTCAGGGCGGTCTGGAGTCTTTGTAAGAGTTGATTCGTGATGCTTGCATAGAGTGCATTGCCATAGTCTAGTCTGCTGGTGATGATGGCGTGTGCATTTGGTGTCGGTGGGGAGCCAATTGAATATTTTGTGGAGCATACGTAGGATGAAGAAGCAGGAGGAGGTGACGACGTTCACTTGTTAATCCATTGTGAGTCTGTCCTCCATGATGATGCTGAGGGTTTTGTCATGGTTGGAGGGTGTGGAACGTGGGTCTCAGGTCTGTTGGCCACCAGGAGGAGTCCCATGGAGAACTTTCCACAGATAAGGGCTTCAGTTTTATCTGTGTTCAGCTTGAGACAGTTCTATTTCATCCAAGTTGCCACGTTGGACTTGCTGGTGTTGAAGTAGGTTCTGATGATGTGGTTGTTGTCTGTGAAGGAGAGGAAAAGTTGGGTGTCATCTGCATAGGATATGATGTTGATTCCGTGGGATCTAATGACATGGGTGAGTGGCGCCAGGTAGACGTCTCAACGATGATCCTTGAGGGACTCTGTAGAAGAGGTCTTGGGATCGGAGGTGTAGGGCAGCCTGATTCACTGGGTCAAGGCGGAGAAGAAGGAGGCCATCCAGCTCAGGGCGGGGCCATGTATTTCAGAGTTGTGGAGTATTGTGATGAGGGTACTGTGGGAGACGGTGCCGAAGGCAGCAGAGAGGTTGAGTAGTATGAGTGGGGCGGTTTCTCATTCGTTCATGATGGTCCTGATGTCCTCAGTTGCTGCTATGAGGGCGGTCTCTTTGCTGTGGTTTTTGTGGAATCCAGACGGCGAGATGTCTAGTAGGTGATGTTGTTCAAGATGGTTGGAGAGTTGTTTGTTGATAGCTGTCTTACTAATAAATCCAACTCAACAAAAAGGTCTGGGTCGAGTTACAGGTAATAACCAACCATAGATCAGACCTTCATATTACCTTTCTGAAAGTTTGCTTAGTTTTTGTGTATTTATTTTGAAACATAAAGTTATTTTTTTAGTGAAGCTGTATACTCAATTTGTGTACTACACACTAGCCTGCATGGTGCAATCTGAGTGCGCTGTATGGCCACACAACTTACCTAAGAAGCCTATGATTGATCACAATGACTAATTCTGACATTCATGTGCTTGAGAGGTTGTACAGTACTTGGCATCATGTTATTAAGGCATAGTAGGATGTACCCTGAGACAGGAGAGCCAAACAGCTCTAGAATACACTGTAGAGTCTCACTAGTCCAACCCTGATATGTGAACATCCCCATCACATCACTTCACTCTGTGTCGATAGACTACTCAATAATGTTTAGGTGTAGGACTTAAAATTAAAATCATGTACCTTGGTCAGAAGGGTAAAAAAATTAGTTATGTACTGTCTGACATTATAAACATCAATAAAAGTTCTTTTTCAACAGCAAATCATAGCAATATATGTATAAAAAAACGATCATTTCCAAAATGTCACATTATTTGCTATATTACTTTATTCAAGGTGATGCAGCAAGATCACAGTCGTCAGCCTCAAAAGCTTTGTCCACTCTGCCTAACGATACAAGATCCCAAGCCTTCAGTGGCAGCAGCAGGGATGATCTTGATGAGCTGGCCCATCAGATTTGTGTGGTGAGTGCCCTAGGCCTCTCTCTCTTACTGAAGACCCAAGATCAAGAACATCCAGGAGAGTCCTGTCCCCATTGCCAACATCAGTGTTCCCACAAGTGCCCTGTAGCCCCACAACTCAACAGCTATGGCACCCTGGCTCTTGTGCAACCACAGTCCTAACATCTGCTTTGCAGCCAGGACCCACTACACCTGTGGGCACCTAGCCATGGTTACCGGTTAGTTTGGAAAGGGGTCGGACAGTACCTGCTGCTGGGAGGGAAGCTCAGAGTGCAGCCACAAATGTGTACATCATGATTGGTTGAGCAACACGACAGTCGGAATAGATGGTCCAGATGACTGACCTACTAAGGGCCCAGAATGATCTCCTGATGGCCCAAAATGATATCTAGCAGGCACAGAATTCATTCTGGGAGTGCCATCTAAGTGCAAAACACACAAGATGATGGACGGAATGTTGCACATTGGCAAACATTCACCCCCAGTCACAGATCTGGGTTTAATCCATTGTTATTTTGCTTCACCACGCCACCCCAGTTCAGACATAGCCATATGCAAATCAGTCTTGACACTGTGCCTCATGGGAACAGTCCAGACCGAACTGCCAAGCCACGTCTTCCCTGGACCGGAATCAAGCATCCTAGGACCGGTTTCGGGCTTTCAGCCCTCATCAACCAGGATAGCTTGACTCCAGTGGCATAGTGAGCACGGGACCCACGTCTGGGCATACCCTTCCCACTTAGGGCAAAATGCAAAACACACAAGATGATGGACGGAATGTTGCACATTGGCAAACATTCACCCCCAGGCACAGATCTGGGTTTAATCCATCGTTATTTTGCTTCACCACGCAACCCCAGTTCAGACATAGCCATATGCAAATCAGTCTTGAACCTGTGCCTCATGGGAACAGTCCAGACCGAACTGCCAAGCCACGTCTTCCCTGGACCGGAATCAAGCATCCTAGGACCAGTTTCAGGCTTTCAGCCCTCATCAGCCAGGATAGCTTGACTCCAGTGGCGTGGTGAGCACGGGAGCCACGTCTGGGCATACCCTTCCCACTTAGGGCGAAATGCAAAACACACAAGATGATGGACGGAATGTTGCACATTGGCAAACATTCACCCCCAGTCACAGATCTGGGTTTAATCCATCGTTATTTTGTTTCACCACGCCACCCCAGTTCAGACATAGCCATATGCAAATCAGTCTTGACCCTGTGCCTCATGGGAACAGTCCAGACCGAACTGCCAAGCCACGTCTTCCCTGGAAGGGTATGCCCAGACGTGGGTCCCGTGCTCACTACGCCACTGGAGTCAAGCTATCCTGGCTGATGAAGGCTGATAGCCTGAAACCGGTCCTAGAATGCTTGATTCTGGTCCAGGGAAGACATGGCTTGGCAGTTCGGTCTGGACTGTTCCCATGAGGCACAGGGTCAAGACTGATTTGCATATGGCTATGTCTGAACTGGGGTGGCGTGGTGAAGCAAAATAACGATGGATTAAACCCAGATCTGTGACTGGGGGTGAATGTTTGCCAATGTGCAGCATTCCGTCCATCATCTTGTGTGTTTTGCAGTGCCATCTAAGTGTCGTAACTCTACATTCTAGGGTGGTGCACAATGTTTTCAGAACATTGACCATAACAGTGAATGATTTAGCTACTTCTTTCCTTGGTCAAATACCATTTGCTGTCAACTCCATCACAGAAGAATTTACAGCTGGCAGCTCCATGGAAGGCAGGACACTGCTGCCCATGGAGCCTCCTGTCACAACACCCCACCCCCTAGGTAAAGCATAACTTAATTCAGTGCCTTGCAGAGGAGTGGTTCATGTGGTCCAGATGAGGACAACACCAAAGAACCTACCACCAAGAAACTAAATAAATTTCTACTAATGTGAGCGTCTGTACAGTTTTCCTTAGCCACCTGAAAACCAATTTCTTCTCATCTGCTCATGGACTGTAGTTGGAAAAGGCCTGAAAACAACTGTAGGTTAATCATAATTTTCTCCTCCAATATTCAAGCTACCTTATTTTCTGAGAATCTTAGTGGATGTTAACTAATTAAAAAAAATGTTTTGATTAAATTAAAATAGTTAATTCTTAGACCTGACAGCCTTTGTGTGGTCTTCCCCCTAACTTTTTGCCTTCCTTCTCCACATTTTCGGACCTCGTTTTTGTTGATATTAGGAGTCTGTGCACTTTACCACTGATAACCAGTACAAAATTGCTTGTGCTCTTCCCCTAAACATGGCAATATTTGGTTCATCCCCAATTGGCATATTTAATTTACTTATAAGTCCCTAGGAAAATGGTGCTTCCTGTACCCAGGGCCTGTAAATTAAACACTACTAGTGGGTCTGCAGCGCTGATTATGCCACTCACTTAAGTAGACCGTTAACCATATCTCAGGCCTGACATTGCGCAGATTGTGTGTGTTGTTTAACCTGCCATGCCTGCCTGGCAAAATAAACCTTTTGCCAGGCCCAAACCATCCCTTTTGATACATATAAGTCACCCCTAAGTTAGGCCCTGGACAACCCAGAAGGGCAGGGTGCACTGTATTTAAAAGACAGGACATGTAGTTTTAAGTTTTACATGTCCTGGAAGTGAAAAACTCTCAAAGTCATTTTTCACTACTGCAAGGCCTAATCTCACATTGGATAACATTGGGATTACCTTATTACATTTTATAAGAGTAATTTCCTAATAGGAAGATATGACTGAATCAAGTTTGGTATCTCTGGAATCCTAATTTCAAATCCTAATTTATAGTGCAGTCGGATTTTGAATTACAATTCTAAAAATGCCACTTTTAGAAAGTTAGATTTTTTGCTTTAGCCATTTGGTGCCTGCTCCCTGCCTCTGATCATATGTCTAGGTAGGTGGCAGCAGGACTTTGTGTATTCCCCCTAGACAGCCACACACAAAGGTAGATTAGGTGTGACTTCATGGCCATCCTGGCAGGATGAGAGGGAGGAGTTGGACCTAGCCTCACTTACACCTGAATCAGCTGTGTCCTGTCCCCACACAAAGGGCAGCATATCCCCCTGTACTGATGTCTGGAGTCAGGTCAGGAAAGAATGACCTCTGTGCACTTCAAGGGCATGCCTTTGAAGTCTCCCCCACTTCAAAGGCACAACTGGGTATAAGTACTTGATCTCTGACACCACCACTTCAGTACACTTCCACTTCTGCCAGAAATAAGGATTGCTGTGCAGCTGAAGGACCTGCCACTCTACTGGACTGTTTTCCTGTACTCCTGGTTTACTGTGCTGATCTGCTGACTGGTGCCCTCTTGTCTAGGTGAGAAGGACTAGACCTGCTTCACTTTACCCCAGAACCCAGAGTGACTCCAAGGGCTAGCTGGCTGACCTCCTGATCTGAAGTCTCAGGGACGAATACATACCTTTACATCGCATGCGTTTACAATGCATGCGGTTACAACGCAGTCGTTACAATGATCGCGTTGTTACATCGCAGTACCATTACAACGCAAGTCGTTACAAAGACTTGCTGTAGGGGGTGCGCTGGACTTAGGAACAGTATAATTTACTATTCCAACTCGAGCATGCGCAACAGTAGGGAAAGTGTTGGAATAGTAAATTATACTATTCCTTAGTTTAGAGCGCCCCCTACAGCAAGTCGTTGTAACGAATTGTGTTGTAATGGTACTGCGATGTAACAATGCGGTCGTTGTAACGACCGCGTTGTAATCGCATGCTTTGTTATGCATGCGATGTGATGGCTGTTTCCCCTCAGGGACATAATAGGCTTCCAACCCCTGCACCTGGACTCTGCCATCTGTGAGTCTACCCTTCCAAGTGGTGCCATCCCAGTCCTGGTCCCTTTGAAGTGGGCCTAAGGTGTTTTCCAGCAGAACCAATGCATCTTCTATGCTGACCGACACATCCCCAAGCAGAACCGGTGCATCTTCTCAACTGAGCGGCACATCCCCAAGCAGAACCGATGCATCACTGCTGCTGTGTAGATTGGACCCTTCGTAAAAGATTTGCATTGCTGCCGCTTACTGCCACCTGCATTTTGGGACCGACGCATCACCTTCAGAACCACAGTTTAATAAAGCTTTACCTGGCACAAGCTCCTCACATCCCTCATATACAGAAGCCTTGGCGGCGATGACGAAACTCTGTATCGCAGCTTCATCACTCATCAGAACCAACACATCACTTCTGCTGCGCTTTACATCCTCAACACCAGACTTCACATCGCAAGCCACATCAACAGGATCCTCAACGTTGAAACAACAGGACCTTGCACTGCAGCCTCGGCTCATCTCAGTACTGACGAATTGCCTCTTCTGCGCAACACATCTTTCACGTGGATCCATGCAATGCTCCCCAACCAGGATTTAAGGTACTTTGTTCAGCAGGTCTAAGTGGGTCCCTGTAGCTGGCCGGTGCTCAATCGTGGTCAGCCTGAATTAGTGACTTTATCCCAGTCTGGCGCGACCAGATATCCCCAATAGTTATCTTTGCTTATTGGTGCTATTTTACTGAAAAACTTTGCAATTCAATGTCTCCCGTTTTAGTAATTGAATTTTTGTCGTTTTGTTTGTGTTTCATTTATTAAAATCGGAGCTGTTGTTCTAACCTGGTGTGGAATCTTTTTGTGTGGTGTTTTCACTGTATTACTATTTGAAGTGTTGCACAAATAATGTTGGAATGGGTGAATATGATGTTAATGAATGTCATGATATGTGCAGGCCCGACAACAACAATATCAGTAAAGGCAATGTGAACATATGCAAAAGCCTGTGTCCACATAACCACATGAATGCCCGTCAATGCACTGGCAATGTACACCGTAACTTGCGCCCACACAGCTGCGCCGACATCAGCAATAATGATACCGATGTATGTCAAAATTCATGCTCGGACGATAATACTATTGTTGCCAATAAGAACAATGTAAATGTACGTTCATATCAAAGCAAGAATATCTTTGACAGTACAAGTAAGAATGATTTCAATGTACAAGATGACAACTGTATGCACCATGATGATAATGTCGATAAAAATGATATCAGTGGTTGCCATCTTAATCTTAGGAGTTCCAATGAACTAGTATCATTGCTGTCCGACTCACCCAAGGTGACCTCCCCATCAACCCTGAGTCAGAGATACGTGGTCAGGCAGGTCCTGTGACCCACGCCTATCAAGTAACGGGTCACAGGTGGGGTTCCCATAAACTAAAGGCAAACACACACCCAGGGAAAACCCTGATCAATTTCACAGATACATAGCTGCTCCACAAACAAGTTTTAGGGAATTGGCCCCAATAAAACACATTTAGCCAAAGGCTCACGTTCCCCAGAAATACCACAAAGCTAGATATCACATGTAGATAGGTACACTCAACCAATCAGGACACGACATGCACACCACACGTAGTGATTACTTGCTCCTCATGCCGGACATCTGGGTACATACACACTGGCCCCCATTAGCTCTCCCCGAGGTCGATAGCCATCTGTGTTCTTATCAAATGCACACACCCAATTGATTTACGACTAAGATGCTCTTTAGGAATGTAGAGAACATTTTATTGTACCTCATGAACTGTATAAATTGCTGGCCAAAACTTTGTACATTGAGAGATTTTGAGCAGAAGCACTCTTTCCAGGTTCACCCAGCAGCAGCGTTTAATTAAACCAACTTGTTCCTGTTTTGCCAAACGCCTCTTGTCGTCACATTTATTCGAGGTAAATTCATATCCGAGCAACAATACTTCACGCACAGCCTCTAAGGTTAAGCCTGACTGCCATGTTCCAAACTACCAGAGGGTGAGCACAGGCTAATTTAGGGCTTGCCTGACTCTTAACCTGACTAGTATTGTGGTTTCTGCTTGACCAGGGCTCATACCCCAGTCAACCAACAACCCAATTCCTAACATTAATGAATAAAAATAATGGGGCTGATTTACAAGCCCCTTGCGCCACCCGTACATTCACTTTTTCCATGTTAAAAATGACGCAAAAGTGGCGCAAGGGGCTTGTAAATAAGCCCAATGTGTGTAAGAACCTCTTTCTTATATTTTTTAGAATTATTATATTTTCTCACAACCCACACAAATGACAATACATATTTCATGGCCACAAACAATTATAGCAAAACTAACATCAATTTGTAAAACAACACCAGTGTTGGTGTGCCAAAATAAATTGATAATTTAAATGTGGTAGACAGCCCAAGCTCAGCAAGGGAGAAAGACTCATCAACAATGTGTACAAAACAAACTCTTGTCTACATGCAGACCATGCAGAGAATATACAACATTAGGAAGTATAGATCTGAATAGAAAAAGATGTATGAAGCATAATCAAAAATGAAATATGACTGTTCCAATGCAACATGTGCAAGGAATTCACCTACAGTGAAGATATAAAGTCAGTGTTACATATCAGTGACAACTGGCCCTCTAGATCCTTTAAGACAATAATGGTAGTCTTCAGTCACACATTGGGCTGTTCTCATTATTTCCACAGATATAAGGCATTGTGGCATTATGTTTAGATGCAGGCATGAGCTACACCAAATTTCCCCAGATCGGATATAAAGTCAGTGTTACATATCAGTGACAACTGGCCCTCTAAATACATTTGGAGCATAAATGGTAGTATTCAGCCACACATTGGGCTGTTCTCATTATATCCACAGACATTATGCATTGTGACATTATGCTTAGATGCAGGTATAAGCTAAACCAAATTTCCAAAGACCGGAAACAACTGATAACATCATGTCCAAATTCTAGGCATTGACACACCCACCACGTGTCAGGTACGTTTGATAAATCTCATGGTCATTGGCATCATTCCATGACTGATTGGAAGTGTAGTGCTAAACGATTCACGACCATTCCACCCCACCAATAGTCAGGCAACATGCACTGCAGATCTCTCCAAAATCAGTATCTGTGCAACAGTCCAAAGTACCCACCAAAGACTTGTTAATGCCCCAGCAAATGACTGAATGACTGACCTAGAAAGAATTAAGGAGATAATATCAAAAGCATTAGGCTAACATTTTATTGACATTTGTTGTAATTTTATTTACAAGCCAAAATCAACTGTTGTAAAACATAACTTGTCATCAAGCATGGTCATAATTACATTTTTGATTTGGAAAATATAGAAATCAAAATGCAAACACATCATACAACTTAATAGCACTTTTAAAAGACTAAACAAACCACAGTCTGAATGAAAATAATGTTGATTAGTGGGTGGAAAAGCAAGTAACACATTCATTACAGTGACTTACCATCTGTAAAAGATGTTTTCAATTAGTTCATGTCTGAGGTCTAAGGTGGGAGAGGTGTGGCGCAGCAGTCAGAGCGGCTGACTCTGGAGCGTGGGGGCCACGGTTCAATCGCAAACAGCAGCTCAGCGCAGTATCATGTGACTCTCGGCAGTAGCTCACTTAATCTTCTCAATGACCCCCAGCACCTTGAAACCCTTAATGGGTGATATGTTTACGCTTTACAAAATTAGGAATTTAATTATGAATTAATTATAGGTCAGTGCCTTCATTCTCGTCACTGTCATCGCACTAGCAGATATCACCTATATCACCCTGGGATTTCCACTAGTAATTATCATCAAGGATTAATGATATGTTCCTCCTTAGAGCAATTTTGTGAAGTGTACAACAAAACACAACAATCTTGTACGCTTTGCCAGGAGAGTAGAGGGGGTGGGGTCTGTCCAGGTACCTGAGCTGAGCCTTTAGGAGCCCAAAACACTGCTCCATGTGTCCCCTTGTTCTCACATAGGTCTCTCTGAAGTGGAATTACCCCAGAATGGGTGGGTTCCACGGAGGTGTTAAAAGGCAGTTCTGACTTAGATAACCCCAGTCTCATGAAATGCATAATCACAAAAGCAAACATAAGTGACCTAAAGTTTGGAAGGGCACAAAATTACAATACAAATGGCAGAAACATAATGGATGAAACTTACCAACAATACAGGCCTTCCTCTATGCAAGGCACACCATTTATTGTGGTATGCAAGTGTTGCATAGCACTAGTGGGTCATGGGTGAAACCCCCAAGTTTTGCAGACACTGCTGATGTGGAGATCCATAATGCAAACCACATTCACATTGATGGAGTGGAAATGCTTCCTATTGTGGTACACTTTCTCCCGGTCATGAGGTGGCACCAATGCAACATAGGTTCCAGCTTTGGCATCTTCAACAAGTAATATGTCTCCGAAACAATAGAACTTGACCTTGATATTGTTCACTTTGACATTATCCATTGGAAATTGGACGATGTCAGTAGCGCAGCATAGGTATAGTGGAACCGCCTGAACTTCTTAATGATATGCCTTTCCTGCTTGGCCTATAGATCCTGACATGAATTAGGCATCGCAGACTCTAAAATATAAAATGCAATATAATAAATATATAAATAGCCTAATAAGTACCTCCATTCTCACCTACATACACACAATAAAACGAAAGGCTACAGGATTAACATGATGAGTAATAACAAATGGAACATAAAATTATGGTTAAAACGTGATTGACAATGTAGCCAAACCTTGTCACCGGGAGCAAAAGAAGAAGCTGACCTTAACTTTCCTGAAATGTCTTTCACTTTGGAATAACATACACATTCTGCTACCAGTTTTTGTAGGTGATTCATGCACTCAGTAGCTGCTGGGATCAAGGAACCAATGTGAACTAAAGAAGGAAAAACTCGTGAATGAAAACCTTGGGGGCAAAGAGGTGGTGAAACATTGGTTGCACTAAATTCCATTCAGCTATTGGTTAATAGGAAACCCTGGCAACACCTACGACATTTCAGTAACATGAAGATATTGTTCTAGGCTTTGATTAGTACTTTCTGTTTGCCCATTGGACTGAATTTGATAACCAGAAGAGACAACCTGTTCAATCCCCACAGCCTCCCGGAGAGTATTCCAAAAGCAGGAAAGATATCGAGTTCCTCTGGCTAAAACTATTGTATGTGGTAGACCATGAAGAGAAAAAATATCTGTCAGAAAACAGTGGGCAATTTTCTCATCTGGAGTTAGTATAGGCAGAAGATAAAAAGAAGACATTTAAAAAAAAGTCCTAAAGTTAACCATTATGGCTCGAAAGTTTTCTGAAGGCAAAAGGTCAGTAGCTATTGAATGCGAGTGTTCAGGAGTTATTGATAAAGCCTGAAAGTATCCAAAAGGTTTAGAATGTAACAATTTATTTTGAGGACAAGCAGGACAAGCGATGACATATTCTTAAACATCCGAATGCACTTTAGGCCCCCCAAACCGTTGAAGAACATGATCTAATGTAGTCTTAACTTCTTTGTGACCTAAAATGCCAGAATCATGCCACAAGCGCCTCCGGTGAGCCGCCCAGCACTTTGCATCATACACAACACTTTTCACTGAGCAACTGCACAGAAGCTGGTGCCGGCTGGGTGAAGCAGCAGAAAACTCTCCACTCGCCAGATTCAAAAAGACATAGGGGCAGATGTACAAGCCCCTTGTGACACTTCTACGCCGCCGTTGCGTCACTTTTGTGACGCAGCAGCATCGTAAACAATGCGCCACGTTGCAACACATTTACAACGTGACGCATCTATGGAGATGCGTCACGTTGTAAAGCCCTGCGTCACATTATATCTGCGTCAGGTATAATGTATGCAGGGTGGGCGTTCCCACGCAAGAAAGCCTCGTAAAAGTGACGCAGTGAAATCTACAAGATTTCACTGAGTCACTTTTACGACGCCACTGCGTCAAAACCTTACGCCTGCTTGAAGCAGGGGTAAGGAGTGACGCAGCATAATAGAAATAGGCATTCCGAAGCATTGCTGGAGTTGCGTCATGCTTGCGACACGACTCCAGCAATGCGTTGCCTTTACGTCAATAGATGCGTCATGCATCTGTCAATCCTTGTGCCACGGTGCACCGCATTGTAAATGCGACGCATCCATGGTGGCGCAAGGGGTTTTTACGTGAAGCAAATTAACTGATGCATCTCTGCTAATATGCAGAGATTTGTCAGTTCTTGTAAATTTGCCCCATGATGCCTTACTCACAAAAAAGCAAGGCAAAGGAAACACACTGATGCCTTCAGCAAATCCTGCTCTGAGTCATGACACATTTATATCAGTGGCGCACATTAACTCACTGAGCTATTGTGCCAGCTATAGCTATCACAATACTCATAATAGCACTTACTACCATGATATATCACACACTAACATCCATAAAAACACATTAGACAGAACTTTTAGCATTAACCTAGGGTCTGTACCCTTAGGCTGAACAGGAGTTAGGGGAGAGTCCTTCCTCCCCCTCAATCTCCTCCATTTGGCATTCTGCACCCTCCACTGTAAAGTGGTACTGCCAGACACCAGAACTGGTGGGACGCTGGTATCAGTCGCCACATTAAGTTCTTCTGAAACTATGGGGTCCCCCTCAGTGGATGGTCTTCCAGTACAGACTAGATTCTCCTCCTGGTGCCCCCTTGGGGTACTATCCAGGAGTAGGGACTGGGCATAGGGATTAGAGCACACTGAGACTTTGCCCACTCCCACCTCTCCTCCTACTCTGAGAAGAGATATGGGGACACTCTACCCACACCACTACACTGGTAACTGTCTGGGCTACCATGAACCTCCCCCTGCCCTCAGTTGGGGGGAACCTGAGCCACTCCCAAATGCCTTCCCAGTCTCTCTTGTACTCACCCAGAGGTCTGCCTCCTTTGCAAGTTCCTTGGGGTCAGAGAACTTACACTCCAACAGGTGTTGGCGTGGCCCTGGAAAACAACAACGGAGCATGTGCTCTCTGACAAGCATATTGTACACCCCTTCAAAATTTTCTACAGTACTTCCCTACACCCATCCATCCAGTGCTTTGCAAAAATGCTCCAGAAATTCCCCACAAGACTGGTGAGACAGCTTCCTGCTGCCCCTGCCCCTGAACCTCAACCTATACTCTTCAGGGGTGAATCCATATTTTCTTATCAGGGCTTCCTTCAGGGGGTTGTACCTCTGCCTGTCACTCCCTTCCAGGGCCAGTAGGGCATCCCTCCCATCCTCTGGAATATAACTCCCCGGGCCAGTTCCCTGATTCTCCTCAGGGATCCTGCGTGCTGCCAGAGCCCTCTCATACTTGTGCGACCACTGATGTATGTCATCTCCCTCCTTGAACCCAGGCTCCAAGTCTGAGGGTATGTGGGTGGTATTTTTAACACTAGACTCAATACTGCAGGCACCACTTGACTCTGCCTGTTGTAGGTCCAGAACTTTCAAACTACACTCATAGGCCAGTTTCCTTTCCTCTATAGCAAGTTTCTCCCTGGTGAAGGGCCTTTTATCCTCTGCCATCCACTCCTCAGCTAAGGGTCTGTCAGTCTCCGCCCTTCTCTCTTCTAGAGCCAGCTTGGCCAGCTGCAACCTCAGGTCCCTCTCAGCCTGTCTATCCTTGAGTTCCTCAGGGGACAGGGTGTGGGAGATGACACTGCTCCTGGCACTAGACCCAGCAAGGGGCTCACTAGCTATGGGGTCCTCTCTCTCTTCTGGCATCCCTGTCCAGTCATTTTCTCCCTACTACTCAAACTCTTCAGGGTCACTGACCTCTTGGGGTGCAGATTGGGAAAGCTCCCACTCAGAATCCCCCCTAATCTCGGGGTCCTCCTCAGGTCTTTCCTAAAACCACCATGCCCCTGGTTCTCTGTTAAGGTTGCTTCCACATATGCCTGGTCAAAATTAAACAGGGCTCTACGAAGGTCCCACTGGATGGATTCCCTGCTCACAGATAACCCCCCTCTCCCTGCAGAACCCCTTCAACTCCCCCAAATTGTAAAAAAACAAGTCATCAGGATGAAAGGTAGATTACATTTTGTCAAGGTACTATAAGTGCAAACAACAAGATTCCTAGGCGTAAGAGATGAAGCTGGAGCAAACAATAAACATGACCAAAATGAGAGAACAGGAGAAAAGCACGTAATGGTCTAAGTGCAGAGTTGTAGTGCAACAATGAGTTACTGCGGTATCACGCAAACACTATCCTCACCGGTGATCATCAATGTTAGAAATGGGGTTTCTGGCTGGCTAGGGTATGCATCTAAGTCAGGCAGAACCAACCACTCTAGTCAGGGCAAGTAAGTTACACACCAAAGATAACCAGTGCTCACCTTCTGGTAGCTTGGCGCAGAGTAGTCAGACTTATCATCAGAGGCAACGTGTAAAGCGTTTGCACAACACACTCACACAGGAACACTCTAAATACACCACAAAAGAGACTCCAAACAGGATTTTATAAAAATATATATATAGTATATTATACATAAACTCAGACCAAAACAACATGAATCATAAATACTGTGCACACTATGCAAATGCTGAGATAGTACTCATTATCCTGACAATGGAAGAATCAAAACGGCATACATTATAACATCTGTGCATGAAATGCAGCAGTTTGTTTAGAGGCAATACAAATGTATCACCAAATATCACCAGTAGTACATAAATCACACAATATCACCATAAGCACATCATTAACAATAAGCCCACATAGGCACAGGAACCCCTGCTCTTCAATTAGCGGGGTTATGGTAATTTTTGTGAGCTAACTGAAACGAGTGCCTTTATGAAACAGAGTAGGGCTTTGGGGCATATGTGCGCCTACTACACATGCTACAATAATCTTCCGATCACCATCTTCTGAAGGCAGGGAAAACTCCTCGTGAGGCCTGACAACCAAACAAGTGCCCCCAAGTTATGCTTTACCTGGTAAGGGGGAAGGCACAAACTGCAGGTTTCAGCGGGGAGACCTCGCTGGGTCCACCGCGTGTAGAGTAGATGAATGTTGCTGCCCACGAGCATGCGGTGCAGCTGCCAACAATCCAATGCTGCTCAGCCTTTTCAGAAAAAGCGCTCACTTTCCCCTACCCCACAGTACCTGGACATAGGGGTGACCACTCAGGGACTCCTCTTACCGCTGTAGGACTCCAGGCGTTACAAGAATGACAGCGGGCTTCCAATGCAGGGGTCTGCATTGCTGACTCCGGTGGTCCCGGTGGGCAGGGTGAGGCATCACTGATGCTCCTCAGTTACCAGGGCAACGTGTCTTCCATTGTGGTGTGGCTCGGAGTCTCAGAACGCCTGGCTCCGGCAGCGCAAGTCATGGGTGGAGAAGGGGAGGCCTGATCAAGAGACACGCTGGACCCAAAAGATACCACAATCCTCCAGAAACTCTCCCAGTACACGAGGGCTCTGGTGTGAGTCACCCCTCGGCGCTGCGGTGGCTCTCTCACCTAGCAGGGACCTCACTTCACACCCTGTTCCAAGCAAAAGCGCTTGACCTGCCCCAATCACCAACAGGAGCGCTGCTCCCCGGGCACTCCCCACTGGGGGGAAAACACTGATCCTCCAGCTGGTGAGTAGCACGGAGTGCTCACATGGGTGAGATGGTGTGTAGGGCTGAGGTGAGTACCACGCTCATTCCTAAGCAGGGCCAGCAACAGTAAGACAGGCTCCCACGAAGCTGAGCACTCACTTTGGCGGGACAGTGTGATGCTGACTTTCAAGCAGACCCAAGGTCTTTGATAATCCTGAGGCCTTTGGGAAGAACAGGGGGAGGGGCAAGCCAACAAGCCCTTGGAGACACTGGGGCACAGAGAGGAAGGCAGGCAGCATGCCAGCACATAAGGCAGAATTTGAAAAGTGGCCATCCCTCCAGCAGCCCAGCAGGTAGCAGGTTAGCACAACAAAACAGGTAGTCCCAATGGCGGTTTCTCCTGGCAGCACAGCAGTCCTCTGGCAATGTGCAATTCTTAGAGCCAGCAGCATCTTGTTACAAGTCCATGCAGTGTCTAAAAACATGGGGTCAGAGCCCCAATACTTATACTCAAAATTGTCTTTGATCCAGGGGGGGTTTCAAAGGAACCCTTAGAAGTGTGGAACAATCCCTTTCAAACTAGCCCTGGCTCCAGATGTCAGTAGGGGGTGAATCAGGCCTTTATGTGAGGGCAAGGTCCAACCTACACAAATGTAAAGTGTGAAAGAACTCTCCCTCTCTCAGCCCAGGAAGACCATCAGTATGCAGGCGAATGCAGATGTGACCCCTGTCACACCCAGCCCTTCCTGTGTTGTGGCTGTCTGCAAAGCATTCTCCAAGTGTAGCTGTCACCCAGCACTAGCTCTGTATTGGAGTCAGGCTGCAAAGCTCAAAGAGTCATAAGCACAGTCCCTATGCCCATTTTGTAAATTACCCAGCAATGGAATTAAAAGAGTTGCAGGGGCACTATGAAATCACGGACGGGACTCGTCTTAGCCTGATTGAGTCGGGCATCTTTAAGCCGAGACTTGTATTTACTGAAATTGAGTCCTTCCTAGCTCCTCCTACTCCCACGATACCACCTATCCCTGAAATTTTCCAGTGCGAGGAAGTTAATGGTCTCTCAGTTTATTACCTGAACACTCGGTCCATGGTGAAACATCAACTCGAAATTTTCCAACTTCTACAGGCGGAAAGACCTGACTTACTCCTCCTCACAGAAACATGGCTCACTGAAGATTCTGCCCCTGATATCTTAGCGGCAGTACCAGACAATTATTACATCTTGCAAACTAACCGGCCTTCAGGGAAAGTGGGAGGGGGAGTTGCCGCAATTATTAATAAGGACAACCAGTTTAAGCCATTAAGGGTTACTGGCCCTCCCTCTGTTGATGGTTTAGTCTTCAGACTTGAATCCCCCCAATCGTCCCTTACCTCTGTCCTCTTGTACAGACCTCCATATCATATGCCCACCTTTTCACAGTCATTGGGCGAAATGATCTCTCATCTAGCTATCGATCATGCCAGACTTCTTATTATTGGTGACTTTAACTATTGGCCCAATGACGAACAGGAGAGCACCAGTTCAATTGAACTGGCAGATCTCCTTTCTGGAATGAACTGTATTCAACATGTGTGTGAAGCTACTCACATAAAAGGACACACGCTGGACCAAGTCTGGACAGCTAACCTGAAGATTTCGACCCTTCAGGTCTCCCCTTGTACTTGGTCGGATCATTATTCCATTGCCTTCACCATTTTCGAGGTGTGCTCCACTAAAGCCCAACTACCTAAGAACAAGTTGTTTAGAAGCTGGAGAAGTGCTAACATTGATCACCTCTGCTCACTTCTAACTACTTCAGCCCCGCCTCTGTTGGAGCCGTTTCAAACTCAGGCAGAGAGTATCAAAATTTGGCTCGAATCCGCCTGTGATTGTGTTGCTCCTTTGAAAACCATTAAAACTGTGAGATCTCATGATGCGCAACGATGGTTTTCTGATGACCTCAAAATTAAGAATCTGGCGTTGCGTCAAGCTGAACGCAGGTGGAGACACCAGTATTGTGAAGAAGGAAAGATAATATATTCTACTCTATTGAAAGAATACAAGAAGTCTATTACTCAAACTAAGGCAGACTACTTTTCGAATAGGATTCTTAACTCAACATATAAATCTAAAGAAATCTTTTCTATAGTAAATGAGCTGTCTGCATTAGATAGAGTCACGCCTAAATCAGCCCCTTCACAGTCCTTGTGTGATTCCCTTAACCTATTTTTTGGGGAGAAAATTGTGGCAATCAAGGCCAGTATCCCTACTCCCACTTCTCCCATAGTTGCCTTCGATACCTACAAGTGTCCATTTCAACTGGCTCAGATTCCCCTCATCTCTCATGAGATCTTTTTGGGTCTGTTAAAAAAGGTCGGATCAGGCTCCCCGACTGATTGTTGCCCCCCTCATGTTTTTCAGGAAATCTTCGCCAGATGTCCAGACCCTCCACTTTTGTTTCTTAATAACTCACTCAAGTTTGGCATAGTCCCCAACCTCTTTAAAAGCGCGGAAATTATCCCCATTTTAAAGAAACCGGGTGTGGACCCTTCCATTCTTAGCAACTACCGCCCCATCTCATTGCTACCCTACCTTGGAAAGGTCTTAGAAGCTCATGTATCAAACCAACTTAGTCTTTTTGTTGAACAGTCTCATGTTCTGGACCCTCACCAGGCGGGGTTCCGACCCGCCCATTCTACCGAGTCAGTCATTCTGACAGTCCTAGACGAACTCAGAGGGGGGCAGATAGAGGCCTCACCCAGGCCTTGGTACTCCTGGACCTGTCTGCAGCATTTGACACGGTCGACCATAACATTCTGATCGATCGTGTCAACAAGGCCGGGATCCAGGGCCTGGCTCTGAAGTGGCTCTCTTCCTTCCTCAGAGACCGGTTCCAAGCGGTGCGTCTTGGCAATTTCTCCTCTACCAAGATAGAACTGACTTGTGGGGTTCCCCAGGGCTCCTCTCTTTCCCCGCTCCTTTTAACTTGTACCTACTCCCTTTAGTCTCTTCCTTGCGAGAAAGGAAAGTGGGAACATATAATTATGCGGATGACCTTCAATTGGTTTTCGACATCAATCTCTCATCATCCTCTGTGTCCCATTTTCAAGACACGATGATTTTTATAAGCGAATGGATGAATAACAACCAATTGAAGCTTAACCCCGACAAAACTGAGCTTATCCTTACTGGAGGGTTTGCCAACCCATGGAAATCCAACTTTTGGCCGTCTACCCTTGGTAGTCCCCCTCTACCGGCCAGCTCAGTCAAAAGCTTGGGTATAGTGATAAGCAACGATCTGACCATGAAAGCTCAGATCGGCGCCGTTGTCTCCGCTGGTTTCTTCCAACTTCGGAGAATAAAGAAGATCAGTAAATTCTTGTCCAGGGAAGCCTTGATTTTAGTTGTTCTGGCATTGGTCATCTCCCGCCTGGACTATGCCAACTCACTCTATGTCGGTATTCCGGCATACCAATTAAGACGCCTTCAGCTGGTCCAGAATCAAGCTGCCAGACTGATTTTTTCGCAACCTAAATGGCATCATGTTAAGCCACTGATGAAAAGCCTTCATTGGCTTCCAGTGGCCAAGCGCAGTGCATTCAAGCTAGGATGTACTGTTTTTAAAGCCCTTCATGGCAACAGCCCAGCCTTCATCGCTTCTAAGATTTCTCGCTATGTTCCCTCTCGCAATCTGCATTCCTCCCATCAGAATCTATTGGTTACTCCTATTTTTAAACGTAAGAAACACGGAGGGTCCAGATTTATGGTCTTAGCCCCTCTGTTCTGGAACTCGCTCCCTATGGAGATGAGGTCTCTAACCTCTCTCACTCTATTCAGAAAACAGCTAAAGACCTGGTTGTTCGCACAGGCGTATGGAACCTAAGCCATCCATTCCTGATGCCACCTTTTCACTCTCCCAGCGCCAAGAAACCTTTGGTGAACGTGCGCTTGATAAATGCTTTTAACATAACATAACATAACACAGAGAAATGCCCACTTTCTAAAAGTGGTATTTCTAAAATAGTAATGTAAAATCCAACTACACCAGTAAGCAGGATTTATCACTACCATTCTAAACATACCAAACATGGCAACACCAATCCTTTTCAGAGCAGGAATTACCACTTAAAAGTATTTAAGGGAATTCCCAATGCTAGTCTATGAGAGGAGGAGGCCTTCCAGCAGTGAGAAACAAAAATAGGCTATTTGTCACTACTAGGGGAGTTTAAGAATTGGCCAGTAGTTTTAAATGTCATGTAAAAGTGGCAGTAAACTGTGCACACAGGCCCTACGGTGGCAGGCCTGAGACAGGTTCTAAAGGCTACCTCTTTGTGCGGCACAAGCCGTGCTGCAAGCCCACTAGCAGCACTTAATTTACAAGCCCTGGATATATGGGATACCAATTTACAAGGGACTTACACATACATAAAATATGCCAATCCGGTGTAAACCAATCATACCATGTTTAGGGGGAGAGCATGAGCACTTTAGCACTGATTAGCAGTGGTAATTTGCACAGAGTCCTAAAGTCAATAAAAAGAAGGTCAGAAAAATAGGCAGAGGAAGGCAAAAGGTTTGGGGATAACTCTGCGAAAAGGGCCAGGTTCAATAATATCCAACATAGTAAGCTATGTCATATAGTTGCTATGACTTTACCCAACAGCACTTGTGACTGAGAAATATAACACACACATCACCATTCACCTGACATCTATTGCCATAGATTGTGTGTGCACATTTAGTAAAGCCCTCCAGCCTCAGATAACAAAAATGCTCTAACAACCCAATGAACAAGACACTGTGATTTAGCTGAGAAACAGACAACAACACAATGTCAGTAACTTATCATCAAAAGCTAAATCAGACAGGGGTCTGACATGGAAACCTTGCAACAATGTTGAAAATATACCTAGACTGCCTTAAGATCTACAAAGTTATACACATAATGGGCCTGATTCACAAAGGTAAACTTACACTTTTAAGTAAGTTTACTATTGTTTGCGATTAACAAAGGGATTTATGAGTAGTATCGTTACGAGTGCGGAGTCTCCGCACATAAAACGACATGCCCTGTCTGAGCCCAGCCTTATCCGCAATCATCCTGGGTCCCTGGGACCACTTCGACATTGTTGGGGCACCTAACTAGCCTTTCCCTCCCAACTGGCTGTGTCCACCTCCATTGATATCGGTAGCAGGATGTAAAAAGCCCACTGCACCGACTGCCTGGAAGAGCTGCGAAGGCCGACACCGCACCACGGCTGCAGTGCGGCCTTGATAGTACTGCAGGGGCAGCTGTTTCCTCTCACTCAGACCCCTCCTGGAATGAAGGTGGACTGAAGGCTGAGGGGCCTCTCCTGTTCTTCAGGGACCTGCACGGGCCTCAGGTCCATGTCCCATCGGCGGGCTGAGGTAGGCGTCACACGTGAGTGGAGCAGCTTGGGCCGCGCTGGCTGAGTTTCACTACAATGGTGGCAGCCATGTCACCAGCGCCCACTCAGGGCCCCTCTTGCTGGGGAGGCGGCCCCAGCATTGCGCGCTTGTCCTTGCTGCCCCAAACGTCCCTTTAGGAGGCGTACCAGGCCCTGAAGCTGGTGGAGAAAGGACGCCCTGGATGTGCGGTCTGGGCCTGATTGATATATAAGCTGAGACGATGAGGTGTTGAGGTCGGTGGCCCCAGCGAGAAGGCTTGTATTGCCGCAGTCATTCTAGAGGTTGCATTTGAGCCAGAACTTGCTGGATATTGAAGCCCATACATGATTGAGGAAGTATACCGCCAGCAGAGGCCTCCTGCAGAGCTCTTTAGCCCATAAGTAGAAGACCCCGGAAAGTGGACCATGATTTGGGGGTGGCACACTCAATGAGGACCCCTCAGTGACTGCTGGTGAGTCGCCCAATGCGAGCTCACCTGGGAACTTTTCGATGGCTAGTCGAAGGAGGCCCCCCTCATTTCTTCACTGAAAATCCCCTAAACTGCCACTGGCCAGGGCCCCATGACTTAGACTGTGCGCCTTCCTCTGCAGCTCCTGGCATGACTGGCTTTGAGACACTTGGCTGCCGCCTGTGATCCACCAGATGGAATGCACGGGGAGATCAAAATCCACCCACCTGGAGGCACCTGTGTGGACTTGGAGTTGATTATTGAGGTTTTTTTTGTGAGCGGTCAGCTGGTCCCCCACCCTGTGAGTTGGTGGTTTGGATCTGAGGAAAGGGTCCCTCTACTTATTGCTCAGTGCTCCTATAGGGCACTTGGTGTCACGAAGAGTTTCACCTCCTGGTGGCACTTAACCAGTGTGGTATACTAATCGGAGCTAGTGCCTTGAGAGATCAGACATCTTTTGCTGGCCCCGTGCGAGGGTGAGCTGATCCCCTGCCCTAGGAGTGGCCCTACCGGCGCACTGCCTGGATCTTCTGAAGCCGTTCCATTATGGTTAAGCACAAAACGAGCCAGACTCCAGGCTTGAGAGGGAGGCAGAGTTGGATGGCACTTTACGCCATCTGGAGGCCACTCTGGATCGACACTCCACCCAATTTGAACATATTTTACAGGCCATACTGGATACCAAGACTGCACTTGAATCTAAGATTGATTCAGTATCCTTAGACGTCTTCTTGCTTCGCACGGATCACCGCAAGCTGGCTGAGTGGGTGGATGACACTGAATCCACTTTGACAGGAATATGACCCACGGTGCAAGACCTGCAGTCCCAAGTACAGGAGATGAAGGCTGACATTGTATCCCTGCAGCACAGAGGGGAGGACGTGGAAGACTGCTCTAGGCACATCAATGTGCGATTTGTTGGCTTTCTAGAACACGATGAGGGACCCCAATGTAGAACTCTTCCTTAAGCTGTGGCTGCCCGAAATAGTGCTAGCTGGGCGAATTCTGAAATTCTGCTCCATTGAATGAGCCCAACATCTGCTGGGTAGGCCCCCACAGCCGTGGGTACACCCACACCCGGTGATTGTCGAATCCTCAATTATAGAGACAGGGATATCCTTCTCCAGCTCTTTCGTGCCAAGGATCCTTGGCGCTTCGAGAACTCTTAAATCACTGCCTTTCCCGACTACAGTGCAGAAGTAAAGCACCACCACGCCTCATACATGACAGTGAAGGCATTACGAATGGTGATCACACCCACTTCTTTCCAACTCCCAAATACGTTTGTACTCAGCTCCACGCTAAGGGCCTGGTAGGTGATGCGGCCCCGACCCAGGATCATGGGGACTGGCTCACACCACTGCGGTGGTGACATATACCTCGCAGGCCCCGCTCCACTCCGACTTCGGAACAGGCGACCCATGGACGTGCAAAGGCAGTCGAGGGGGATCTGCACCATCTTAGTAACTCCTTTGAGACCTTGAGATCTGAGACTGCCACTGATTCTGCCTGGGACTCTGATGACACTGTGGTCTGCACTGGCAACGAGGTCAGGGGTCCATGAGTGACGCCCCGCATGGCTGATTACTTATGACTCTCTCTTGTTGATTCTTCATGGGAGTAAGGTGGCTGTATCTCCACATGGGTGGACTCTGATTGATGACTGGGGGGTGCAGAGGATGAGCTGGTGTGGGTCTATGGGACTTCCGTATATAGCATCATTTACTGGGCGATTTGCCTCCTTGTCATTCATGATCTTGGTTTACTGTAATGTTTTTGTGGACATTACTGTTTCAAATTCTGTTATGTTTGAATGCTTTTTTGCTTTATCAAGGGGATGGGCTATTTTCCTTGCCAGGGGGGTGGTGGGAAGGGAATGTTTCTTATGTTTTTGTTCATTTTGTTGCCAGGTGTGTAGGTTTCCTGCTGTCTGCTGGCATGTATGCTCATTGAGTGACCTTTGGGTGGAGAACCACGGGGTTGCTGTGATGGTATTCTCACCTGCATGTCACAGTGTTGGATACACCAGCATTCCATAGCTTGCCTCCTTTTTCAATGTTTGCATGGCCCCAACAAAAACACATATGATCGCCCAATATAACTTTATGACTTGGAATGTACGGGACATGGCTACCCCGGTTAAGCTCTATGGCATTCACATTTATGTTAGGCGGGTGCATGTACAGGTGGCATACCTCCAGGAGACACACCTGACAAAGACAAAACAACTTAAATGCATGCAAAATGGAAGGGACAGGTTTATGGAACCACGGTGTTGGCTTATGCCAGAGGGGTCTCATCTGGATTGCCCTGGGGGTTCCCTTCGTTTCTGACGCCCATATGACCAACCCGGAAGGCAGGTATGTTGTCATTGAGGGGAAATTGGACTGTAGACCCATGGCGTTGGTGGCTTTCTATGCCCCTAATGTGGGCCACCTGGCCTTTATGGATGGACTCACACTGTCCTTGCTGCATGAACTCAACACTCCTATTCTATGGGGCAGTGACTTTAATTGCATCCTAGATGTGTATATGGACCTTTCAGTACCCCCCTTGCCTGGACAGCCTGCTATAGAACGACAGCCCAGTGGGAGAATGGCTAACCCGTCATGGGGTGTGCGATACATGGTGACTTCAGCATCCAGAGCAGCACGAGTACTCCTATTGCTCCCCTGTTCACAGCATACATACCAGTATAATTGTTTCTGTGCATCGCCCCACTTCTCTGCGTGATCCCGTATATAGAATATCTTGCACGTACAGGGGCATATGTACAAGGAGTTAACGCCGCCATAGCGTAAATTTTTTGACGTTACGGCAGCTTTTTTTTATTGCTGTATTTACGGCGTCGTGAACAACAAATCCAAACAGTTCTGGCTGACTGCGGCATGGCAGGCCAGCTATGGTGTCGGGAAGACCCGCAAAACAGTACCTTTAGAAATGTAGGGCGTCAGCGACCTCTCGATGAGCCCCGAAGGGCCGGCGTCCACAGGCGTCAGTTCCGGAGGTTGGTGCAGGAGTCGTCGGGCCCTTGAAGTCACACGCATTGCAGATCGAACTCCTCGCGGTTGAAGTCGGGAGCGCCGGCGTAGGCGGGCTTCAGGGCTGCGGTGCGAAGTGCGGAGTGCGGTGCCCTCAGGTCACGGTGCAGGCAGCGGCTCGGTGATGGTCGTCCATCGCGTCAGTGGGACAAGGGCTGAGGTGCACAGTGATGCGATGCTCGTCGCGGTGCTGGCAGGTCACGGTGCAAGCAGCGCCGTCATCATTGCTGAAGCGCTGTCATCGGCTGACGAACTGGAGTCGATGGCGCCGGCATCGGTAGGCCAAGGCTGCGGTGCAGGATGATGATGGTGCGTCGTGTAACTTACGAGCGGTGCCCTCGAACCATGGTGAAAGCAGCAGCGTTGATGTCTCTCTTACCACTTGCCTGGCAAGTTTGGCAAGACCTGCAATGTCCAATTGACTGCCTTCGCATTTGGGGTCAAAATAAGTGGGTGACAAGCTTGTCAAAGGTCTTGTCCTGCCCCAAATGTCCTGCCAAAGGCATGTCATGAGCCAGACCCAGTTGGAGAGTCCTGAAGCGCTGGGGTACCACCAGCACACAGGCTGACCCAGGCTCAGCGACCTTAGGCTCGCTGTATAGGAGACCATTCTCCCAGTAGATCCAGTGTGATCCAGACTTATCACCAGCTGCCTGGTCTGCAGCCTGCCGCCACAAACCCTCCAGAGAAGGGCACTCTTTCTGCTCCCTGCAGAACTCTTCCCTGGTGGGACCACCTTCTTGCTGCCAATGGGTCAGCTCAGAGATGTCCCCCAGTTCAGCTACCTGCTCCCCTGTAGGTACCGGTGCGTTCCCCTCAAGGTCAGCCTCCTCCCGGACCATGGCAACCTCAGGGGCGGATTTCCCACGCCCCCTGCCCTTTCTCTTGGCAGGAACCTGGGTCACTGTTTCAGGCTCCAGGTCCTTCTGATCACTCTTTCCGGCTGCCATTGACCGAGTGGTCATGCATGCCCACTCTGGCAACCCAAGCATCTCCAAGAGAGATCTGAGCTCAACATCCTTCCATAAGGACTGCTCCAGGTCGTTCCCTAACAGACAATCTACAGGCATGGTAGGGCTCACAACCAAGGGACCTGAGACCCCCCATTCAAAGGGAACCTGCGCCACCATACACTGGCACCCTGAGTTGTCCACGGCAACTACTTGGTGGAATGCCCCGGGGACTACTTGCTCCTCAGAGACCAAGTGACACCGGACTGAGGTCACACTGGCTCCAGTATCTCTGAGAGCCTCTACCCTTTTCCCATTGATGGTCACCCAGGTGCTGTATTTCTTTGTGTTAGGGGGCACCTGGTTTCCTGGGACCATCTCACTGTCCCCTAGTGAGACGGGGGTCATTTATGCTGGATCCCCACCCTCCTGTGGGCACCCCTCCTCTCCAAGCGCTACACTAGCCAACACCTTGGTCTGCCCACTGGTGGGTGGCTGGTCCCTCTTGGGGCACTTGGGATGCTCCCTTATGTGACTCACCAGCTTATAGGCGAAACACGTCCGGGGGCCAGTCTCAGCAGGCTTTCCTGAAGAGACCCCTTGTTTCTTATCTCCTGGGGGATGGGAACCTTTAAATTGGGTATTAGTTTGGGGCCCTTTAGAGAACTCCTGTGCTTTATCCTTGTCCCCCCACTTTTCTGCTGGGGACCCTGCCCACCTTTGGCTGAGTCTCTCCCAAAAGCTTTCTTGTGGACCCTGGTACTCACCCAGTGGTCCGCCTCCATAGCAAGCTTCCTGGGGTCAGTCAGCTTACTATCAACCAAGTGCTGGTGCAGCTCTGCAAAACATAGACTAGATAAGTGCTCCCATGCAATCAAATTGTAGAGCCCCTGATAATCTGTCTACGGTGTCGGGAAGACCAGCAAAACAGTACCTTTAGAAATGTTGGGCGTCGGCGACCTCTCGATGAGCCCAGAAGGGCTGGCGTCTGCAGGCCTCGGTCCTGGAGGTCGGTGCAGGAGTCGTCGGGCCCTTGAAGTCACACGCATTGCAGATCGAAATCCTCGTGGTTGAAGTTAGGAGAGCCGGCATCGGCGGGCATCGGGGCTGCGGTGTGAAGTGCAGTGGTGCACGGTGCCCTCAGGCCGCGGTGCAGGCAGCGTCTCGGTAACGGTCATCCAGCGGCATCGGTGAGACCAGGACTGCGGAGCGAAGTGATGCGGTGCTCGTCGCAGTGCTGGCAGGTCACGGTGCAAGCAGCGGCGTCGTCGTTGCTGAAGCGCTGTCATCAGCTGATGAACTGGAATCGATGGCGCCGGTGTCGGTAGGCCAAGGCTGAGGTGCAGGATGAGGACGGTGCATCATGTAACTTACGAGCGGTGCCCTCGAACCATGGTTCAAGCAGCAGCATCGATGTCGGCATGGAGCGTCGGTGTCAGGGATACCAAAGCGACGGTGTGAAGCGAGGCGGTACGGACTGCGGTGCCCAGAGGTCCCGATGCAAGCAGTGGCTTGGTGGCGGCGTCATTGGGGTCATCGGTGAGACCAGCATTGCAATGCAGCGTGTGGCGTGCCCTCTGCAGTGCCTTCAGGACACAAGGAGTCGGCAGTGGCGTCAGGTTGCTTTTTCTTCTGTTGCAGCACAAAACACACAGTCCCCAGTGCTGATGGCAGAAGAACTTGAAGTCTTTGCTGTTCCTGAGACTTCTTGAACAGGGGACAAGCTTTACCTCAAGCCCTTGGAGAAACTCACAAAAAGAGGGGTTTCTAACCTCTCCTCCTCAAAGGCCACTTCCAAGGAAGCAACAGATGATGCAATTGATTCAGGCATGTTGTACTGGAAAGTTCAAGTTCAAGACCGATTGGAAAGGCAAAAATAGACCACCAAAAAAAACCAGTATGTGGTACGCAATGGTCTGCGATATGGTAGTAGTGCACACCAATCACTGTAAGACAAGTGCAAACTCCAAAGCCAGACAGTCAATCCACATCCCAGCAGAGGCACATAGAATGGCTAAAAGATGCATCTTTATATTCTGAGTTCAGGCATTCTAAACTTTACTTTCCTATCTTGTCCCACTGGCAAGTTATATTTATAAGATGTTATAAATAAACTCCCATGCTTTCATATGGGCCCGATAGCCTTTCAATTGGGAAAAACAAAATTGGCAGTATTTCACTATCAGGACATGCCACACACAGCAGGGCATGTCCTACCTTTCACATACACTGCACCCTGCCCACAGTTGAAGATTGTACATGTGCATGAAGGGGGACCTTACTGCACATACACATTCTTCCACACAACACAGGCACCCCTGCACAATGGTGCATGTGTGCCGCATCGGTGGTGGCCTGCTAACTTTAACCCCAGAGCAGGGTGGTTCACAGGGCTGCATCATATTGTTGTCAATGAGATGCAGCCCTGTGTATCCAATTTGGATAAGCGTGGTGTTGAGCCTAGGAGGCAAATGCGACACTCTGCCACCTCTCCAGTCAATATACCCCTTTGCTTGTTCATGTTGCCCTTATTTTGTAGTCTGAAGTATATTATTTTTGCTCTATATTGGATTATTTTTATGTGCAGAATTCCAAGTCAATGACACCACCATTATGTGTTTTTATATATATTCACTAACTAAGGTAACATTTGTCTATACCACCAGGGACCATTGTGTCTGGAAAGGGATCTGCTGACAGTGTTGGTGTGCACTGAGGAATATTTAGTTGGACATGAGTGACATTGGTGCCCACCCCCCCTCCTCCCAGTCCCTGGTTGTCACTTACCCTGTTGCTGATGTAACTGGTCATGTTCAGCCCTATCCTGTCCCTGGACTCAATCCACCAACTCCTCACAGATGACCATGGACACCTGTTCCTCCAAGGTATCCAGCTCCCCCTGTGGCGCTGGACTCCCACCTCTGGTCTGCAGTGCTGCCTGGCGATTGTTGGACAGTTTCTGCTTGGTTTTGTGCTTAGCATCATGCCAGCGCTTCTTGCAATTGGTCACTGTCCTCTTGCCCTCTGCTACAGCATTCACCTTGGCTTCGATGGACTGCCATATTGCATTTTTGGTCCACAATGACACTGTGGAGCTGACAAAAAGCTGGTGTTGTTTATCTG
Organism: Calotriton arnoldi; assembly: GCA_963921515.1. Classification (NCBI taxonomy): domain Eukaryota; kingdom Metazoa; phylum Chordata; class Amphibia; order Caudata; family Salamandridae; genus Calotriton; species Calotriton arnoldi. The sequence goes on from CAWUFW010005638.1 coordinate 323,109, forward strand.
TCAATCAATCAATATGGGGATTTTAAGCGCGCTACTCACCCGTGAGGGTCTTAAGGCGCTGGGGGGGGGGGGAGAGGGGGGTGCAGCTCCGGTTCAGCCGAAAAGCCAGGTCTTGAGGCTCTTCCTGAAGGTGTGCAGAGTGGGGAAGCATCTGATGTTGGCTGGGAGCTCGTTCCAGGCCTTGGCTGCGATGTATGAGAAGGCCCATCCACCTGATCTGGTTCTGCGGATGTGCGGGGTTTCTGCTAGGGCGAGGTCGGCGGTGCGGAAGTTTCTTTTGGGTACATGGAAAGAGACTCTTTCATTGAGGTATTTGGGTCCGATGATGTGGAGAGATTTCTAGGCGTGGGTGAGTCGCTTGAAGGTTACTCTCTTCTCGACGGGAAGCCAGTGGAGGTCTCGCGGGTGTTGTGTCATGTGCTCATGGCGTGGGGTGCCGAGGACGAGTCTGGCCGCGGAGTTTTGGATGGTCTGGAGTTTGTGTAGCAGGGATTTCTTGATTCTGGCATAGAGGGCTTTCCTGTAGTCCAGTCTGCTGGTTATGAGTGCATGGGTGACGGTCTTTCTGGCTTCGGGGGGATCCACTTGAATGTCTTGCGGAGGATGCGGAGGGAGTTGAAGCAGGTGGAGGTGATGGCATTGATCTGGCGAGTCATGGCAAGGGAGGAGTCGAGAATGATACAGAGGTTCCGTGCGTGGTCTGTAGGGGTGGGTGGGTTTCCAAGGGCCGGGGGCCACCAGGTGTTGTCCCATGCGGTGGGGGAGGGTCCAAGGATGAGGATCTCTGTCTTCTCCGAGTTGAGCTTTAGGCAGCTGCTGCTCATCCAGGCTGCAACATCTTTCATTCCTTCCTGGAAGCTGAGTCTGGTGTCTTCGGGGTTCTTCATGAGGGAGAGGATGAGCTGGGTGTCGTCGGCGTAGGATACTATGCTGAGTCCATGCTGTCTGACGATGGCGGCGAGGGGGGGCATGTAGATGTTGAAGAGCATAGGCCTGAGTGATGATCGTTGGGGTACTCTGCAGTTGATCTCGGTGGGTTCAGAGAGGAAAGGAGGGAGTCTGGTCCTCTTATCCTTTGGGTTCTGCCGGCAAGAAAGGAGCGGATCCAGTTGAGGGCGGTTCCCTGTATGCCGGCGTCGTGGAGTCTGGCTGTGAGAGTGTGGTGGGAGACGGTGACGAAGGCTGCGGAGAGGTCTAGCATGTTGAGAGCTGCGGTGTGGCCCTGGTCGAGAAGCGTGCGGATGTCATCGGTGGCGGCAAGGAGGGTGGTCTCGGTGCTGTGGTTGCTGCGGAATCTGGACTGGGAGGAGTCGAGGATGGCATTCTCTACGATGAAGGTAGTCAGCTGGGGGTTGATGATTTTCTCAGAGACTTTTGCTGCGAAGGGAACAAGAGAGATGGGACGGTAGTTTTTCAGGTCTGTTGAGGGTTTCTTGAGGAGGGGCTTTACCTCTGCCGGCTTCCAGTCGTCAGGGAAAATGCCGGATACAAGGGTGGCATTGATGGTGCGGCGTAGCTCGGGTGCTATGGTGGTGGCGGCTCTGAGGAAGATGTGTGGAGGGCAGGGGTACGTTGGGGCTCCTGAGTGGGTGCTTTTCATGGTTGTGGTGGTATATTCGGTGGTGACCGGGGTCCAGGTGGTGATGGTGGGCTGGCTGTCAACGCTGTAGGGAAGGGTGGTTTCTGGAGTCTGTTCACTGAAGTTGTCATAGAGGGCCTTGATTTTCCGGTGGAAGTAGGAGCCGAGCTTGTGGCAGAGGTCCTGGGAGAGGGTGACATCCGTGGCTTCGCTGGGGGGTTTGGTGAGTTGCTGGATGATGTTGAAGAGTTCCTTCGAGTTCTGTCACCTCCGCAATCAGCATCTCATTTTCCTGCTGGCTGAACCTGGTTTTCCTCTTCCTCTTTCCCTGGGTCTCTGGTTGGTCCTCGTGGCTGTTTGAGGGGTTAGGGGGGTTGTTTTCTACTGCATTACTGGGTCCAGCTTCTTCCATGTTTCTTCTGGGCTTTTTTTTGTGTTTTGGGAACTTCGGGTGTTTTGTAGCTTATTTTTCCCGCAAAATGTGAAAAAAGTGGCGCCACGCTGATTAGCGTGCAGTTTCTGACCGCTGACTGGCCAGCCGTCACTTTTTTCACGTTGGCGGCAGGATTTTTATCGCCGTGACGCAGGTTTTAACGTCGACAATTCCCACCGCGATGAGAAACTATCGCCATGTAGCGACGTATTGTAAATACGTCGGTACCATGGCGATAGTTTTCAGCGGTACAAGGCGGTAAGAAAATTGCTGTTAACTAACGTTAGTGTTAGTTTGCGGCAATTCTTATACATATACCCCACAGTCTCCGACCACTGCCCATTTCTGCTTTCCCTGTGATGGGGCAGCACCAGAATTACGACCTGGTGGCTGCAGTCTGACTCCCTCCTTGATACCCCGTTTCATGAGGGTTTGGCTGAGTGCTTGACAGACTATTTTGATCTCAATGCCAGCTTCGCTTCTGATAGAGCAACTGAGTGGGATGCTCACAAGGCCATTACATGTGGGCATTGTATTGTTACCACTTGGGGCGTTTGACAGACAGCTTTGTGCAGAGACATACTGGCTAAAGAGCATGAGATGCTTGACCAACCGCAGTTCCCTGCTCGGCTTGTTCTTTTTTACACCTGCGGGGGGAACACAGGGACTTGGAATGGCAACTGGGGAGGCTAGACTATAGTCATCACCTTGCCAAGTTGCACAGCAAGGGTGACCGCACAGGTAGAATGTTGGCATGGCTGTTCCATGATGAACGCTCCTGGCCCCCCTTGGGTGCACTGTGAGCGGACGATGGCATGATCCTTAATACACAGGATAACATTAATGTGACCATTGTGAGTTTTTATACCTCACTTTACCTGGCTGTGAATTCCACCATTTGTGCCTATCTTCGGGAGCTGATGCTCCCCGAGCTCAATGCAGCCCAGGTAGCCGATCTCGATACTCCCCTTCAACTAGACGAACTGCATCTCGCCATCTCGCAAATTGCGCGTACCAAAACACATGGGTAACGATGGCTTCCCGATAGAATATTATTCCCCTTTTAGAGCTATCCTGATGCCCAAGCTCTTGGAGGTTTACAATGCAGCATATAACACCGGGCAACTCCCTAAAACACCCGCAAGGTTCTCATTGTGGTTCTTTTCCAAGCCGGACCGTGATCACCTAGATGTGCGCTCCTACAGGCCGCTTCCTATGTTAAATCTAGACTGTAAAAGTTTAGGGAAACTCTTGGCAAATAGATTGCTGCCGCTACTTCGCACCCTTGTGCATGAGGATCAATCAGGTTTTACTCCAGGGTGAATCACCTTTCTCAATGTCTGTCGATTACTACGGTTCTACGGACGGACCTGGTTACCACTGGTGTTCCAGTGGCGATGTCCCTTGGCACTGAGAAAGGCTTCGACACCTTAGGGTGAGATTACCTGTTTACAACGTTCGAGGTTATGCGAGTTGGGCCGGGCTCCCTACAGTGGCTCAAGACCCTTTATGGGCGCCCTAGTGCTAGAGTCAAGATGGGCCAGTTCTTTGACATTCACAGTGGCACCCGGCAGGGCTTCTCATTGCCCCCTTTACTATTTACCCTGGCCTTGGAGTCGTTGCCTTGTGTGTTACGTATGCAGGCAGAGGAATAGGGAGTTAGGGCTCATTGGGAAGCCACGTGATATTGCTGTATGCGGATGATGCGCTGATATACCTACGGGAGCTAGATGCTGTGCTGCTGGGAGTGATTCCGCTATTAGAGGAGTTTGGGATGATGTCTGGTCTTCATGTCAACTGGGCTAAGTCCTGTCCGTTCCCCCTCTGCCCGTCCCGAGCCCGAGAGGGCTGATCTCCGTAGGGCACGCCTTCTATGGCAATGTGATACATTTAAATACTTAGGTATAAAAGTCTATCACTCCGATGCTGACCTTTTAGAAGGGAAACTATAGAGGGCCCTTGTTTTGGTGCATGGTCGCTTTCATTTTGGAAGTCTCTCCCTCTGTCACCAATGGGCCATGTGGTCATCTCAAAGATGTTAATATTGCCAGGCTTCTTCTATTATTTTTCAGCACTTCTGCTTGTGCCCCTCTCACGTTTCTTTGCCGAACTTAAATCATTGCTAGTGGATTTGATCTGGGGCGAGGGTAGGCGCAGGGTGGCTTTGGACAGGCTATGTAATCCTTTACTTGAAGGTGGGCTTGGCGTTCCTAATGTTTCATTAAAGTTTGTTGCTGCCAACTCCAGTGGCCTTCGAGGAGGAGGCTTGGTTCGGCCCCTTGTGGCGAATGTCCAGGGATCGTGCATCTTTTATCAGGATCTCCCATGTACACGTGGTTATCAGACTCCGGTCCTTGTGCACCTGAGGAGACACCACAGATGGGAGTAGCCAGGCATTGCTGGCTGAAATATATTGAGGGTGCGGGGGTGCCTCCCCTGTACTCGCCCTTAATTCCGGTGTGGCACTGGCCAGCTCTCTGAGATTTTATCTGATGTCATGATGTGGCCTGCTGGAAAGAAGCACTGTAACTGCACTCTCACTCCACACTATGTTGGCGTATGGGGGCACTCGTAGAAAAATAACGCACTTTATGCGGCTCTTTTGGGACAGTGGAAGAAGCCTTTCATCAAGTTCCGTTGACGGGCAGACAGTGTACCCAGGCCTTAAGTTTGGTTAAGAATATTTCGAGGAACTCCCGTTTTTGTTTCACCCAATTTGGGGCCTTATTTACAAGGAATTAACGCAGTGTGGTGCCACAAGCCATTTGGCTGCGCTGCGTAACTCCAAGCAAGGGATGCGTCATATCTACAATGATATGACGGATCCCTTTGCTCTCTCCTGCGCTGGTGCACAAATAGCTGCCATGCGCCGATGCAGGCACCCTTGCACCATGGTGCAAGGGTGCCTTCGTCATGGGAATCATTGTTTTTGTGCAGGAAGGGACACCTTCCTGCATAAAAACATTCACAAGAGGTGATTTCCTTTCCTATGTGTGCTGCAGAATACAGCACGCATAGAAAGGGGAAAAAAACAAGGAGAAATGAAAACATTTCTCCTCGCTGAGCCTCGATACACCTCCCCTGGGGAGGCATAGCATTCTGATGCATTTCCATGTTTACAATTTCTCGTAAATCTGGAAATGCAGCAGAAGCCCTGGGTGTTGCGTGGGAACACCCACAGCAACACCCATGGCACACCCCTTTCACGCAAACTGTTGTGTGTAAAGGTGCCATATTTACAAGGACACGAAAAGCCACGCAGGGTGGCTTTACATGTCCTTGTAAATATGGGGCAGCAGGTTGTGCTGCCGGTGCCTCACAAAAAGTGCTGCACCGGCGGCGCAAGGGGCTTGTAAATAAGCCCCTCAGGGACATATTTACAAGCCCCTATCGCCACCACAACGTCACTTTCAGTGAAGTTGTGATGGCGCTAGGGCCTCGCCTTATTTACAAGGCAGCGTTAAGGTATTTAACGTGGCTTAACGCTGCCTTGTAAATAAGGCACCCTTTCACGCTGTATTTAGCGTGAAAGGGGAGGGTAATGGGTGTTGCGGTGGGCGTTCCACTGCAACACCCATTGATTTTGATGCTGCCCCCTATTTACAAGGGCAGCGTAAATAGGAGGCAGCGCCAAAATTAAGACCAGGAAAAACCTGGTCTTAAACAGGCGAAACAAGGAGAAATGCTTTATTTCTCCTCGTTTTTGCTGTTTCCATGTGTGCTGCCTTGTGCAGCACACACAGAGAGAGCAAATTGCATATGATTGTTTATGTACAGGAAAATCCCCCTTCCTGCACATAAACAATCATTTAAAAAAAATGCAAGTTGCAAAACGGCATTTAAATATTGTTTATGTGCAGGAAGGGGGACCTTCCTGCACATAAACAATCTTCCCTGCAACACAGGCACCGTTGCACTATGGTGCAAGGGTGCCTCCATTGGCGCAATGCAGCTAATGTTAGCGCCAGCGCAGGGGGAAACGCAGGGCTGCAACATATTTTAGTAAATATGGTGTAGCCCTGCGTTTCTGAAGTGGCGGAGTGAGACGTTAGCCTCCTTGGTTTAACACTTAATTGTAAATATGCTTCTAAATTTCTTCCACCAGACTATCTTACACACAACTGCCTATTTATTGTACATTTTCCTTGCGTCTAACCCAAGTTGCCCACTCTGCAGGGTCCTGGATGCAGGATTTTTCCACATGGTATGTGATTGTCTGGAGTGTACCATGTGTAGGAGGAGGTGGCACAGAGTACATGTGCCATGGTTGATATCGTGCTCTCGCCTTCTCTAGAGTCCTGGTTACTGGGTATCCGCCCTCGAGCCAAAGGGGACAAATATCTCCACAGATTTATTGACGTAGCATTTGTGCTGTTCAAATGCCAGATTACAATGGCGTGGAAATCACCAGTTGCATCGGATACCTCCATTTGGCCCCACACCTTGCTGCGCTGGGCGAAAGATGAGGCAGCGGTGCTCTCCGGTGTGCAACGGAGGGAGGGGGCTGAGCGGGGAATCCCGTCATGGAATATCTATCTACAAAAGCTGTAGGCGCCGAAGGCGGAGGAGGCAAAGGATGATGTCAGGGCACCATAGTCTGAATAAGCAGTTGACACTTGTTTAGAGATGCAGTGTACGTTATGCGTGATTAATGCCCAATAATACGCGAGGGGAGGTCTCATGATGACTGCTATGTGTTCTGATAATTTGCTATCATGTCTCTCTTTTACTTAATATACACTGACATTGTTTATTTTTCTTAAGTTTAAAGAGCTTTATTGAAGCAAATAGGAACATAGGTACGTTATTACAGCAACAATTGTAGAGAAATAGCAAAAAATAACAAGCAAAATGTATAGTGAGGAAGAATGAAAACTTAAAATAACTACCATTGTCAAAAAACTAAAACCAAAAGATGAAAGCAATAATGAAAGGTTGAACCTTAAAAGAAGATAGCATTTTACAATTTTCAAAGTGGAAAGAAAGAAAGAGAAAAGAAGAGGAGAGGGAGAAGAAAAGAAAAGAAAAGAAAGGAAAAGAATTGTTTATTTTTCTCATTTGCCATCAAGCCCGAAATTTTGTAATTACGGGTGCGTACTGAAAATGTAATGTATGTTGAGAAATTCTCGTAAAGCGAGAAGAAGGGTCCCACTGTCAGGGACATGTTTGTTATGTTAATAAATATGCTAATAAAGAAATACAAAAAAAGTTACAGAACTACAGTACTCGTAAAAAATTCGTATTGTTTCTTCTGATTGTGTTTATGGCAACTTACTGCCACCTAATGGACAATAATTAAAATACATGCATTATTTTAATGGAAGATATGGGCTTGTGCTGTTACACAAAAAGCGGCAGATGTTAAGGCCCACATGCATCAAGCTAATTTGTGATCGCAGACGTTGCGAATCGCAAAAATAGGCCGTTTGCGATCGCAAAATAGCTTGTTCCCATGCATGAAGCAAATTCGCAGAAAAGCCTTGTTTTCGCAATATTAGCGAATACCAAAATACCGATTCTGTAATAGCGATTCCGTATTAGGTATTCGCAAATAAGAAATCGCAAATTCGGATGCAACAAAAAATCGCAAATACAGAATAGGACAAGAAACGCACTTTGCATTCCTTAAATAAGAAGAAATCAAATCAGGTGGTAAAAATCTCACTTAACCAAAAACAGGTGTACATCATCAGCACACTACTTAAACAGTCCCAGAATGCATCTGAATGTTGCACAATGGCAGCAATCTACGTCGTGGCGAGGAGGATGAGGCTAAGAGCATCAGCACAGAGAAGAAGGAGGATACAGGAGAGAATATTCAGAGTGCGCGTCACTTTGCTAGGCCAGACGGAGGAGGAGATATATGATAAATATAGGCTGAATGCTGCCACAATCTTAGATCTCATTGCTGAGTTAGACCCAATACTGCAGCGTCAGACGCGCAGGACACATGCCATACCCACCCATGTGCAGGTCCTGTGTTCTCTGCATCTCCTAGCTTCAGGTACCTTCCAGGGAGTAATTGCTGCAGCTGGAGGTGTTTCTCAGAGTGCACTATCGCGCTTTTTAACTGTTTCCTAAATGCCATGTTGCAGAGGATACAACACCACATCAGGTTCCCCACAACACCACAGGAATTGATGCAAACTAAATTAGATTTTTATCAGGTTGCACAATTCCCACATGTGATTGGTTGCATTGATGGGACGCATGTACCCATATGTCCCCCCTCAGTGAATGAGTACATCTTCCGAAACCACAAATCTTACCATTCACTGAATATCCAAGTAGTTTGCAACTCAAAAACAATTATCACAGACATAGTGGCAAGTTACCCTGGCAGTGCACATGACACATACATCTTCCGGCATAGTGGCATACACAGACGTCTACTTGCGGGTGAATTTGGAGAAGGCTATTTGCTTGGTAAACAGATTTAATACTGTCTTGCACACCTGTCCGCCATGGTGACACATAGCAGTGACTAATGTATATTTAATTTTCACATCCTGTAGGTGATAGCGCATACGCTGTGAGGTCTTTCATCCTCACTCCCTATCTGAATCCATCTACACAAAGGGAGCAACGATACAATCAGGCACACATTGCGACCCGCAATGAGAGTGAGAGGACATTTGGTGTACTCAAATCCAGGTTTCGCATCCTCCACAAAACCGGTGGGGCCTTACAGTATAGGCCGGAGACATGCTGTAAAATTATTGCAACATGTGCTATGTTGCACAACATAGCCACTAATAGGGGCATTCCCCTGGAAGACTCTGACAGCGAGCCAGAATTCGACAACCAGCCAAGACAACCACCGCAAGCAGCATGCGGTCCAAATGCAGCAGAGGGGAGACAGAGATGGGCAGAAATCACGCTTCTAAGGTGAGTAATGACAATACAACACAGGCTTTGCTCAAAGGATTTATTGTGCTAGTTGTGTGGATGTGTTGATGCACACATACCATGTGCAGACATGTGCAGTGTGGGTACAGACAATTGAAAGTCATTGCCTTGGAACTGCAACTCCTGTGTGCACAAGTTACACATTTCTGGTTACGGCACCAGATTTTAACGTGTCCAAAGGTCTATTTCCTCCGCCCACGCACTCCTGTGGGCCTTTCTGTAGGCTCTGCTACATCCCTCATCATGCCCTCTGTGCTGGCATGACTCCTGGTACTGCGCCTCCTGCTATGTGCCACAGGTACCAGTAGGCTGCTGAGGCTGGAGGCCTCCTCACTGTCCCCCCCTGCATGCATGATGTTTCCACTAGCTGCTGCTGTCTGTAGTCCTTCCACAGCAGTGGTGACCTGGATGAGGCCCCTGGCCACATCCCCGCAGCAGTGGCTCATCTCCACCTGCATGCTGACCGCACGCCTGGAAACCTGAGCTGTTGTGGTACTCAGCCTATTTATCGCCCTAGTGTAATTGTGCATGCTTCCCATAGAATGGTGATGCCTCCTGCCATTTGAGACATGCTCAGCCTGGATGACCCTGCACATGTCTTCAATGGCTGTTGCTACACGGTCAAGTTTCGCACTGTTTGCCCTGTGCCCTTCAACTACCGCAGTTGTCAGCTCTCTCAGGCAGTCATGTATCCCACCCATGTGTGTAGCCATTGATCCCATTTGGGCCTGCATTAACCCCTTCTATGCTCATGACGAGCTCAGCTCGTCATGCTGCGCAGTGCTCGTGTGCGCATGACGAGCTGAGCTCGTCATGAACCCGCCCACTCAATGAAACGCCCCGCACAGGGCGAAAATCGGCCGCGCACCGAAGGGGTTAAACGCATATTTCTTCCTTGCAGGCGCTGGACCCTCAACATCTTGGCCTCAAGCACACTGCAGGCAGCTTCACCATTGTCCTCAGCAGACGTCAGGAGTGCACTGGGCCTTCGCCTGCGGAACTGCATTGAGCGGCGCTGCATTGTTACCTCTGGTGCTGGTGCTGGTGGTGGTGGTGGTGGTGGTGTATGGGCAGGCTGCTGTGTGTGGGATCCTGTTTGGCTGTCCTCATCACTATCCAAATCAGGCAGTGGTTGTACTATTCTCCTGCGGCGAGTGGGAGCAGGTATGGGTGAGGATGCAGGCAGTTCTTGTCCCTCATCAGGCTGTTCAAAAAGGCCCTCTGACTCATGGTCGTCAGCCACGTCACTGTCCTGTGCTGCTTCTGTGATTTAAACAGTGCAAGTTCAGTAACTTTCTTTTACACATGTTAGTAACATAGCGCCTGCAAAGGTCTATTAAATTTGATTCTGTAATGTACACAGTCTACTGTTGTCACTTCCTTGCTGTACTCTGCTGTAGTGGAGCTGTGTTGGACCCTCCATGCCTTGCACTAACATTTGTCTGCATACAACTCCCACAATGCATTAGGGTGTTGCTAGTAAAAGGTGGACTGGACTCAGGTGTGCTACACTATGCAGGGTATGCATGTGGGACAGTTTGGGTAACATTTGCAATGTAAATATGTTTAGCTGTGCTCTTACCTTGGGAGGTACATGCATGTCCTGAGGTGTCGATCTGTGTGATCCCGACAACTGCCTCTGGCTGCAGAGTGGATTCCACCATGTCCTCCAGTGGGGTGTTTGCACGGTCGGTTGATGGTCCCCCTCCTGTTTTCTTGGCTGAGGCTAGCCTTTCTGCCACCCTCTCTTTGCTTCTGCTGCGCAGGTCATACCACCTCTTCTGCAGGTTAGGGATGTCACGATGCGTTACCCCCACAGCATTGACCTTCGCTTGTATCCCAAGCCAAATCTTCCTCTTCACAGACTCTGCAACATTCAGGGATAGCTTTCCAAACAGCTGGTCATGCTTCAATACCACTTCCTCCGTGAGGATTTCAAGTTCCTTGTCACTAAATTTGATTTTTCTCTTTCTGCCTTCTCCTTTTTGTTTGAGCCTTTTCTGTGGCCATGTTGTTGTTGTGTCACAGCTTCTGCTCCAAATAAAGTTTCTCCAGGCTGAGCTCCATCAGTCTTCCTCCTCCTCAGACTCTCCCTGTGTACAGGTGTGTGGAATCAGTGGTTCACTTCCTGGTTGTGATGTCATCACAATGCAGCACTCTGGGGAATTCCCAATTACCGATTCTGTAATTGCGAATTTGCAATTACAGATTCGGTAAATAAGTGTTCGCTGTTGGAAATAGCGATTTTTAGGAACTCGCTAATTTTTTGCGAATATCTTGCTGCATTGGCTTTTGCGATTCTTTAATAGCGATTCCTTATTTATCGCTATTAAGGAATCGCACTTTCAATTTTTGATGCATGTGGGCCGAAGGAACTCCTTAGTTGGCGGAAGCATACTTAGAAAATTTGAAAATGAAGCTAGCATTTGCATTTAAATAAGAGAAATTATTTACTGAACACGACAAACAGATTTGATGTACAGTATTTAAACCAATTAGTACTTTGGGACTAAATGACACGTTCCAAAAATATTGCAAAGTGTGAATGTCAGTGTAGTACATATAAGTTCTCTACAGCAACGTGGGGTAAGTGTTGACAGAGTGGAGCTGGGTAGTGAAGAGACATGAGCTACGTGGGAACGTGGGATGGAGGAGCAGTTTGCAAAAGAACAGTAGTGCGGTGGGGTGGGTAAAACCAAAGAACAGTAAGGCCTTCTTTACAAGTTAGCGGAATTAAGCAAGGTATTTACCACATGTGGTAATTACCATTACCACGTAATGAGGCATTTCCCACATGTAGGGACCTCTTATTCCTAATTTTTTTTTATTGCAAATGAGGTATAACATTCTGAATCGGTATTTAACACACCAAATTCTGCATATTTTGCATTTTTTATAGGCCTTTACCCCCATATATTTCAGCAGGCTGACTTGTTTGAATTTATCGGGGGCTAAACTGCAAGGGTGTGATAATTATCACATAACTCGTAATTCTGACCCTTGTGCAAACACTGTTTGCACAGGGATCGGAATAAATCTGCATAAAGACGGGGCTAATTAGATCTTGAGGTATGTAAAAATATTGAATCTACACTGCAAGAAAATAATGAAAATAGTTAAAAAGTAATGTCAGTGCCTCTGATGTTTCCCAAAGTATTTTTCCTCTGAGTATTGTAATTTTTGTGTGACAGCCAAGCCATAAAGAGCATTGCCATGGTAGGTTTCCGTGGCTCCCAACATCTTTGGTAAAATAAATTAAGTGCAAGGATCACCACCAACAGCACAACTAATACCAATCCACTACCATCAAAACTGCACACCGCCACTACCAATACTACACCAATTCTCTTACCACATATACTAATACCACCACCAATATTAACAGCAATACAATCATCAATACCACCAACTATAACAATAATACCACCACCACCTCCATCAATACAAAACAATCAATACCATAAACAACACCTCCACCACCACACATCCTCAAATATACCACTACACACCACCAATACAACCACTAAGACCATGAATACAATATCACAAGAGCTCTGTGATGACTGACATCCATAGCATCACCACAAGACCCACCTAAAATACCAATACCAGTACCACACCACAAACACCAAGATTTTCTAAGCCAACAGATCTAACTTTTATGTTCTGATACATAGAGACATCATTTCTGCATGCCAGTGTTTGCATTCCCCGAGATCTAATTGCTTTGCCAATGTTTTTTTTTTAAATTTATGGGCGTAGGGAAGCTTTCAGTGTATGCGTGTATCTTTCTGCCTGTTCTCTATAGTTGTTAACACTATTAAATACAGTGTACAAAAAATACCCATTCGAAGTTGAAAATTGATGATAAGCTAGAAGTGTCTGACCGTAAAGGCTCCAAGATTCAGCCTTGGGGGATTATCTGTTGGCGTTTAGGCTTTGGAATAGGCTTATTCAGATGTGCTAAGGGTTGGTCTTCTACGGTTAGGTTGTATTTTAGGTGTAAGCTTAGGAGTGTGGGCTTAGGCATCGGTGTTTGGATTGGGAATGAGTTTATGGATTTATAACTGTTAATCAAAGTTCCAACCATATGTACAATGTAGGAGAAGCAACATACACTTATTTTGTGTTGCACATTATTGCATTTTTGGGTGCTGACTTTCTAAGATAGGGTACAAGGCATCATTTACTACAAACAGCAGGGACCTGATAACTCTATACCAGGCCATTAAAACAAAAGAAAGTTATTTCATAGCACACAACACCTCATTCAGACCCAACAAAGCACAAACATGCCATATAACAATATTAATGCGTTTCTTACATAGCACTTCAAAGTGCACTTTTGCTGTTTCGAAGTGCTGAAAATAACAGGTTTTACTATTACTAAATTTCATGGAAATCACTTTATGACCACAGAAGGATGGGTTTGCCTTGCTGGGATTCAAAGTCATGACCGACAGATCAAGGCTTATGTGAGTGGAACCCTTTAACTCAATGAGTCATCATGCCAGCTGCAACTGTCCGTATCTATTGACCTGGAGGATGTGTATGGAATTGGTAAAGACCTCTGGTAGCAGACATCAAACATACACATGCAGCGCAAAGAACAAGATATGGCCACTTACCCAAGAAACAGACAAGAGCTCAATACCCATAACACATCGAAAACTAAATCAGATTCTGATCTACAATGGAATGTTGACTCAATATTGAAAAGACACATGTAGTGCTGATAGTTCTATAAAGCCATACCAATACCAGAGAAATTCCCCTAAAATAATATAACATACCTACGTATTCAGCTATCTCCTTAGGTAGTGGTTATTTACCCGGCAGCCGGTAAGAAATAAGACACTGAATAAACAGAGACATTTTGTTACCTCCATTCTTGTGACCTACTGATTTATCATTTCACAGTTCCACTTCAATAATCATTTTCCAGAAAGTGGATGGGGATTAACTATTGAGGTTTCAGAACTGATTTGGGGTGTTTCCCCTTCAAATATCTGACTGCCGCACAGACACAGCCTTTGTGCTATGTGATGGCTTTCACATCATTACCAATAGTGCTGGCACCAAGCAGAAGTATCCAAAACAAGGACACAATGAAGCATGAGATCTCAGCATCTAACTTTCATCAACCTTTCTGAGTAGTTATCAGACACCGACAAAAGGGCAGCCCTGCTTAGAAACTCTCACAGCTTTAACAAGAGAAACGTATGTTCTACCCCTTATTCCTTCCATCTAACCTATGTTATCACTCACGAAGAATTAATCAGCAGCCCTCTGCTAAAAGGGACCTCGCAGAATTTCTATGGGTAGTATGGTATTTAGACAAAATATTGAGTTGGAAATGTCGACCCACACAAATATTGAGTTGTAAATATTGTGACACAGAAATATCGACAGCAAGAATATCGTGGTCAAGAATATCGACTTTCAGGTAAGAAATATAATTTTTAAATAAATAGAAGTCATTAATATCGTTTGCAAAAATATAGTTGTTTAAAATATCGACTTTTTAATTAGTGTTATGTATTTTAATGTATATTTTAAATGTATGTGATGTATTGTTTTGTATAAGTATTGTTTATGTTTTATGTTTATGTTTTTTATATATGTGTTACATTTTTAGTAGTTATCAATTTTATTTTAATTAAATTTTGCGTTTTTTAGTTCTGTAGACGGTTGTGGGTTTATAGGGGAATAGGGTGGGAAGTAATTTAATTATAATAAATTAATGATTATTAATTAATATTTATTAATTGTGATTTTATAGCGTTAATTGAGTTGTTTTTTTTGTAAATTATATGTGTGGGTTGTGGGGTTTATAGGGGTATAAAATGGGAAGTAATTTATTTGTTATTAATTATTATTTGGTTGTTAATTAATATTAATTAATTAATTGGTAATTAATTCATGGTAATTGTGTTTCATTTTTTTAGGTGCATGTTCAGGGGTTTATAGGGGTAAAGGGTGGGAAGTAATGTATTTTTAATTAATTAATAATTAGTTGTAAATTAATATTAATTAATTAATTGAAAATTAAATATGGGAATTGTGTAATTAATTTTAGGTGTAGGTTGTGGGGTTTATATGGGAAAAGGGTGGAAGTAATTTATGTTTAATTAATTCATAATTAGTTCATAATTAACAATAATTATTTAATTGATAATTAATTAGGGTAATTGTTTAATTTTTTTTGTGTGTGGGTTTTAGTTTTATAGGGGTAAAGGGTGGGGAGTAAATTAATTTTACTTACTTTATAATTAGTTGTTTAATACTATTCGTTTTTTAATTGAAAAGAAATGTTAATTGTTTAATTCATTTTTTACAGTTTAATTTTAGGTGTGGGTTGTGGGGATTATAGGGGTAAAGGGTGGAAAGTGAATACATTTTTATGTGCTTTAGTTTGTTTTTTAATTAATAATAATTCTTTAATTGATAATGAATTATGTTAATTATGGAAGTACATTTTTTTTAAAAGTTAGACGTGGGTTGTGAATTGTGTGGTGTTACAGGGTAGGAAGTAAATAAACTAAATTTATGTAATAATTCATGTTTTTGTTTATAAATAATTTCTAACTAAAAATATTTATTTGTTTGAAAATAATGTTTTATTTTATTTAATATATTATCTGTAGGTATTTGTGATATGTTTTTATTTTTTTAATTTTTAATATTAAATATATTTGTATTTTAATTTTTAACATATTTATATATTTTTTTATATATATATATATTTTTTTTTTTAAAAGGTTTTTGTTGTTGTTGATATTTTGTTTGTTTTTAATTTTGAACTGACTTGAGTGGGAATAGTAATTTTTACCCCTCTGTAATCCAACACTTTCCCTACTGTTGCACTGACTGGAGTGGGGATATTAAATTTTAACCCTCCACTATCCAACACTTTCCCTACTGTTGCACTCATTGGAGTGGGAATAGTAATTTTTCCCTCTTCGCCATCCAACACTTTCCCTACTATTGCACTCACTGGAGTAGGAATAGTAATGTTTACCCCTCTGCTATCCAACACTTTCCCTACTGTTGCACTGACTGGAGTGGGAATAGTAAATTTTAATCCTCCGCTATCCAACACTTTCCCTACTGTTGCACTGAGTGGAGTGGGAATAGTCATTTTTACCACTCCGCTATCCAACACTTTCCCTACTGTTGCACTGACTGGAGTGGGAATAGTAAATTTTGACCCTCCACTATCCAACACTTTCCCTACTGTTGCACTGACTGGGGTGGGAATAGTAAATTTTATTCCTCCGCTATCCAACACTTTCCCTACTATTGCACTCCCTTGAGTGGGAATAGTACATTTTAACCCTCTGCTATCCAACACTTTCCCTACTCTTGCGCTCACTGCAGTGGGAAGAGTAATTTTTACCCCTGTGCTATCCAACACTTTCCCTACTGTTGCACTGACTGGAACGGGAAATTTAAGTTTAAAAATATTTAAAGTGTTTTAATTTATAATAGAATGTTTTTTTAATAGAGGTTATGTTATTGGTATACGTATATATATATTTGTTACATTTTTAGATATCTTCAAAATTATAAAATAAATAATAACTAATACTTTATTCATTGTTTTAAAGTAAATATATATATATTAATTATTATATATGTGTGTTTAACTTTTTTAAATTAAGTTCATTTGTTATATTTGTTAAAATGTATAGTAAATCAAATTTTTTTTTAAATAAATTTTATTATTTAATATATTTAATATCTATTATTTTATTTTATATATATATATATATATATATATATACTGGCGGTCGCCAGTAGATAGTTATAGTTAGGACCTATTTTCCATAGGAAATCCGCAACATTCTATTTGAAATAACGTTGGCGCCGGTTGACGAATCTTCGCGAAATTTTCCAACTTGTTGGGGCGCTGGGGTCCGCTCCTATCCTGAAAGTCTCAGGGTGATTCGTCAGGCGGGGGCCGAGAAAAAAGGGGGGTCCCAAAACGTTTTTTCCCCATTCATTTTTCCATAGGAACACTTAGTCGCAGCTACAGCCCGAACGACTGAACGGAATTACACCAAATTTGGCAAAAAGTTAGCCCTTGGTTCAGAGTCGTGCCCTTTGCTTAAATGGTGTAAATACGTTCAGTAGTTCCTGAGAAAATCAAAAATAAAATCACATATATATCTATGGCCGCGTAGGGTTCGCGTACCCTCCTGATCACGAGCTGTATGGTAATTGGCTGTCAACACTCCAAACCAGGAAGTGTTGGCAGCCATCTTGTTCCTCGGTAGAACCGAGGCACAAGAAAAGACAAAAACAAGGGCGCAAAACACAAAAAGGGGGCAGGGTAGAAACACCCTGACCCCCTAGGCCTGCTCAAAATCGGCAAAAAACGCGCTGGGTGAGCGGATCCTGCAGATAAAAAAAAAAACGAAGCGCGGGCTCCCGCGCTTCGTGGTTAATTGGGCCTTGGGTGGGCCAAGTCCCGGGGGCATGCAGGGTTTATCGAATAATAACATGTGGGGGCCTCTAAGGCCCCCCTAAGCCCCGGGGACCGCCACCCCCCGGGGCTTTAAACAAAATGGTGCAGGAGGGCTCTCCACCCTCCTGCAGCCCCTGGGGCTTCTTTTTTTAAAAATAAATTACCTGTGTGGGGGGACTCGAGCCCCCCCACACGCCCCGGGGACCGCCACCTCCCCGGGGCACTAAATAATAAAATGTGGGGGTCCGTTTCGGACCCCCGAGCCCCGGGGACCACCACCTCCCCGGGGCTGTGCAAAGGTTGGGAGGGGGGCCGCGCGGCCCCCCTCCTGGAGCCCTCCACGGCCCTGGGGTCCGCCAACCCCCAGGGCCGGCTCCTGCAGTGTGCCGGGGTGCCTACCCCCGGGACACTGTAGTTTGCTATGGCAGGACGGGAGCCTCGCGGCTCCCGTCCTGTCATAGCAAACTGCTTTGGATATTGGAGCGAGAGCAGGAAACCTGCTCTCGCTTCCAATATCCAAGCACATTGCTTTTCCACACGGGGAGCTGCATGTTAGCAGCTCCCCATGTGGAAAGCAATGCCGGCTCCCGCAGGACGCGGGGAGCCGGCATGGTCCGTGGGGGAGTTGGGGTCCCCCCACGGACCCCAAAGGATAGGGCCAGCCCCGGGGGATGGGGTCCCCGGGGCAAGTAGTAGCCCGGGAGGGGGGCCACGCGGCCCCCCTCCCCCAAATTATTAACTTAAAAAAATTAAAAAATTACAAAAAGGCTGGGTCCGGGGGATGGGGTCCCCGGGGCCTAAGGAGTCCTGAGGAGGGGGGCAATGCAGCCCCCCTCCATAAAAATAATTTTTTTAAAAGGTGGCAATGACCCGGGGGATGGGGTCCCCGGGTCGAAATTGGCCACGGGAGGGGGGCCCACGCGGTCCCCTTCCCGTTCCCATTTAAAAAAAAGGGGGTCAGGCTTTGGGGGTTGGGGTCCCCAGGGCCCAAAATAATTAAAAAAAAGGGGGGCCACACAGCCCCCTTTAAAAAAATTTAAAAAAAGAACCGGCATCGCGCCGGAGGCCACGCCCCCTCCTTGTCAGCACTCTGCAAACGCGCCCCCTGACGCGTTTGCAGAGGGGGAACGAATTCCCCTTGAATACTGGGGGTCCCTGGGGGCCAACTAGCCCACCAGGAACCTCCAGTATGCGCCAGGGGACTGTGTTGCAGAGAGGTGTTCTGAGGCCACGCCCCTTTTTACACCTCTCTGCAAAGCAGTTCTGTGGCGCTTAATGGAGGTAGCTGGTGGGCTAGTTGCACCCCAGGGACCCTCAGGATTCAAGGGGAGTTAATCCCCCGACTTAAAACGCGCCACGGGGCGCGTTTGCACAGTGGTGAAGGGAGGGAGGGGCCTGAGGTGACATGTGTGCAAACAGGCTCCGTGGCGCGTTTTAAGATAGGGAATTAAATCCCCTTCAATCCTGAGGGTCCTGGGGCCAACCAGCCCACCAGGTACCTCCAGTAAGCGCCACAGAGCTGCGTTGCAGAGTGTTGTAAAAAGGGGCGTGGCCTCTGAACACCTCTCTGCAACGCAGCTCTCTGGAGCATACTGGAGGTACCTGGTGGGCTAGTTGGCCCCTAGGGACCCTCGGGATTGCGGAGGAATTAATTCTCCAACTTAAAACGCGCCACAGGGCGTGTTTGCAGACATGTCACCTCAGGCCCCACCCCTTCCTTCACCATTGTGCAAATATTCCTCTAAAATCAGCCGAAATACGAATTCCGATTTACTCACCTGTTATCAGGAGAGACCACAGTGCTGCATCTTTGAGCCCAGTACTGATCCTGAAAAGTAATTTTAACCGTACTTACCAGTAACTTGAATTTCCTTCCATAGGCTAACATTGACTGGTTTCACTTGAAAATTCTTCTAAGTGTCGATTTTTGAAACTTACAAATATTCCTCTAAAATCAGCAGAACTACGAATTCTGATTTACTCACCTGTTATCAGGAGAGACCTCAGTGCTGCATCTTTGAGCCCAGTACTGATCCTGAAAAGTAATTTTAACCGTACTTACCAGTAACTTGAATTTCCTTCCATAGGCTAGCATTGACTGGTTTCACTTGAAAATTCTTCTAAGTGTGGAGTTTTGGAACTTTATAATATTCCTCTAAAATCAACCGAACTACGAGTTCCGATTTACTCACCTGTTATCAGGAGAGACCACAGTGCTGCATCTTTGAGCCCAGTACTAATCCTGAAAAGTAATTTTAACCGTACTTACCAGTAACTTGAATTTCCTTCCATAGGATCATTGCCTGCTTTTTGCTGAAAAAGTTTCTAAGTGTCGATTTTTGAAACATACAAATATTCCTCTAAAATCAGCTGAACTACGAATTCCAAGTGTGTAGTTTTGGAACTTTATAATGTTCCTCTAAAATCAGCTGAACTACGAATTCCAATTTACTCACCTGTTATCAGGAGAGACCTCAGTGCTGCATCTTTCAGCCCAGTACAGATCCTGAAAAGTAATTCTAACCGTACTTACCAGTAACTTGAATTTCCTTCCATAGGCTAAGATTGACTGGTTTCACTTGGAAATTCTTCTAAGTGTGGAGTTTTGGAACTTTATAATATTCCTCTAAAATCAGCCGAACTACGAATTCCGATTTACTCACCTGTTATCAGGAGAGAACCCAGTGCTGCATCTTTTAGCCCAGCACTGACCCTGAAAAGTAATTCTAACCGTACTTACCAGTAACTTGTATTTCCTTCCATAGGAATCCATTGTCTGGTTTTCAGCAGAAAAGTTTCAAAGTGTCGATTTTCACAAACTACAAATATTCCTTAAAAATCGCCTGTATGACTTAAACGCATTCTTTCAACTGTTTACAGGAGATGCACCAGTGCTGGATCCAGGATCTACCACTGAGTAAGAAAAAGTAACGATAACACTACTTACCTGCTAAGTGAATTTCCTCCCATAGGATAACATTGGTGATTCTATGTGAAGAAGTTTCTAAGTGTCAACTTTTAAAATACAATAATATTCCTTAAAAATCACTACTGTAACCAAAACGCTTTTACTCAACTGTTTACAGGAGATGTCCCAGGACTGAATCTAGGATCCAGTCCTGTGGTTAGAAAAGTAATCCATAAAGTAACTAATTGCATTTAACTAGAAATTCACATTGAGCTCAATGTTGCATTGTTTGAAATTGTGTTGCCCATTGCAACAACTGTAACTACTGTACTTAAAAGTCTATTGCCTATTTGCAAAGTATTTAAACTAAAGTAATTCATTCTGAGAAAGTATATTTTGTATTGTAATGTATAATGTAATTACAATGTAATTTAAAAAATAAAATATCTAAAAATAAATAGTTTAAAAAATGTAGTAAATCAGTATCAAAAAAATAAATATAACAATTAATACATTTAAAAATTGTCATTTACAAAACCTTTGAAATTCACTGAAAAAAACCCATAGGTTTCAGCCATGTTATAGTTAGGAATTAGCATTTAAAAAACCTTTGAAATTCAATGAAAAAACCATAGGTTTCAAGCATGTTATAGTTAGAAATTAGCATTTAAAAAACCTTACAAATTCACTGAAAAAACCATAGGTTTTAGGGACAGTTATAGTTAGTTGGACATTGCACTCGTACAAAACCCGTGAAATTCCCCCGTTATAGTTAGTTCAGCTAACTATAACTCGCGCCCCGCAATGCACTGCTGATGACGTCACATATTACATCACTCATGACATGGTCAGTGACATCACTGATGACATCACTGATGACATCTCAAATGACATCACTGATGACATCATCCACGTGATAATCTGATGCACCTCCTCACACCCTAATATAACCTTTGATACACCCACTCTAAATTACAGACTGCCATTTGCAAAACCATAGACACTCCAACACCAATAACTACATACCCACTCACTGATTCTTAGGTCTACACACACATCCACTCACTCACCCGTACAGTCACTCATACTTACGGTCACTCAGTACAGGACTATCATATGCACTCATACTCCTATATAGACACTCAAACACCGCCACTCATCCATAGAGGTACTCACACACCTAGTCAGTCATGCAAATAATTAAACACACTGCCATTTACTCACCTATACAGTTATACACACACCAGCTCACTTACTCATACAAATACTAGCACATTCTTACGCTCTTATACAATCACTGATACAAGCACACACTCATCCATACAGTCACTAACACAATCACACACTCTCGCTTATAGCTATTTATATACTCCAACACACATATATACTGCCTTTCACATATGTAGTTACTCACACATGTACCACTGGGACATACAATCACTCACTAACACACTCTTACACACACTTACCCACCCATACAGTCTATCACAGATGCACTCTTGAAACCATCCACCCAGTGAATCACCCACTCACACATCTATGCACAGAGTCGCACACACCCCACCCACACAAACACTCAGGCACCCATACAGATACTCAGACAACCAATCAATAACTCATATAGACACTCATGTAGCTATTCACAAACCCATGCAGCCACTTACACAGCAACAGACAGACGATACAGACATTCACCCAGTTTAGTCACTAACCCATGCATTCAGTAAGATACGTTTAATCACTCACTTATAGAGTTAGTCACGCACCTACTAAATCATCCATACAGACACTTATACACCCACTCATTCTTCAATACGCCTTTCCCTATATATATTAAAAATATTTTAACTTTACAGAAACACACAGTCACTAGATGATGTCATCAGTGATGTCATTTGAGATGTCATTAGTGATGTCATCAGTGATGTCACTGACCATGTCATGAGTGATGTAATATGTGACGTCATCAGCAGTGCATTTCGGGTGCGCGAGTTATAGTTAGCTGAACTAACTATAACGGGGGAATTTCACGGGTTTTGTACGAGTGCAATGTCCAACTAACTATAACTGTCCCTAAAACCTATGGTTTTTTCAGTGAATATATATATATATATATATATATATATATATATATATATAAACGATATTATGTACAACTATATTTGTGACATTGATCTTTTTTTCGATATCTTTGTACTTACCATTATAAATATAGGATTGTTGATATTTTTTACATCGATATTTATAACTCGATATTGTGGTATGGGGATATTTTAGGTGTCGATATTGTCTCAGTGAACCGGGTAGTATTTTTTTATTGTCTCTCACTTCCGTTCTGGGTATCCAGCCTCCAGTCACAGGGATTAAATCAATACACAACCACTGAGTAGGGAAGATGTATCTACTCTCCATCACATCATGCAAAACACACCCCCCTGGTCCTTGCACTAAAACATTCATCCCACAAGGAGTCTTATTACTACATACTTAGGGGCAGATTTACTAAAGGTGATGCAAGGCAACACAAGCCCTTAAATGGAATTTACTAAGCCACACAAAGCCACCTTGTGTGGTTCTGTGTGGCTTAGTGAATCCAGAGTACTGCAAGGCAGCACACATTGCTGCCTTGCATTACTCTATGTTGAGAAGGCATTTGTATGCATCCACCCACAGATTTTAACCCAATCCCAGATTTACTAAGGGTAGTAAACCTGGGATTGTGGCAAAATGGTATGCCTTCCCAAGTGACGCATAACAAGGAGAAATATCTGTATGGCTCCTCATTACTTCCTCTGCTGCACATATAGGAAGAGGAAAATGCCTCAAAGGACTGTTTGCACAAAAACAATCCTACTGATAATGCAGACACCCTTGCGCCTTGGCGCAAGGGTGCCTGCTTTAGCAATAGGCAGCACACAGTGCACCACCACAGGGAAAGAGCAGAAATGCTTGCATTGCATGATTTCCTAGTAAATATGCCCTTTGCGACATACCCACCTCACAAATACATACATGGAATGTCAGCACAAAGATCTGTGGCTCACACAGAATCCTGCTGTGCGCCCTCTGAGATGATCTACCTGAAGCCTCCATCACGCCCTCCCTCTTCTGCTCATCAGAGCCTTCTTATGACCTTGAGCTTCAATTTGCTGATTGCCATATTCTTTTGTCCCCTTTGCTAGCCATTAATATTTTTTACTGACTTCAGCTATCTGAGTTTCTCAAACCCTTTCTGCCATCTTTCACAGTCCACACTCATTTTCACTCATCCACCTTCAAACCCCTCTACCATGTTTCAGTCCTAATGCCCTTAGATCCACTCTCACACTACTTAATGACTGTGCCTTCTGAACTCAAAGGTCAGAGTGTAACATTCCCAGCTTTTTATTCACTTTGCATGCTATGATTTTTCAGCAAATACTTACCATTTCTAAAGGTGGGCTGAAGAGGTGGGGGTTTCTTAGGGTTGGCAGCATAGGAAAAATGAATAAGAATAATTTACAAAAGGGATATCCTAGTACATGTAGCCTAGACTCACATATGCGTCCTCCTGCTCCTGGTCTTCTTCCTTCGCTTTCAGGTCCTTCTGTGCCTTTAGGCATTGGTCCTCATCCTAGTCCTATTCCAAGTCCACCTCTTCTGGGCTATTTTGGTTTTCCTGATCTTCATCCTGGCCCTGGTCTAACTAGGTCTGGTCACCGTGTTACTGGTTTCCTGAATCTGGGGGCCCTATTTGTAGTATTTCCTGACCCTGGTCATCCTGGCCCTGCTCCTGCCTCATCCTTGTATTAGCCCTTCGTGGGTCTCCTGATCCTGGTACAACTGACCCTCATCCTGATCCTGCTGGTCTGCTGTGTCCCTATCCATCTAGCCCTGTTGTCCTGGATCTCTCCTCCTAGGGCTGGCACTCATAGTCTTCCTGGTTTGGGTCATCTTAATTCTCCTTGCCCTGGTCCTTGTGGCTCACTTGGTACTGCTGCACTGGTCCTGATCCTCCTTATTAGGTCCTCTTGGGCGGGGCCTGGGCTCTGTTTGTCCTGGTTCCCTGATCCCGGCAAGCCTTGTTCTAATACCCCCACTTGGAACTCCAGGCCCTGTCCCTTGGTTCTGACCTCTCTGGTCCTCTTAGCCCTGTTTCAGGTCTGGTATATCTGATCCTTCATGGTCCTCCTAGTAGTGGTTCTATTTGGTCTGATCTTCCTCATCCCTCTGGCACTGGTCCTCCGAGTTCCTATGTTGTGGGTCACCCTGGTTCATGTAGTTTTTGTCACCCTGGTTTAGGACTGTCAAGTACAGAAATGAGGCCGCAGTAGAGACAGGTCCTTGCCCACTTAAAACACTGCTTAACATGTTAAAAATGAAAACTGCCATTCCCAAGATGCATTGTGCAGGTTACTAAAATGTCAGTGCAGCTTAAGGGACCTTCATGACATGGGACCAATAAGCACCAATGGTCTAAAAAATACTCTGATGGATCAGTAGTATGAAAAGTGTGTTTATTCACAGGCAGCAGAGTGAAGTCCTCCTGTGAATTACCCAGACAAACTACTTACCCGTCTCCTGCTTTCATTTCCTCATTTCACAGAAACCCCATTACAGTGTATCACTCAGTTTACCTCCTGCAAGTGCCCCAAAACACTGTGCCCTCAAGCACAAATCACCTACTATATGTGTCCCTCCCTCTGATGCCCAGATACCATTATCTGTCTGCATTCCCTGTTTGCTGCTCCTGTTGAATGCTGCTGTGTTGCCATATTTGACATTCTAAGCAAGCGCAATCCCCTTAAACAGAAGCCTAAAGCTAGCACAAGGCCTTCCATAAGAAGGCCAAAAAAGAGTTCAGACTTCAGAAATCATCAGAAGGATCATCATGAACATTAAAAAAATATATATTCTCATGAATGAATAAAACATGTATGTAGTATTCTTTAAAACCATTCTCAGTATTCTTTGCTGACAGTCAAACACTCCCAGACTGAAACGCAAAATAACTGCATGCCATATCCTGAAGCTTCTGTTTGATCTCTACATATCTTATATGAATATTAACATAACCAAAAAATTTTATTCAAAATTGATTATATATTTCTTTTTATCTGTAAACAGTTTAACTTAATTCATGCACTTAACTTTTAATCAACTTTTGTGCATTTGAATATGCACTTAATTTCAAATGCTTCACACATGTTGCATCTCCATCACAAGATGGCCACCACACTTCCATTACTTGGAGTCCCTTTTTTCTTTAAAGCCAGTTAAATAAATACCTAAATCCCTTGAATAGGCTGCCTTGTGTCCTTTTACTGTTCAAGATACTGAATACTCAAAAGAATAAAATCATCCTTGAGAAAAGAAGAAATTCGTCAGACTAAAAAGTTCTTTTTACTGCATTTTATTTGTTCTGATCTTGTTGAACTATACGGACTTACTGTGGAGCATATTCTCAAGAACGTGCGATAAACATCGCCAAAATAGACTAACGCTAGTTTACATATCGCCGTCTATCACGGGAAAATAACCCCGTGTTAACGTGGCATTCACAATACGGCGGTAACATGCGATAGTACCCCGATAACGCTGCAAATGTCTGCGACAACACCACCGGGACGGCGATGAAAATCCAAATCTGAACGCGAAAAAAGTTGCGATGGGCCCAACCGTGATAAAAAATCCATCGAGAAGCAGCGCCAGGCCTGCAAATCCCACAAGTCAGGCTGCAAAAAGCACAATGAAAGCGGCAACACAAAACACAAACAACTGCGAGGCACCATGGAGGTAGCCGGAGCAAGCACAGAGGACAACCAGAACCCCACAAGCCCCACGGAGGACCAGCCTGGGACCTCGCGGTCAGGGACGGGCAAGGAGAAGAAGAAGAGGAAGACGCGCTACAGTCTGCAGGAAAACAGGATCCTGATCACGGAGGTGATAGAACACCATCAACAACTTTACATCACCTCCACAGTGTCATTGGCAACTAAAAATACAATATGGCTGTCCATCCTGGACAAGGCGAATGCAGCCGGAGTGCTGAGGAGGACAATGGATGAGTTCAAGAGGCGCTAGAATGATGTGAAGCGCAAGACCAAGCAGAAACTCGCAGACAACCAGAAGGCAGCAATGCAGACTGGAGGTGGAAGTCCAGCGCCACAGGAGGAGCTGGATGAGATGGAGGAAATGGTGACCACAGTCATCAGAGTGGAGACGGTGGCAGGAGTTGGGGGACCGGACACTGCTCGACATGACCTGACACAACAGCAACAGGGTGAGTAACCACCAGGGACTGGGGTGACGGGGGGAGATGGGCACAATGGCACACATGCACAATAAAGCAGAGCACATCTGCGGACAAACCATGGCCAAGAGTCACAACACCAACCAAGAGCCCAAGTTACCCAAGTCTGCAACAACACAGCACTGCATAAGCATAGAAGTGAAAGCCAAACCGCCTGAAAGGGACAAGGGCCAGCCAAATCAGAGCTGAAGGGGCAACTCACCTACAATGCAGCACACACACATAAGAATCAGAGCACCTCAACATCTACAACAATGTCGAATGAACAGCAACACCAGCACAACAGAACAGAGGACACAACTGCTGCCGCATGTGTGTGGAAAATGGTCATTCGCATGTGGCATAGCAGGAAACTGTGAGATGATAATGTACTAGTACAACCCCACATCCCTGATGGTGTATCAATGCATGTATGGCCGTGACCCAGATAGGCAGTGAGACACACATTGTCATGCAAATCAACACTCACCACAGTTGAATACAAGTGAAGGTGCGTAGAATTTATTAGCATATGCGTGTCAGTACGGCCAAGATAAGTGCCACAACATGCAGAACAATGCAGCAGTATGTCAGAACTTGGAACGTTGCCAAGGGCCGCTGTCCACTCCGGAGGAGTGCCTCAGCATTCACAGGTGTGTCTTTACCCGCGTTGTTGTCCGCTCATGTAAACGGAGTCCAGGCGAATGCAGCCATGACCACTGTCGTCGTGGGAGATGTGACCAGAACCCCAAGCTCCAACAAGGTGTCGGGACATGTGCAATGTGTCCCAAACTGTTGTGTCTGCAGGTACACATCCATGAAAGCTAGTGCAGCTTCGTAGGCAATAATTTCCAACATGAGGTCGTCGTCGACTTCATCGAACAGGACGGCAAGGCTAACCATTGTCAGGTCCAGACAGATGTGCTGCGTCCACCCCCTTTCACCAATTGGCACTACAGCCCAATAGGGGAGCGGCTCAATTTGCCCACTGCACACGAGGAGGTCTGCAATCTCCCAGGTCCAGCTGCCAGCATGTATGCCAAGTATCCAGGCATCCCATAGACGGGTAACACGGTGACACTCATGGTCGTGGGCCAACAGGGGGCGCACACATATGTCGAAATCCAGTTCGGCTACCGTCCTCTTGGATAGGCAGACATCCATGGACCACTCGAATATGCACGAGCGACAATGCAACACAGGCTGCACGCAGGTGACGTTGGCAAGGCGGAAGCTCAGCCGGTAACTGATCCGCAGCACTACCAATGGCAGTGCCCCCAGTAAATGCAGCATACATGCACGGTACAGTTCCACGTGGCAGGGGTTGTGCAAGTGTCCGGGATGGTCTGCCATTGCATTGGTGACTCTGGTTGAAGCGGCACTGTTCTGACCTGTGCCAGTTCTGTGGATGAAATGCCACAGCTCTGAGCAATGAGTTGTTTTGGTGTGCAACGGTTGTACGCCTGGGTTAATGTGGGAGTAAGTGTGAAGGCCATTCCATGCAAGATAACTTTGAGCAAGGACTTCTGTGTGTGGGGTGTGTATACGTTGGTCTTTCGTCGGGCTGTGCATAGTGTGGGAGTCGTCATCAGCTGCTATGGTATCTGTCAGGGGGTGCTGGGCACATGCAACTCCGAGGTCGGAGGTGCAGATGTGCTTCCGCCTGATAGCTCAGACAAAGGAGCATTCATCCCTAATGTTAGTTTCTCATCTGCTTGCATTCAGGAACTGTGAAGTGGCTTGTTGGGGGTGGGGTGGGATGTGTGCAACTTTGGGATTCATGTGCGACATGTCTTGCATGTGGCAAAGGAGCGGCATCACTGTGTGTAACATTGCCTCACAGCTGCTCCTCCCTCCCCCCGAGCCTATTTACTTGTGTGCGCTTCGCGGTTGCATCACTGGCACTCCTACGGCACACCATTGTCATGCCTGTCTGCGCATGTCCACAAGCCTGACAACGACACTGTGATGTTGGCCGGTGGAGGTGGGTGGCCACGTGAGTGTAGGCCTGTGGGAAGGATGGGGCGGACACAGACGTAGACTTCATGCCTGGCTGAACTCGCGCTGCGATTAAGGCTATGCATTTGGCTCATGCTGCGGCAATACAGATACACACAACACTTGGCATGTATGAGCCAAGACCCCGAGCGGTCTTGCGCTCCTTCATTCCCCCGTTCGTGCGAGCCCGCCCTCCGGGTGCATGCTACATTGCAACATTGTCGATTGCGGATTGGGTGGCGCCGACACTACTACAGTGACACACTCATTAGTTACTTCCTTGTCCAGGCCAGAACTGAACCACGTCCAGAGCCCCGGGCAAATCCTTCACACCCCTACGCTGTCTTGTCCTACGCTGCCTCTGTGGTAGTCCGGGGGGATGGCGGTCTCCGGGGGGGGGGGGAGGGTGGGGATGGTGGTCCTGGGGGTGGTGGCGGTGGGTGTTGTGGCCCTCTTGGGTCTCCGGGCTGCATGATCATTGTCTCCATGGCATCTGTGGGTCTTCAGATGCGGCTCTGGGCTAGGCTCCCTTTCATCCTGCAGGTAGTCGTCCTGCTTAGCACCAGTAGAAGGCAGGTGTTAACTCCCAGCTGCTAACGCGCCTTATCGCCTGTTTTTGGGTTGCATCCCAGATCTGGCTGGTCGTTGAGAATCTCGCGAAGTGGTGTTTTCGTGTGTTTTTGCACGGGAACGCCTATTCTGCATATCATTAGCGTTAGTTGTCTCTCTCATCCATGGCGATGTTTTTTGCGGCAGCTATCGCTGATAAACTGCCGATATGGGCAGTTTGCACCAGCTTGTGAATAGGGCGGAAAGTCTATCGCCACTTTTGCGGCGCTAATGTGCCGATAAATCGGAGATAAGTCCTTGAGAATATGCGTGTGCTTCGGTACTTCTTTGACTGTACAAATTCTGCCAAGGGCAACACCCAAAGCTGATATACAGCCCAGGTGGCCGGGTGATAGTACCACGACAGCACTTCCCAATTTGTAATTGTTCACTATCTACTCACCCCTAACTCTTGTTTTACAGATGTGCAATTGTCCTGGCATAGCCGCCAACAGTTTTGTTGTTACATTTAAATAAATACCTCATTCACCCTGCTGGTCAAATTGTAAATCATCTCTACTATTTAGTCTGTGGTCGGCTAAACAGTAGAGAATATGTACTATTTTGACAGCCGCTGGGTAAATAGCAAAAATATGTATACTATTGCCAGCGGTCAGGTAAATAGACACATCTTCTTAACATTACAGAACTACGGTACTTGCAAAATAAAAACTGAATTGTTGCTTCTGATTTTGTTTATGATAGTTTACTGCTACCTAGTGGTAAATGTGTAAAACGCACTAGTGATTTCAAGGGAAGTTATAGAGCATGATATATCAAAAATATGGTGAATGTTGAGGAAACTCCGGGGTTAGCTGGAAACAGCTAAATAGTTAACTAAGCCTTAGACAAGTGGTATAGCTCGGCACACCGGTTTAGAATTTTTTTTAATGAAGCTAGCATTTTTATTTGCTAATGCTTTTTTACATGCTGAGCATCACCATCAGAAAAGTATGGGTGTGCTGGGATACCGAGCAAATGTGATTTTCGTTCACCAATTTGTTTGTTTTTTTAGAAATCAATATGTACTGTATACATAACGGCTTATGCTGCTTTCTGAATACATTTTTTTGTGAAAAAAGAGCTGCACAGTTTGTACACAGATTAAACCTCCTAGAATGCTTATGTGATGAATTAGGTCACAAGAATACATAGCAGCCTATTCACGAAGGCATTTTAGACTACGTAAAATGTACTCCTGTAGTTCTCTTTTGAATACTTTTACATGCCTTTTTAAATTAGCCCCAAATCATCTAAAATACGAATAAGAAGGCAACACTCGTGGAATATTCAGATACAATTAGTACAAATTTAAATAATTGTGCCCTCTTCGCACTTTTACTAAATGGGAGATGAATGTTTCGAGGACAGTTTACAAAAGCATGTAAGAGTGAATACAAAATACAACAGGAGTACAGATTTATTCACTCCAAAGTGTCTTTGTCAGTAGGACCCAATGTATGGGGACATAACTCACAAAAATGCATAGGTGCTGGTTTACAGAGGTATTTCAAGTCTACGTGAAGTAGTACTCCTGTAATGATTCCCATACTCAGTTGTGAATTGTAGTCAAAATATCAATAATGGAGTAAAATAGAATGTTCAGCAAATATGCATAAACAATTAGTACAAATAGAAAGGACTGTGCACTTTTCACTCTTTTACTAATAGGTGGTTTGAAATTTCTGCACTGATTCACAAAGGTATTTAACTGCATATGAAGTAGTACTCCTATTGTACTACATCATGTACTATTAAATGCCTTTGTGAATCAGCCCCCACAGCATGGAGAAATACGGCATCAGACTACTTGCTATTGGGAATTATCTCACCAAAATGTGTAGAACACATAATTAAGTAATGGCAATGCATAGTATGGATAATTTAAACACAAGAATCCATAGGGGCAGATTTACAAGCCCCTTGCGCCACTTTTGTGTCACTTTTAACATGGGAAAAGTGACGCAAAAGTGGCGCAAGGGGCTTGTAAATCTGCCCCATAGTATTTACCAAAGCTTATCTACATATTCCAAAACACATATCAGAAACTGCCGGATGAGGTATTAAACAAGATAGAGGGGATGGTCCGAGAGTTCCTCTGGGAGGGTGCAGCCCCGAGAGTAGCAATCCGCACATTACAAAGAAATCAATATAATGGAGGTATATCCCTTCCTAGCTTCAGAGCCTACTACTGGGCGGCACACCTCATTATCATTAATGACTGGGAACATGCCCCAAACAACCACCCCACATATGCACTAGAGCACACCCAATTTAGTTGTCAATCTCACACTCACTACCTCTGTGGGGGAAGGACATCAAAAGACTACTCCCAGCGACACCCGTGGTGATAGAGGCCTGGAAAAAAGCAGAAAAAGAAATGCACTGGGATAACCGGGTGACACGGGAGACCCCACTATCGGTTGGAACGCGGCTACAGAAATTTGCAACCCTGTAAGGTTTCAAACATTGGGGCACGCTGAGGATTTCAAAAGTCGGAGAAACACTGGCAGGAGGGACTCTCGCTTCATTCGATTTCCTACAGAAATAATTCGAACTGACTCAAATAAAATACTACAAATACCTACACATTACTCATGACTGGAAATCACAGCAGATTGAAACTGAGACTCTGCCTGAATATACACCGTTAGAGGGAAGACTACTCGTGGGAGAAATAGGAGAAAAGGCCACCTCCTGGACATATAAAACACTGATCAATAATCAACCAGATACATTAGTAACCTTAAGGGTAAAATGGGAGGAAGAACTAGGGCCCCTTGAAGATTTAGATTGGGAGGCAGCATTGATGCACCCCAGGGAGGTAGCGATAAATGCGTGCCTCCGACTGATACAATTTAAAATCCTGCAAAGGACA
This sequence comes from Calotriton arnoldi, assembly GCA_963921515.1. NCBI lineage: Eukaryota > Metazoa > Chordata > Amphibia > Caudata > Salamandridae > Calotriton > Calotriton arnoldi. The sequence goes on from CAWUFW010005638.1 coordinate 355,164, forward strand.
TACTACAACAGGGCATGGCTGCACAAATGCGGGAGGGCAGCTACTCCTCACTGCCTTCGATGCCACACAGAAAGGGGAACATACCTCCATATATTATGGCAATGTGGAACAATCACCACCTACTGGACCTCCCTCACCCAAGAACTTAGCCGTATACTAGAGGCACCAATACCAAATGGACCCCATATATCTATTTCTGGGAATACCCACAGAGATAGATCTACCTAGAACCGAGCTGCTTTTTGCGAACCTGGGAATAATAGTGGGGAAAAGGGACCTAGCAATGTACTGGGGGCCCCAACTCCACCTAAGCTACAGCAATGGAAAAAGGGGATGGATCTATATATGACAGCAGAAAAAGTAGCATACAAGGCACGAGGATGTCCAAAAAAGTTTATAAAATATGGGGCACATTGGAGAAATATTATGGAATTATGACTACGGGGGGAGATTCTCAATCTCAAAATAACACAAGTATGACGGCACCAGACCCCCTGGAAATAAAGCCAATTTCTCTAGCAATCTAATAGAGACAATTGCGCCATATGTCTTGGCCGCAGATAATTTTTTTCTACTAGGGGATTTTAACTATCATGCCGAGCACCTAACAGACCCTCATACACTTGACCTTATCACCAGCCTTGACACACTAGGTCTAAAACAACTGGTGACAGGCCCCACCCACATCACATGCCCCACCTTAGATTTATTATTTACCAATTCCCCTCATGTAGATATAGATCAACTCCTCCCCATCTTATGGTCTGAGCATCATGTAATAAGGTTCCATATGCGCGAGATACTGATTCAATCACATCCCACGAAAGAACATAAACTAAGCAGGTCATGGAACAAGATAAATCTAGAATCATTCTCTACAACCTTTGCTCCCCTTTCTCCCTCCGAAATGCCTAATGTCAACCAGGCAGCCAAAAGTTTTGAGACAGCTGTTAGCACGTCCCTTGACATAATTGCTCTTAAGAAAAAAACTAAATGCCCGAAGAAACTGTCCCCCTGGTACACCCCTGATTTAAAAAGCGAGAAACTCGCCGTTAGGAAGGCGGAACGCAAATGGAGACTCACAAAAAATATCACTGACAGGCATCATTACAAAACATTACATCACCACTACATGGATAATATAGCCACGGCCAAAAGAGCCTATCTAGGAAACAGAATTAACCAAGCCTCCAACTCTCATAAAGAGCTATACAAGATCGTGAAGGAATTTACCAACCCCCCCTCCTGCCTACCATCTCATACTGCCTCCCAGGAGTGGGTTGACTCCCTTTCAGCTTTCTTCGTAAATAAGATAAATGACATCCACAAACTATTCCCCCAATCGATAAATACTTCGCCAGAGAAAAGTCCTGTTGTAACTCTCCCCCAGTACACAAACTCTCTTAGAGAATTTAGTACAATAACAGAGGAAGATACCTCCGCCATATTAAGAAAGATGAAATCTGGCTCACCGACTGACCCAGCATCCTCTCAGATTTTATCCAAGATTGGACTAGTTCTTATTCCCAATCTAACTAAAATTCTTAATCTTTCACTATCACAATCCACAGTACCCTCACACTGGAAAGAAGCCATCGTTAGACCGATTTTGAAAAAGCCATCAGCTGACCCCAAACAACTATCTAACTACAGACCAATCTCTCTCCTACCCCTGTTTGGCAAAGTAATGGAATCAATGATTAATAACCAACTGTCTAAACATTTAGAAAGTAACAATCTCTTAGATCCTTCTCAGTCGGGTTTCCGGTCTCATCACAGCACCGAAACGGGTCTGGTAGAGATAGTCGATAACATCAGGCTCTCTCTGGATGCCAGATAATCCGCCATTCTGATCCTACTTGATCTGTCGGCTGCCTTCGACACCATCTCTCATGGCATCCTTTTGGAGCGCCTACGGGAGTGTGGTGTCGAGGACCCTGCTTTACAATGGATTAAGAGGTACCTAACGGACCGGTCCTCCAAGGTACAAATAGGTGGTTTCTCATCCAAAAGCCAGATTATTGACAAGGGAGTTCCCCAGGGATCAATTCTAAGCCCTACACTTTTTAACCTATACGTGTCGCCTTTGGCTAAAATAATCAGAGCCCATGGTTTTGATACTGTGTCCTACGCCGACGATACACAATTATTAATCACTCTCGGTCCTGATCACACCGATACGCAACACAGATTTAAACTGTGTATGTCAACTGTTAACGACTGGATGTCAAAAACAATCTACTGCTCAATGCGAGCAAGACAGAGATCATGCTCTTTGGTGATGCTCAACACATTTGGTCTTCCGACTGGTGGCCGCCCTCACTGGGGCCGTGCCCCCCGCCCAAGGCAGCAGTCCACAATTTAGGAGTGGTAATGGACAATAAACTCTCCATGGCCGACCACGTAAACTCCGTGGTACGTACAAGCTACGGCCTAATGCGATCCCTCAGGAAAATCTTAAAATGGATTCCCCTTTGCTCTCGTATTCCCCTGGTTCAGGGATTAATCAGTAATCGCTTGGACTATGGTAACGCGCTGTTTGCATCCATAAACGAAAAGCTTCTGTCCAAGCTTCAGTTTCTGCAGAACACAGCGGCAAGGCTAGTCTTAAATCTCCCCCCCGCTCTCCATCGGCTCCCAGTCTAAAGACTCTACACTGGCTCCCTATCAGAAAGAGGATTAACTTCAAACTATGTTGCTTGGTACATAAAACACTCAACAATAATGGACGATTCTATCTAGCAAAGAAACTTACCAAATACCAGCCAGTAAGAACCCTCCGCTCTAACAGCAAACATTTTTTAACCATCCCCAAGGTCCGCACTGTAAGGAACGGTTGCAGGTCCTTCTCCAGAACTGCGCCTGAGCTATGGAACGCACTGCCTGTACAGCTCCGCCTGGAAACTAACCACAAAAAATTCCGCAAAGCCCTCAAAACGTGGTTATTCTAACGCTCTGCTCTGCCCTTCCTAGATTTCTGTTTTCAGCTAGCGCTATGAGACCTACGGGTGATATATGCGCTCAATAAATATCTAATACATACATACATACATACAACACCCATTGACAAGCAGATCGCCTGTACCAATGAATATATTTGGAAATGTTTGTACCAACCTGCAATCGGATGTTACATATATATAATACTGATGTACTTCTGCAGATTGCACCTTCAGCTACATCTGTGTGAGTTAAAAGATGGTTGTATAAGAGAAAACAATAAAATATATTTTAAAAAAAGAATCCATAGTATTGAGAAATAACTTCTCAGATGGTGTAACATGCAGAAATAAGGGCCTTCTTTAATATTTAGGGCAACAAAAACAAGGTGATGAATGGAATGCTTGAAGTAATCTCAGCCACCGGCAATCACTCAGGCCACATCCCAATCCATTGTTTTTCGTCCAGCATGCCAACTCAGTTTGGACCCAGCTATATGCAAATCAGTCTTAACCCTTGAAACGAGAGTTAAGGAAAGCAGTCAGGAAGTTAAAATCAACCACTCCTGACGATATAGCATGCAAAAAAGTACAGTTACTAGGGAAAAATTATTAAAAAAAGGTATGGGATGAAAACAGAAACAGAAAATAAATATTCTGGGCCAAATTATTGTTTAGTGCAAGGCAAACCAACTCAAGCACCTTTCGGGACACAATAAACAATCTGAATTGGCCAAAAAATACGTTGACCTCTAATGTTCAGGAGTAAGACTGGGCTGACTTTCTGACCAGCAGGTTCATGGGGGAATTATCACCCACTCACCAACGTGATAGCATTAAACACATAATGCAGAGAATGGGACCTGACATAATTGCCAAACCTAGCAGCAGACAAGAAGCAATCGGCTCCCCTACAGCACACCTTACAAACAGGCAAAACTGCTCAGCTGAAGAAATAACCAATATAATACGCAAGGGCAGAAAGGAAGGCGCGCCTGAACCTAACGGTATCCCCCAGGTCATCTTCACTTTCTGGAGTAACCAACTAGCCATACTATTTAAAGAAATAGGGTTATTAAATCAAATACCACCAAGCTGGCAAGGTTCAATCATCACTCTAATCTACAACGGTGGTGACAGAACAAATCCAGCCAACTATAGGCTCATAGCATTACTAGACGTTGACACCAAGTATTATATCTCTCTATTATCCTAGAAGATCTAGTCGACTGGTCCGATACTAACTGCATGATCCCGGCCAACCAAACAAGTTTCAGAAAAGGGAGCAGCACTATTGCAAACATACTAGCACTTTCCCTAGTTGCAGAAAAGAGCAAACGTAACAAGTAAAAACTATAGGGTATATTTACAAGGGAAGTGGCGGAGTGAGGCATTGGCCTTCCTGGCTTAACGCCTTACTCCGCCACTTCAGAAACGCAGGGCTGCACCATATTTACAAGAATATTTAAGTTCCAAAGTTGGCAGGGTATGCCCAGATGTGGGTCCCTTGCTCACTTTGCCACTGGATTCAAGCTAGCCTGGCTGATGAGGGTTGTTAGCCTGAAACCGGTCCCAGGATGCTTGTTTCCGGTCCAGGGAAGACATGGCTTGGCAGTTCGGGCTGGACTGTTCCCATGAGGCACAGGGTCAAGACTGATTTGCATATAGCTGTGTCTGAACTGGGGTGGCGTAGTGAGCTAAAGAACGATGATGGATTCAACCCAGATCTGTGACTGGGGGCGAGTGTCTGAAAAGTTTCAGCGCTCCGTTCATCATCTCCTTGTGTTTGCTTTGTTCACCCTAAGTTGGCAGGGTATGCCCAGACGTGGGTTCCTTGCTCACTTTGCCACTGGATTCAAGCTAGCCTGGCTGATGAGGGCTGTTAGCCGAAACCGGTCCCAGGATGCTTGTTTCCTGTCCAGGGAAGACATGGCTTGGCAGTTCGGGCTGGACTGTTCCCATAAGGCACAGGGTCAAGACTGATTTGCATATAACTGTGTCTGAACTGGGGTGGCGTAGTGAGCTAAAGAACGATGATGGATTCAACCCAGATCTGTGACTGTGGTGAGTGTCTGAAAAGTTTCAGCGCTCCGTCCATCATCTCCTTGTGTTTGCTTTGTTCGCCCCCAGTGGTTGGCGGCGTATGCCCAGACGTGGGTCCCTTGCTCACTTTGCCACTGGATTCAAGCTAGCCTGGCTGATGAGGGCTGTTAGCCCAAAACCGGTCCCAGGATGCTTGTTTCCGGTCTAAGAAAGACATGGCTTGGCAGTTCGGGCTGGACTGTTCCCATGAGGCCCAGGGTCAAGACTGATTTGCATATAGCTGTGTCTGAACTGGGGTGGCGTAGTGAGTTAAAGAACGATGATGGATTCAACCCAGATTTGTGACTGGGGGTGAGTGTCTGAAAAGTTTCAGCGCTCCGTCCATCATCTCCTTGTGTTTGCAAAGCTAACTCAATCACATCTGTCGTACGCAGACAACGTAGTATTAATGAGTCAAACAAAAGTTGGCCTACAGAGATCCTTAAATGAAATGTCCGAATATGTCACAACCAATAACCTTGAAATCAACACATCAAAAACTAAAAAAGACTATGCAGATCAGCAATCACCCAAGTCCTCCATTGAATATCTGGTTAAATGGTAAAGCTCTTGAAGAAGTGACCAGCTACAAGCACTTGGGAGCATACATTAACAGCAGACTCACATATCAACAACAGAAAAACCACATGTCGCAAAAATCGAGCGCACTAACATATGCATTCAGCACACTGGCCAAAAAACTGGAGGGACCGTCCTATAAACCACTGCTCTCAGTAATAGCTGCAAAACTGCTACCCACGATATCTTACGCTAGCACCATCCTACATGAAAAAGAGACTGCTCAACAAGCTGCTGGTCATAATTTATAAGCAAGTCTTCCAATTACCTAAGTCTGCCTCGCCATCGCAGGTGCACCTAGAATTTGGCCTGGTTAACGAAACAGTAGGGAGGAGGTACTCCACTATAAAATGCTGGCACAAAATAAAACAAAATTTGGCACACAGTCCAATCAATACAGCTTTATGGGATGAAGTTGAAAAAGACAAAAAATCTACATACAATCAATATCTGCTCAAATCATTAACAATCACCAACACAGTTGAGCTATGGAACAAGAATCCTCCTTTTGTAACGTTCAAACACATGATAAATAAAGTTGCTAAACTCCATTCGTTACTGCTTGACAAAAACAGCTTCAGCCTTAGATCACATGGTTGGGTGGTGATCAAGAATCACAAAACTTTAAAACCGGCACCTACTTAGGCCTCACATTCTTGACAAGAATATAAAAACAACCGATGGCAATCTGCTCTGGCCAGTTGCAAACAATCGCCGACCAGCCGTCTTGGAAGCAAAGCAGGTCCACAGCATGTAGACTTTGTGGAGGAACAAATGAGGACTTTATTCATCTAATTTGAACTTGCCCACACTTACACACAGCATGCGTCACTTTATTGAAAAAAGCCTTCATCGCAAGAGGGATAAGGACCTGCAAAGCAGCAATCGTACGAGCTCTGGACCAGTCAGACCCTCAACTAAATTGCAAATTAGTGAAATATCTAAAACAACACAAACTTATCGAAAGAACAATAGTCCAGTAGGAATCTGCCTTAATTCCAAAAACAGGAAAAGTCACAATTACATGCTTATGCAAAAAATGAAAGGAAAAATATTCACTCCGCAGCGACGGACAGACATAGAACTACTAAGAATACTACCACCTAAACGACTGTCATCGAAGGACACCAAGTTCACTCCGCATAAGGACTAATGTATTATTTATTTAGTTTCATTTAAAAAAAAAAAAAATGGGTGTGCAGGACTGCCTAACAGCTCCAAACATTTTACGCTTGTTTAGTATACAGAATTGACTCTAGGCACAATACAACAGGCTATAACACCAAGCCGAAATTCCAGGCACCAAGCGCATTTGCACATAGTATTGATTTTAGACGAAATGTTTATTGCATTGCGACTCAGAAATGCTTTTAATATGTGGATTCATTATTTTAGAGATGTTACTAAGCATCACTTGTATTTATGCGATTGTGTTTACTACATTTGTTCTACAAATTCAAATATTGTTAAGGTTTTAATAAACTAAACAATAAGTTTACTTACTTACTTATTACAGTCTTGACCCTGCCCCAATGGGAACAGGTCAGCTTGAGCTGCCAGGACAGGTCCTTCCTGAACCGTAACACAAGCAACCCAGGAATGGTTTTGCCCTTATTAGGGCTCATTAGCCAGGTATAGCTTGGTTGCAGTTGCACAGTGGGCACAGGACCCATGTTTGGGTATACCATCTCACTTAGAGCATCAAAAATGAGCTGATTGATGGAATGCTTGGATTAATCTCAGCCACTGGCAAGAGCTCCAGCCACATCTCAAGCTTTGCAAAAACACACTGCCATTTTCCTATCCACATTCACCATCCCATTGAAGTGGAAATAGAGTGATGCATATTCCCGTCACTCAAGAGCACTGCAAAGTGGCTCTCGTGGCCAACTGTCTCACTCAACTGTGGCACAACATACTTCGGTTAACAACACATTTTGAGAGGATGGGGCAACATTGAATGCTGAAGGCCCGAGGTTGTTTAACAGTCTATAGGAAAAATACAGTGACAGATACTATGTAAGAACTGAGGGGTAGTGCTGCAACTGTACTGTGTATCTTGCTGACAAATCCAACACAACAAAAAGGTCTGGGTCAAGTTACAGGTAATTCACAACCCTAGATCACACCTGCATATTACTGATCTGACATTTGTCTTAATTTGAGTGTATTGTTATTTAAAAAAAATAACATACAGTTATTCTTTTAGTGAAATTGATCACCCACTTTGTGTACTACACACTATTCTGTATGTTACAATCTGAGTATGCTGTATGCCCACACAACTTGACTAAGAAGCTTATGATTAATCAATATTACTAATACTCACATTCATGTGCTTGAGGGGTTCTACAGTACTTGGCACAGTGTTACTAAGGCATAGTGAGATTTACCCTGGGACAGGATAGCCAACAACCCAAGATTACATGGCAGAGGCTCACTAGTCCAACCCCATCATGTGCACCTCCGTCAGACCTGTCAGCCTTACGGTGGTCTTCCCCCAAACCTTTTGCCTGCTTACCTCCTCTTTTTAAGGATTCTTTTTTTGGGCCTTAGGACTCTGAGCACTTTACCACTGCTGACTAGTGCTAAAGTGCACGTGCTTCTCCCCTTAACATGGTAACATTGATTTATCCACAATTGGGATGTTTAATTTATCTGCAAGTCCCTAGTAGAGTGCAGTATCTGTGCCCAGGGCCTGTAAGTTAAATGCTACTAGTGAGTCTGCATCACTGATTGTTTCACCCACAAAAGTGTGCCTTCAAACATACCTCAGGCCTGCCACAGCACAGCCTGTATGTGCAGTTTTACTGCCATGCTGACTTGCCTTTTAGGCATTGGGAATTTCTTATTACACTTTTAAGCTGTAATTCCTGATTGAAAAGGAGTAGCTCTGTCATGTTTCATATAATTGGAATGGTAATGAGAAATCCTCTTTACTGGTACAGCTGGATTTATCATTACTATTTTAGAAATGTCAATTTTAGAAAGTTGGCATTTCTTTTCTCTTATAGCCCTGTGTGCCTGTAGCCTATCTCCAATACACGTCTGCGGTGGGTGACAGCTTGACTTTGTGCATTCCTTCTAGCCAGCCACACACAAAGGAAGGTTAGGTGTATCTGAGTGCCCATCTGCATCCCAATGGCTCATCCTGGGCAGGATGAGAGGGAGGAACTGACATACCTAAATGGGCAGTGTCCTGTCCCCACAAAAAGGGCTGATTACCCTCCTGTAGTCTGGAGCCAGGGCTAGGAAGAAGGAACTTCTGTGCACTTCAAAGACCCTTATTTGAAGCCACCCCACTTCAAAGGCACAACAGGGTATAAGTACTGAGTTTCTGAACCCACCAAATCAGACACTTCTGGACCTGTTGAGAAACTCTTCTAGGAAGAAGGACTGTTCTACTGCTACAAGGACTGCCACTCTGCTGGACTGCTCCTCTGGGAGAACTGCTTTTCTGCTGTGCTGCCCTGCTGCCTGCTAGCCTCTACCCCTGCTGAAGAAGTATGGGACTCTTGCTTGAAGCCAGAGTGATCTCCACGGACATGCTGGCTCACCTCCTGTTTTGAGAATCAGGGATATCAAAGTCTCACCTCTTGCTCCTATGCCTGGTCCATTAGAAGTGGATCCAGGTGCTTGCTCCAATGGAACTGAAGCTTTCTCTGCTGGGTGAAGCAGAATCGATGCATCAACCTGTTGTGGGAACAGAACCGGTTCACTGCACTCGGAACCAGCGCAGAGCCTCAAGAACCGACGCATCAGAACCACCACATCAGCACCGCTGCAATGTGGGAAGATCAACGTATCCTTCGAACTGCGTGGAAAAACCCAGCACATCGACTTTGGAACCTACGCACCACGGCTTATGCGCTTCGTCTTCGGAACCGAAGCATCGCCATCATTGTGTGGAGAAAATCGCATAACCTTAACTGCAGGAATCAACATTGATGCATTGCTCGGCTGCGCACCACATCTCATTGTTGTGACCAGGATCAAGGCATTTAAGTCAGCGGGCCTTGAATGACTACTGTATCCGCCACATGCTCCATTGAGGTCAGCCGGAACTCTTGACTTTGCTCCAGTCCAGCAAAACCAGATAACCCTATAGACGTTTATTGCTTCTAAGTGTTATTCTTACTTTTATTCCTTAAAAATTAATATCTTGACTTCTACTTATTGGATTTTTGTCATTTTGATATTGTTTTATTTATAAAAATCATGTATATTTTTCAAACGTGGTGTAGTGTCTTTTGGGGTGTTTTCACTGCGTTACTGTGTGTTGTGTTTCACAAATACTTTACACATTGCCTCTTTAGTTTAGCCTGACTGCTCTGTGCCAAGCTACCAGAGGGTGAGCACAGGTTAACTTTTAGTGTGTATGTTACTTACAATGATTAGGATTGTGGTTCCTGCTTGGACTGGGTGCATACCTCTGCCAAACAGTAATCCAATTTCTAACAACCTCCAAATCTCTTCCACTTCACTCTGTATCGATAGGCCACTCAATATTTCTTAGGTATGATTTAAAATTAAAATCTTGTACCTCAATTTGGTCAGTAGGGTGAGGAAAATTAGTGGTGAACTGCCTGACATTATAAACATCAATACAGTATATTGTTCAACAGCATATCATAGCAATTTATATATTAAAAACTAGAATTCCCAAAAAGTTGCATTATTTGCTTTCATATTTTCTTCACAGTGCTGCAGCAAAATCAAAGTCATCAGCATCAAATGTGTAGTCCACTCTGCCTGACAATACAAGATCCCAAACCTTCAGTGGCAGCAGCCGGGGTGATCTTAATGAGCTGGCCAATCAGGTTTGTGTGGCCAGTGCCCTAGGCCTCTTTCTCTTACTGAAGACCCAAGATCAAGAACATCCAGGTAATTCCTGTCCCCTTTACCAACATTGGTGTTCCCACAAGGGCCCCGTAGCCCCACACCCCAACAACTATGGCATACTAGTCCTGGTTCATGTGCAAGCGCAGTCCTAATATCTGCTTTGCAGCTAGGACTTACTACCCCTGTGAGCACCTAGTCATGGTCACGGGTTGGTTTGGAAAGGGCTGGGGCAGTACCTGCTGTAGGGAGGGAGGCTCGGGGTGCAATCACAAATGAGGGGTTCAGCCACACAGTAGTAGGAATAGCTGATCAGCATAACTGACCTACTTAGTACCCACAATGATCTTTTTATGTCCCAGAATGTTATCCAGAGGGCCCCGAATGATCTCCCGGAGCGTCGTGTGGCGTTGATGGTCCGTCGTAGTTCTGGAGCGATGGCGGCTCTGTGGAAGATGTGCGGCGGGCAGGGGTCCTGGGGGCTCCTGAGTGGATGCCTTTCATGGTCGAAGCGGTGTGTTCGGTGGTGACTGGGGTCAAGGAGGAGATGGTGGGCTGGCTGGCGTTGTTTGCGACGGGAGTGGCTTCGGAGTCAGGTGTCTGGTCGTTTAAATCATCGTAGAGGCCCTTGATTTTCAGATGGAAGTAGGATCCGAGTTTGTTGCAGAGGTCCTGGGATGGGGGTATGTCTGTGGTTTCGCTGGGGAGTTTGGTGAATTCCTGGATGATGCTGAAAAGTTCCTTGGAGTTTCTGTGGTTGGCAAGATTCTTGTTTTGGATGAAGGCCCTTTTCGTGGATCTGATGCGTTGGTGGTATTCCGTCATGGCGTTCTTGTAGTTGGTGCGATCTTCTGATGTTTTGCTGTTTCTCCAATTTTTCTCGTGACATCTGCAGGTGCGTCTGGATTGTTGGAGATCGGCGGTGAACCAGGTGGCCTTCCTGGGGCGCTGTCTGTCGGAGTTGTTTAGGGGGGCGAGCTCGTCTGCGCAGTTGGTGATCCATTTGCGGAATTCTTTGGCTGCGAGGTTGGCTTCGGTCGAGGTCTTGGGTGCGTCGCGGTTGAGGGTGGAATTGAGCTGCTCCTCAGTGACTTTGCTCCAGTTCCTTCGTGGAGGGCGTGGTGCAGGTTTGGGCGGCGTGGGTTTTTTGACATGGAAGTGTACGCAGTGGTGGTCCAACCATGGAGGTTGGGAGGTGTGGTTGAAGTGGATGTTGTTCCCTCCGGACGCGCGCATCGCATGGACAAGCACCTCATACTTTGCTGCTATTTGTAAGGTTTTTAAGCGTTTTTTACCTGATTTGTGTCAAAAGAAAAACAATTCCTTTAGTCACTTTTAATATTGCTGCTCACCCCTTGATCATTGTTCCCGCTGCAAGGCGCCCTACTCCCCGGTCCACCACGGGTTTTCCCGATTGAGTGGAGGGAGGAATCGGCGTATAATTCAATTTCCTCACTTCCGGGCCACACACCGGAGGGGGCGGAGCTTCACAGGGTACTTAACCCATATGTCATTCCCTTCGCGCAGCGGACGCGCGCATCGCATGGACAAGCACCTCATACTTTGCTGCTATTTTTAAGGTTTTTAAGCGTTTTTTACCTGATTTGTGTCAAAAGAAAAACAGTTCCTTTAGTCACTTTTAATATTGCTGCTCACCCCTTGATCATTGTTCCCGCTGCAAGGCGCCCTACTCCCCGGTCCACCACGGGTTTTCCCGATTGAGTGGAGGGAGGAACCGGCGTATAATTCAATTTCCTCACTTCCGGGCCACACACCGGAGGGGGCGGAGCTTCACAGGGTACTTAACCCATATGTCATTCCCTTCGTGCAGCAGACGCACGCATCGCATGGACAAGCACCTCATACTTTGCTGCTATTTTTAAGGTTTTTAAGCGTTTTTTACCTGATTTGTGTCAAAAGAAAAACAGTTCCTTTAGTCACTTTTAATATTGCTGCTCGCCCCTTGATCATTGTTCCCGCTGCAAGGCACCCTACTCCCCGGTCCACCACGGGTTTTCCCGATTGAGTGGAGGGAGGAACCGGTGTATAATTCAATTTCCTCACTTCCGGGCCACACACCGGAGGGGGCGGAGCTTCACAGGGTACTTAACTCATATGTCATTCCCTTCGCGCAGTGGACGCGCGCATCGCATGGACAAGCACCTCATACTTTGCTGCTATTTTTAAGGTTTTTAAGCGTTTTTTACCTGATTTGTGTCAAAAGAAAAACAGTTCCTTTAGTCACTTTTAATATTGCTGCTCACCCCTTGATCATTGTTCCCGCTGCAAGGCGCCCTACTCCCCGGTCCACCACGGGTTTTCCCGATTGAGTGGAGGGAGGAACCGGCGTATAATTCAATTTCCTCACTTCCAGGCCACACACCGGAGGGGGCGGAGCTTCACGGGGTACTTAACCCATATGTCATTCCCTTCGCGCAGTGGGCGCGCCAAAGGCAAGCCCGTCTGTGCCCGGACGGGGCCAGGGGCCACAACCCCTGCCCGTTTCTATCCGCATCCCAGGAGTTACAGTCTTCACTCCCTCCTTAAACTTAAAGGAGTGACCTCTGCAAGTTGCCAGCATTCATGGAGCGTGGCAGCTGAACACAACACTTGCCTACACTGTGGGTTCCACTTCCAACCTACAATCACTGAACTTGACCCCCACACTAAGAACACCCAGCGAAGTATGTATCTTCTAAATTGTAGATCACTTCCCAAGCACTCCACCGAAATCGCCCTGCTCCTAAAAGAACTCAGACCGGATGCTCTCTTTTTGACAGAGACCTGGCTCAACGCAGAGTCGGAGCCAGATCTCATCCAAGCCCTCCCTCACGGATATCACATACAACGAGAGGATCGCAAAGAGGGCAGAGGAGGAGGCCTAGCGATTATTTTCAAGGACTTTTATAATTGCCGCAGCCTCCCTAACCTGGTACCAGACTGCAAAAGTATATCTTTCGCCATCGATTTCTCCCCCACAAGTACCTTCTCCGGGCTACTCATTTATCGCCCACCCGGGGCCCTTGGGCAATTTCTTAATGCCCTCCCCCCTATCATAGCGGATCTGGCATGCATGCCATCTAACTTTTCACTATTAGGGGATCTTAATATCCATCTAGATGATGCCTCTGACCACACTGCCAAAGAACTGACTATGAGCCTTTCCGCACTACAACTCAAACAATTACTGTTCGAACCCACTCACACCAAAGGCCACTTACTCGACCCCATCTTTAGCAACTGCGCAGAACTTACAACGGGAACCCCATCCCCGCTCCCTTCGTCTGATCACTTCCTGATCCCTCTCTCCTGGGTTAGCCCCGATCCCCACTTCCCCACTAACACGATTATTCGTAGGGAACGGAACTGGCCCAAACTTCCCCTGAAACTCTGGTTGCCGGCCCTTGAAGCCTCAAGACCATCTAGTAACCCCAATCCTATCTTAGCTAATGAGGAATACAATAGCTGGATCCATAGCTCCTTAGATGCTGTGCTTCCCATGAAATGCTCTCAAACAAAACGCAGTGGCACAACCTCCTTCTGGTATTCCCCCAAATTACGGGAACTTAAACGATATTGTAAAAAGCTAGAGAGGAAATGGCGACTTGACTACTCCCCTACCAGCAAAACCGCATATAGGGAGGCAATAAAAACCTATAAAGATGAAATCAAAACCTCTCAAACTGTTTTTTATGAAGAAAAAATTAAGGCAGCTGCTTTTTCCCCCAAGGAAATCTATCGAATTGCCAAAACTCTCCTCAAACTTCCCCAGAAATCGCCCAACCCAATCGACGCTCAAACTCGCTGCAACAATCTGGCAGATTTCTTTCTCCAGAAAATACAAAAAATATATACCTCTTTTCCCCTCACTCAGCTTGATCCAGCCCTGGCCACTTTCATAAGCTCAGGACCTGGACCCTCAGCCACCCTGGATACTCTCCCCCTTCTTGATCCCACCACATTAGATTCCATCATGCACCGGGTGAAATCTGGCTTCCCTCTTGACCCGGCTCCCCCACGTGCCTTGCTGCCGGTCATAGGAGCATTCTTCCTACTACCCTCGACCTGCTCAATGCCTCCATCTCCTCTTGCATTGTCCCCCCCCCCCTGGAAGCGTGCTATGGTCAAGGTTCTCCTAAAGAAGCCCAACCTTGACCAAGACAATCCCAGCAACTATCGGCCGATCTCCCTGCTACCATGGCTGAGTAAGATCTTGGAGAAATATGTCAACTCTGTACTGGTAGAGTTCCTGTAAAGTAATCACCTACTTGATCTCTCCCAGACTGGGTTCCGTCCCCTGCATGGAACCGAAACCGCCATCCTCACAGTAACCGAGGAGGCCAGGAAAATCCGCGGCAATTATCCTCCTCGACTTAAGTGCCGCATTCGACACTGTAAACCACGATATACTGATACACCGACTTATGAACTTAGGAGTGTCAGGAAATGCCATCACCTGGTTTAGATCTTTTTTAGCTGATCGCTCCTTCCAGGTTTTCGAGGGCGATATTGCTTCCACCAGCTTGCCGCTCTGTTGTGGTGTACCTCAGGGCTCCTCCCTGAGCCCCACACTATTCAACGTTTATATGAGCCCCCTAGCTGAGATTGTACGTTCCTTCGGCATCAAAATCATCACTTATGCCGATGACACTCAGCTAGTGGTGGTCCTCAACCAGCCGAACATCTCCCCAACCAACCTAAGTAGCTGTTTAGAGGAGGTGGCCAACTGGATGACACTTTCCTGTCTAAAATTGAACGGGGACAAAACCGAGCTCATGCTCTTAGGAAATACTCCCTCGTTTAATGCGAACTTATTGTGGCCCATTTGCCTCGGCCCCGCTCCAGCTCCAAAAAACACAATCAAAAGCCTGGGCATCTGGCTGGACCACTCCCTTAATTTTAACCATCAAGCAGCTAAGCTTTCAGCCTCCTGCTATGGTTTACTCCGGCTACTACGGAAAATCCTTCCCTTGCTCCCATTTCAGGCAAGACAAATCATGGTCCAGGGCCTCATTCTATCACGCCTGGACTATGGGAATGCCCTCTATTTAGGGGCCCCTCAATCTACTATTCGCAAACTCCAGATCATCCAAAACTGTGCAGCCCGCACACTCCTTCAGATTCCCCGTCGGCACTCAATCAATCTAGGATTAAAGAGCCTGCACTGGCTCCCGGTCAGGGAAAGAATCCAATTTAAGGCCCTGTGCATTGCTCACAGGGCTTTCTGGAAGACTGGCCAGGCCATCACCCAATCGCTGATCACTCCCTACCAACCGAACAGACAGTTGTGATCGGCATCTTCTTTCCTCGCCCTAGTCCCCAAAATCAAGAGAGCAAGGTGTGGTGGCCGCTCCTTTGCCTATAACTCAGCTAAATTATGGAACTCTCTTCCTCTCCACCTGCGGGCAGAGCCCAACCTACTACCTTTCCGTAAATTCCTAAAAACTCTGCTTTTCAACAAACCCCTATAGACCTTAACAGCGTCCTTGCCCGCGTTTGTCTGCAGCGCTAGGACGCCTCAGGGTAGCTACCGCGCTTTACAAATGTTCTTTTCATTTCATTTCATTTCCTGCGAAGATGGGGTTGAGGGTGTGTCCTGCCTTGTGGGTGGGCGTGGTGACGAGCTGTTTCAGTCCGATGTTGGCGAGGTTGTCCAGGAGGGTGGCGGAGTGGGGGTCGCTGGTGTTGTCGAGGTGGAAGTTCAGGTCTCCGATGAGTATGTAGTCCATGGAGGCGATGGCGTGGGGTGCGATGAGGTCAGCGATGGTAGTGGTGAAAGAGGTGCGAGGTCCGGGGGGTCTGTAGGCTAGGGTGCCTCGAAGAGCGGTTCTCGGGCTGGTCTGGATCTGGAAGTGAAGGTGTTCAGTGGTGGAGAAGGAGTCAGTCCAGTGCTTAATTTGTGCCGGTGCTTTCCGGTGCTTAGCACCGGCACTTAATTATCAGGGCCGGGTCTACACGCATTGCTGCACGTCATTGACTTTGATATTAATTTACCTCACTACTGGACTGCAGTGTGTCACAGAGTGTTACTGTTGTGTTAAGGAACTCGTCCGCAGTAACTGCTGTCTGCTGAGCTCGTCCCCTGTTTCCCGAGTCCCAACAGTTGAGTTTCCCGACTCGATTGACGGACGGTCACGGAGTGTGAGTCAGTCCCAACTCCCGGTCCCCACTGTCCCACTCCCACACAGTACAGTACTCCAGGCGAACTTGCGGGCGCTGCTGTACACTGACACTGACAGTGACTGAGCCTGCCAGGCCCTGGCCTGTGTGCTGCCCTGGATGAGCATGAGCCAAGAGGAGAATTGATATCTTCTTCTCGTCGATTATTCCAGTACAGTAGTACACTGAATGATCAATGTTCAATGATCATCAATCTCTGATAAGTTCCGCTCGGGCGCGGCCTTTGTCAGTTCCGTGTTGCCGGCCTGGTGCGTGGGCGGTTCGGGACACTGATATGGGCTGGATTTTGGGCTGGGGCTGTGCGGCAGCAGGCGTGCACAGATTTCTTATTGCGCATTGCCCTGCCCCAACATACCCGCACGGGCCGGCCGCACCCCATCACCGAGTCATCGTGACTGGGCTGGTGGTTCAACTTCAATCAACGACGGCCGGACAATTAACTCCCCAGCCAGCGCGACTGAGCGCGACCCGACGACGACGTTGGTTGAGGACCGGCACTGCTGGCAGTGCAGCAGTAGTAGTACTGTGTAGTAGCCAGTACCGGTCCGGCAAGAACAGCTGCAGCACCAGGTGAGGCAGGCAGCAGGCTGTCAGGCCTGGCCCAGTGCCCTAATGATCAATCTCTCTGATGAATGATGATGATATGTTCCGCACGGGCGCGGCCCTTAGTTCAGTGTTGCCGCCGGCCCCGCCCGATGCGTGGGCGACTGATTTGGGCTGGATTTTGGGTTGGGGCTGAGCGGCAGGCAGCAGCAGGCGTGCGCAGATTTCATATTGCGCATTGCCACGCCCCAACAAACCCGCACGGGCCGGCCCGGCCGCACCCCACCACCGACCGAGTCTCATCTCATTAATTTCTGCCACTGCCGGCCAGAGCCAGCGCGACCCGATGTGACGACGACGATGGCGCTGAGAACTCAGGACTGGCTGCAGCAGTAGTAGTAGTAGCCACTACTTGACTACTAGCCAGTACGGTTACGGTACCGCCGCGGCAACAGCACCAGAGGCAGTACTGGCACCAGGTGAGGCAGGCAGGCTGGCAGGCCTAGTGTGCCCTAATCTGTTAATAAAGCAGCAGCCTAACGCACCGCAGTGCACTGTCTGCAGTCTGTGTGGGCCCCTGGCCGGCCGCCCGGCCGCCCGGATGTTTTGATTGAAAATGATTTTTTTAACAAACTTCAGACTCAATGGTCAGGTCAGATACCGCCAGGCCATTCCCGCACTACCAGGGTCCAGGACACTGTCACACCAGGCAGGGATATCCCCATTCCCCGCTTCAGCGCTTCTGTTCACTCTCTTGTCTCTTCATTAAAAACCCCTGGCCTGCCTGATTCACAAAACGGAATCGGTCAGACTCAGAGAAATAATGTTTGGGGCCAGCCAGGGAATATAAGATTAGGATCTCACTTTAAGGGGATGATGATGCTACTGTCACTGCGGGCTCCCCTGCACACACCACTTCCAGTGGTTTTTGGATCTTCTTTAATCTTATGAGCTGGTCTCCAGGGTATAAAATCTACTTAGATAAATTGTAGGCATTACATTTAACACTGGGGGACGAAATAAAAAGTGGCTTTGTTAAGAACTTCACTCCCTTTCAGATGGGCAGGGCTAAGTCCTCTATTAAATACCTAGGTTTTAAAATACGTAAAATTCCAGGGGAGCTTTTCTCTGTCAACCTAGGCTGGCTCCCCCCTTCCCCCACTAGCAGACCTAATGAAGGACCTGGAGGTACAGGGAAATTTGATTCTCGACTGGACTGGTCGAATAAACACAGTAAAGATGTCCATCCTTCTGTGCCTCCTCTATATATTTCAAGCACTGCGGATATGGCTCAACAAGGCATACTCTCTGATGGCTGCCTGCAGCCACTAACACACTTTATCTGGAGAGGTAGAGCATCATGGATTCCGCAGAAGGTCTGACTCACTCTTGATTAAACAAAGGGAAAGGGGGGCGGGGTGTGTCGCAGCGCCTAGCATTCCCCATTATTACACAGACGCCCAGGCAGCTACGGACTGTTGTTGAATGGTTGGGGTCCATGTTAAAATCTGAAAAGAACAGGCATATTTAACTGCCCTCTCTGGGATCCTAGGTGGCTAAGTAAGCAACATCGACCCCCCGAATGCCTATCTTGGTACTTACTCCCATGAGTACCACATTGAAAACATTTGACTGCTGTGAGAAGTTGGCCTGGCATATGCTGTCCACTAATTATAGTGGGCACCTTGCACCAGTCCAAACAACCCCTTATTGGAGATAGGTTAAAGACAACCTTATTGAAAGCTATC
This sequence comes from Calotriton arnoldi, assembly GCA_963921515.1. Taxonomy (NCBI): domain Eukaryota; kingdom Metazoa; phylum Chordata; class Amphibia; order Caudata; family Salamandridae; genus Calotriton; species Calotriton arnoldi. The sequence goes on from CAWUFW010005638.1 coordinate 374,074, forward strand.
CTAGTGGTAGCTATGGAGAGCAGCCTTCAGGCTAAGTCTTGAAGGAATGTAAAGCAGCTTGTTTTACCAGTCTATAATCTCTTGAGTGATCAAATGAAAGAGCACCACACCAGGTATATATTCAAAATATATGTATTTATTGCTAAACACACCCCTCTAGTCTCTTTATGAGGCTAGAGTTCGAAGTACACAAGTTATAAGTTGTATAAACACAGTAATAGCACAAATACACGTTTGGGCCCTAGGGGCGTACCAAACCATATACCAATAAAGTGGTATAAAAACCACGACTGAACTAGACACTAGGCCTAGAGCCTCTAGAAGTGCTTGGACCACAAGGAACCACCCAAGGTAGTGACACAGGGGACCCACGGGGGACGCGTGCAGTGTAAACACACAACCGCGAGACGCCGTTAACTTCTATGGAGAAAGTCGCGATCAGGAAATTAAAGAAAAGGGACACTTAAAGGAGGACTTGGAGCAAACCCTTTGAGAACTAGGTCGTTCTAGAGTCTCTACCCATGGGAGTACCGGAGAACTCTTGTTACCTCACCCAGGGAAGCCGGGTGCATAGGTGCCTTTCGGGGTCGGGTTTCGTCGTCGATTTGAATGGCGATCTGCTGCAAAGTGCTGCTGGCGACCAAGTGGAAAGTGTCCGGGTGGATCCAAGAGTGGATCGGAGATCTGAAGAACCTGAAAGCAGAGGGGACAGAGTCTGGGTCACTAGCCAGTGACCAGGAAGGCGATGAGCAGATGCCCACCGATGTCGAGTGCTTCAGGTAGGTTGACGGTTGTCTTGACTCTTCAGCCACGAGGTCCAGGAGGCGTTGTCGGCGACCAGGAGCAGGATTCGGGCTGGTACACAATGTCTGTCGAGTGCTGAGGTGTCGGTGACCGGATTGGACCCAACAAGCCTTGGCAACGGCAAGTCTCGATGAAATTGAAGAATGACGATGATGCAGACCAACAAGGTCTGAGGAACTCACCCAGCAAGGGTAAGTGAGGGCAAGCCTGGAGCAACCAGAAAGCCCAAGAAGAAAAGGATTGGCCTTCATGAAGGGCTACTAGCCAACGGGCTAGTGACCGCGAAGGAGCCTCAAGACGGTGCACGTGGAGCTGGCTCACAGGACACTTGTGGAGTGGAGGCCAGTGATCTTCGGTGCAGTTGGTGCTGGAGGCTAGGGATACTCGGAGCCCAAAGCACGACTTCGTGGAAGAGCCAGAAGAGGATGCACTTGCAAATGCGTGCGGTGTCCAGGGGTCATGGTTCCACGTTACCCACGACAGCTACGGGCCTCAGCTTTACTGGGGACTCAGGGCAGCCTCGGGGAAGTCTGGAAATCCACCTCTGGTGATGCAAAGACTTCGGCGTCCGACAGGAGCTTAGGTGATGCAGACCGGACAATTGCTTCTTTGGTGCCTGCCAAGCAGGGGAGTCACTCCTTGACCCCAAGGGAGATTCTTCTGTCCTCTAGTCTTGAGTAGAGCATCGAAGGTCCAGGATTCTGTGTCAGAGTTTCGTCCAGGGATAATCTAAAGTCCTAAGGACTGGGTTCCTATACTTATACCAAGTTTAGGGGTTGGACTACTCTGTGGCCCCACCTATGGGTGGGTCAGGGCAGAGGGGTGGCTACACCCCTTTCCCTTTGTCCAGTTCGTGCCAAAGCAGGGGCTGCAAGCCCCTGATCCGGTTTGAACTGGGGTATGCACAGGGACACCAAGTGTGCCCCCAGTGCAGGACTTCAAAGCACCCGAAAGTGCTCCCGCCCAGCCCCAATACACACTATCCTGTCTGGGGAGGTGGTCACACCTCCCTGGGACAGGAAACCTATTGTCCAGGCCTCCCCTGCCGGAGTTTCGTCCAGTAGCAGAAAGCCAGACTTGTGTCTGTGGCAGCAGCATCCATTTTGTGATGCCAGGGCTTTAGAAAGAAGTTACCGGCCAGGCCAGGGTTAACATGTCTCTCCCTCTAGAAGGGTGGAATGCTACCCCCGCCGCCAGAATTGGTGGGGGGTAGTATTCCAAGATGTTTGACACCAAACACGACATGTTTTGGTGCAGCCATTCCAAAGTTAGCATTTAACGCGAGGTTATAATGCGCTTAAGAGTATATGGTCAGGCTGCACTACAAACAGCATCAGAGAAGGGTCTCCGAACGCTGCAGAGGGGCCCTGCTCATGCAGGGGCACCCTCTCACATAGGAACCACGCACTCTGCCTTCAGGATTGATAAGGCCTGCCATAGGAGTGACTTATAGGTTTATATGTGTGTATGTATTTAGTGATATAGGTAACCTATATCACAGTAAGAGGTGCATGCACCACCTTACCCAGGCTGCAGTAGCAGACCTGTGGTGTCAGTTTGGATGGCCTTCCAGGGGTGGCATAATACATGCTGCAGCCCCTGGTAGGCCTCTGAGGTACCTATGCCCTTGGTACATAGTATACCATATACTAGGGACTTATAAGGGCACTCCAGATTCCAATCAGAGATGTGCCTAAGGCACATGGAAACCTTTTTACAGAGAAATCAGATAGACTGGGGCCCTGAATAGCAGGATCCCAGTCCAACTAAGTCATAAACCAGCAAAACACCATACAAAAAGTGGGGGCAACCATATAGTCAGATTCCACCTTCCTACATAAGCCCCCCAAACGAAAGGAGATAAGGCTAACCTTGGCCAGTTGAGCCTGCATTGACTAAGTGGCCATATAAGGAAGCACCTGCACTAGCATGGTTGCCCCCTGTCTTATGGTCCACTAAGCAATCCCTCACCCTAAGGGTATGAGAGGGTCTCCACCATGGGGAATCACTACCTGTGGTGTGCATAGGTAAAGTACAAGGCTGGTGAGGTGTCTGAGTAGGGAAGTGAGGCCCTAGGAATGTTGGTCTCAGCTTCCTCAGATCACTGGTCACCATGTATGCCTGTCTTTCCATGACTGAGTTGCACTTTGCTCTAAGGGTCAACCTTTGGCTGCCTACAGCTGGGGGTTGGGTCCCTTTGGATGGACTACTGGAGGGACATGGCAGGTTTGGAACCTTCTGGTCCCAGGTTTGCCCTTGCCTACCAGAGTCCTTCTGGGGGAGGTCCCTACATAAAGGTATGGTGGATCCCTCAGTGTGTAGAGGAATTTTCACCTGGCTAGGGCTACTAGACTGGGGGCCCTAATCTGCTGATGGGGGGTTCCTCTGGACAGGGGGCCCTGGGGGTCCACTGGCCTCCCTGACCTCTGCAGCCCTGGGCTGGCTGAGGCAGGGTAGAGAGGGCAGGTTACCTGCTCCAGACTGGGTACCACCTTGGAAGGGTCCTCTGCCATCAGGGGTGTGGCCAGGCCAGGCCTGACTACCTCTGGGTCAGTTCCTTCACTAGGGGTAGGGTCAGTCCCCTGAGGAGGCTGACCCTTACCTACTGTCTGGAGGGAAGAAGACTTTTCTTCAACCCTTGTGCTCTCTTTTGGGGGAGAGTGGGCCATTCTTCCAGGCTCCATCTCTCCAAAATCTTGGGCTGGGGCTGTGGCCATCACAGCCCCACTAACCTTTACAGGGACGCCCAGCATCCTGAGATGGGTTTGGTGTTCAACTTCAGCCCAGGCTGAAATTTCCAGATCATTGCCCATCAGGCAATCTACAGGTAGGGTTGGGGACACTGCCACTCTTTTTGGTCTTGTGACCCCCTCCCAGCTGAGATTGCCTATGGCCATGGGGTGATCTGTTCTGACACCATCAATGTTGGTCACCTGGTATTTAAACTCAGGTAAAAGCTGGTGAGGGGGGACTAGTTTCCCTGCCACCATGGTGACACTAGCCCCTGTGTCCCTAAATGCCACAGCTTTCTGACCATTGATTATTGGCTCCAATCTGTACCTGTCCAATGCTGTGGGACCCATGGTAAAGGTGGCAAATCCTATACCACCATCAGAGTCAGAGGAGTCTGTTGAGGGGTCCCTGTCTAAACTAGGGCCCACCTCTGTTCCTCTTGCAAAAGCACCCAACTTTTGGGTGCACTACTCCCAACTGGAGGATTACTACTGGTAGTACCAGGAGGGGTGGTAGTAGTTGTGGGAGGAACATTTTCTTTATTGCCAATCCTGGGGCAACTGGGATCAGTTTTCCAGTGCCCAGGCTTTTTACAGACATGGCAATATGGTTTCTTTTCAGGAGAGGAAGGAGTTTGGGACCCACCCCCAGAAGAGGAATTTTGGGGCCCTGTAGGGGACTTATCCTTAGATTTATCCCCACCTTTCTCTTGGGACTTAGTAGAATCTTTCTTCTGGTCACCACCCTGATTTTTAGTTTTTACTCTGGTTCTGACCCATTTGTCTGCCTTCTTTACCAAATCTTGGGGAGAGGTCAGATCAGAGTCCACCAGATACTGGTGCAAAAGCTGGTTTTGACAATTATTAAGGATCTGCTCCCTCATAATCAAATTGTACAATCCTAAAAAGTCCTGCACTTTGTTGCCATGTATCCAACCTTCCAGAGCCTTAGTAGCACAATCTACAAAATCAACCCAGTCTTGAGTCTGAGCTTTTTGGGTGTCTCTGAACTTCAACCTATACTGTTCAGTGGTTAGGCCAAACCCATCTATCAGAGCACTCTTCAAGACTGTGTAATTGTCAGCATCCTCTTCTCTTACAGTGAGGAGCTTGTCTCTACCTTTGTCTGCACAAGATTGCTGCCCACTGCTTCTGGGGGACCCTCTGAACTTTACAGGCCCTCTCCAGTGCAGTTATCCATTTGTGGATGTCATCCCCACTCTGGTAGGGAGGGACAATCTGGTTTAGGTTTCTATGGTCATAAGACCTTTCCCTATCTTTAGGGATATTGCTGCCACCATGGGACTCTAGTCCCAACTTTTCTCTCTTTTAGAGATCTAGGGACTCCCTGTCTATAGCCAGTTGCTGTTTTCTGAGTTCAAGCTGAGCTTCCTCATATTGAATCAGCCTCTTTCTCCTCTCATGAGAGGATTCCCTCTTATGAGAGGAGACAGAGGTCCCTATTGAGGTGCCAGAGTGGTTAGACTCCTGAGAAGGAGATCTAGACCTTCTGGGCACACTCACAATCCTTCCTGGGGGACAAAGTGGAGGTCATTCTGAGCCTCCTCCTCATCTACAGGAGGAATTGGGTTATCCAGGTCAGGGTCATTGTCACCCTCCTGGTCAGTTCCAGAGGGGGCTGGGGTGTTGCTACCCCTGGCCCCATCCTCATCTTCTGCCCCACCCTCTGCTCCTACCCCTTCAGTCCCTAAGGGCCTGCTGAGATCATAAGCCTCTAACATCTCTCTCAGATGTTGGGTGGTGGGGCTTTGGCCTGTCTTCAGTTTCCTCACATTGCATAATGCTCTCAATTCCAAGAATGGGAGTGTATCATACTTGGAGGGAAGAAGCCCATGGGCTTCTGGCAAGGACTCACTGGGTCCTGGCTTTGAAGACATCACTAGTGAGGTGTGGTGTATGCACTACCTACTCTAGTGTGGCCTACTAAACTCTCTTGAGTTGTAGAAAGGGTGTGCTATCCCTTAACACACAACTCTAAGTTCAGTAGAACTTACTGTATTCTAAGCTTAATTTATATGTACCTTAGGTACCTTTAGTGGTTTTCAGTTGATCAATTCAATTGAGATTATCTGGTAAAACAATAGCAAGCTGGAATCCCACACGCTGCACACCAATGTGAGAAGTTTGCCTGGCATATGCTGTCCACTAATTATAGTGGGCCCCTTGCACCAGTCCAAACAACCCCTTATTGGAGATAGGTTAAAGACAACCTTATTGAAAGCTATCCTAGTGGTAGCTATGGAGAGCAGCCTTCAGGCTAAGTCTTGAAGGAATGTAAAGCAGCTTGTTTTACCAGTCTATAATCTCTTGAGTGATCAAATGAAAGAGCACCACACCAGGTATATATTCAAAATATATGTATTTATTGCTAAACACACCCCTCTAGTCTCTTTATGAGGCTAGAGTTCGAAGTACACAAGTTATAAGTAATGTAAACACAGTAATAGCACAAATACACGTTTGGGCCCTAGGGGCGTACCAAACCATATACCAATAAAGTGGTATAAGAACCACGACTGAGCTAGACACTAGGCCTAGAGCCTCTAGAAGTGCTTGGACCACAAGGAACCACCCAAGGTAGTGACACAGGGGACCCACGGGGGACGCGTGCAGTGTAAACACACAACCGCGAGACGCCGTTAACTTCTATGGAGAAAGTCGCGATCAGGAAATTAAAGAAAAGGGACACTTAAAGGAGGGCTTGGAGCAAACCCTTTGAGAACTAGGTCGTTCTAGAGTCTCTACCCACGGGAGCACCGGAGTACTCTTGTTACCTCACCCAGGGAAGCCGGGTGCATAGGTGCCTTTCGGGGTCGGGTTTCGTCGTCGATTTGAATGGCGATCTGCTGCAAAGTGCTGCTGTCGACCAAGTGGAAAGTGTCCGGGTGGATCCAAGAGTGGATCGGAGATCTGAAGAACCTGAAAGCAGAGGGGACAGAGTCTGGGTCACTAGCCAGTGACCAGGAAGGCGATGAGCAGATGCCCACCGATGTCGAGTGCTTCAGGTAGGTTGACGGTCGTCTTGACTCTTCAGCCACGAGGTCCAGGAGGCGTTGTCAGCAACCAGGAGCAGGATTCGGGCTGGTACACGATGTTTGTCGAGTGCTGAGGTGTCGGCGACCGGATTGGACCCAACAAGCCTTGGCAACGGCAAGTCTCAATGAAATTGAAGAATGACGATGATGCAGACCAGCAAGGTCTGAGGAACTCACCCAGCAAGGGTAAGTGAGGGCAAGCCTGGAGCAACCAGGGAGCCCAAGAAAAAAAGTATTGGCCTTCGTGAAGGGCTACTAGTCAACGGGCTAGCGACCGCGAAGGAGCCTCGAGACGGTGCACGTGGAGCTGGCTCACAGGACACTCGTGGAGTGGAGGCCAGTGATCTTCAGTGCAGTTGGTGCTGGAGGCTAGGGCTACTCAGAGCCCAAAGCACGACTTTGTGGGAGACCCAGAAGAGGATGCACTTGCAAATGCATGCGGTGTCCAGGGGTCACGGTTCCACGTTACCCACGACAGCTACGGGCCTCAGCTTTACTGGGGACTCAGGGCAGCCTCGGCTAAGTCTGGAAATCCACCTCTGGTGATGCAAAGACTTTGGCGTCCGACGGGAGCTTAGGCGATGCAGACCGGACAATTGCTTCTTTGGTGCCTGCCAAGCAGGGGAGTCACTCCTTGACCCCAAGGGAGATTCTTCTGTCCTCTAGTCTTGAGTAGAGCGTCGAAGGTCCAGGATTCTGTGTCAGAGTTTCGTCCAGGGATAATCTAAAGTCCTAAGGACTGGGTTCCTATACTTATACCAAGTTTAGGGGTTGGACTACTCTGTGGCCCCACCTATGGGTGGGTCAGGGCAGATGGTTGGCTACACCCCTTTCCCTTTGTCCAGTTCGCGCCAAAGCAGGGGCTGCAAGCCCCTGATCCGGTTTGAACTGGGGTATGCACAGGGACACCAAGTGTGCCCCCAGTGCAGGACTTCAAAGCACCCGAAAGTGCTCCCGCCCAGCCCCAATACACACTATCCTGTCTGGGGAGGTGGTCACACCTCCCTGGGACAAGAAACCTGTTGTCCAGGCCTCCCCTGCCGGAGTTTCGTCCAGCAGCAGGAGGCCAGACTTGTGTCTGTGGCAGCAGCATCCATTTTGTGATGCCAGGGCTTTAGAAAGAAGTTACCGGCCAGGCCAGGGTTAACATGTCTCTCCCTCTAGAAGGGTGGAATGCTACCCCCGCCACCAGAATTGGCGGGGGGTAGTATTCCAAGATGTTTGACACCAAACACGACATGTTTCGGTGCAGCCATTCCAAAGTTAGCATTTAACGCGAGGTTATAATGCGCTTAAGAGTATATGGTCAGGCTGCACTACAAACAGCATCAGAGAAGGGTCTCCGAACGCTGCAGAGGGGCCCTGCTCATGCAGGGGCACCCTCTCACATAGGAACCACGCACTCTGCCTTCAGGATTGATAAGGCCTGCCATAGGAGTGACTTATAGGTTTATATGTGTGTATGTATATAGTGATATAGGTAACCTATATCACAGTAAGGGGTGCATGCACCACCTTACCCAGGCTGCAGTAGCAGACCTGTGGTGTCAGTTTGGATGGCCTTCCAGGGGTGGCATAATACATGCTGCAGCCCCTGGTAGGCCTCTGAGGTACCTATGCCCTTGGTACATAGTATACCATATACTAGGGACTTATAAAGGCACTCCAGATTCCAATCAGAGATGTGCCTAAGGCACATGGAAACCTTTTTACAGAGAAAGCAGATAGACTGGGGCCCTGAATAGCAGGATCCCAGTCCAACTAAGTCATAAACCAGCAAAACACCATAAAAAAAGTGGGGGCAACCATATAGTCAGATTCCACCTTCCTACAACTGCTAGTGCTATGTTACTGCAAGGGGGTCGGTGACAGAATCGTCACAGGCAGCACACACCAATCCACTATAATCCTACTTTTAATCCTGACTCCTGCCCTAGTCCTACCTTATAAGGTCAAACTTTTAGACTTTATCGCAGGGGTAGCGGTCAGATGATTTCTGATTACAGGGGTGGCTGCTCCAAAGACCATTTTCCCATGTGACGTGTATTTCGACCTCCCCAAAAAAGAACACATATTATGCCCAGATTCATCACTGCATCACTTATCCCCTTGTTCGCGCCACACAGCCACCAGAGACAAAACCTTATTCAAAACACTTTTCCCTAAGCTGAAGAGTACTAGAGGTACCATTTCTAATCTTTATCGAATTTTACTGTCATTGAATGCTCCCACCTTCCACCATATGCACATAATACAGCATGGGAATGCGCTTTGGGGAAACAGATTACATTGCAGCAGTGAGAACAACTAGGAAGGGCTAGCCACTCATCTTCCATGTCAAACTGAGGCATGGAAATTCATTACAAAGTATGGTACGGGTGGCATCACACACCCCATACCTGGGGCTTAATGAAGCTTATTTATGCCTCTACTTTCTTAACTTCATTATTACTACCAGCCGCAGAAGCAAGAGAGAGGTGAGGTGAAGTCAGAATAACTTAGAAGATGATAGGGAAGGGAGGAAAGGGTAAGAAGCAGAGAGAGAGAGAGACAGAGGTAAAGAGGGGTGAGCTGTGAGGTCACATACCAAGAGAGAGATGATGGAGCAAGAGATGGGTTAGGAGAGAAGGAAATATATATAGAAAGACATGGTGTTGAAGGAGGGATAGGTAGAGAGAAAGTAAAGACAATCAGTTAGAGGTAGACAGGGGGGTGTGGGGGTTAGAGAGAAAAATAGAAGCGAGTAAGAGAGAGAAAGAATACTGGGGAATCCGCTACATTATGCTCCCAGACAGGGCGTTAGCTTACACGTCTGTGATTGTTCAACAACTTTGAGCAATGTTTGTAAATTTTAGGACAACAAGGTTATGGTGAAAATGTACTCTTATTTTGCTGCGTAGAAAAAATATTTCTCTAGTGTGGCCTGCAACAAAACTCTAGTCCAAATTATCTATAATACTTTAGGCCTTCGATTCCTACTCCCGAATGTCATTACATTGAAGTTTATTTTTCAAATGTGCAAGTTTGATGTGTTACATAAGTCTGCACAGGTGCTCACGTCCGAAAATAGATGTAAAGTTATCCCTCACTGATACACACCTAATAGAAACTACAACACACAGCTGTTGCAGGAAGCTCAACAAAGAATCCCTGCCAGCACAGCATCTCTGGGATAGGCTCGGGAATCGGGATAGTTTGCAGTTTCACTCTTCTTACCATTAAACACAGGCCTACACTACATGCTGCCTGCAAAGTGCCCTTGAGGCCTTGCTTAACCCAAGGCACGGGTCTGCTTTTCGGATCTGGGTAAGTGAGTTTTCACCATTCCGAGGGAGGCCAGCTCACCTCACCAGCCCATTCCTTCAATTGCCTTAAGTTAAAGTGCCAAGCCCTGGAGGTACCAAAGTAAACATACAGAATGTGACAGCAGGAGTAAGGTCGCTATACAACCTGTCTTCCTCACAGGACTCACTTTGCTTCAGAGACCTATGTCGAGCCATCTTGAATCGTTACCGCTGTTTCATAGACTTACATACATACATAGATATCATTAATAAATAACAACTAACGATGTGTGGTAGCTACTCAACTGTCCAAAGCCTCAGCCGATAAGCAGGAATTCTACCACAGCACTGGATAGAGCAGGAAGTTGAGGCACTTGGGGTTGGTGAGTTTAGGATTGTTGAAAGATTTGGTTCATACAGTTCAAACTGACAACACCACTCAACAAGCAGTGGTCTTCAAAATGCTCCACTGCAACATACCTAAACACACCCTCACCACCTGCGCCAGAATGGGGGAGGCTCATTTGCTATGTTTGTCCTTAGTGTGATGTTTGGATTTTTCACAATCTTATGACTTCTTCAGTGATGTAACATTGAGGGCAGCACCAACACTCTGAAAATTGTTCCAGCGCCACTGACTTGGGTGCCTTTCTTTGACATTTTCATGCTTTCTGGCCTTGGTGCCTTTGTGTGACGTTTCTATGCTTTCTGGCCTGGGTGCCTTTTTGTGACGTTTCCATGCTTCCTTGTCTGAGTACTTATGTGTGAGATTTCCATGCTTTCTGGCATGGGTGCTTATGTGTGACATTTCCACGGTTTATGGCCTGGAATGGATGCTTATGTGTGACACACATTTCCATGGTTTATGGCATGGGTGCTTATGTCACCTGTGACATTTCCATGCTTTCTGGCCTGCCTTTGTGTGACGTTTCCATGCTTCCTTGTCTGAGTACTTATGTGTGAGATTTCCATGCTTTGTGGCCTGGGTGCTTATGTCAGGTCATCTGATTTTCTATGCTTTGAAAGTTAATACAGCTAAATATGTAATGGAAAATGTGTTGTGCACCATTGGTTTTTCTTTTTACAAAATGTTCTTGAGGGGAGAATTCCCCACCATGCAAACACCTCTAGCAGTCGTTAAGCTCGCTGTGCTCGCTTGCTATGCACCGTATGGGGGCTGGTTCAACAAAACTTGCCAGGGCTGCTTTGGGTTCCCAGTCCGGCCCTGTGTGTCGATTAATTCAGAAATTCTGAAATTCAGATCAGGCATTACATTTGACTTTTAGCAGTGCCAGTTGAATATGTGGGTGGAGCTAATAGAGTAAGTGGGAGAAGCCAGTGAGGAAGTGGGTGGAGCCAGAAAAAGTAGGTGTGGCCTCTGACAAACCTTTCAGCACCTGCACTTCATATTTTACAAATTAAGCACTGAGTCAGTCGTGGTGGAGGTGGAGAGTCGGAGGGAGCTCTTGTGTGCAATGGCGAGTCCTCCCCTAGGTGGTTGGGGCGGTCCTCTCTCTGGACCTTGTATCCATCGGGGATGGCGGTGGCGATGTCGGGGCGGAGGAGGCGTTGGTCCAGGTTTCCGTGAAGAAGGTGGTGTCAGGAGAGAGGGCGTCGAGGAGGTCCCAGATCTCTATGGCGTGTCTGTGCAGGGAGCGCACGTTGAGGAGGATGCACCTTAGGGTTTCGGCGGTGTTGGTGTTCGGTGGGCGATGGTGGTCATGGGGGTGCGGACGGTGGTGAAGGTCTGGCGGCAGTGACGGCAGGAGAACTGTCCGTGGGTGGAGCTCGGCGTGGACATCTGGCAGTTGTTGCTCCTTCCGGGGTTGAGTGCAAGGAGGGCAGCTGAGTTGTATCAGTGCATGGTCAGAGATCCAGGGACCCTGGCGCTGGTCGCGGTCGGGTCGCGGACGGGCGCAGACAGGCTTGCCTTTGGCGCGTCTTCGGCGCACTGGCCACCATTAAGTAGGGAAGGGGGGAGGGACTCGCAGCTGGGAGGCGGGTGCGGGAAATCGGCAGAGGGAGGGGTCACAGAGGCAGCAGCGGCGGGAAGGGAACGGGCTGGGGCTGGAAAGAGAAACCAAGGCAAAAAACGGGGGGCACAGTCTAAAGGCACAGTCGAAAGGCAGCAGAAGAACCAGAAGAACAGGCACAGTCTAAAGGCACAGTCTAAGGCAGCACAGTACAGTGGATACAGTACAGATACAGTAATAGGGAAAGAACAAGACAAAAACCTGAGCAGAAAAAACGGGCACAGTACAGGGCCTCGAACCCTTGTCAGCAGAGCGTGGCACAGCAAGGGCAGTGGCACTTATCCGCGGAACTGCAGGGGGAGAGAGCAGGTACCTGACCAGGAGGTCAGAGGTCTTGCTTGTGCTCTCCTGCAGTGGCCACCAGTAAGTAGGGAAGGGGGGAGGGACTCGCAGCTGGGAGGCGGGAGTGGGCAATCGGTGGGGGGAGGAGCCGCGGGGGCAGCAACCACTCTTAACACAAGCTGCGATCATGCCAGTTTATCGGAGTGTAATATGGGACCCGGCGCCCTCTTGGTGTCACCCACTATCCCTGTCTTGCCCGCCCCAAGCCTTTTGCATATTCAAATACCCCAAGACTAACTGAAATAGTAGGGAGGCCCTCAGCAATTTTGCGTATGGTACGCATTTAATGGTATTTATTTCACCCCCCCTCTCGCGCAACACCAGCTGTGACACCCCCGTGGACCCGCCTCGTGACCCCCGCACCCGCGCCACCACCTGCGAGCCATACCGGCCACCACTGCTGTCCAGGCACCCGAGCTGAGCCTTTAGGAGCCCAACAGCTCGCTCCATAGGACCACTTGTTCCCACATAGGCCTCACTGAAATGGACTTCCCACGGAATTGGTGGATTCCATAGAGGTGTTAAAAGACAGTTCTGACTTAAATACCCTGAGTCCCCTGAAATGCATTATCACAAAAGCAAACGTAAATGAGCTGAAGTTTGGACGGGCACATAATTAAAATAAAAATGGCATAAACATAATGGATGAAACTTGCCAACATTCCAGGCTTCTTTTATGCAAGGCACATCATTTATTGTGGTATTAAACTCTTGTGAAGCACTCGTGGGTCTTGGGTGAAACCTCCACATTTTGCAAAGTCAGTGCTTATGTAGAGGTCCACAATGCAAAACACCTGCACATTGATGGAGTTTAGATGCTTCCTATTGCGGTACAGGTGTTGCCGGTCATGAAGTGGCACCAATGCAACATAGGTTCCATCTTTGGAACCTTCAACATGTAGTATATCTACGTTTAAAAATATAAAATTTGTTTTAATACAATGCATATTACTAAATTTATAATACATTACAGACATCCAATAAACAAACAACATGAAAACATAAAAAACATGTGAAAGAATTCACCTAAGCCCAATATTGACAAGGCTCTTATATAAAACCTATTACCTCACACTTGACAAAGTATTTTTTTCTCTCAAAAGAAAGAATATTAACATCATTGACTTGTATCGTCTATCTGTCCTTAACCCAAATGTCCTAAATATATTTTAGCAAAGATGATAATTTATACAATACAATCCTATTTTAAAACCACCAGTGTAAACAACAAAAAGCATTAGAGAGAGCATTCCCCATATTTCTCTATTATCAAACATATATTCAATCTGAAACCAAGAACTACATCCTATATTAATTGGCAAATTTTTTATCAAGCCGCCAATCTGTTAAGGATAATACACCTACCAAAATATATTAAATGGTTCCAAAGAGTTGACCAAGAAATTGTATATCAAGTTTTCAAGTGTACTCCACTGGCCAATCACCATAGACCACCAATTTTTCTTTTTAGTTATAAGGTACTACAGGCAACGACTACATAAGTCGTAATAATGCCTGTAAGAGATGTTTGAAAAAAAAAAAGAATATATTTACAAATGATGAATAAGACTACCTGCATATTCTCAAACACTGAAAATGTCCAATATGGAAGACCACTCGCTTACCTAATAGTTGAACTGCAACCGACCCAAATCCGGCTCGGAGGCTCTAATATATAAAAAGGCTGATGTGCCTGCAATATAATTTACGATACCATGAGAAGCCAGCCATAGTATAATATAATGTTTAAGACTTAATGTAAAAAGTACAATATACAGAAATGACTTCTTAGTTGAATTAAAATTAAAGATAACAATATCAATTAAAAACGACTATAGTCCCCTAGAGAGAAAATAAAAATCTCTATCTAGATCTAAAGCCAAGACAATCTCATTTATATAATGCCTTATAATGGTTCAAACAGGCATTTCCAGTCGCCCCACGCCCGCCCAAGAGGAACTATGAAGCCCCATAAAGGCGTCACATATAGTACATCGTTTCGATCAAAGGCTCATTGTGAATGATACCTTGAAATAATCCCAAGAACCATTCACAATCATCCCTCACTGTGTTTTCAAAAGGGAAACACATTACACCACACCCCATTTTCTTAAAAGAGTGTAGTGAGCAGTGTATCCTGAAATAGTCCTAAGAACCATTCACAATCATCCCCCACTGTATTTTCAAAAGGGAAAAACATTTACAACAACCCAGTATATTAACAAAAGTGTAGTGAGCGGTGTGTCCACAGCCCACCTACACTAAGCGAAAAAATCTATATATAGCCCACCTATTTGGAACAGGAAGGAAGTAACTAAGTCTAATAGAAACTTGAGCTTACCAAAAAAAAAAATCTGCTTCTGCACGACGTAGCCGAAAAGTAGTTCGTTTGAGACGCAAGAGAAAACCCCACTAGAATCTGTCCTTTATAAGCAAAACCGTTAACCGCCAGTATCACCTGTGTCATTAGCACAAGGGAGGGTCTAACAACAAAGTATCTTAGTTCCCTTCATATTTTAAAAAGACGATCGTAAAAATAGTCAGCAAGATATTATATAGCTTTCAATTCATATTATACCACCCAAACGCAGCACAAGACATGTAAAATCTTACGTCTTACAGACGCCATTCCTCTTACAAGATATAGTAGTCATTCTTCAAGATTCCAGTGTATTTTACGGTATCCCCTTACTACGTTATGTTCACGCATCCAAGTGTAACAATTATCAGGTGTTCAATCAGCATTGTTAATACTTAATTCCCTAAATCTGCCATGGAAAATACAGGTCAAAGAGATAGCTCCACCAGCAAAAGCGTGGAACACAATCTACCTCACAGTCCAAGTTCGAGTCTCCTCCATGCCGTCAAAAATGACAACAATTTTATTCATTTATTTTGTTATATATCCAATCCTAAAGATAGTCAGCAAGATATTACAAAAATTTCAATTCGTATTGTACCACCCAAACGCAACACAAGACATGTAAAATCTTACATTTTACAAACGCCTATCCTCTTAAAAGATATAATAGTCATTCTTCAAGGTTCCAGTATATTTCACGGTATCCCCTTACTACGTTGTGTTAACGCATCTAAGTGTAACAATTATCAAATATCCAATCAGCATCAGTAATACTTAATTCCCTAAATCCACCATGGAAGGTTCAGGTCAAAGGTATAGCTCCACCAGCAAGCGCGGAACATAGTCTACCTCGCAGCCCAAGTTCGAGTCTCCTCCATGCCATCACAAATAACAACAATTTTACAAGGCAGTAGTAACTGAACCACACCCCGTTTCTCTCCAAAATCTGCTTCATAACGGGTCAAAATTATGTACGATTTTATTCAATTAGAGCCTTGGCAAGTATGGGAGCAGGCACATTCCAACCATATCTACTTTTGATTTAGCAGCCCATTGATATCAACTCTGTTTTAATTTTAATCCAGACAGGCTGGCCACATCCCACTCTTAATTGATATACAAATCCAGTACATATAGCATTCCAAGTAACATTTATGCCAAAATTAGGATAAAAATTACATCAACATAAATGGCTGCTTCAATATTGGTAACAATGTTTGAAATCTCTTTCCTACATATTTAGGCAGAAGGGAGGATGAACATTTTAAAATACAACAACATAATTACCAAGAGATGTTTCCAATGACAACCATATTGTCTGTATAATCACAGAAAGTAGTGTAATTCCTCATCAGTATTGTGTCCCAACTTGGTACATCGTAACCGGCAATTCCAGCCCGCCTCATTTTGTCGAAGGGACCGTTCCCTGTCCCCCCCCCTAGATCTCAAGGGTATGTGATCTATGCCATGGAACCAGATTTCTGGTCTACCTCCATGACACTCACGCATATGTGTAGTCATTGGATATCTGCTATCCTGATGACGGATTGCCCTTATATGTTCCTGGATTCTAATTTTAAGTGCCCGAGTGGTACTGCCCACATAACTGATGTTACAATGGCATCCAATTATGTAGGTAACATAAGTAGTTTTGCATGTTATAATTTGTCGCATTTTATAAACCCGAGAGGTATTATAACAGAATTCTTTCAGTCTATTTTTGCCATATTGGCACACACTGCAATCTGTACATGTAAAAAAACATTCACTTGTGATGGCAGCCAAGTCTTTCCTGTCCTTCTTGGTTGCACATAGCTGGGGCACAACATGTCTCTTAAAGTTCTTCCCTTTCTGTAGGTCACTTTGGGTTTAATCGAAATTTCCCCCTTAACTCCTGGCACTTCCTGTAACAAACTCCAATGTTTATATAGAATCTTATAAATATCTTGACTATGTTTATTATACTTCGTAACAAAGTTAATAGAAGAATGAGTAGATAAACCAACATTAGCAGAGCCCTGAACTTGCATTGTAGATTCCCTTGTTCTCTGTATTACTCTCTTCTCCGCATTGTCCAATATCAATTTTTTATAGCCTCTACACTCAAATCTTTTTCTAGTTGTTTTTAGATTTTCAATAAACACATTGGTATCACTACAGTTCCTGCGCATCCTCAACATTTTTCCATAGGGAATGTTGTTGATGGTTGTCTTAGGGTGCGCACTTGTGGCGTGTAATACACTATTACTCTCTGTAGGTTTTCGATACAGCTTGCTTTGTAGTTTATCACCTTCCACATAGAACGTAATGTCCAAAAAATCAATCTGCTCAACAGAGTGGTTCATTGTGAGAGCCACATTGTATGGATTCTTATTGAGGAAGTCATAGTATTCTTGTAACCCCCCAACTGAGCCACTCCACAATAAAATGATATCATCAATATATCTCCCCCAGAATATGATGTTATTTATCCAGGGGGAGGCATATTTTCCCCATGCATGTTCTCTTTCCCACCAACCCATAAACAGTCCTGCGTACGATAGTGCAAATTTTGCCCCCATCGCCGTCCCCTGGAGTTGGTGGTACCACTGTGTGCGATGAAGGAAGAAGTTTTTTGATAAAATCAAATCCGTCATTTCTAATAACATTTCATTGTGTTCAAACCACTCAGCAGTTCTATTTTTCAAAAAATGGCCTAGTGCACGAAGACCCAAATCTTTCCTGATACAGGTATACAAACTGGCCACATCAAATGTAACCAGATGTAACCCCTCACTCCAAACAATATCCTCAAATTTATTGAGGATATCTTTACTATCCTGTATAAATGCAGGTAAATTTTTCACTATTGGTTGTAAGTATGTATCCACATATTCCGATAGTCGCTCTGTTGGAGAGTCAATTCCTGCAATTATTGGTCTCCCAGGGGGGAAATCTCCCCCCTTGTGTATTTTTGGTAGCACATAAATACAAGGATAGCTGGGTTTACTAACCCTCAAATAACTCAATTCACCATCTGTCAAGAGACCCTTTTCACTCCAGTCCAAGAGTTTCATGTTAATATGAATTGTCAAATCAGGTATGGGGTTAGATTGGATCATCTCATAGCAAGCAACATCCATTAGTTGCCTTGCTATCTCACCCATATAATCACATTTATTCATAACAACCACGTTACCACCCTTATCGGCTTCACGTATTATTATATTTTCTTGATCACATAGGGTGTGTAAAGCCTGTTGTTCTCCCCGAGTAAGATTAAATGGACCCTTATCCCTGTATTGATCAGAGTTTAATAGTTTGTGAAAGTCCTCCGTTACTCGCGCATTAAACAGATCTATTTTAGGATGGGAAACTTGAGGTGTAAATTTGGATCGTTTTTTAAACCACTATCAATATCAAGCTTGTTATTAACCCCCAATTCCATATTTAGTTCTTGCCGAGTAATCTGTGTATCATCATTCAATGACATCAATACATGGATAGTATCCACCTCCCCCACAGTATACTCCGTAAACTCGGGGTTGGGGACATCAAGCAAATTACATCCAGAATTTGTATGAAAGAAATTTTTTAATTTCAAAATCCTCGTGAACTTATGTAGGTCAACAATCACATCAATAATTTTACAAGTTTGTGTGGGACAAAAACCTAGTCCTTTTCTCAAAACATTGCATTCTTCATTACTAAGACTGTGATTTGAAAGATTAACAATTGACAAATTACAATTATTTTGCTCCTGAGTATTTAACCAACCCTCTGTTGGCTTCAAAGTTAAAGCCGCATTTATTTCCTCCTGGATGAGCGAAGGTCCACCGCTAACTTTGGCAATTCTTTTTTGTTTTTTATGCCAGGCCCTGCCTCCCCGCCTTGTCTTGCATATCTTTTTGCTTGCACATTGTTGAGGCGTAGCCTCTCTAGCTCCAATAAAAATTGCTCTTTTCTTGTGGTACTAATATATCAATATGTGGTGCTTTCTTTTCTGCATGTATTATTAATATTTTCATCATAGTTGCTGATGAATGTGATAAATTATCTTCCCATTCCTTTAGGAGAAGTTCATCTACATCCTCAAAGGTCGGGAAGATCAAAATCCTCAAACCTCTGGGAACCCTATCATTATCAAGATATTGCTGTAAAGTAATACCGTCCCACCACCTCGCGAGTTCTTGTTTTTTAAATCTCTCAAGCTTTTGGAATTGGGATTTTAATCCCCCCCCTATAGTAAGATCACCAGTTGTATTTTTAGTTAATTTCTGTGAGGAAAATAGATTCGAGGCAAATTCCTCCCTCCTATCTTTGAATTTGGCCATTTTTTGTTCTTCCTAGAGTTTCAAAAGTCTAAAGGGCAAGGGAAAAAAAAAGGGGAGTGCAACAAGGTCTAAATAATCTAAAAACAACAAGGAAACAGCCCACCTATACAAAAACTCCCCGGTTTTTGTGATGCACCTGCCACCCTATATTTCCCTCCCAATAATTAGTATCCAACGTAGAGCCTTATACTCTCATTGTGTGCAACTCCGCTGCCCCTGCCGTTCCTCTAGGGGCGGTTAGAAGAACCAAAATACAGATATAACAACTGTAGGTTGCACCACTTTGCAGAAAAGTCCATATAGAGTAAATACAAATACGAATGTCCGTCCAGTATTTGAAATGACAATGGAATCTTTATTCTTCTTTACAATGATGTCAAATGTAAAACAGCCACAACAGCCAACGCGTTTCGTTCTATCCCCAGAACTTCATCAGGGCTGTAAGATAACGTTTAAAAATATAAAATTTGTTTTAATACAATGCATATTACTAAATTTATAATACATTACAGACATCCAATAAACAAACAACATGAAAACATAAAAAACATGTGAAAGAATTCACCTAAGCCCAATATTGACAAGGCTCTTATATAAAACCTATTACCTCACACTTGACAAAGTATTTTTTCTCTCAAAAGAAAGAATATTAACATCATTCACTTGTATCGTCTATCTGTCCTTAACCCAAATGTCCTAAATATATTTTAGCAAAGATGATAATTTATACAATACAATCCTATTTTAAAACCACCAGTGTAAACAACAAAAAGCATTAGAGAGAGCATTCCCCATATTTCTCTATTATCAAACATATATTCAATCTGAAACCAAGAACTACATCCTATATTAATTGGCAAATTTTTTATCAAGCCCCCAATCTGTTAAGGATAATACACCTACCAAAATATATTAAATGGTTCCAAAGAGTTGACCAAGAAATTGTATATCAAGTTTTCAAGTGTACTCCACTGGCCAATCACCATAGACCACCAATTTTTCTTTTTAGTTATAAGGTACTACAGGCAACGACTACATAAGTCGTAATAATGCCTGTAAGAGATGTTTGAAAAAAAAAACAAGAATATATTTACAAATGATGAACAAGACTACCTGCATATTCTCAAACACTGAAAATGTCCAATATGGAAGACCACTCGCTTACCTAATAGTTGAACTGCAACCGACCCAAATCCGGCTCGGAGGCTCTAATATATAAAAAGGCTGATGTGCCTGCAATATAATTTACGATACCATGAGAAGCCAGCCATAGTATAATATAATGTTTAAGACTTAATGTAAAAAAGTACAATATACAGAAATGACTTCTTAGTTGAATTAAAATTAAAAATAACAATATCAATTAAAAACGACTATAGTCCCCTAGAGAGAAAATAAAAATCTCTATCTAGATCTAAAGCCAAGACAATCTCATTTATATAATGCCTTATAATGGTTCAAACAGGCATTTCCAGTCGCCCCACGCCCGCCCAAGAGGAACTATGAAGCCCCATAAAGGCGTCACATATAGTACATCATTTCGATCAAAGGCTCATTGTGAATGATACCTTGAAATAATCCCAAGAACCATTCACAATCATCCCTCACTGTGTTTTCAAAAGGAAACACATTACACCACACCCCATTTTCTTAAAAGAGTGTAGTGAGCAGTGTATCCTGAAATAGTCCTAAGAACCATTCACAATCATCCCCCACTGTATTTTCAAAAGGGAAAAACATTTACAACAACCCAGTATATTAACAAAAGTGTAGTGAGCGGTGTGTCCACAGCCCACCTACACTAAGTGAAAAAATCTATATATAGCCCACCTATTTGGAACAGGAAGGAAGTAACTAAGTCTAATAGAAACTTGAGCTTACCAAAAAAAAAAATCTGCTTCTGCACGACGTAGCCGAAAAGTAGTTCGTTTGAGACGCAAGAGAAAACCCCACTAGAATCTGTCCTTTATAAGCAAAACCGTTAACCGCCAGTATCACCTGTGTCATTAGCACAAGGGAGGGTCTAACAACAAAGTATCTTAGTTCCCTTCATATTTTAAAAAGACGATCGTAAAAATAGTCAGCAAGATATTATATAGCTTTCAATTCATATTATACCACCCAAACGCAGCACAAGACATGTAAAATCTTACGTCTTACAGACGCCATTCCTCTTACAAGATATAGTAGTCATTCTTCAAGATTCCAGTGTATTTTACGGTATCCCCTTACTACGTTATGTTCACGCATCCAAGTGTAACAATTATCAGGTGTTCAATCAGCATTGTTAATACTTAATTCCCTAAATCTGCCATGGAAGATTCAGGTCAAAGAGATAGCTCCACCAGCAAAAGCGCGGAACACAATCTACCTCACAGTCCAAGTTCGAGTCTCCTCCATGCCGTCAAAAATGACAACAACTTTATTCATTTATTTTGTTATATATCCAATCCTAAAGATAGTCAGCAAGATATTACAAAAATTTCAATTCGTATTTTACCACCCAAACGCAACACAAGACATGTAAAATCTTACATTTTACAAACGCCTATCCTCTTAAAAGATATAATAGTCATTCTTCAAGGTTCCAGTATATTTCACGGTATCCCCTTACTACGTTGTGTTAACGCATCTAAGTGTAACAATTATCAAATATCCAATCAGCATCAGTAATACTTAATTCCCTAAATCCACCATGGAAGGTTCAGGTCAAAGGTATAGCTCCACCAGCAAGCGCGGAACATAGTCTACCTCACAGCCCAAGTTCGAGTCTCCTCCATGCCATCACAAATAACAACAATTTTACAAGGCAGTAGTAACTGAACCACACCCCGTTTCTCTCCAAAATCTGCTTCATAACGGGTCAAAATTATGTACGATTTTATTCAATTAGAGCCTTGGCAAGTATGGGAGCAGGCACATTCCAACCATATCTACTTTTGATTTAGCAGCCCATTGATATCAACTCTGTTTTAATTTTAATCCAGACAGGCTGGCCACATCTCACTCTTAATTGATATACAAATCCAGTACATATAGCATTCCAAGTAACATTTATGCCAAAATTAGGATAAAAATTACATCAACATAAATGGCTGCTTCAATATTGGTAACAATGTTTGAAATCTCTTTCCTACATATTTAGGCAGAAGGGAGGATGAACATTTTAAAATACAACAACATAATTACCAAGAGATGTTTCCAATGACAACCATATTGTCTGTATAATCACAGAAAGTATTGTAATTCCTCATCAGTATTGTGTCCCAACTTGGTACATCGTAACCGGCAAATCCAGCCCGCCTCATTTTGTCGAAGGGACCGTTCCCTGTCCCCCCCCCTAGATCTCAAGGGTATGTGAACTATGCCATGGAACCAGATTTCTGGTCTACCTCCATGACACTCACGCATATGTGTAGTCATTGGATATCTGCTATCCTGATGACGGATTGCCCTTATATGTTCCTGGATTCTAATTTTAAGTGCCCGAGTGGTACTGCCCACATAAATGATGTTACAATGGCATCCAATTATGTATGTAACATAAGTAGTTTTGCATGTTATAATTTGTCGCATTTTATAAACCCGAGAGGTATTATAACAGAATTCTTTCAGTCTATTTTTGCCATATTGGCACACACTGCAATCTGTACATGTAAAAAAACATTCACTTGTGATGGCAGCCAAGTCTTTCCTGTCCTTCTTGGTTGCACATAGCTGGGGCACAACATGTCTCTTAAAGTTCTTCCCTTTCTGTAGGTCACTTTGGGTTTAATCGAAATTTCCCCCTTAACTCCTGGCACTTCCTGTAACAAACTCCAATGTTTATATAGAATCTTATAAATATCTTGACTATGTTTATTATACTTCGTAACAAAGTTAATAGAAGAATGAGTAGATAAACCAACATTAGCAGAGCCCTGAACTTGCATTGTAGATTCCCTTGTTCTCTGTATTACTCTCTTCTCCGCATTGTCCAATATCAATTTTTTATAGCCTCTACACTCAAATCTTTTTCTAGTTGTTTTTAGATTTTCAATAAACACATTGGTATCACTACAGTTCCTGCGCATCCTCAACATTTCTCCATAGGGAATGTTGTTGATGGTTGTCTTAGGGTGCGCACTTGTGGCGTGTAATACACTATTACTCTCTGTAGGTTTTCGATACAGCTTGCTTTGTAGTTTATCACCTTCCACATAGAACGTAATGTCCAAAAAATCTATCTGCTCAACAGAGTGGTTCATTGTGAGAGCCACATTGTATGGATTCTTATTGAGGAAGTCATAGTATTCTTGTAACCCCCCAACTGAGCCACTCCACAATAAAATGATATCATCAATATATCTCCCCCAGAATATGATGTTATTTATCCAGGGGAGGCATATTTTCCCCATGCATGTTCTCTTTCCCACCAACCCATAAACAGTCCTGCGTACGATGGTGCAAATTTTGCCCCCATCGCCGTCCCCTGGAGTTGGTGGTACCACTGTGTGCCATGAAGGAAGAAGTTTTTTGATAAAATCAAATCCGTCATTTCTAATAACATTTCATTGTGTTCAAACCACTCAGCAGTTCTATTTTTCAAAAAATGGCCTAGTGCACGAAGACCCAAATCTTTCCTGATACAGGTATACAAACTGGCCACATCAAATGTAACCAGATGTAACCCTCACTCCAAACAATATCCTCAAATTTATTGAGGATATCTTTACTATCCTGTATAAATGCAGGTAAATTTTTCACTATTGGTTGTAAGTATGTATCCACATATTCCGATAGTCGCTCTGTTGGAGAGTCAATTCCTGCAATTATTGGTCTCCCAGGGGGAAATCTCCCCCTTGTGTATTTTTGGTAGCACATAAATACAAGGATAGCTGGGTTTACTAACCCTCAAATAACTCAATTCACCATCTGTCAAGAGACCCTTTTCACTCCAGTCCAAGAGTTTCATGTTAATATGAAATGTCAAATCAGGTATGGGGTTAGATTGGATCATCTCATAGCAAGCAACATCCATTAGTTGCCTTGCTATCTCACCCATATAATCACATTTATTCATAACAACCACGTTACCACCCTTATCGGCTTCACGTATTATTATATTTTCTTGATCACATAGGGTGTGTAAAGCCTGTTGTTCTCCCCGAGTAAGATTAAATGGACCCTTATCCCTGTATTGATCAGAGTTTAATAGTTTGTGAAAGTCCTCCGTTACTCGCGCATTAAACAGATCTATTTTAGGATGGGAAACTTGAGGTGTAAATTTGGATCGTTTTTTTAAACCACTATCAATATCAAGCTTGTTATTAACCCCCAATTCCATATTTAGTTCTTGCCGAGTAATCTGTGTATCATCATTCAATGACATCAATACATGGATAGTATCCACCTCCCCCACAGTATACTCCGTAAACTCGGGGTTGGGGACATCAAGCAAATTACATCCAGAATTTGTATGAAAGAAATGTTTTAATTTCAAAATCCTCGTGAACTTATGTAGGTCAACAATCACATCAATAATTTTACAAGTTTGTGTGGGACAAAAACCTAGTCCTTTTCTCAAAACATTGCATTCTTCATTACTAAGACTGTGATTTGAAAGATTAACAATTGATAAATTACAATTATTTTGCTCCTGAGTATTTAACCAACCCTCTGTTGGCTTCAAAGTTAAAGCCGCATTTATTTCCTCCTGGATGAGCGAAGGTCCACCGCTAACTTTGGCAATTCTTTTTGTTTTTTATGCCAGGCCCTGCCTCCCCGCCTTGTCTTGCATATCTTTTTGCTTGCACATTGTTGAGGGGTAGCCTCTCTAGCTCCAATAAAAAATTGCTCTTTTGTTGTGGTACTAATATATCATTTTTCTCACTCACTAGCAGAATGCTCTCTGTAGAAGTGAGAGAAGCACTGCTGATTGATCTTGAATCAGAAATGTCCTCCCTACTTCTCTTTGTTGACTCTGTACTTTTCACAGTATCAAATTTCTTCGCAAAGGTATATATTCTACCATCACGATAATCTTTTTCATCTCTTTGTATCTTTTTCGCTTTCTTGTCTCTCTGATACAACTGGTATTCTTCCATCACTTTCTCAAGAATCTCATAGTTCTTTTTAACCACTTCAGTAAGTGGATTGGCCTCTATCTCCTTTTCTAACTTATCTATCTCCACTAATAGGGATGCTGCTTTCTTTTCTGCATGTATTATTAATATTTTCATCATAGTTGCTGATGAATGTGATAAATTATCTTCCCATTCCTTTAGGAGAAGTTCATCTAAATCCTCAAAGGTCGGGAAGATCAAAATCCTCAAACCTCTGGGAACCCTATCATTATCAAGATATTGCTGTAAAGTAATACCGTCCCTCCACCTCGCGAGTTCTTGTTTTTTCAATCTCTCAAGCTTTTGGAATTGGGATTTTAATCCCCCCCCTATAGTAAGATCACCAGTTGTATTTTTAGTTAATTTCTGTGAGGAAAATAGATTCGAGGCAAATTCCTCCTTCCTATCTTTGAATTTGGCCATTTTTTGTTCTTCCTAGAGTTTCAAAAGTCTAAAGGGCAAGGAAAAAAAAAAAGGGGGAGTGCAACAAGGTCTAAATAATCTAAAAACAACAAGGAAACAGCCAACCTATACAAAAACTCCCCGGTTTTTGTGATGCACCTGCCACCCTATATTTCCCTCCCAATAATTAGTATCCAACGTAGAGCCTTATACTCTCATTGTGTGCAACTCCGCTGCCACAATACTGATGAGGAATTACACTACTTTCTGTGATTATACAGACAATATGGTTGTCATTGGAAACATCTCTTGGTAATTATGTTGTTGTATTTTAAAATGTTCATCCTCCCTTCTGCCTAAATATGTAGGAAAGAGATTTCAAACATTGTTACCAATATTGAAGCAGCCATTTATGTTGATGTAATTTTTATCCTAATTTTGGCATAAATGTTACTTGGAATGCTATATGTACTGGATTTGTATATCAATTAAGAGTGGGATGTGGCCAGCCTGTCTGGATTAAAATTAAAACAGTGTTGATATCAATGGGCTGCTAAATCAAAAGTAGATATGGTTGGAATGTGCCTGCTCCCATACTTGCCAAGGCTCTAATTGAATAAAATCGTACATAATTTTGACCCGTTATGAAGCAGCTTTTGGAGAGAAACGGGGTGTGGTTCAGTTACTACTGCCTTGTAAAATTGTTGTTATTTGTGATGGCATGGAGGAGACTCGAGCTTGGGCTGTGAGGTAGACTATGTTCCGCGCTTGCTGGTGGAGCTATACCTTTGACCTGAACCTTCCATGGTGGATTTAGGGAATTAAGTATTACTGATGCTGATTGGATATTTGATAATTGTTACACTTAGATGCGTTAACACAACGTAGTAAGGGGATACCGTGAAATATACTGGAACCTTGAAGAATGACTATTATATCTTTTAAGAGGATAGGCGTTTGTAAAATGTAAGATTTTACATGTCTTGTGTTGCGTTTGGGTGGTACAATACGAATTGAAATTTTTGTAATATCTTGCTGACTATCTTTAGGATTGGATATATAACAAAATAAATGAATAAAATTGTTGTCATTTTTGACGGCATGGAGGAGACTCGAACTTGGACTGTGAGGTAGATTGTGTTCCGCGCTTTTGCTGGTGGAGCTATCTCTTTGACCTGAATCGTCCATGGCAGATTTAGAGAATTAAGTATTAACAATGCTGATTGAACACCTGATAATTGTTACACTTGGATGCGTGAACATAACGTAGTAAGGGGATACCGTAAAATACACTGGAATCTTGAAGAATGACTACTATATCTTGTAAGAGGAATGGCGTCTGTAAGAAGTAAGATTTTACATGTCTTGTGCTGCGTTTGGGTGGTATAATATGAATTGAAAGCTATATAATATCTTGTTGACTATTTTTACGATCGTCTTTTTAAAATATGAAGGGAACTAAGATACTTTGTTGTTAGACCCTCCCTTGTGCTAATGACACAGGTGATACTGGCGGTTAACGGTTTTGCTTATAAAGGACAGATTCTAGTGGGGTTTTCTCTTGCGTCTCAAACGAACTACTTTTCGGCTACGTCGTGCAGGAGCAGATTTTTTTTTTTGGTAAGCTCAAGTTTCTATTAGACTTAGTTACTTCCTTCCTGTTCCAAATAGGTGGGCTATATATAGATTTTTTCGCTTAGTGTAGGTGGGCTGTGGACACACCGCTCACTACACTTTTGTTAATATACTGGGTTGTTGTAAATGTTTTTCCCTTTTGAAAATACAGTGGGGGATGATTGTGAATGGTTCTTAGGACTATTTCAGGATACACTGCTCACTACACTCTTTTAAGAAAATGGGGTGTGGTGTAATGTGTTTCCCTTTTGAAAACACAGTGAGGGATGATTGTGAATGGTTCTTGGGATTATTTCAAGGTATCATTCACAATGAGCCTTTGATCGAAACGATGTACTATATGTGATGCCTTTATGGGGCTTCATAGTTCCTCTTGGGCGGGCGTGGGGCGACTGGAAATGCCTGTTTGAACCATTATAAGGCATTATATAAATGAGATTGTCTTGGCTTTAGATCTAGATAGAGATTTTTATTTTCTCTCTAGGGGACTATAGTCGTCTTTAATTGATATTGTTATCTTTAATTTTAATTCAACTAAGAAGTCATTTCTGTATATTGTACTTTTTTACATTAAGTCTTAAACATTATATTATACTATGGCTGGCTTCTCATGGTATCGTAAATTATATTGCAGGCACATCAGCCTTTTTATATATTAGAGCCTCCGAGCCGGATTTGGGTCGGTTGCAGTTCAACTATTAGGTAAGCGAGTGGTCTTCCATATTGGACATTTTCAGTGTTTGAGAATATGCAGGTAGTCTTGTTCATCATTTGTAAATATATTCTTGTTTTTTTTTCAAACATCTCTTACAGGCATTATTACGACGTATGTAGTCGTTGCCTGTAGTACCTTATAACTAAAAAGAAAAATTGGTGGTCTATGGTGATTGGCCAGTGGAGTACACTTGAAAACTTGATATACAATTTCTTGGTCAACTCTTTGGAACCATTTAATATATTTTGGTAGGTGTATTATCCTTAACAGATTGGGGGCTTGATAAAAAATTTGCCAATTAATATAGGATGTAGTTCTTGGTTTCAGATTGAATATATGTTTGATAATAGAGAAATATGGGGAATGCTCTCTCTAATGCTTTTTGTTGTTTACACTGGTGGTTTTAAAATAGGATTGTATTGTATAAATTATCATCTTTGCTAAAATATATTTAGGACATTTGGGTTAAGGACAGATAGACGATACAAGTGAATGATGTTAATATTCTTTCTTTTGAGAGAAAAAAATACTTTGTCAAGTGTGAGGTAATAGGTTTTATATAAGAGCCTTGTCAATATTGGGCTTAGGTGAATTCTTTCACATGTTTTTTATGTTTTCATGTTGTTTGTTTATTGGATGTCTGTAATGTATTATAAATTTAGTAATATGCATTGTATTAAAACAAATTTTATATTTTTAAACGTTATCTTACAGCCCTGATGAAGTTCTGGGGATAGAACGAAACGCGTTGGCTGTTGTGGCTGTTTTACATTTGACATCATTGTAAAGAAGAATAAAGATTCCATTGTCATTTCAAATACTGGACGGACATTCGTATTTGTATTTACTCTATATGTACTTTTCTGCAAAGTGGTGCAACCTGCAGTTGTTATATCTGTATTTTGGTTCTTCTAACCGCCCCTAGAGGAACGGCAGGGGCAGCGGAGTTGCACACAATGAGAGTATAAGGCTCTACGTTGGATACTAATTATTGGGAGGGAAATATAGGGTGGCAGGTGCATCACAAAAACCGGGGAGTTTTTGTATAGGTGGGCTGTTTCCTTGTTGTTTTTAGATTATTTAGACCTTGTTGCACTCCCCTTTTTTTTTTTTCCTTGCCCTTTAGACTTTTGAAACTCTAGGAAGAACAAAAAATGGCCAAATTCAAAGATAGGAGGGAGGAATTTGCCTCGAATCTATTTTCCTCACAGAAATTAACAAAAAATACAACTGGTGATCTTACTATAGGGGGGATTAAAATCCCAATTCCAAAAGCTTGAGAGATTGAAAAAACAAGAACTCGCGAGGTGGTGGGACGGTATTACTTTACAGCAATATCTTGATAATGATAGGGTTCCCAGAGGTTTGAGGATTTTGATCTTCCCGACCTTTGAGGATTTAGATGAACTTCTCCTAAAGGAATGGGAAGATAATTTATCACATTCATCAGCAACTATGATGAAAATATTAATAATACATGCAGAAAAGAAAGCAGCATCCCTATTAGTGGAGATAGATACGTTAGAAAAGGAGATAGAGGCCAATCCACTTATTGAAGTGGTTAAAAAGAACTATGAGATTCTTGAGAAAGTGATGGAAGAATACCAGTTGTATCAGAGAAACAAGAAAGCGAAAAAGATACAAAGAGATGAAAAAGATTATCGTGATGGTAGAATATATACCTTCGCGAAGAAATTTGATACTGTGAAAAGTACAGAGTCAACAAAGAGAAGTAGGGAGGACATTTCTGATTCAAGATCAATCAGCAGTGCTTCTCTCACTTCTACAGAGAGCATTCCGCTAGTGAGTGAGAAAAATGATATATTAGGACCACAAGAAAAGAGCAATTTTTTATTGGAGCTAGAGAGGCTACGCCTAAACAATGTGCAAGCAAAAAGATATGCAAGACAAGGCGGGGAGGCAGGGCCTGGCATAAAAAACAAAAAAGAATTGCCAAAGTTAGCGGTGGACGTTCGCTCATCCAGGAGGAAATAAATGCGGCTTTAACTTTGAAGCCAACAGAGGGTTGGTTAAATACTCAGGAGCAAAATAATTGTAATTTGTCAATTGTTAATCTTTCAAATCACAGTCTTAGTAATGAAGAATGCAATGTTTTGAGAAAAGGACTAGGTTTTTGTCCCACACAAACTTGTAAAATTATTGATGTGATTGTTGACCTACATAAGTTCACGAGGATTTTGAAATTAAAACATTTCTTTCAAACAAATTCTGGATGTAATTTGCTTGATGTCCCCAACCCCGAGTTTACGGAGTATACTGTGGGGGAGGTGGATACTATCCATGTATTGATGTCATTGAATGATGATACACAGATTACTCGGCAAGAACTAAATATGGAATTGGGGGTTAATAACAAGCTTGATATTGATAGTGGTTTAAAAAAACGATCCAAATTTACACCTCAAGTTTCCCATCCTAAAATAGATCTGTTTAATGCGCGAGTAACGGAGGACTTTCACAAACTATTAAACTCTGATCAATACAGGGATAAGGGTCCATTTAATCTTACTCGGTGAGAACAACAGGCTTTACACACCCTATGTGATCAAGAAAATATAATAATACGTGAAGCCGATAAGGGTGGTAACGTGGTTGTTATGAATAAATGTGATTATATGGGTGAGATAGCAAGGCAACTAATGGATGTTGCTTGCAATGAGATGATCCAATCTAACCCCATACCTGATTTGACAATTCATATTAACATGAAACTCTTGTACTGGAGTGAAAAGGGTCTCTTGACAGATGGTGAATTGAGTTATTTGAGGGTTAGTAAACCCAGCTATCCTTGTATTTATGTGCTACCAAAAATACACAATGGGGGAGATTTCCCCCCTGGGAGACCAATAATTGCAGGAATTGACTCTCCAACAGAGCGACTATCGGAATATGTGGATACATACTTACAACCAATAGTGAAAAATGTACCTGCATTTATACAGGATAGTAAAGATATCCTCAATAAATTTGAGGATATTGTTTGGAGTGAGGGGTTACATCTGGTTACATTTGATGTGGCCAGTTTGTATACCTGTATCAGGAAAGATTTGGGTCTTCGTGCACTAGGCCATTTTTTGAAAAATAGAACTGCTGAGTGGTTTGAACACAATGAAATGTTATTAGAAATGACGGATTTGATTTTATCAAAAAACTTCTTCCTTCATGGCACACAGTGGTACCACCAACTCCAGGGAACGGCGATGGGGGCAAAATTTGCACCATCGTACGCAGGACTGTTTATGGGTTGGTGGGAAAGAGAACATGCATGGGGAAAATATGCCTCCCCCTGGATAAATAACATCATATTCTGGGGGAGATATATTGATGATATCATTTTATTGTGGAGTGGCTCAGTTGGGGGGTTACAAGAATACTATGACTTCCTCAATAAGAATCCATACAATGTGGCTCTCACAATGAACCACTCTGTTGAGCAGATTGATTTTTTGGACATTACGTTCTATGTGGAAGGTGATAAACTACAAAGCAAGCTGTATCGAAAACCTACAGAGAGTAATAGTGTATTACACGCCACAAGTGCGCACCCTAAGACAACCATCAACAACATTCCCTATGGAGAAATGTTGAGGATGCGCAGGAACTGTAGTGATACCAATGTGTTTATTGAAAATCTAAAAACAACTAGAAAAAGATTTGAGTGTAGAGGCTATAAAAAATTGATATTGGACAATGCGGAGAAGAGAGTAATACAGAGAACAAGGGAATCTACAATGCAAGTTCAGGGCTCTGCTAATGTTGGTTTATCTACTCATTCTTCTATTAACTTTGTTACGAAGTATAATAAACATAGTCAAGATATTTATAAGATTCTATATAAACATTGGAGTTTGTTACAGGAAGTGCCAGGAGTTAAGGGGGAAATTTCGATTAAACCCAAAGTGACCTACAGAAAGGGAAGAACTTTAAGAGACATGTTGTGCCCCAGCTATGTGCAACCAAGAAGGACAGGAAAGACTTGGCTGCCATCACAAGTGAATGGTTTTTTTACATGTACAGATTGCAGTGTGTGCCAATATGGCAAAAATAGACTGAAAGAATTCTGTTATAATACCTCTCGGGTTTATAAAATGCGACAAATTATAACATGCAAAACTACTTATGTTACATACATAATTGGATGCCATTGTAACATCATTTATGTGGGCAGTACCACTCGGGCACTTAAAATTAGAATCCAGGAACATATAAGGGCAATCCGTCATCAGGATAGCAGATATCCAATGACTACACATATGCATGAGTGTCATGGAGGTAGACCAGAAATATGGTTCCATGGCATAGATCACATACCCTTGAGATCTAGGGGGGGGACAGGGAACGGTCCCTTCGACAAAATGAGGCGGGCTGGATTTGCCGGTTACGATGTACCAAGTTGGGACACAATACAGATGAGGAATTACACTACTTTCTGTGATTATACAGACAATATGGTTGTCATTGGAAACATCTATTGGTAATTATGTTGTTGTATTTTAAAATGTTCATCCTCCCTTCTGCCTAAATATGTAGGAAAGAGATTTCAAACATTGTTACCAATATTGAAGCAGCCATTTATGTTGATGTAATTTTTATCCTAATTTTGGCATAAATGTTACTTGGAATGCTATATGTACTGGATTTGTATATCAATTAAGAGTGGGATGTGGCCAGCCTGTCTGGATTAAAATTAAAACAGAGTTGATATCAATGGGCTGCTAAATCAAAAGTAGATATGGTTGTAATGTGCCTGCTCCCATACTTGCCAAGGCTCTAATTGAATAAAATCGTACATAATTTTGACCCGTTATGAAGCAGATTTTGGAGAGAAACGGGGTGTGGTTCAGTTACTACTGCCTTGTAAAATTGTTGTTATTTGTGATGGCATGGAGGAGACTCGAACTTGGGCTGTGAGGTAGACTATGTTCCGCACTTGCTGGTGGAGCTATACCTTTGACCTGAACACTCCATGGTGGATTTAGGGAATTAAGTATTACTGATGCTGATTGGATATTTGATAATTGTTACACTTAGATGCGTTAACACAACGTAGTAAGGGGATACCGTGAAATATACTGGAACCTTGAAGAATGACTATTATATCTTTTAAGAGGATAGGCGTTTGTAAAATGTAAGATTTTACATGTCTTGTGTTGCGTTTGGGTGGTACAATACGAATTGAAATTTTTGTAATATCTTGCTGACTATCTTTAGGATTGGATATATAACAAAATAAATGAATAAAATTGTTGTCATTTTTGACGGCATGGAGGAGACTCGAACTTGGACTGTGAGGTAGATTGTGTTCCGCGCTTTTGCTGGTGGAGCTATCTCTTTGACCTGAATCTTCCATGGCAGATTTAGGGAATTAAGTATTAACAATGCTGATTGAACACCTGATAATTGTTACACTTGGATGCGTGAACATAACGTAGAAAGGGGATACCGTAAAATACACTGGAATCTTGAAGAATGACTACTATATCTTGTAAGAGGAATGGCGTCTGTAAGACGTAAGATTTTACATGTCTTGTGCTGCGTTTGGGTGGTATAATATGAATTGAAAGCTATATAATATCTTGCTGACTATTTTTACGATCGTCTTTTTAAAATATGAAGGGAACTAAGATATTTTGGGGCCGATTCCGATTCGGAAATCTCTCCGACCGAGCCAGACCCGGAGAGATTTCCGACTGAATCGGACCCGTGCAGTCCGACCGAACGAGTACGATGCGCACGTATGCCATCGGACTCGAGTCGGTCGGACTCCCATTGAAGTCAATGGGAGCCTGTCGTACAACGCGTACGCGGGCTCCCATTGACTCAATGGGTGCGAGGCGAACAAAGGCGCCCCCTACAGCGTGTACGCGGCGAAGCGATTCGCGCCGTACACGCACAGGTAGGGGGGACCCATGGGTCCCCCCTGTGTGCGACTCGCGCGGCTACGCGTACAGGGGGGTCCGACACGGACCCCCAAAGTACGGCTCCGACAGCTCTTACGAACCGGAGTGCGCGGCTCGGTCGGACTGCTCGCGGCGCGCATCGTACTTACCCGGCCGGGGAACGTCTCCATTGCGCGGTGCGAGTCGAGTCCGAGCGAGTCGGTCGGTGCGGTTAGACCCGGGAACGAGTCGGTCGGCGAATACGCATCGTACTCGCTCGCCCGGACGCGCGTACGATTCGGTCGGTAAATAGGGCTCCGAATCGGATCCGGTTAAGCCGAATCCGATTCGGAGCCCTACCGGCCGAGATCGGAATCGGCCCCTTTGTTGTTAGACCCTCCCTTGTGCTAATGACACAGGTGATACTGGCGGTTAACGGTTTTGCTTATAAAGGACAGATTCTAGTGGGGTTTTCTCTTGCGTCTCAAACGAACTACTTTTCGGCTACGTCGTGCAGGAGCAGATTTTTTTTTTTGGTAAGCTCAAGTTTCTATTAGACTTAGTTACTTCCTTCCTGTTCCAAATAGGTGGGCTATATATAGATTTTTTCGCTTAGTGTAGGTGGGCTGTGGACACACCGCTCACTACACTTTTGTTAATATACTGGGTTGTTGTAAATGTTTTCCCTTTTGAAAATACAGTGGGGGATGATTGTGAATGGTTCTTAGGACTATTTCAGGATACACTGCTCACTACACTCTTTTTAAGAAAATGGGGTGTGGTGTAATGTGTTTCCCTTTTTGAAAACACAGTGAGGGATGATTGTGAATGGTTCTTGGGATTATTTCAAGGTATCATTCACAATGAGCCTTTGATCGAAACGATGTACTATATGTGACGCCTTTATGGGGCTTCATAGTTCCTCTTGGGCGGGCGTGGGGCAACTGAAAATGCTTGTTTGAACCATTATAAGGCATTATATAAATGAGATTGTCTTGGCTTTAGATCTAGATAGAGATTTTTATTTTCTCTCTAGGGGACTATAGTCGTTTTTAATTGATATTGTTATCTTTAATTTTAATTCAACTAAGAAGTCATTTCTGTATATTGTACTTTTTTACATTAAGTCTTAAACATTATATTATACTATGGCTGGCTTCTCATGGTATCGTAAATTATATTGCAGGCACTATTAGGTAAGCGA
This sequence comes from Calotriton arnoldi, assembly GCA_963921515.1. Taxonomy (NCBI): domain Eukaryota; kingdom Metazoa; phylum Chordata; class Amphibia; order Caudata; family Salamandridae; genus Calotriton; species Calotriton arnoldi. Next base: position 408,960 of record CAWUFW010005638.1, read on the forward strand.
GTGGTCTTCCATATTGGACATTTTCAGTGTTTGAGAATATGCAGGTAGTCTTGTTCATCATTTGTAAATATATTCTTGTATTTTTTATCAAACATCTCTTACAGGCATTATTAAGACTTATGTAGTCGTTGCCTGTAGGACCTTATAACTAAAAAGAAAAATTGGTGGTCTATGGTGATTGGCCAGTGGAGTACACTTGAAAACTTGATATACAATTTCTTGGTCAACTCTTTGGAACCATTTAATATATTTTGGTAGGTGTATTATCCTTAACAGATTGGGGGCTTGATAAAAAATGTGGCAATTAATATAGGATGTAGTTCTTGGTTTCAGATTGAATATATGTTTGATAATAGAGAAATATGGGGAATGCTCTCTCTAATGCTTTTTGTTGTTTACACTGGTGGTTTTAAAATAGGATTGTATTGTTTAAATTATCATCTTTGCTAAAATATATTTAGGACATTTGGGTTAAGGACAGATAGACGATACAAGTGAATGATGTTAATATTCTTACTTTTGAGAGAAAAAAATACTTTGTCAAGTGTGAGGTAATAGGTTTTATATAAGAGCCTTGTCAATATTGGGCTTAGGTGAATTCTTTCACATGTTTTTTATGTTTTCATGTTGTTTGTTTATTGGATGTCTGTAATGTATTATAAATTTAGTAATATGCATTGTATTAAAACAAATTTTATATTTTTAAACGTTATCTTACAGCCCTGATGAAGTTCTTGGGATAGAACGAAACGCGTTGGCTGTTGTGGCTGTTTTACATTTGACATCATTGTAAAGAAGAATAAAGATTCCATTGTCATTTCAAATACTGGACGGACATTCGTATTTGTATTTACTCTATATGTACTTTTCTGCAAAGTGGTGCAACCTGCAGTTGTTATATCTGTATTTTGGTTCTTCTAACCGCCCACCAGGCACTGACTATGTCACAACTTGATGTGTCTGAGTAAGGCGTGAATAGCTTTCTTAACCATACACGGTTAAGCACGTGAGAGCTTTGAGAACACCATGGATGAGTGATTGGTTACATGGATGAGTGATGTTGTTGCATTGCGGTCTCAAGAATTCACCTACATCGCATGGAGTAGGTTGTACTCGATAATGCTGTTTTTCATTTCTATTACAGATACCACGTGATCATTGGATCGTATGTATTAACTTTGCCTGCTTAATAATTGCAGCACCACTTTTTCCCTATTTTAGGTCACTTTAGGAGTGGTACAATACAGGGCTGGACCCTGTTTGTCCTGAAGAAGAGCACTGGGGAAGCTCGAAACTAGTTGACGTCCACTAGGGACCCCTGACCCATTGAAGACAGGAACCCTAGAGACCGACCCCGTTTTTAATATATCGGCTAGGAGCCAGAATAAATCTATTTCGCCCACTAGCTAGATATTTTTAATTCACCCACTCCACTCTCAACACCGCACTACACATAATCACTCACAATAAGTGCTCCTACGTAGTGTCGCAAGTCGTAGCACGCCCCAACCCGCAGCGGATTGGGATGGCCCCTATGATGAAGCATGTCACCGTGGGGAAACCCTGGTGAGTGAGGGGACTCAAAAAAGGACATTTTTCCTTTCTTGCTTTTTTCTGACTCTCACTGAGCGGAAAACCTTTTTTGTACAATTTGGCTAGGTTCTTTATCCGAGATGCCTGATATATCCATCAGACAGTAAGTCAAGATTGTACCTACAATTTATCAGTGCCCTCAGTTCCACACTGGTTCAACTAGTCCTTTCAAACAGAAGGATGGTGGGAGTGCATTGACTCATAGGGCCAAATGTATCAACGCTTTTTGCGTTCGCAAACGGGCCGATTCACAGAATCGGCCCGTTTGCGAACGTAAAAATGCATTTTGCAATGTATCAACATTTTTTAATTAGCAATATGGGTAATCGCAATTATTTGCGATTACCCAAATTGCGAATGCAGTTAGGGAATCGCAATTTGCGATTCCCTAAATGCAATTCCTGTAGCTATCGCAAATTGCGAATTAGCATTAAGGAATCGCAAATTACCACCAACTTCTAGTTGGTGGTAAATTGCAAATTCCTAGAAAAATGCACTTTTTTGCATTTTTGTAGGTGCCATGTGGCGTACATGCATGCCCTTAGGGCATGTATGTGCGCCACATGTGCACATATGCATATTTCAGTGGTGCAACAGGGTGTCCTTTTGGCCCCCTTGCACCTTTGAAATTGCAAGCGCAATTTGCGAGTACCTATTGGGTACTCGCAAATTGTGCATGCAATTCCCATTCATTCCTATGGGCCTCTAGGAGTCGCAAATAAGGAATGCGTAAGAATCGCAATATTATTTGTGAAACCTACATACATTGCATTTTGCGAGTCCATAATAGAGAATCTGTAAAATTCGCTATTAAGAACTCGCAAAATACAATGTTGCTACATCTTGCCCATAGTCTTTAATTTTTCACCCTTGTTGATGCTTACTCTGCTGTGTAACTCCAGACATGTGTTTCTGGATTCATTCCTTCATCAGCAGAGAGCAACAAGTCATTTTGGTGGTGCTTGAAATGCTTACCATAGTCTTCTCAGGTCTCTGTACCACTCACTGGGCACCGGTGCATCAACCCAAGCTCGTCAGCTCAGAAGCTCAAGAGAGCCTTTTCAAACAGAAGGAGGGTGGGAGCACACTGCCTCATATCTCAGCACTCAATTGGACCCAGTGCAGCATGGTAAATGCAGTGCATAATAGCACTTACTTCAGTATTGTCTTTAATTTTTGCTGAGTAATTGGGGGAATGAGCTCTGAGATGCACTTGTGTGATGGGAGTGGTACTAAACCTAAGAAGACAGTTAGCAGCATTGCCAGCACTAGAAAATTCCACTTGTTACCCTCTACTGAAGAAGGACACAATCCTGAAACACATGTCTGGAGATACACAGCACTGGCTGCACCAACAATGTTGAATACTAAAGACTTTCAACTGAAGTGAGTGTTATCATGCACTGCAGTTACCACAATGCATCTGGGTTAATTGTGTGCTGGTATGTCAGACAGTGTGCTCCCTCCTCCTTTTTTAAACTAGTCCTTGATTGCAGAATCTGTTTTCCACTGTTTAAGCATCTGCTACATTACCATATGAGCTTTTTAAACCAATGAGGTCAGCTGCCTCCTAACCACCATCTTTAGCAGACTGTCTCAACTGCTGATGCTAGTAAAATCTATCGGGACCCACCTTGGTTGAGGGTGGAGGAACAGGGCCCTCAATTTCACTCCAAAGGAGTTGAACTGATTTTGAATTTGGTGTACAAGATATAAGAAGAATTGTGAAGTAATGTACTCCCCAAACATTACTTATGGAATAACAGCCACATAACTCAAAATCAGGCCCAGAGTACTTTCCCTGCCAGATTTGTACATGAAAAACAGTACTCTGTCGGACAGTGATCATGGCATGAATGACCTACCTTTGGCATGGGGAAGCTGAGGGCAAACTGAGGGACATTCATTGTGTCATAAAGCACGTCATGCTTTGCATTGAATGGTGTATGGGTGGCATTAGTGAATTAGGATATGGAACGATCTGAGCCAAGGGCAGTCCTGGCTGTGAAAGTAAGCTTTACAATAGCCAAGCCAGAAAGGACACTGTTGTTGGAAAGATCAGAGTCCACTGAACTCTAAAGAGAGCATTCATACTCTCATTTTGGTCTGAGTACCCTCTCCAGAAAAAACAAAGGCCCTGAATTAGAGTTTGTCAGAAAAGTTACTCCAGCACAATGTGACAGATTCCTCATACACCCTATTACAAGTCCCATATTAAAAAATTGGACCTGTAATAAGGTGAACGGGATAGCTGTCACATTGTGATGGAGTAACCCATCCACGAAACACAAAATAAGGTCCACGGTATGGTACTTAATTACATCACACAAGGTTGAGTGATGGCCTGCATAAAAATTCTAAAAAAGCATTTGGAACCACTACTAATTCAGAACAATGTATGTTAAGTCAACGCCATATAATATCTTCATAATATTTAGTAAGAAATTGTGAAGTTGGGTAATCTTTTTGTTTGCATAGGTCAGCACCCATTAGAAGAAGAAGGCGGGCCATTGCAAGGAGAGTGGACCAACAGGGGGTCATCAGGGGCTGCTACATCCACTACCATAAATGCTGCAAGGACCTTAAATAGTGGAACTTCCCTATTGCATTAAATCAACCGGGATGGTCCTCCCATCAGAAAAGACAGATGCAGAGGTCGCTGACCCCAATGTCATTATCAAATCTGTTGTAAATATGATGACATGGATTGCATCCCTTGGCCATGAATTGATGGGACACTTGTAGTGGACATCCAGGTCCTGGGCACGCGTACAATCAGACTATTGTCACAAATACAGGTTAGCCCTTGACACACACACATACATAGGTTTTGTTTGTGGTTAAGTCCATTTAGTACATAAATTGTGATAGCAGATACTTACAATGTGTATGAAGGGCATGGACTAGGAGTATTCACCATGCAGGGAACATTTCTGTCCTCAAAAATAATAAAATGAAGTGTAACATTACATCCCTGATTTTGAGTTTGGCAAATGGGATATTCCTTAACAAACACTGCATACCACGCATCCACTGTATTACAAATGCATTATATCAAATGGCACTTGTAAAATTGTGGACCAGATTTATGTTACATTTGTGACGGAGAGTCCTGTAAGTCAAACTCTACAGATGGGTCACAGTGTTTCTCAAATGTAAATAATTATAAATGTTACTTTGGCTTTAAGTGTGTACATTAAAAGATATTGGGCCTGATTTAGAAGTTTGTGGACGGATAGTCTGTCACAAATGTGTTAGATATCCCGTTCACCTTATTATAAGTGATAGGCACATTTACTAAGGCAATCAGGATTTCCTGCATGTTTGTGACCTGATAACCTGTCCTCAAAATTGCTAATCAGGCCATTTGTCACATTGGGTGCACTATCTTGTATAATTATATACCTTTTTTTTTTTTGAGTTTCGAAATCCTTTATTGGTAAGTTCAAAACACATACAGGAAACTGCATATTATAGAAAGGAAGAGCATGAGAGTGTACCAGGAAGCACACCATCTGAACGGTGGTACAATGCAATTTTATCCTGTTAGAGCCTACCAAAGTGTTCCAATGGGCACGCTTTAGTCCATGGGGTTCAACCTGACCTCTGAATAATTATATACCTTCATTGAAAAAAATGAGGACATATTTGCTGTGTGTACATATTGCAAAATCATTCTGTATTGTGTAACTTATGTGTATGTCTGCTTTCAGCTTTTTCCTGAGCAAGCTAGGGAGACACTTGCCACACTTTGGGGACCAGCAGAATGGCCACTGGCAGTCAAAACAGAATGACCTAGTGGCACAGAGGGTAAGGGGGCTAGCCAGGAGGACTCTGAGGCCTCCAACTCTGGCTTGTCCCTTGTGGTGGTAAGTGGGATATCAGAGCATATCAGATCATATAACGTCTGCTCTTGTGGCCACCATCACTACTAGCACCAGGGCATCCTCACTCTTGTTCCTCTGTACCAATCGAGCCACAAGTCTTAAAATGGACTGGGGTATCCTTCACCCCAGGCACCTCACTCCAAGAGGATGAAGATTTTTGTTGTCACTTTTTCGATTTATTTTATAAAAAGTAAATGTTAATATTAAATCTCTTGTCTCTGTTGTCTACCAGTAGATATTAGTTGTTGTTGAAAGTGTTATACTGTTTGCCATATGGGATGGTATATTTCAGTAAGTTGCTTATGTTAACCATTTACTTCAATTTTCAGGTCCCGAGATTTCCTATGAGATGTATTGTGGGAAATTTAGTTCATTCCCTTTCCTATGTGTGTTAAAGGTACTGGAAGTGGAAGTGTGAAGCACTAGTATGTGGGGTGTACAGAGCATGATTGTGTGTCACTATATTTAACAATATAATGTGGGTGATAAAATACAGATATATCTTCAGGTGTTGAGGTTCACATAAAGTATATGAAATGTAATACGTGCTCATACAGCTAGGTTGCCTACATCAGTAGGCTATCTGGCAAGTATATTGTTATCCTACCTTCATTTAATGTGTAATATTTTAAAACATTGTATAACAATGAGTGAGTTTTTGTAATATCTAGTTGAGGTATATGGTTGAACCATATGATTGGGGACACTTGCCAGCTAGAAGGGGCCAGAGCAGGACTTCAGAGAACCTTGCTGTTGCTAAGGGGAGGAGGCCTATTGAAGCTCTGCTGGAGGTGTGATGGTGAGAGCTTATGGCACAGCTTCTTTCCCTGCGGCACGAGATGCTTGCCTGCTGGAAGTGGGTCTGAGCAGAACTTCAGAGCCTAGAGACCCTTGCTGTTGCTGAGGGGAGAAGCCCTATTGGAGCACTGCGGTAGGTGGTCTGGAGCGCTTATAGCTCATCTTCTTTCCTCGTGGTGTGGGACATATCCAGGCTGTGACCAGGAGAAGACCATGCCAAGAGAGCGCCCGTCTGCACCCATTAGAGCCCGAAGGAGGCCGAGTTGGGTCACCCTCTTGATCTTGCAGTGGACTCCGGTACTGACTTGTGTCAATACCTTGTATTATGGCTAGGAGGAAATCTGCAGCCATTGCTGGTATAGAGAGAACTTTAACTAGTAATACCGCTAGCTTCTTAACTAATGTAATGGGAGCAATTAACAAAGGCATTGACTCTGTGGAAAAATAAATGGATGTTATCAGAAGAGCCGCGTCTGATGTTTCTGGTAACAATTACAATCCTGATTCTGTTATCATTTCTACTTTCCATCCGACTGTTGGTTGTACCTGAATTAGTAGGAGAAGGGCCACCCCATGTGTTCTGGAGGCGTCACTTTGCATCTATCAAGCTGATGAAGCTGGGACAATGAGTTCTGATTCACTCAATATGCACCAACAAGCTAAAAAGAAAAAGGACTATGCGTACACTGCGTGGGAAGGCGAAATCTGTAATTAAATCAACGGTGAATGCCACTGCAGAATCTGGTAATCCAGGTGGTAGGGTGGGTGGTGGAGAACTTATATTAGCTTTTATTCACAAGAAATTGCATAGTATGAGGGACTGATAATGAAGATCATGGACCTGGTTGTAGGAAGGGGTCTCAATGCTACTGAGTAAAGTATCCTAGAATTTAAATCTTTGTACACCCTAATAAGGAGGTTCCACCCTGTATCCAAAATGACTAGCCAAGTTCTAGGCTGTCTATAAGATCTGTAGCTACACCAGTTAAGGCCATGCCAAGTATTAGCCTTCTGAGAATGTAGGTATTGTTTCTTCTGCCACCCCTGGGTACCTTATCCGGAAAAAAGTATTGAACACCAATAAATGAGAAGTGTGGTATCTTCCTGTTCTGTTTATAATGTTTCCTGGTTTCTAGCTGCTCAGCCAGCATGAGTGTTCTATTTGGAATGTTGGTGTGATGGACATGAGTGGAATGCTTGGGTGCCTGGTGTGAGTGTTGACAGTTGAAGATGGGGTGAGCAGCAGGAAGGCTGCTCCTGGTGGGGCTGCTACCACTGATGTTATGGACTTAATAAATAACTTACAAAGACACTACTCGGCTATGTCTACTTCATCACTTCTACGCATGGTATTTCATCACTACATTTTGGCGATGATCTGGAGACCAACTCACGTTCTATAAGTGGTCTTAAGGAAGTTAAAGATGACATGTCAAGGAAATCTTCATGTTGGAAGGAACCTACAGAAACGACAGGCGTGGACAGCACACAGAACAGTTCCTCGAGGAAGGGGTTCACAAATGACCACACAGACAGCGCTAGTACACTTCCAGGAGGAAGTGTTGAAACTAAAGAGTCAAGACCCACTAGAAACAAGAGAAACTGGAGCAGCACGCCTCACAGCCCCACCAGTGTCCCTCACACCGGACAGCCCCGGCGTGCTGCGCTCTCCAACATTACATTTTTTTTTTACTTTAAAATAACAACTCTTGCTCGCATCATCAAGCTCAACAAAATTGTGCCTGTGTCTCTCATACGGCATTTCTGTGTGCTTTGGAAATTTTGTCTGCCAGTTCTACGCAAGTGCGGAGGCAATCTTGTGTCTTGGGAACACACTGAACGTTATGGAAGTAGTGCTCACACAACTGGCAGAAGCGGCAAACGAGTCTCATCTGTTTATTCGTGTGTCTTGGGAGGACACTGAACGTGATGAAAGTAATACTCACACAACTGTCAGAAGCAGCAAACGAGTCTCATCTGTTTAGTCTTGTGTCTTGGGAGGACACTGAACGTGATGAAAGTAATGCTCACACAACTGTCAGAAGCGGCAAACAAATTTATCTAGTTATCGCTAGCTTGCGGTTTTCTGCCGTGTGCCTCTCTCTACCTTGTACTTTTCAGCATGTGCTGAAATATGGTATCACTCGTGAGTACATTTTTTTTTCTTCTTCTTTAATTCTATTCAGCAAGTTTTATTTTCGTGTGGTACTTGCTGCACCATTAGTACTCTGAGCATTTGGCACAACGGTTATTGTCATTTTTTTAAAAAGTGAGCGCATGCTTGCACTTTACCGTAAGCAGGGAGACGTGTGGAGCTTCTCTGAGATCTTCTATTATGTCGGATTTTCTGTGAGGATTCGTAGCTGTTTTGGGACGCTGTGCAGCACGCTGCAGCCTTCAGCCATCCGGCGCGGTCGTAACTGCGTGCTGCCATCTTGGGGTTAGTGGCAGCACACCAGCAGCGGGGTTACAGAGTCGCCTGTATCATATAGCCTCAGTAGTATCAGGTTTGGACTACCGCGAGCAGTGCGAGAATTAAGCACTGAAGTTTTAGCCTACCGGGCACATCGCAGTATCCCGGTGTACTGTTGCTCCGCATTTCTTTGTGGATAAAGGTATTATGTGGTAATGAGTCAGTGTCTGTTCGCCAATCCTTTTAAAAGTCTACTGTGGATTTGATATTTGAATCAGACAGCTCTGTATCTCTCGTGTGAGGCAATTACCAAGGTTTGCAGTGGTTGCGTTACATGACTTTACGCATGCTCACAGCTGTATAATGTTCATTCCATTTTTTTGAGTCACACTGTGTGAAGCGACAGCATTTTTCTGTATCTGGTTTGGCATGTTTTTGTGGCATTTCATGAAATTCATTTCACCTCACCTACAAGCATTTACGGGAAAATTTTACCAACTTTATTATGACTGTTTATACAGTTATCTTTCTCTAAAGTTTTTTTTTCTCTGCAGTCTCCAATCTGGATATGGTTTTGGGAGATGATTACTGTTACTCTGTTTTTCTCTCAATAGTCTATTTATGTGTGCATGAATGCTGAAATGTTTCACTCTACGCTTCGGGGTTGTGCAAATTCACATGATGTTTAATATTTTTCCAAGCCTTGTGAATGTTATCTGCTTGTTGTCTTATTGGGGGTTGGTCTCATTTTCTTGATTCACATTTTAAAGCCTTACTTTAGAGTGGGTGCCAGTCCCATTTCTAAAGTTTGCGTTGTCATAGTGCATAAGTCACCTTGTGCTGCACGTTTGGTTATTTGGTGTTTAAGTCACCTTGTGCTGCACCTATTCTCTGAGTTGATGTATTGTGTGTAAGTCACCTTGTGCTGCACGTTCGTTATATTATGTTTAAGTCACCTTGTGTTGCACGTCCTGTTCACTGACTGTATGGGTGTTAGTCCTATTTAGTTTTGTTTGCATTATGGGTCACAGTCTCATTTTTCGTATGAATGGTCCCTTACATGAGGGGTGGTGAGTTGGGTTGCAGTCCCTTCTTCACAGTTTGTGTGGCTTTGTTCCTTTTATAAGGAAACTATTCATGGGTGCAGTCCACCCATAGTGGTGGAGTTCCGGGATGTTTTACTCCCGTGTTTCTCTTCACAGTGCTTTGCTCTGCTTTGCAGTGCATGGTTGGGTGCTTCTTTTGCATCTTTCATTAGTCTAAACTTTACGTGTCTTTTCGTGTGGTGTTATCTCACTTTGTTTCAGTGAGCTTAACGTTCTCTAAACTTTCCATTTGTTTTTAATATTATAGGAGGAGGATGTGTGATATTTTGTGTGTATCTTTTCATTCTTCTTTCCTCCTTTGTTTACTCTTTGTTCCCTCTCGTGATGTGGTTTTTACCTTTCATCCCTGGGTTCTGGACTAGTGCCTTCTTTTGTACATTGTTGTGTATAGTTGTTTGCATTTTTTGTATGGTTTAATTAATGTTTCAATTTTAGGGGAGAAGATATGTGGTATCTTCCTGTTGTGTTTATAATGTTCCCTGTTACCTGGTTCCTAGCTGCTCAGCCAGTGTGAGTGTTTTGTTTGGAATGTTGGTGTGATGGACATGAGTGGAATGCTTGGGTGCCTGGTGTGAGTGTTGACAGTTGAAGATGGGCTGACTAGCAGGCAGGCTTCTCCTGGTCGGGCTGCTTCCACTGATGTTATGGACGTAATAAATAACTTACAAAGACACTACTTGGCTACGTCTACTTCATCACTTCTACGCATGGTATTTCATCACTACAAGAAGTCTTTTTCACTTCAGCTACGTTCAGTAGCTAACACGTATGTGGCGATTCTTAAAGGTGCCCCATTGTTTAGGACACTACAATTAGAGAGTGAAGAGCAACCTTTGAATAAAGTAGCTCATTGGTTGAAGGGGCAAGCCAGTATCAGTGATATAGTGCTTGATCAGATCAACATGGTTCAGCGGGTGCCCTGTATCAGGAATAGCCCAAAGTCTGATATTAATGATTGTGTTGTAATCAATTTTAGGAATCCTAGTATTGTACATTATATTTTCAACAAGATTAATTGTGTCTCTCTGTACCCAGGAGGATTGAGGTGCCCCCCCAATTTATTTTTATAGACCTGTACTTGCCAAATCAACATGTTTTGCTGCTAAGGGACCCCCTTATTGTCCAGCTCTCTCCCGGTAACAAACATATATGCAGTATTTGCACAGGATATTGCCATTGATTGACTAACAGGTAATATCCCAACAAGGTCCACTTTTACACTCAATCACAAAAAACACAGGGGTATAGCTACCATTGGTGCAGCAGGTGCAGTGCACTGGGGCCCGCTGAACCATGACCACTGCTGTATTTTACTACTCCAGCAGCAGTGCAAGAGGCCCTTTTCCTTGCCTGCACTATGACATCCAAGCTACTCTACAGCAAAATAACTTTACTATCTTTGCTGTAAATGATTTGGTGACCCCGGAAGCTTTTCTGAAATGTAATGAGTGTGAAGCATGGCCCATTGTGCATCACCATCATTAAATATTAATTTGCAAACTCAACCTACTAGCGCATGCAAATTATCCTAATGGAACCTCGCAGTCCTTGGGTCTAAGTGTAAGATCCAGACTGGCTGAGTCTCCTGGGCAATCTTAAAGTAATGTTTTGCCAGGAAACTTGGGCTACTGTCCCATTACATTTTGATGGTTTTACTTCTTATTTTACGCCTGCAATTCCCCCAAACTCTGGCAGAGCTAAAGCGGGTTTACCCTGGTTTCACTTTGTTTTCCAGGAAGTATTGTGTGGTCTAATTTAACTTCACCTCATTTCCAATTGTTCAAATCTGATTGTAGAGCAAGAGAAGTTTTATTAAACAATTATACCAATGATTTAGGCTGTCAGAAAGGAAGCCTGCAAATTCATATTGACAGCCACTTTGTGCATAGACAATCGTGCCCTCTGGGAGGTTGTTAATTGCACTTTTTTGAATGAATGAATGATTTATAAAGCGCAGCAATACCCTGAGGTGTCTAGGCGCTACCTGAAAGCACATGCAGCTAGGTTACAGGGGGGAAAGTATGCTTATGCCCTAAAGAGCCATGTTTTTAAGCTCTTCCTGAATATTGGCAAGTTTGTCTCTTTCTTAAGACAGGTTGGCAGGGAGTTCCACAGTTTGGCTGTGGTTGTGATTACACTCTTGCCACCCCACTTAGTCTTTTTTATCCTGGGGACGAAAAGATTTCCGAGATCTGCTGATCTTAATGACCTGGCCGAGACATAGGGTTTTAGATAGCTTGCTAGTTTGGTAGGGCCCATTTGGTTGAGTGATTTAAAGGCAATGCAGAGGGATTTAAATTGAATCCGCTTTGCTACCGGCAACCAGTGAAGTTGGAGGAGAGCAGCGGTTACAGACCCTGACTGCGGTGTTTTGTACAGTCTGCAGTTTTTGAATGCTGGGTTTTGTTGCACTGGTAAGTAGGGCATTACAATAATCAAGTCTTGAGGATATCAAGACGGATATAACTGTTTTCCTTAGTTCTAGTGAAATTGAGGGTAGTACCTTCCGCAAAATCTTTAAGATAAAAAAGCAGCAAGAAGTGATGGACTTAATCTGAGCTTCGAAGTACAGCTTAGTGTCCATGAAAACTCCCAGATTTTTTTGCTTTTGAAATAGGCACGGGTAGTGAACCGAGCTGGGCCGACCACCAGTTGTTAGTCCAGATGTGAGAACTGTTACCAAAAAGCAAAACCCCTGTTTTCGAGGAGTTCAATTTCAGACAGCTATCTGCCATTCAGTTCCTGATGTGACTCATTCAGTCATGGAACCTGTTTGCTGTGGAGCTGGATGATCCACTTATAGAGACAATTATTTGTGTATCGTCCGCGTACGATACTAGGGCAAAACAGTAGCTTTTTATTAGTCCGGCCAGCAGGGTGACGTAGAGATTAAAAAGTGTGGGGCTCAGGGAAGATTCCTGAGGTACCCCACACTGCAGTGAAAAAGGGGGGGAAACATAGTTGCCTAGTGCGACCCACTGTGATCGTTCAGACAGGAAGGAGCCTAGCAGGGAGAGCGCCTTATCCCTGATCCCGATGGTGGCCAAGCGGTCCATCAGCAGCCTATGATTGAACAGTGTCAAATGCTGCCAATAAATCCAACAGGATCAGGGCGCCGCTCCCCCCCCGCTATCCAGTGTCCGTCTGGGCTCCTTCGTGGCCATGATTAGCGCCAGTTCTGTGCTATAATGTGCACGAAAAACGAACTGAGAGGGATCCAAGATTTAGTTTTGCTTGATGAAGGCAGACAATTCTAAATTAATGGCCTTTTTCACCACCAAGGATGGAAGGGGGAGTCTGGAAATAGGCCTATAGTTGAGTGGATCCTTGGTGTCCAGTGTGGGTTTTTTTAATAAAGGGAGTATGGACGCTTTCTTCCATTCTGATGGAAAACTCCCGGAAGTGACCATGGCATTGAAAATCAATGTCAAGGGAAGTGCAAAGGTCTCAGGCGATAGATGTAGAATTTTGGGGGGGCAGGGGTCTGCTTGAGAGCCCAATTTGATAGCTCCAATTATTTGTGATGTTTTGTCGGCCGTTAAAGCTGTGATCGATGACAAGTTGGAGGATATTACCTCTGTCTTAGGTTTTATTTTGTTAAGTTGGATGAGAGTCTGTGCCTGGCCATTGGACTGTTGTAGGAAGGTATCATAGACAGTTTTGACCTTATTTTGAAAGGTGTCCGCTAAGGTATTACAGAATTCCTGGCTGGCAACAGTGTCCTGAGGGGCTGGCAATTTAGACAGGCTTTTTACCGTGGTAAACAGGGTTTTGGGACATCTGTTGGCAGCTCTAATTTGCTCGGTAAAATAGGTAGCTTTCCCCCTCATGCCGAGGCTTTTATACGTCTGATGGGATTCTTTATATTCCTTTTTAGTGACAACATTATTGTCCAGTCTCTACTTCCTCTTGAATCTGCGGCAAAGTTCTTTGGTAATTTGAGAGTGTCATTGAACCACGGTTCAGAAGGGGTGCGCCTACAACAACGGCTATTTTTTGGTGGAGCCAAGTCTGTCATGACTAAATCTAGCCAAGAGTGATAGTTCGCAACCGCTAAATCCAAGTCAGAGGGCAGATTTGGAGAAGTTTTTGATAGCCGGGATACTAGCTGATTTGCCTCAATTTTGTTCCAGGGTCGACTAATAAAAGATTCTCCTGACTGTTTGGAACGTGGTCTTTGTGGTAGTGTAATTTTAAAAAGGACTGCATAATGGTCGGATCAGGTCAGAGGGAGAGATTTGGTCCAGCTTATGTGAGGATTATCAGTAAAAATCTCATCCAAACAGTGGCCTGTGGTGTGCGTGGCGCCTTCAACCAGTTGGTGAAAGTCTACACTGGTCATCTGATCGAGGAGCACTAGCGTATCCGGGTCTGAAATATTTTCTAGGTGAAAACTGAAATCACCTAAAAAGAGAAAATCAGGATGATCAGTTTTACAAGTTAGAAGATTATCAAGATTGTCAATGAAGGGAGCCTTAGGGTTGGGGGGTCGCCTTAGGGTTGGATGGTCTGTAAAGGAGGATACCATTAAGAGAATAATGTTCGTCTAACTCAACTTTGAAACTCATGGCTTCATAGCTAAGACTCCCAAGTAGCTTTGAGGTACATGATTTAAGGTTAGATTTAAGGACCAGCGATAAACCGCCACCTTTCTTACCCACTCTGTCCACTTTGTGGATTTTAAAACCCGCCGGACGAGACAGGAGTAGGTCGGGTCAGATGAGGACTCTGCCGAGGTTTCTGTTACAAACGCTAAATCAATCTCGTGGGAATCTAAGAACTCCCGAAATGAGATAGTGTTCTTAAACTAAAGATCTAGCGTTTATCAAAACGCATGATAATGACAGTCTGGGATTCTCTTGTGAGGGTGCTCCTATAGGGCAGATGGGTAGTGGGCCAAAGAGAATGTTATGGCTGCAGAGGTTGCAGTGCGTTTTGCCCTGGGCTGAACACGGGTCAAAGAGCGGGCCGGGGCATTTCTTACCTGAGCTTTGAAGATCCCTCAGGGTGTCTTTGGAATACTGCAGTGGATGTTTGAGTGGAGGGGGGTCTGGGACAAGACCGGCAGCATGGTTGGTGCTGAGCACGATCCGAGCGCGGATGGGCGCAGACGGGCTTGCCTTTGGCGCAGCTTCGGCGTGCCAGCGGCTCACCCGCTGCGTTCGTCCGCTGTGCGGACGCGCTCTTTGTCCGGCTTTAAAGGCCATAGGGGTGGTTGGGGGCGTGAGGGAGGTGTGGCCGCAGGCGCTGTAGAGCGCGAGGTCTCAATTAAAAGCAGATTGCAAACGTGAGGACAAAATAAAGATAAGAACTGGGGTCCAGCTACCCCGGCTACATTCACAAGCTCCCTTGTGAGGTGTAGCTACTGTTAAAACAAATCAAGTTAAAACAAATGGGAGAAAACGAAAAGCATAAACATATAAAAACGCCAGTCCAAGATGGCGACTAAGGTGGGAGCCAGGCAACTCCCCGGCACGCTAATACCTACAAGGAAACAAAACTGACGAGCTAGTCAGTGAATCAGGGCGCATGTAATCAGGCTGCGCGCACGCGCTCCTCGTCCAGCTTTAAAGGCCATAGGGGTGGTTGGAGGGCCTGAGGGAGGTGTGGCCACAGGTGCTGTAGAGTACAAGTGTATCAAAAACAACGGTTCCAGCGGAAAGTTAGGTTAATCTATAGTAATAATCAAATGCACAATCGCAATCAAAAAACGGGTTAGAAGTGATGTCAGAAAGAAAGAGGGCCTTGCAGACTTTATGTTCACAATAATTCTTTTTATCCAATTTGTACAATTCAAATCAATAAAAACACAGACCAAGAGAAAACAATAGTGCTTTTGTGTCCCCAAGTGAAATGGAACCATAAAACAAACAGTGAAAAAACATGTAAAGTGTACAGCTTGGTTTCCACAATTTTTTTGAAAAAAGGCGACCAAAGAGTAACTTATTAATGATTCCAGCTTCTGTGTACAATAGTCAGAGCTGTTAAAGTGGTTCGCTTTCAAATACAGTCGACGGCGTTTCGACCCTTTTACAGTGTAGGGTCTCCTCAGGACCAAGGGATATGGGGACAATCTAATGATCAGAAATAGAAAGAAGAAAGCGTATGCTTAGAAAATGTCAGCTGGGATCCTTAAATGGGAAGGACTTAGGTGGAATATTAAGTACCTGATGGCGAATGTACAGCCTCGTGAGACAGTGAAAAAAGTGAGACACCGGTAAGGTGAGAAAGAAGAAGGGGATACTCACACGGGGACCCGGTCGGGTGCCCCGTATGAGAGACGAGAAGGGCTGACAAACGGTCTTAATCATGGGTTGCTCAATCGCGATGAAGGGCAGAAGTACATGACCTCCACTTAGTGTAGTGGTGCAGGAGCAGAGTCTTCAACTTAATTGTGCCGACCGCTGGACCAATCATGCCACGGAAATGGTATTACTCTTTTTGAAATGTAGCCATAAATTCGAACTGCTCCGGTCGTCTGCCTGGTAACAATGACCTACAAGGGCTCAATTAAAAGCAGATTGCAAATGTGAGAACAAAATAAAGATAAGATGGGGTTCAGCTACCCGGCTACACTCACAAGCTCCCTTGTGAGGTGTAGCTACTGTTAAAACAAATCAAGTTAATACAAATGGGAGAAAATGAAAAGCATAAACATATAAAAACGCCACTCCAAGATGGTGACTAAGGTGGGAGCCAGGCAACTCCCCGGCACACTAATGCCTACAAGAAAACAAAACTGACAAGCTAGTCAGTGAATCAGGGCGCATTTAATCAGGCTCACATTTCAAGGGTTCTTCAGAGTTGGGTATTGATATCCTGATTTCCCCTAATAAATGAGTGACCCATTTTTCTAATACTGTTTCGCCCACCAATGCATATCTCTCTACACTACAGATAGTAAGCAAGGTGTCAGCACCTCCCCCACCATATGCAGGTATGGAGGTGCTCTCACCTGCTCTCCCCGCATTAGCATATTCCAATCCACCAATAACAGAAGACGGCGGGCCCCCCAACATATGACAAATGGTTAGGCCCAGGCATAAGGAACCAATTAGCCAGAAGGCCCAGGCAATCCCAGTACAAACCCAGTCTAGTGCGAGGGCTCCCAGAAGTTCAACCCCTCCGTCCGTAGTGTCCGACACATAGAACCCCAGCGGCATGGAGAGCACTCACTCCCACTGGTTCAGGTGAACACACATGAGTAACTGGGAGATTTGTGGTGGTTCTAGACAGTGATACAACTAGCGGGGGTGAGAAAGGGGGCCCCAGTCGCCTGGGATCTGATGGCAAGGGTGAGACTACAGGACTTGCCCAGCCAACCAAGGGAGAAAGACAGGAACCAATGCTTGAGGGAAAATAGGCACATAACCACACATGCCTCAGATTGTCAACCATGGGCCGACCAGAGGAAGAACCAGTAGTCATGGTACTTGTGAACAATACATGATACAACTTTGTAATAGACACAGAAGTGGCAAGGTCATGCCTAAGAAAAGGGATGGTCCCTTTATTGAAAGACACTACAGTCATACAAGGGTTCTCGGGTACAGTGTCAAGGATCCCCTTCATGAAACCCCTCGAACTAGAGATAGGAGGGAATCTCATGAGAGGACAGTTATTATATTCTTCTTCATCCTTGACTAATCTATCAGGACAAGATCTGCTGACCAAGCTAAAAATTATCATCCAGTTTTCCGACAGGACCAAGGCTGCTCGTCCCTAGGGGCTCCCGCCTTAGGACCCGTTACATCGAAACACCCATGCATCACAAGTATGCAAGCAAAGACACTCCCTACCAACCAAACCACCTTCGCTAAGGCGGTCTTGGAATACATGGGAAAATTATTGGATATGTGCAAACTTGTTTGACAGCGGGCATGTTGCGTTCACTGTCTCCTAGTTGAGACAGCTAAAAAGATGAAATCCTTTACAGCCAATAGGATATGCAAGGAGGAAGAGAGTCATAATTACACTTCATACACGCCTGCTGGGCCCCCTGAGACAGAACAAACAAGCATTGGCATAGCCAATAGGTCTCGCCTTTGGGACCTTATAAGTGTTTAGTTATGCAGCACAATATCCTTGGTGCAACAACATCAACTGTTGCATGGCTAAACACTTATAAGGTCAGACATCAGACATCCACAGGCATCAGACATCAGGCATCAGACATCAGCCATCACAAGCATCAGACATCCACAAGCATCAGGCATCAGACATCCACAAGCATCAGGCATCATACATCAGACATCAGGCATCATACATCCACAGGCATCATACATCCACAGGCATCAGACATCCACAGGCATCAGACATCCACAGGCATCAGACATCCACAGGCATCAGGCATAAGAAATCCACAAGCATCAGGCATCAGACGTCAGACATCCATAAGCATAGGCATCAGACATCCATAAGCATCAGGCATCAGACATCCACAAGCATCAGGCATCAGACATCCACAAGCATCAGGCATCAGACATCCACAAGCATCAGACATCAGACATCCACAAGCATCAGGCATCAGACATCCACAAGCATCAGGCATCAGACATCCACAAGCATCAGGCAACAGACATCAGACATCCACAAGCATCAGACATCAGACATCCACAAGCATCAGACATCCACAAGCATCAGACAGCCACAAGCATCAGACATCCACAAGCATCAGGCATCAGACATCCACAAGCATCAGGCATCAAGCATCAGACATCCACAAGCATCAGCCATCAGGCATCAGACATCCACAAGCATCAGACATCAGACATCCACCAGCATCAGGCATCAGACATCAGGCATCAGACATCCACCAGCATCAGACATCAGGCAACAGACATCCACAATCATCAGACATCAGGCATCAGACATCCACAAGCATCAGGCATCAGACATCAGACATCCACAGGCATCAGACATCAAGCATCAGACATCAGACATCCACAAGCATCAGGCATCAGACATCCACAAGCATCAGACATCAGACATCCACAAGCATCAGGCATCAGACATCCACAAGCATCAGGCATCAGACATCAGACATCCACAAGCATCAGGCATCCACAAGCATCAGACATCAGACATCCACAAGCATCAGACATCCACAAGCATCAGACATCCACAAGCATCATACATCAGGCATCAGACATCCACAAGCATCAGGCATCAGACATCAGGCATCAAACATCAGGCATCAGACATCAGGCATCAGGCATCAGGCATCAGGCATCAGACATCCACCAGCATCAGACATCAGGCATCATACATCAACAAGCATCAGGCATCAGACATCATACATTATCAGGCATCAGACATCAGACATCCACAAGCGTCAGACATCCACAAGCATCAGACATCCACAAGCACCAGATATCCACAGGCATCAGACATCCACAAGCATCAGGCATCCACAAGCATCAGGCATGCATCAGACATCAGGCATCATACATCCACAAGCATCAGACATCAGACATCATACATCAACAAGCATCAGGCATCAGACATCATACATTATCAGGCATCAGACATCAGACATCCACAAGCATCAGACATCCACAAGCATCAGACATCCACAAGCATCAGGCATCAGACATCAGGCATCAGACATCCACAAGCATCAGGCATCAGACATCCACAAGCATCAGACATCAGGCATCAGACATCCACAAGCATCAGACATCAGGCATCAGACATCCACAAGCATCAGGCATCAGACATCAGGCATCATGCATCAAACATCAGGCATCAGACATCCACCAGCATCAGACATCAGGCATCAGACATCCACAATCATCAGACATCAGGCATCAGACATCCACAATCATCACACATCCACAGGCATCAGACATCCACAGGCATCAGACATCCACAGGCATCAGGCATCCGCAGGCATCAGACATCCACAGGCATCAGACATCCACAGGCATCAGACATCCACAATTATCAGACATCCACAGGCATCAGACATCCACAGGCATCAGACATCCACAGGCATCAGGCATCCACAGGCATCAGACATCCACAAGCATCAGGCATCAGGCATCAGACATCCACAAGCATCAGACATCAGGCATCAGACATCCACAAGCATCAGGCATCAGGCATCAGACATCCACAGGCATCAGGCATCAGACATCAAGCATCAGACATCCACAATCATCAGGCATCAGACATCCACAAGCATCAGACATCAGACATCCACAAGCATCAGGCATCAGACATCCACAAGCATCAGGCATCAGACATCAGGCATCAGACATCCACAAGCATCAGGCATCAGACATCCACAAGCATCAGACATCAGGCATCAGACATCCACAAGCATCAGACATCAGGCATCAGACATCCACAAGCATCAGGCATCAGACATCAGGCATCAGGCAGCAAACATCAGGCATCAGACATCCACAATCATCAGACATCAGGCATCAGACATCCACAATCATCACACATCCACAGGCATCAGACATCCACAGGCATCAGAGATCCACAGGCATCAGCATCCACAGGCATCAGACATCCACAGGCATCAGACATCCACAATTATCAGACATCCACAGGCATCAGACATCCACAGGCATCAGACATCCACAGGCATCAGGCATCCACAGGCATCAGACATCCACAGGCATCAGACATCCACAGGCATCAGGCATCAGGCATCCACAAGCATCAGGCGTGCATCAGACATCAGGCATCATACATCCACAAGCATCAGACATCAGACATCATACATCAACAAGCATCAGGCATCAGGCATCATACATTATCAGGCATCAGACATCCACAAGCATCAGACATCCACAAGCATCAGGCATCAGACATCCACAAGCATCAGGCATCAGACATCCACAAGCATCAGGCATCAGACATCCACAAGCATCAGGCATCAAGCATCAGACATCCACAAGCATCAGACATCAGGCATCAGACATCCACAAGCATCAGACATCAGGCATCAGACATCCACAAGCATCAGACATCCACAAGCATCAGGCATCAGACATCAGGCATCAGACATCCACAAGCATCAGGCATCAGACATCCACAAGCATCAGACATCAGGCATCAGACATCCACAAGCATCAGACATCAGGCATCAGACATCCACAAGCATCAGGCATCAGACATCAGGCATCATGCATCAAACATCAGGCATCAGACATCCACCAGCATCAGACATCAGGCATCAGACATCCACAATCATCAGACATCAGGCATCAGACATCCACAATCATCACACATCCACAGGCATCAGACATCCACAGGCATCAGACATCCACAGGCATCAGGCATCCGCAGGCATCAGACATCCACAGGCATCAGACATCCACAGGCATCAGACATCCACAATTATCAGACATCCACAGGCATCAGACATCCACAGGCATCAGACATCCACAGGCATCAGGCATCCACAGGCATCAGACATCCACAAGCATCAGGCATCAGGCATCAGACATCCACAAGCATCAGACATCAGGCATCAGACATCCACAAGCATCAGGCATCAGGCATCAGACATCCACAGGCATCAGGCATCAGACATCAAGCATCAGACATCCACAATCATCAGGCATCAGACATCCACAAGCATCAGACATCAGACATCCACAAGCATCAGGCATCAGACATCCACAAGCATCAGGCATCAGACATCAGACATCCACAAGCATCAGGCATCCACAAGCATCAGACATCAGACATCCACAAGCATCAGACATCCACAAGCATCAGACATCCACAAGCATCAGACATCAGGCATCAGACATCCACAAGCATCAGGCATCAGACATCAGGCATCAAACATCAGGCATCAGACATCAGGCATCAGACATCAGGCATCAGACATCCACCAGCATCAGACATCAGGCATCATACATCAACAAGCATCAGGCATCAGACATCATACATTATCAGGCATCAGACATCAGACATCCACAAGCGTCAGACATCCACAGGCATCAGCCATCCACAGGCACCAGATATCCACAGGCATCAGACATCCACAAGCATCAGGCATCCACAAGCATCAGGCATGCATCAGACATCAGGCATCATACATCCACAAGCATCAGACATCAGACATCATACATCAACAAGCATCAGGCATCAGACATCATACATTATCAGGCATCAGACATCAGACATCCACAAGCATCAGACATCCACAAGCATCAGACATCCACAAGCATCAGGCATCAGACATCAGGCATCAGACATCCACAAGCATCAGGCATCAGACATCCACACGCATCAGACATCAGGCATCAGACATCCACAAGCATCAGACATCAGGCATCAGACATCCACAAGCATCAGGCATCAGACATCAGGCATCAGGCATCAAACATCAGGCATCAGACATCCACAATCATCAGACATCAGCCATCAGACATCCACAATCATCACACATCCACAGGCATCAGACATCCACAGGCATCAGACATCCACAGGCATCAGGCATCCACAGGCATCAGACATCCACAGGCATCAGACATCCACAGGCAACAGACATCCACAATTATCAGACATCCACAGGCATCAGACATCCACAGGCATCAGACATCCACAAGCATCAGGCATCCACAGGCATCAGACATCCACAGGCATCAGGCATCAGGCATTCACAAGCATCAGGCGTGCATCAGACATCAGGAATCATACATCCACAAGCATCAGACATCAGACATCATACATCAACAAGCATCAGGCATCAGGCATCATACATTATCAGGCATCAGACATCAGACATCCACAAGCATCAGACATCCACAAGCATCAGACATCCACAAGCATCAGGCATCAGACATCCACAAGCATCAGGCATCAGACATCCACAAGCATCAGACATCAGGCATCAGACATCCTCAAGCATCAGGCATCAGACATCAGGCATCAAACATCAGGCATCAGACATCCACCAGCATCAGACATCCACAAGCATCAGGCATCAGACATCAGGCATCAGACATCCACAAGCATCAGGCATCAGACATCCACAAGCATCAGACATCAGGCATCAGACATCCACAAGCATCAGACATCAGGCATCAGACATCCACAAGCATCAGGCATCAGACATCAGGCATCAGGCAGCAAACATCAGGCATCAGACATCCACAATCATCAGACATCAGGCATCAGACATCCACAATCATCACACATCCACAGGCATCAGACATCCACAGGCATCAGAGATCCACAGGCATCAGCATCCACAGGCATCAGACATCCACAGGCATCAGACATCCACAATTATCAGACATCCACAGGCATCAGACATCCACAGGCATCAGACATCCACAGGCATCAGGCATCCACAGGCATCAGACATCCACAGGCATCAGACATCCACAGGCATCAGGCATCAGGCATCCACAAGCATCAGGCGTGCATCAGACATCAGGCATCATACATCCACAAGCATCAGACATCAGACATCATACATCAACAAGCATCAGGCATCAGGCATCATACATTATCAGGCATCAGACATCCACAAGCATCAGACATCCACAAGCATCAGGCATCAGACATCCACAAGCATCAGGCATCAGACATCCACAAGCATCAGGCATCAGACATCCACAAGCATCAGGCATCAAGCATCAGACATCCACAAGCATCAGACATCAGGCATCAGACATCCACAAGCATCAGACATCAGGCATCAGACATCCACAAGCATCAGGCATCAGACATCAGGCATCAAACATCAGGCATCAGACATCCACCAGCATCAGACATCAGGCATCAGACATCCACAATCATCAGACATCAGGCATCAGACATCCACAAGCATCAGGCATCAGACATCAGACATCCACAGGCATCAGGCATCAGACATCAGGCATCAGACATCAGACATACACAAGCATCAGGCATCAGACATCCACAAGCATCAGACATCAGACATCCACAAGCATCAGGCATCAGACATCCACAAGCATCAGGCATCAGACATCAGACATCCACAATCATCAGGCATCAGACATCAGACATCCACAAGCATCAGGCATCCACAAGCATCAGACATCCACAATCATCAGACATCCACAAGCATCAGACATCCACAAGCATCAGACATCAGGCATCAGACATCCATAAGCATCAGGCATCAGACATCAGGCATCAAACATAAGGCATCAGACATCAGGCATCAGGCATCAGGCATCAGACATCCACCAGCATTAGACATCAGGCATCATACATCAACAAGCATCAGGCATCAGACATCAGACATTATCAGGCATCAGACATCAGACATCCACAAGCGTCAGACATCCACAAGCATCAGACATCCACAAGCACCAGACATCCACAGGCATCAGACATCCACGGGCATCAGACATCCACATGCATCAGACATCCACAGGCATCAGACATCCACAATTATCAGACATCCACAGGCATCAGACATCCACAGGCATCAGACATCCACAGGCATCAGGCATCCACAAGCATCAGGCGTGCATCAGACATCAGGCATCATACATCCACAAGCATCAGACATCAGACATCATACATCAACAAGCATCAGGCATCAGGCATCATACATTATCAGGCATCAGACATCAGACATCCACAAGCATCAGACATCCACAAGCATCAGACATCCACAAGCATCAGGCATCAGACATCCACAAGCATCAGGCATCAGACATCCACAAGCATCAGACATCAGGCATCAGACATCCTCAAGCATCAGGCATCAGACATCAGGCATCAAACATCAGGCATCAGACATCCACCAGCATCAGAAATCAGGCATCAGACATCCACAATCATCAGACATCAGACATCCACAATCATCAGACATGCACAGGCATCAGACATCCACAGGCATCAGGCATCCACAGGCATCAGGCATCCACAGGCATCAGACATCCACAAGCATCAGGCATCATGCATCCACAAGCATCAGGCATGCATCAGACATCAGGCATCATACATCCACAAGCATCAGACATCAGACATCATACATCAACAAGCATCAGGCATCAGACATCATACATCATCAGGCATCAGACATCGACAAGCATCAGACATCCACAAGCATCAGACATCAGGCATCAGACATCCATACTAGACATCCGCACTACTGCTCCTTTCCACAGAATCAATGGCAGCCCCAATGGGTCACAAAGGGCCGAGGTACACCACAGGCCAAGATCCAGCGGGCTCCGGACACAACTCCAGCTCCTGGCCGCAGCCCGTGCAGATGGTGCATCTGGCGTTTTTCAGTCGCCTGAGGTTTCCAGGCCATGCCCCTGCCGTGATTTCTCTTTAAATTCATCATGGTGCCACCCTAATCACCACACACCTCACCACCACCATCACCTCTCACCATCCTCACCACCACCGACTACAACCTACCACCACCCTACTAACCAACACAACACTGTTAACCATCATCATTCTGCCAATAAGTCAGCACTCGCCTGTTAAAGGCGAGACCTATTGGCTTTGCCAATGCTTGTTTGCCATTGGTGCCTGACCCATATATGAGTGGCTTGTAACTTTAGCACGTTAGTTCCTACGGCAGCAATTAGGTTGGAATTTGGTTTGATAAGCTCTTATACTCAAGGCTTATCCAGGGTTTTACGCTGGGGTTATCAGCTAAAACATAGCGAGCCAGATTCACTAAGAGGTGCTCTATGCCATGAAATCTTTGATGCTAAGGCAGGTAACTACTCCTTTTACCGTGACTTCTCATTGGCACTAAAAGCCTTTAGTATACAAGAAGAACTAGTGCTCACCCTTCCATTATTAGGATTTAAGTCACTCCTGAAAACTCTGAGTGGCAAAATTAGTTTCGATAGAGACATTCAATTCTGCAACTCTAAAGAAAGATTAAAACTAATAATTAGGACAAACTCACCGAGAATTGCACAAAAACATTTATTTTGGAATTTAGAACACGGTATTCGACGCTTGCTTATTTTAGGTCGTATGAATCTCCTGCCTTTAAATGACCTTACAGCAAACTGGTCTCAGAATCCGAATAATGGGAAAATTTGTAATTTGTGTATGTTGAGTACCCAGACTCTGGACCATGTTTTATTTGTATGTCCTGCATTGGCATTTAGCCGTTACCGCTGGCTTCGCCCGATGTTTCTACAAAACTCTGTTAAAAATGTAGCATCAGCCCGAGATTATCTCTTTTGTCCTAAAAACGAAGCAGTGTGTGTAAAACTATTTAATTTTTTTAAGGAATTCATGTATATTTTTTAAACTTGTACCGGTGTTCTTACAAGATTGTGTAAAAAATGTAGTATCAACCCGAGACTATCACTTCTGAACAAAAATGAAGCAGTGTGACTAAAACCTTTTACATTTTTTTTTCTTTGGAGTTTATGTACATATTTGAATTCTTCCTTTTTAGCACACTTTTTAAACCGGCGGCTATCCTCTTAGCTAGCCTCTCCATCTGCAAAGTATCAGTATTCTAGTTTTTATTAATTTGTATTTTGCACATTGATAGGCAGCTATTAACCGATCTTTTTTTCTCAAAATAGGGTTAGGTTGCGTCTGCTTCCCACTATGTTCTGTTGTTAATTTTAAAAACTTAAATGTAGTGGGATTCAGGAGGTATTTTGCTAATGAGCCGGCTGCTACTGAATTGCCTTTTGCACAGGTCTGGATATGCCCATGTTTTATCTTGCCTCTAATTCTAAATTAATTTTCTAGCTGAAATTGAACTTTTGGACTTTTTTTAATGAATTGTCAGTTTTTTAATGTCCTATGTACATCTTAGGAGTTGTAATGTGGAAAGTCTTAAGTACTGTATGATCTGGGCTCTCTGACAATATTGTTTGTTTCTATTTACAAGAAATTTAGCTAATCTAAGGCAGGCTTTTGATAATTTTATGATGGTTAGTGGATTGTGCTTGTTATGTGTTTTTCTTTTATCTGAAATAATATGTATGCATTTTATGTGGACCTCCTTGGAGTTCCAAATCTTTAATAAATATATTGAATTGAATATTGAATATTGAATATATTGAATATTGAGTGGCTTGTTCGTGACCACTCCTGCAGCAAGGACATTCACTGCAATGCAACTCCTGACAAGACACACCAATGCAGTGCACAAGGCAGGAGTGCGGGCAATGCTAAGCCAAGTGTCTCAACGCCTCTCTCTGTAGCCACTTTAATGCATTCAAGGTATGCATTGCAAAGGCGTCTCTTGAAAAGTCAGATCAGGGCGCACTCAGCTAGCCCTCAGGGGTGCCAGTTCATACATACATGGACCTTCATCATAACATTTAGTGGCGGGCACATACGAAAACAAGCGCTTGAAAACAGAAAAGCTGAGCATGCCGACAATTCAGTGAAACAAGCCCCATACACACAGCATTTTCTCACTAGTGCCATTTCCCCACGTGTTTTTGGAGAATTTCAGTGCACGATCACTAAATGTAACTAGTTACACCTGGACATTTAACCATATAATGATATTAAATTGTGACTGCGTCTTTTTGAAGAGGAAGGGTATCATTGTATCCACAAATAAGGCTGTAGCACTTCACAGAATGCAAGGGTCAGATTTGTAAATTTTATGCGGAGCGCTACATTTCTCGTTTCCAACGGTTTCAAACACACACTGAGACCACACACTGTAGAGTGATAACCACCCCCATAACGCTGGCAGGGATAAAGCTTTGAAGAGAATGGCAGAAGAACTCAAATATCAAAAAGAACAGTATATTGGCGGCAGCTCAAGCGGCTAAAAAAGACAACGACGCACCAACTTTACTTAGCCGCACATCTGGTCGCAGATGTTTGTTCGGTCGTAGAACAATATAACGGACACTGCTCCCAAAAACAACGAGCCATTTTGCGCACAACACAAAGAAAAACACAAGCAACGATTGAGGAGTGCAAGGGTTTTGGAAACAGAATAAAGTGACGAGAATTAACGCACTAGCCTGGCAAAAAAAAAACCAGCACAAGCGCGCGCCTCGCGCGGCATCAGAGGGAGGGGGCCTGCGCAATTCCCTTGCGGGAGCGTGCAGCAAGGCGCGATGATTGTGACCATATGGCGCCACCATATGGCGCTGCGCGCTCCCGCAA
Organism: Calotriton arnoldi; assembly: GCA_963921515.1. Classification (NCBI taxonomy): domain Eukaryota; kingdom Metazoa; phylum Chordata; class Amphibia; order Caudata; family Salamandridae; genus Calotriton; species Calotriton arnoldi. Next base: position 436,838 of record CAWUFW010005638.1, read on the forward strand.
GGGAATCGCCAGACGCGCACGCGTTGCCATTGCAAGCAATGCAACGCGTGCACGTTTTTGCCCCCAAAGCTGTGCCGATAGCTAAAGGTCTCTCCTATGCACCGCATGCGCGCTGCGTAGGCGAGACCTAAAAATGGGGGCAAGGCATGTGGGGACAATGGCTGTAACAGCTAGATCAAATATGCCTTTTTAAACACCAAGCTCAGCCTATGCCACCACCACGGCACCTCTGTGCACCTTGAAGTGGCAAAGTGAGACTGCCTGGTGCTATGTAATGCACTCACCAGGCCTAAGGACCCCTTTCTGCTGTTGAATACTATACCCGAACGCATAGCTATCGCACAAAATGCTGCACGTAAAGGAGATGGAAAACCCCGGGAAGGAAATGTCCCCACCGACCACATGGGGAGGAAAGCTGAGTAAGAGACGGGTGGGCAGACACACACCCACACCTCTCACTCAAAGACCATGAAGACAATCCTAAAACAGGAGCAAACCCAGAGAGACAATGCAAAATTGGTCTAACACAAATTGAAAAAGACTGCCCTCGAGGGGGCCGTGTTGGCCGCAAGTGGGCAAATGGTACCAGTCTTAAAGGGATCGTCACCGCATAACGCCTGAGGGTTTCAATCTAGCTATATCTGCAGAGGCAGGGAGGTAGGCAGCAACGAGACCCTAGGGAATGTTACTGTTGCCACAGGATGGGCCACCTGGCAGACAGATGACGGGTAAAAGCATACCATGAACAGAGATTGATGGGCCAGGGCAAGCCACCACAAACCATCAGCTCAGGGAAACCCGAGTGCACCTTACATTCAGTCACAGGGAGGTAAGTCAGGCACCACACCACTACAACAGGGATCAGATAGTTGGGCAAGCATGTGGTAAAAGCAACCACAGACAGGGAACTCAGCCCAACAGGGACTGGGGCCACAGCCCCTGCAGGGAGGGGTAACTGTCTGGGGAGGTAATACCTTCACACAAACACATAGTCCAAAAGTGCAGTAAGCTAAACCCACAGAATAAATACCACCATTCACCTGCATCCCAAAAACTAACTATATCAACACCAAAAGAAGGGCTAATGATACAATGTTGGGAATACAAACTTTTACTTGCATCTGGGGATTCAGGGCTGCTGTATGTGTTCTGTCTATTGCGTATCCTCACTAAAATGTGCCATCAATGGCGCCTGAGGGAGCCAAGGCATCACTCGGCTGCTGAACCCCCAGGGAGGGGTTGGCTGGCCACACCCCAGGGAGAGGGCAGTCTGATGAGGGGGCAGGGCAGCTACCAGACAAGTACTTAAAAATCAGGCACCCAGGTCCCCATGTCTAAAGTCAGTGGGGACGGGTTCCAATAACCAAATCAAAAGGACCCCATTCTCGGACATCCGGCCTGGGACCCATGTTTCCTTCATTTTTTGTTTTAATATGTTTTTATTGTTTTCTTCTTTGTCTCAATACTGAACAGATACACTTTACATGGTACAATGCATCACATCTCTTGATGACAGTCATTACAGATATATAATATAGAATATAGTATTACAATCTTGGTGACTCAGGAACCGTGTGTGGTGAAGCGGATCATGACTTGACAATCAGTGAATTCCGATTCCTGACGCATTGCTAGACACTGATGGAAAGCTTGCCTACTGGCAGGTTGTGTGCGTACCACATTCTAAAAGTTTTAACTTTGGAGGTGGGAGGTAAAATCGGGGACACCTAAAATTGAACTGGGATGGGGTCAAACTTGGCGTAGCACCTCTGATTAGTTAAAGTGGTGACTGCAATGGTGGTTGGCGTGAATATGCTTTTGTTGTGTAGCATGCAGGCTCTACTTATTGCATGTTTAACGGCTCTCTAGCTGGGTGCAACTGTTTGGATGTCGTGTATGTGAGGTGAGAGGACATCTCAAGGTTTGTGCAGACTCTATATTAGGGCGCGTCTGCGGCCGACTCCACTTTGGGCTCTGGGGTCTTGCCCCTTCCTGATAGCTCTTGTAGAATTGTATCCCAATACACTGCGATTGGAGTTTTGCGCAGTCCTAACGTGTCCTCCCTGTGCAGCGCCACACTTTCAGCCTTGGCCCACACCTGCAATGAGGGCTCCCAGGCGCGAGTAGACGGGGGCTCAGGTGAGCACCATCTTTTAGTGATTAGTCGTTTAGCGACAATCAACCCCAACGCAATGAACCGAGAGGTGACTCTTAGGCTTTTGGTGTTAGTGTAGAGGTGCAGAATCCAGGTATCCCAATTCAGGGGTATCAAATGATCTGTTCAGCGGCTCAGTGAGGATACCACTGACTCCCAATACTTCCTCAAACGTGGACAGCTCCACACCATATGCAACAAGTCTGCTCTGGTAGTGTGACAGCGTGGGCAGGCAGCGTCCGCGTCACCATAAAATTTATAATTTTTGCTGGAGTAAGGTATGCCCTCTGGGTGATGAAATATTGTATTAGGCGAAAATGCATATTTCGCGAAACACTGTTTGGCCCCTCCAACAACCTGCTCCATTCAGCATCCGTGAAGGGGCGTTGTAGTTCTCCTTCCCAACTCGTCCGTAAAGGAAGCAATGTGGTCACTGTGTGGTGTCTGAGGGAGGCAGTGAACCACTTGATCAAGTGTCGTTCCTGTCTCATGACATGCATGTATTGGATAGTTAAGTGTGTTGGGGCCCTCTTGACATGTCGCCCCAGTGTTTGTGTAGCGCAGCTATGACTGTACGGTGTATGAGGAGTTGCCCTGGTCCAATCCCATTACTTTCTGCCATGAAGGCAACTGGCATCAAGTTGCCTTCGTGATACAGGTCCCCCACGTCCTGTATTCCGCCCACAGTTAGGTGTCGTAACTCGCAGGCTGTGATGGACAGGCTTAGGGGGAGTACGGCTTTATGCTTCATGTAATAAACAGGCTTCTGCAGTAGCATCTGTATGCTACATTGAGTAGTAGCTGCGGAGGGGTTTTCTGTTTATTGCATGGGTGAAATAGGGAGAGAAGGGCTTGATGGGTCAAGGCCGGGAGACCTGTTGCCGGGTCGGATAAATAACGCTCTGGGAGCCATCGGGCCACTCACTGCAGTTGGGCTGCAAGTTAGTATTGTTCTGAGTTAGGAAGTGCAAGCCCACCTTGGGTTGTAGGCAGATAGAGTTTCTGAAGAGCAACTCTGTCATGGGAGGCTCCCCAGATGAGCTCTCTCACCACTCTTTCCAGGGTTCTGAAGAAAGTTGGTGGGATATATATATAGGAAGATTGGCAAAGAAGTATAAAAGTTGTGGTAAGACTATCATTTTGACTAAGGCTACGTGACCCACAGTTGCCAGAAGTAGTGCGCCCCAGAATGTAAATTGTGAGCGGATTGAAGCTATTGCCCTGCCTAGATTACCTTCAAGCAAGTCCTCCTGGTGGTGGTATATACGGATCCCTAAGTATCGGAACGTGTGTGTTTGCCACTCAATTCCCCTGTTTTGAGTACGTAATGGGGGTTGGGGCATGTGTCATCGAATGGATAAAAACAGGACTTGGATGCGTTTATTACTAGTCCAGACAGGGCAGCGAATTCACCCAGGATGTGTTCCGCCTCTGCCGGGATTGAGTGCACGTCTTTAATTAAGGTATAGGAGGAGGTCATCTGCATATAATGAGATGATGTGCATTCCTTCTCCCAAAGGGATCTCCCGACCTGCGCCCCTCACTCGAAACATTGCTGCCAATGGCTCCACAGCGAGCGAGAACAGCAATGGGGATAACGGACACCCCTGCCTAGTGCCCCGCCGCACCTTTACTGGGGCTGAGATATATTGGCCTGTCTGTACCCTCATCACTGGGTCCTTGTATAGAAGCCAAACCATTCTAATGAACATTTCTTTGAGCCCATACAATGGTAGTACAGCAAAGAGGAAGTCCCTTTCCAGCGAATCAACAGCCTTCTCTAGGCCTAGGATCAGGCAGCCTGAGCGAGGCCATCGGTCTGGTGCATATTTAGAGACTGAAAAACCGTCGGAGGTTCAAAGAAGTGCTTTGTGCTGGGACAAATCCATTCTGGTCCTCATGTACTAGTGATTGGACCAGTGGTGCTAGCTGGTCTGTTAGAAGTTTCATCAGGATTTTATAGTCGGTGTTTAATAGAGCCAGAGGCCTGTATGAGCTCAGCTCTATAGGGTTTCTGTCGGGCTTGGGGAGTGAGACCAGACGTGCTTCGTTCAGTGATTGTGAGAGGGGGGCATCCTCTATTGCAGTGGCATAGATTGCCTGTCGGTGTGGCTCCAGTGTTGCCGTATATGTTTTGTAGAATTCTGTGTGGAGCCCGTCTAGGCCAGGAGCTTTCCCTGTTGCCAGCGTCGCTTTAACCTCTTTAATCTCATCTTGCTCAATCGGAGCACTTAGTGCCTTGCTCTGCTATGGTGTTATGGTAGGTAGGTGTATCATGGACAAAAACGCTCTTGTTCTTTCCCAGTCTAGTGGGGTGCTGGATTTGTAGAGGATCATGTAGTGTTTTGTCATCTCAAAATGTATTACGTGTTGGGTGTACACTGTAGGGCCTACTGTAGGGCGTATAGCGTGTACGGGGTGTTGAGGCTGCTCCTGTCGCAGCAGCCATGCCAGCAATCTTCAAGGTCTGTCTGACGTTGCATGTGTGCCTGCCGAATGTGCTGTGTAATTTAAACAACTCAGCCGCCCTAACAATTTTATATGTTCATTTTGCTTCTTGCTCAGCTGTTGCGAGACTCCCAAGCCCGATGCCATTTGAGTTTCGCAGGGTAAAATCTCCTGTTCTATTTTCCCTATCTCCCAGTTTAGCTGTCTGTGCATGTTCCAGATTAGTCCCGTGCTGTGCCCCCTGATAACCAATTTAAATGCTTCTCATTCATTTGATTTGCTAAGTGTGGTGCTGGTGTTATTTTCGAAATATTTTGTTCCAGCTACTCCCAGTGAGGCCCGGAATGCTGGGTCTTTCAGCGCCTCCGGATGGAGGCACCAAGTAGGGAATGAGGGCGGACCGGCCTCCCAGCTCAGTTGTAACAATTGGGGATTATGGTCGGAGTGTGTACGGCCAAGGTAGTTGGCATGTTTGACGAGTGGCAGCAGTGAGGGAGAGCTCACGTGCCAGTCCAGCCTCACATGTAGGTCGTGTATGTGGGAATAAAAGAGTACACGCTGGCATCTGGGTTACGGACAAGCCAAATATCTGTCAGAGACCATTGCGTCAGCCAAGCGTTCAGAGCTGATGCATTTGAGGAGGCCGTTGCACGTGTCAATGGAGGGAAGGATCAGTCTAAACAAGTGTCGAGCACTGAATTGAAGTCCCCCCCAGCAGCCATGGGACTCCGCTCCAGGGCACGAGCGTTTGTGTGAGGTGATGTAGGAAGGCAGACTGGTCTAAATTTGGAGCATATATGGACACTATTAGGATGCATACGCTGTTTAATCGGCCTTTCATGAGAAAATACCTGCCATCTGGGTCTGTCCTTACCTCCTTTGCCATGAAGGGGTCCCCGCCCTGACTCATATTAGTGATCCCGTGGCTTGAGTGGAGAAGTTGGTGCTGAACACTTGCCCTCACCAGCGCCGGCGGGGTCGGGGGGCTTCTAACTGTTTTATATGTGTCTCTTGCAATAAAGCTATGTTGGTAACCCTGCGCTGTAAGTATGAGTATATGGAATATCGCCTGGCTGGGGTATGGATGCCTCTCATGTTCCATGTGATAACGTTGATTCGTGTCATTTGATTCGATTATGCATCCGCGTGTTGTGTCTTAGATGTAGGTAGCCTGTTGACCTTTTAGTGATGCGGCTGCTTAGGTGTGCAAGATCCAGGTGATATTTGCTTTGGTGTAAGGTGCATAAAGAAAAGTAGGAGGGATTAAACAGTAAAACCTGAAGAACATTATCAGAGCAGGTCCTAAACAAGGACCCTCCCAAACGGTGTCACAGTCGCATACTGCTTCCAACAATGTCAATTCGATATAGGGCTGGTTCGTGGAGTGGTGGCAGGCTTTTTGTGCCCTTGTTGTGAGACACCTGTAGAATCTCTCACATAGGCCAGCAGGCCTCAGATAACCTTTTAATCTGTTCATGGTGCTTCAGCATGGCGTTATAACATGGTTATCCCTGGGTGTTGCGTGATACATCCTGTTCGGGTTATGGCGCCTAGGAGAAGAGTTCTGGTCTTGACCATCCCACCGGCTCACATGGGGGGGAAGCAGAGTATATTAGGGTGGATTGGTGATCCCCTCAGGCTAGATGATATTGTCAGAGGTTTGTGGTGTCACCTCTGGGAGGTGTGGTGAATCTAGCCCCTCGGGCCATGGATGAATGGATTGAATGGATTCTGGGTCTGGGTCTGAACTACGAGGTCGGTCACCCATCATTGCTGCAATCTGCAAAGCTCACCGGCGCCGTGATTATTTGTTTGAGATTAGGCAGTGTGATCGGTGTGGTTGACTGAGTCACGTCCTTGTGCTTGTTCCGTTTCCAGTTGTTCCTGTTGCAACGTGCCCTCGAATTGGCACCAGATGCCAGTCCCAGGCCCTCCAGCCAACCCCTGGCCTCCGCAGGAGAGTCGAAGAAGTGTGTGGAAACCTCAGCCACTACTCGAAGTCGAGCTGGAAACAGAAGGGAATGCGCATCTTTAGCTCTTGGAGACGCCTCTTCACCGGTTGAAAGGATCCCCTACGCCTCTGCACTTGGGCAGTGTAGTCAGGGAATAGCATGACATGGGCGTTGGGTACAGTTATTTCCTTGTCTCTTTCAGTATAGCGTCCCTGTCCCTGAAGTTCAGCAACCTGATCAGGAAGAGCCTGGGCCGTTGCTCCAGGGGGAGACCTACGGGATGGCACCCTGTGCGCTCGTTCCACCACAAATTGAGAGGATTGCACATTCTCTGGCAGAAGATCTCGTATCCAACACTCCAAGTAGGACACCGGGTCTTGGCCTTCGACATCTTCCGGTAGCCCCACCACGCGTACAGTATTTTGCCGCAATCGGCCCTCAGAGTCTTCCAGCCTCTCTTCTAAGACCTGAACCTTGGTCGTAAGGGTGAGTAGTGTGGCTGTGTTTGAGCTGGTGGCGGGGCAGAGCTTCGCGAGTGTGGTTTCATGGGCTTGCACCTTGCCTGTCAACTTGCCGTGATCTGCATATAACAGTGTAAACTCTGTGGCTACCTTGTCTATTTTCGCTTCAAGGGGGGAGCAGGTTTGTTCAAGTGATGTGCCAAGCTTCTCAACTGGGCTCAGAACTGTCCATTTTTGCAGCCAGCGACTGATGTAGGAGATCTCTATTCTGTGCTGCGTGTGCCTGGGGCAGTCCCTCGGAATCCGAGCGGGTAGATGTCTGTGGAGCGTTGGATCGTAGCCGACCCATAGCTAGCTGTTGAGCTGTAGGCATAGATTTGCCTAGTCTTAAATCACTAAAGTAAAAGGCACACTGCGGGGCTCAATGCGTCACGGGTGGCGAGGGACAAGTACGTCCCCTCGGTCACAGGGGGGAGACTCGGTGTGTGCATGCGCCTTCCGAGGAGACCAGGGGAGGTAAGGGAGGGGCCAGCATTCACCCCTGGTTCCTACAGCACTGCTCTTCGGGCCGGGCACTGGGGCAACGTGCAGCTCAGTGCGGTTTATGAATTTCAGCCCAAGGTGGCTGTGGTCTGTTAGTCTCTCGTCTCTTCCTCAGGTCCGGATGCCGACGGACAAAGTAACAGGGGGGGGGGGGGAGAGGGCCCAACGCAGTGTCACACTCGGGCTTAAATCGATAATGACCGCTATAGACCTCTTCTGCAAGCCTCCATCCCCGCCCCCGCTATTTTCTTCCTGAGTGCTTATTTCCTTTGTTCTCAACTTCTGTTGGTGAGATTGCCTTGTTTATGACGGTGTGCAGCTCGTGCCTCCAGACGGTAAGAGTGCCACTTTTTCAGCATTGAAGACAGGCCCCCTAGTGGCCGCTTGAATTTCGACTGTGTCTCTGTGAAGAGGGGTGAATCAGCTGTGCAGGGTCCCGCCGCCACCTGGGAGGATTACAGCGGGCCTGGTTATATGAGCCCCTGTGCCGTGTACTTGCAGGCTCAACAGACGGCAGCAGTGGCCAGCGTAGAGACCAGGGAGGAGCAGGGCAGGCCTCACGTGCACACTCGCATTCCTTCAGGCCTGGGCCCGACACGACCCCCTGGACGCCTTCGGAATGCTTCTCCCACCTCCCCGCTCCTTACCTCTAGTTTCCACAGTTGTGTGGGCCTCTTCGTTGAATTACGGGAGGCTACGTTGCATTCGGCCTCGGCCTGCTTCCTGAAGGCTCCTCGGCAGACCAGATTCGGGCCGCTGTTTTCTCTTCAGGAAAGGCCATCACTCCTTTGAGTTGCTGCCACAGCCAAGCGCCACGCTGCTCTGCTGCCACATCTCTGGTTGCTTCAGTGCCGACTCGCCAGCCCCTCCGCCACATCAGGCGGCTCCTCCGTGCTGGATCCCACCTCGATTCACACTCCCCCGGCGCTGCCAGTTTAGTGCATGGGCGCAAGAGGCCAGGAGAGCTCCACGTTAGCAGCGCATCGGCAGTAGTGCAGGGTGCCTGTCTCCATGCGGCTCACAACTCCTCCTCCACGCTCGGCCCATCACAGCCTCCCTGCTTCACTGTTCTAGGCACCAGCTGAGCCCATTACAAGCAGGAGATATATCGCTTGCTGGCCATGCTTGGGTGCTAAGGATAATAAGGGCAGACAGGGGAGCGGTATTAAATTGGGTCTGCAGTCTTGGCCACTCGGCCACGCCCCCAACCCATGTTTCCTTCATGACAAGTTGCCCCAACAGGGCCGCCATATAACCAGAGGTCTCCACCCAATGGTGCTCCCTCTCAGTTCTAAAATGAACCTGTCCTCAAGTGATGGGAGCCAGGATTCCCATATACCTGGGATAGAGAAGATCCCATAACCTCCACCACACATGCACAAGAACCAATAAGTTGCAAGGCACCACATGGCATTGAGTCAGTCGGAAGGATTGCCAGGTTAGCCAGACGTCTCAGAATTGAGAGGCAGTCCCGGTCCAGTCATCATCTGTCGGCAAAGTTCTGCGAGGGTTCTTGGCCTTGGCCCCGGGCTCCCCATGTTCCTATGATCCAGGCACTGTTTTCTTTTCTTTTCTTCGGGTTTTCAAAATCTCTAAAGTCTGGTTGCCATGCCATACCTTCCAAAATAGCGATGGGATCATGCCCACTCATTAAAATTCCCTAGCCACAAGATAGAAACAACAGATCCAAATGCACTGGAAGGGTGTGGTCCAAGGGAGAGGGGGATGCCTGGGAGAAGGGAGTCTGCAAAATCCATCAAAGCACCAGGCGAGAGTATAATGCAGAATGTGTTTACCCCCATATCAATCCTAGCATTTAATCAATGCACCAGGCCTTACATACACCATCCGGAGAAAGCAGTGTGCCCTGCCCTCAGACACCACAAAACAGCATGATCAGGGGGTGCATGGGGGCCACGGAACAACTTTCCGACCCACGATAAGTGAGATAGCAGATCACAGGATATCTACAGAAGCACCCAAAGACCAACAAATGAAGCCCAAAGTTGGCCCAAAAGAAGACTCTAGAGAAAGGTTGTAGTCAAGATACCTGGCGCCACAAGGGAGGGTCACGTGAAGAATACACACACGTGATCTCGGGGTATGTTGCAACACCCAACAACACTTAGCAGTGACACGGCCACTCCTCGCACAATCACGTCCACGTGTAGGTTGAAAGCAGCCCGTACTAATGTTGCCCCCATTCACCCCCCAGAAGAGATGTCCTGGGAAAACTGGCGGTGCCCAAAAAACCCTAGATAAAAACTGATACGATCCATCCCTATGATCAAAAAAACACTCCATACCCCACAAATACCCACCCTTAACGAATGGAGGACTAGTCTTGACTTGTACATGGTTGCAGAACACGTGACATATAAATCCCGGGGCTGTCCCAGGAAGTTCCGGAAAATATGAGCCCCCTGGATTAAATACTATGGTCTGGAGGTGGAGGGAGTCACAGAGGGTGGGAGTCCGCTGTTTGGAAGACCGGGGAAAGAGCCTTGAACGATGTACAGTTGGTTTTCTATTGTTTACAACCATGAGAAATGTAAATGTGAATTTGTTTCCTTTTGCGCCGAGGCTGCTTCAACCCATTTACAGACTCATCCAGACAGCCAGCTTGTGTTTATAACTGCCCTACACTGCCAATATGGAATGCCCTATACTGTGTATTGTGTATTCATGCTTCGTTTGATGCTTTGTTTTATTATGCCAAACGAGATAAAAATATTTTTTTTTTTAAAAACACTCCATAAACATTTTTCACACTATTCCAAGCACCCAATTAGGTACGAAATGAAGTGGGGGGCTCAATTACTTGTAAAAGAGAATTATTTGTCTGATTATCAATAAGCCACCTTTAAGTTTTTAACTATCAATAAGTTACCATGACTGAGGCCACCTTCTGGTGTGTCACTAAACATACCGTAAATGGAGTGTGGATACACATCCCTAAGGGAAGTACAAGAACCCTGTAGAAAAGATCACGGCGCACATGCAATGTTTTTCTGAAATAATAAAATGAATCAAGCTCTCATCCAACAGGTCTACAAACGGACCTCCAAGTGACCACCTTTTCAGCTGCCACAACAACACCCCAGCATGGATCTAAAATGTGCGAATCAAGATCACAAACTGCATCATGAACTTTATTGAACTGTTATATGAGAAAACCTAATCACCAGAGGACCACAGACACCTCCCCATGATCCATACCAAGAACTGCAATATTCAATAAAAGGTTATGTATTATTGCACTCCTATGTACCTTCTGTCTATGTTGGATGCTGCCGTACCTATTCACTGTTAAATAACCACCTGGCCAAATGTAGACTGTTCAATAACTATCACAGGGCTGACGCTGGGTTCTCTCCCGTGTCACTTACAATTACACCAACCCAAACACTAGCATTCCACATGCACTACACAGCGCCCTCTTACACAACACGTAGTATCAGCACATGACCGCTGTGGGTACTCAGACATCAGTCAGGTCTTATTACGTCTTTTCACTGATACCGCATGCAGTAGACACAGACCAACTTTACTTGTCCCAAGAGGTAGCCCCTGAAAAAGCAAAATGCCTTCTCCACTTGTACCTATGCAGAATCAGGGTCAAAATCCAGCCCAACAAGATAGAACCCCACAGAATAATAGTGAATCTAACCCGATACGAGACCAACCCAACAGCTCTATACCTTTTTAACGAGCCTAACAATATCCAAACCAAGCTAGATAGTATGTGCAGAAAGAGCAACATAGAGGAGGATACTGTTTGGCCCCGAGACTTCCCAGACAAGAGATTCTTGGAGGTAGCGAAATCCCCAGCTCAATGCACAAACACCTCCGCTCCTGCCTCCATTTGTGGTCCAAGGATGGCCATTAGCACCTCTGGGGCAGTCTTCTTTAACATCAAGCGGACCCCTGACATAAACTTTCTGTGTAGGGCCGTCCAGTTCAATGACATGAAGGGAAATGAGTCTCATAAGGAAGGGTTGAGCAAAAGCATTGACACCCCATGTCAGGAGATCTGGGATACCGAGCTGGGTGGATATACTTGGCTAGAAGGGAAGAGGCAACCCCTAATTGTACGGAAACTTACACTGTATTCCTTGTGTTTCAGATGTAAAGGAATGCTTCCACTGTGCATGAATGAAAACTGCTGTACAATTGTGCACATTCCAGACATGCAATGGGGCACCTACACGCTGATGGATACCTGCTGGCAGTGTGGCGAGTTTGCCTACACTCATCTCGTACCCGGATGGCGCAGTCTCTGTTCCCTGGTCACCATACACACCCCTACCCTGGTCATTCCTGGAGAAGAACTGTCGGACTTGTACCAGCAACTGCTAAGGCAGAAGACAGCCTTGCTGCATCAGACTTGTGAAACAAGAACTGCAGATTATTTTGGCTGGGCAAAGTACAAGACATTCAAGAAGAATTCAGACTGTTCTCGGACACACAAGTATCGGCAGGAGGGTCCATACCCTTCTTCACCATGCAGACGAAAGCCAATGCCTGCTGGCTCCAAATAACCTTATTTCGATCAAGGAGGAGCTGAAAGCACTCTGCCTCAACAAGACCATTTTCTGGGGGTGGTATGGGGTGAAGGATTTGTAGGTTAGCCCACATGGACTTCATGGAGACAGATATGAAGTTGGTACCTTGGTCTGACACAACCTCCTTGGGCGATCCCATTCTGGTAAATATCCCCATCAGTGACCTGGCCACTGTGGGTGTAGTCACCATACTCAGATGGAAGGCCTCTGGGTACCGAGTGACATGGTTCAACAAGACCAGGATAAGCCTGCTGCCTAGGGTAGTCTTGGGATCCAGAAGCCTAACAATGTCTTTATGCGGAATAGAAGTAAGGGGGGTTGTTTTGCCATTACTCCCCACTGGCTGGACAGGTTACACAGGATCTGCAGAATGTATCTGACTGCATCCTCAACCGGGGCCAACAGAATTGGGTGACCAGTCGGTCAAAGTTTTTGGCCTGTCCCAAATGTCCAACCAAATACGGTTGCTTGAGTCTCAGGGACCTTAGGCTCACTATACAGGAGACCATTCTCCCAACAGATCAGATGATCACCCGAGGTGTCGCCAGCTGCCTAGCTTTTCCTGCTGTCGAGTACGGTACTCTCTCTGCACTTTGCAGAACTCTGCCTGGGACACCTCCCTTCAGTTTGCTGCCCAGCCAATTCAGGTAGGTCCCCCAGAGCAGCAATGTATTTCCCTGTGGGCTCCAGGGCATCATCCTCATGAGCAGCCTCCTCCAGGAGTGTGGGAATCTCAGGGGTGAATTTCCTTCACCCTCTGTACTTTCTCTTTTTGGCAGGTACCTGGCCATTTATCCAGGCTCCTGGTCCTTTTGAAACCACTGACAGCTGCCATGGACCGTTTGGTCAGGCTCACCCACTCAGACAATCCCAACATCTCCAGGTGAGACCAGAGGTACACCTCTTTCCTGGCGTTGTACTCTAGCCTCCCTAACAGACAGACAACAGGCATGATCGGACTCACAGCAACTACCTTGAAGGAACCTGAGGCACCTCCATTCAAATGTCCTGCCAGGGGTATGTCATGAGCCAACTCTAGTAGAAGGCCCTGTAGCACTCTGGGAACACCAAATACGGTTGCTTGAGGCTCAGGGACCTTAGGCTCACTATACAGGAGACCATTCTCCCAACAGATCAGATGATCACCCGAGGTGTCGCCAGCTGCCTAGCTTTTCCTGCTGTCGAGTACGGTACTCTCTCAGCACTTTGCAGAACTCTGCCTGGGACACCTCCCTTCAGTTTGCTGCCCAGCCAATTCAGGTAGGTCCCCCAGAGCAGCAATGTATTTCCCTGTGGGTTCCAGGGCATCACCCTCATGAGCAGCCTCCTCCAGGAGTGTGGGAATCTCAGGGGTGGATTTCCTTCACCCTCTGTACTTTCTCTTTTTGGCAGGTGCCTGGCCATTTATCCAGGCTCCAGGTCCTTTTGAAACCACTGACAGCTGCCATGGACCGTTTGGTCAGGCTCACCCACTCAGACAATCCCAACATCTCCAGGTGAGACCAGAGGTACACCTCTTTCCTGGCGTTGTACTCCAGCCTCCCTAACAGACAGACGACAGGCATGATCGGACTTACAACAACTACCTTGAAGGAACCTGAGGCACCCCCATTCAAAGGCAACTAGAGCTAGAGGCAGTTCATCAACAGGGCGCTCAAGGGCATCGACCCACTGAAATATCCTGCCTCACACCTCAACTAATTTCTTGACGTTTTACTGCGTATACATGAAAACAGACTATCTAAATGATCATTTGTTTACATGCAAAGTTTCAATAAAAGGTTGATAGATGAAAAGGGCTCTACTGTTTGATTTGCAGATTGTGCATGTTTCAGGCAATGGCTGTACCACCATACTCACACTTTCACAATATATTAGTAACATGCTGCCTTAGCCTCTGCACTGCAACACGTCAGCTAATGGAGTTTAAAAAGTGCAAAAATGTTAACAATATTGAGTGCTGGGTGAGGGATAGAGACAGGCTTCTATCAAGTCCTGCTCCTGCAAGAGCCTACTACCCAAAGATTTAATTTGCTTTAGAAATGTGCTCCTTAGCAGATCATTCAGATATATTACCTGTCTCTAGCTGCCACCTCTTAAAACATGCTAAATGTGTCAGTTCTGTAAAAGTTTTTAAAACCTCAAAGAACATGTCATGTTTTACTAAGTAGGACAGAGAAGAAGCTATAGTCATTGTTCCATGGTAACTGAGACAAATAGATGCCACTCTGAGTTGTTGATGTCTATGTATTGCATGTAAGAATCAGATGTATAATGCTACTCATGTAATTTTTGAAGTATTCCACAGTTAGGTTTTTTTTACCTAGAGGAGAATGACATTTGTAAGTGGGTTATAATAAAACATATAGGTTGGCCACTTAATTGCTCCTATTGATTTTATGTTGGCACAAGATAAGTATTTGCCACTACTCTCATAGATGCGCTGCCTTTTCAGTTCCTTCATAAAGATTAGGTGTTCTGCACCAGACTGTATAATGGTGGAAAGGTCACTACTGACTCTAATTACTATATTGGCTTTATTCTCATTACCCAGATCTCTTGACTGGGGGTGAATGTTTGATTTGTTCCGCATTCCGTCTATCATGTGTGTGTCTTTTGCTTTCTCGCTGTATGTGCGTCGGGTATGCCTAGTCATGGGTCCCGGGCTCACTGTGCCACTAAACTCAAGCTAGCCTGGCTGATGAGGGGTGATACCCCAAAACTGATTCCAGGATGCTTGTTTATGGTCTAGGGAGGACCTGGGTAGGCAGTTCGAGGTGGTCTGTTCCCATGAGGAGCAGGGTCAAGACTGATTTGTATATGGCTGGGTCTAAACTGGGGTGGCAGGTGAGCAAAAGAACAATGGATTTAACCCAGATCTCTTGACTGGGGCTGTATGTTTGATTTGTTCCACATTCCGTCCATCATTTGTGTGTCTTTTGCCTTCCCGCCCTAAGTGTCCCGGGTATGCCCAGACGTGGGTACCGGGCTCACTGTGCTACTGGATTCAAGCTAGCCTGGCAGATATGAGGAGATACCCTGAAACCGGTCCCAGGATGCTTGTTTTTGGTCGAGTGAGGAGCTTTCTTGGAAGTTTGGGCTGGACTGTACCAATGTGCAGCAGGGTCAAGACTGATTTGCATTTGGCTGGGTCTAAACTGGGGTGGCCTGGTGAGCAAAAGAACAATGGATTTACCCAGATCTCTTGACTGGGGCTGAATGTTTGATTTGTTCCACATTCCATCCATCATTTGTGTGTCTTTTGCTTTCTCTGCCTAAATGTGCCAGGTATGCCCAGAAGTGTGTCCCGGGCTTACTGTGCCACTGGATTCAAGCTAGCCTGGCTGATATGGGGTGGTACTATGAAACCAGTCCCAAGATGCTTGTTTCTGGAGCAGGGAGGACCTAGCTGGGCAGTTCAGGCTGGACTGGTCCCATGAGGAGTAGGGTCAAGACTGATTTGCATATGGATGGGTCTAAAGTGGGGTGGCATGGTGAGCAAAAGGACAATGGATTTAACCCAGATCACTTGACTGGGGTAAACGCTTGATTTTTTTCCACATTCCGTCCAAAATTTGTGTATCTTTTGCTTTCTCTGCCTAAGATCGCCAGGTACACCCAGACATGGGTCCTGGGCTCACTGTGCCACTGGATTCAAGCTAGCCTGGCTGATGAGGGGTGATACTCCGAAACCAGCCCCAGGATGCTTGTTTCTGGTCCAGGGAAAACCTGGCTTCGCAGTTTGGGCTGGAATGTTCCCATGAGGAGCAGGGTCAAGACTGATTTAAATATGACTAGGGCTAGACTGGGGTGCCATGGTGAATAAAAAAATGACGGATTTAACTCAGATCTCTTGACTGGGGGTGAATGTTTGATTGTTCTACATTCCGTCCATCATTTTTGTGTCTTTTGCTGTCCCACCCTAAGTGCACTGGGTATGTCCAGACGTGGGTCCGGGCTCAATGTGCCACTGGATTCAAAGTAGCCTGGCTGACGAGGGGTGATACGCCGAAACCAATCCCAGGATGCTTGTTTCTGGTCTAGGGAGGACCTGTCTTTGCAGTTTGGGCTGGACTGATTCCATGAGGAGCAGGGTCAAAACTGATTTGCATATGGCTGGGGCTAAATTTGGATGCCATGGTGAGCAGAAAAACGATGGATTTAAGCCAGATGTTGACTGGGGGTGAATGTTTCATTTGTTCTGCATTCCATCCATCATTTGCGGGTCTTTTGCTTTATTCTCATTACCTAGGCCACTGACCCGGTTCGAGAGATGGCCACCTGCGAGGAGGAAGAGAGGGGCTTGGATTAGGATGGTTACGCCGCATTACACAGACGTTAATGGTACGCACCTGCAGCGGTTGTTGATCTTTGTGACATGACCGCTAGACACTGAATTACTTGCTGCTAGACACTGTATGTGTAAGCTGCCCGGTAGCATCTGTTTAGACCCTGCATGTACATTAGGATCAAAGTTCCTCAACTTCCTATGTCCTGAAGAGGCCCAACTACAAGGGCCGAAACGCTTCAACCTCTTTTGACTGGAGAAGTCTGATTTAAAAATAAATCTGCTGCATTTAACAAGGGACACCCCAGAAAACTTTTGATGACAGGACGTTCCCCCATGGGTATTACCATAAAGGACTACCTCTAATATGGATTGCGTATGATATTTAGAAGTCGCTGCCATATATATTTGCGTGAAAAAAGTTTGGAAGAGAGACGGTTCCTATTGTTGTAGGGACATCGAATATATGTGTGTTTTGTTACATTTAATTTGTTTTGATTTGTGTACTTGAGGATTTATGTATAAGAAGATATGTCCCACTTTGTATTGTGAATAGACATTTGTTTTGTCACTGTTGTATGTATATACACTGTTCTACGCACCCTAGTCTAGGAGTTTGGGGTTTCGCTTCTTAAAAAGGCTAATAAATAGGATTTTGTCAGTCTAGACCAGACCAGCGACGGTTAATAAACTTACTGGCTCCGTTGTGTAATAATCTATTCCCACAGGTTACCACTTTTTCTGTTTCATTTACCTATTGCCCAGGTTCAAGTGGGGTTATCAGGGCAAACCCCTATTGTTGGATCCTTATTCTCATTATGACATTACAGTGACTCCATGATTTGGCAACATATTTCATTTTTTTCTGACCAGTAGCATGGTTTCTGTGGGTGCGTAAGTGTGTGTGTGTGTGAGACTGAGAAACAAAAGGAACATCTTGTCCATATGTGACTAAAAAATGTGAGTGCTTAGTGGAAATCACAAGCTGTTGTTTGGGGATAAAAATGTATTTACTAAAAGTGAAAATCTGCTAATGGGGGACTGTTGGATGTGGCCCTTTTTGCAGGGTCATCCCAGACCTTTTTGCCTTCCTCCTGTATTTTTTCTGACCTGTTTTTGTTGGTTTTCTGAATCTGGGCACTTTACCACAGCTGATCAGTGCTAGTGTGCATGTGCTCCCTCTTGTAAAGTAGGTAAGATTGGTCTGAACCTGTTTGGCATATTTAATTTACCTGTAAGTCCCTTGTACAGCATTATCCCATTTACCCAGGGCCTGTAAATTAAATGCCACTAGTGGGCTTGCTGCGCTGCTTGCCCCATCCACCGAAGTAGCCTTTCAAACCTGTCTCAGGCCTCTGCCGCTGCAGGGCCTGCGTGCTCAGTTCACTGCTGCAGTGATGTGGCATATAAAGAGGTTGCTACGTCTGCAACTCCCCTTTTACTACATATAACTCACCCCTAAGGTAGGCCCTAGCTAGCCCTATGGGCAGGGTGCAGTGTAGGTAAAAGGTAGGACGTGTGCCTTAACTGTGTGGCATGTACTGGTTTTTGGTTTCTCACTGCTGTTAGGCTACCCTCTCATAGGTTTGCATTGGGGATTCCCTGATATATGCTTCAGCGGTAATTTCTGACATGAGAGGGGTAGCGTGACCATGTTTGGTATGTTTGGTATAGTAGTGATAAATCCTGCTTATTGGTGAAAGCGGATTTGTCATTACTATTTTAGTAATACCACTTTTAGAAGTGGGCATTTCTGTGTGCTTAGGCGTCTTTGTGCCATGTCTGGATGTGGATTTACCATCTGGCTTTGACTGACAGAAGAGAGGGGATGTGCATTCACTCTAGACAGTTACAAGGGGGGTTGAGGTGTGTCTTGCCTTTCCTGGGTCACTCAGCGCTAGGCTGAATAGACCTTTGCTGCATTTAGAGTAGCAGGAGGAATTTCCCTTGCACCTGAACAGGCCTGGTCTGCATTTGGAGTGGTGGAAGGAGTTGCACCTGCACCTGAATAGGACTGTGCCTGCCTTCTACAATGCTCTCTCCGCTCCCCTGTGGTGTGTCTGGAGCCAGGGCCTGGGATGTGAATGGGGGTGTTGTGCACTTCTATACAGTGTTTGACGTGCCCCCCAGAACAAAGACATTCTAACTATAAGTACAGGGGCTGTGACCCCACAAATATAGACACTGCGTTGAACTTGTGACCAGACGATGCTGATTCTACATACTGCACCAGAAGATTGTTGTGTAGCCAGGGAACCAACACTTTGACTTTCCCTTGTTGTGCTGACCTGCTGGAAGGACTGCATCTCTGCCCCAAGGATCCTGTGTGCTGGCCTGCAGCCTGGCTCCATCATCTGTGTGCTCTCCAGTGTTCTCAAAAGGAGCTCAGCGCGAGGTGAGCGCTGTGGACTGCTCCTGGCTGTTTTTCCCTACAGTTGGTGCTTCATTTTGTTGCTAAAAAGAAAGAAACCTGGCAGAAGGGCTTTCTGCCTACAGAAGGTGGGCGTAGAATGCTTTGGGCCTCTATTTGTGAAACACGTGGTGGGCGCTGTGGAGAAAGTCATGGGAGCACTGCTCATTGCTCCTCTTGGTGAGCGCTGCCTTGCAGGAAATTGCGTGGTCGGCATTGGTGCCCCAGAGGAGCAGTGCAGCCTGTCTGCCTTCATCTGTGGCTATGCCACCCTTTCCTGACGGCGCCAGGAGTGCAGCGTGGCCTTCCGCCCCATGAGTTGTGACCGGCAAAGGCAGGTGGAGCCTTAAAGACATGCTGAGGTCAGAGCTGTGTTTCCCCCCTCCCATGAGGTAGAGTGCAGTTACTGTGGATGCTCAGGGAAGAGCCCTATGGGGATCGCTCAGCATTCCCGCTCTCCTCCGCGGGCACCTGCCCTCCAGAATTCTCCCAGAGGAAGACTTGTGAGGTCTTCACGCCGACTGCCCCGGCGATTCGTGCCGACAGGTCTAGTCGGCTGTCTGCGAGGCCCCGGAGGGCCCTGGACACCCTGCAGAGCGGGCCTGAGCATTTCAGCCCTGCCTCCCCGCTGGGAGTAGCAAGCTTGCCAAGGGAAACTGGCTGCCCCGCAGGTCCGCAGGCAGCGGCATTCAAGTGCTAGCAAGTGACCTAGCGAGGTCCACGCTGAGTCTGCCGTGTTCCTGCCCCCCCCGTTGTAACATACCTTGGGAGGGGCCCAGTGGTTTGTTGGCAGCTGACATGCGGCACGCGGGCTGTCACTCGCCTCATTTTCGGCTCTGCATCTTCCCACCTGGCATCCCGGTCCAGAGGGGCCGAGACCTGCCTAATTTTCTCGCCTGAAGTTCCCCCGCTGGATTGGGCAGTGTGGTTGTGTACCCCTATTTTCCCTGGGAGACGTACTTTTGGGGCAACAGATTCTTTGTGGTGGTCCTACTGGGTGAATCCTTAGGCCCCTCCCTCACCAGGAACCAGCCGCATTTATGGGAACTGTAAAGTTACTGTGGTGGAAGTAATAGACAAGCAGGTGGGGTTATACACAGCGATTGGTGCCTAAATTACCGCCTAACATGTAGTAGGAGTGCAGGTGCGCTGCCTCCTAGGTTTTTTGGTGATAGTATTTTTACTCACCACCTGCTGCATGTGTGCGCTGATGGTTTGGTGACGCCTGGTAATTTCATATGTTTTGCATCACCTGCCGTGATGTTATGAGTTATGTCATGTATGACTTGCATTTGTCAGGATAACAGGCATTCCTTTAGAGTGTACATTATATGTGTAGGGTTGGTGTAAAATGATGTTATGCCTACTGTTTTTGTAACCTGTGCAATCTATGAGTATTTTACCCTATTGCACTACCTATGCTGTTATGACAATTAACCGATTGGCAAAGTGACTGTGTTATCTATGTAATGTCATGACAAGTGCCTAGTGGCACAGTGATTTATGTGATTGTGGTCTAATGTGTTTTGTGTGCAATACAAAAGATATTTTTATATAACCTTGTGTGGAGTCTCTTTTTGTGGTGTGTCACTGGTGTGTGTGTGTTGTGCAAACGCTTTACACATTGCCTCTAGGATAAGCCTGACTGCTCTTCCAAGCTACCAAGGGGGTGAGCAGGGGTTATCTTGGGTGTGTAACTCCCTTGCCCTTACTAGAGTGGTGGGTTCTGAATGGCTTAGGTGCATACCCTAGCCAACCAGAAACTTAATTTCTAACAGGGACAACATTCCTTTTTCATGAAATGAGGACACATTGTTGGCGAACGAAATATACTTATCTAGTATGAAAATTATGTATTTCATTGTGGAAAGTCTGTACTTTGGTAAGCTAATGTTCCCAACAAAAAGAATGCATTTCCTGAAATATATTTGAAGCTGATATTTGAGCATGCATTCACGATGAGTTCAGGACTTGCATTTCTGATTTCCCTTATTCTATAGTACTGATAAAACGTTCAGTATATGGTCACTACTGCTCACTGAGCATGTAACATTGGTGTAGTTGGGCTATTGTCTGATTGTAATCTCTGTGTAATAATCATCAGCGTTGTTCTATGAGCTTGTAAGATTAGCGCTGTCGTCTGTGAGTTGTGTCTTTTGATTTGTAGAATCCTGCCACTGACTTACATAAGTCAAAATTTTGCTAAAAGAGGCTAGATGGAAAAGTAAAGTGAAGAACGATTCTATATGTATTTGGAAAAATTATGTGATGCAGCATAATGGCCTGGAAGGGGTAAATGTTTAGCACAACTTAAGTGACGTTATTGTGAAAATCGATTGTCTTGCCTTTATCAACGAGCTCTGGTGAAGGGTAAATCTCAACCCCCATGGGATGTATGCCCAGCAGCCCACAAAAGTAATATAATATAGCCTTAGAGCCAGACCTAGTGGGCTCTACCAGCCATTAAAGGCCCGCTCCAGCGTTAAACGTCCAAGCCGAACGCGAGGGCCTTTAACAAGGGAGCGGGTCTTTAATGGCCGGTAGAGCCTGCTAGGAGGGCTCTAAGGCTATTAGAACATTTTTCCCCAGAGGGCAGAATGTTCTAATTGGTAAAAAAACAAAGGCCTCTTGGAGCCCGAGGGAATTTAAATCCCCCAGGCCTGACAGGCCTTTGTTCGCAACAACAGCTGTGAATGAAAAACAACATTAGAATGTTGTTCTACGGGGTTCTACTGGCCCGTACATTCCCAGAGCACTCCATTGTCTACAATGGAGAGCTCAACATTCTAATGTTCTAATATTTAATTATTTAACCCTTTAATGTGGTTACAATACTAGATTCTTCTGTCTTTGTATGCGAAAATGTATGTAAAATGCTTCATTTGGCTTTCCCCCCTCCAATTTTTCTTGAAGTACACCCCGAATCCACGTGAATATGTTTACCTCACTCGCTTTGCTCTTTCGCTAGGTCAAAATGAAAGAAGATTTTAATGCCTCACCACTATCAAAGTTCACCAGCCACCACTTGTGCAGAGGTGCAAAGCCCTTCAAAATATTGTGAAAAGCAAACAAGTGATGGATGGAACGCTTGAATTAATCTCAAACACTGGTACCTACTTGGGCAGCATTACAGTGTATCATTTGTTTAGCCCACTGATCCATTTCAGGCAGGGACCACCAACTTCATTGAATAATGGACTCTTTTTTTATGAACAGAGACCTCACTCGGTTACCTAATTGCGCATTGTCAGATGTGGTTCTTTACTGTCCTAGGGGGAATCCATAGGCCCCTGTCAGGTTCCATTTACTGGGAAGAAAAGGCTGAACTGGACCTTTCTCTTACTAAGATAGGAACCCGTTCTATCTCCTCAAGTCAGCCTACAAGTTTAACACTATCAAATTTATATTAACATTCTTAGAGCGCTCTTATGCAGTCATTCTGTTGTGATGTTAACCTGGTGTACAGCAGACAAACTACATCCAAGAGCCTAAGCTTGTTGTGATATTTAAAAAAAAAAAACTGAATAAAGTTGCAATAGTTTATTTGAAATCGTTATTCCTCTTTAAGGTCTGATAATGTCTGCCAATTAACTTCGCAAGCTATGTACTTGAAAAGAGGTGTAAAATGCAGCCCTTTGTCCAGTTTTCCTGAATTTACCTCCATGATATGTGGCGGTGCTGCTGCGTCACTGGTCAGGCTCTGCTTACTTCATTGACAGTTGAGAGACCGCCTACATCTTCACTATCTGGCACTACAGGACAGAGCCATCGACGACAGTTTAAATAGGCGACAAGCAGCCAAAAAAGTCTGCAAGGCTTTGCCTCTGATAATATTTCAGACTATGGAACCAAAAGCCTCTCTGGCAAAAATTCTCAAACAAGCCCTGTCTCTTCCTCTCGTCACTCTTTCTCTCTCTTTCCATCCACATCGCTTTCTCACTTCTCTCTTTTCCCTCTCTGATCGCTCGTGCTCTCTCTCTCTCTCTTTCCCTCTCTCTCTCGCTCTCTCTTTTGAATCCCCCAGTGCCTCCTGCCATTAATCTATGCAGCACACATAGAAACAGCAAAAAAGAGGAGAAATTAATCATTTCTCCAGACTAAGACCAGGTTTTCCCTAGTCTTATTTTTGGAACTGCTTCATATTTACGCCACCATTTTAAATAGGGGGCATCGCCAAAAAGTGATGGGTGTTGCGGCGCAACGCCCACCGCAATACCCATTGCCTGCCACTTTCACGCTAAGTGCTTGCTGTGTGAAAGGGGGCCTTATTCACAAGGTGGCATTAAGCCACGTTAAGTGGCTTATTGCCGCCTTGTAAAGAAGGCGAAGGGCTTAGTGCCACCAGAACGTCACAAAAAGTGACGTTCTGGTGGCGATAAGTTCTTGTAAATATGCCCCCTCATCTTCAAACTTGATATCCTGGTGCAGTGCTTACAATAACTTGTGTTGTTATTAAATTATTGAAACATTTAGGCTGTTGCACATTCACACTAGTGATACAACCCAAGTACGTGGAATTGTTGAACTTCAAGCCTAAAAGTTTCAAATATTAGAAAACTGCAGCACCTTTCAAACTTTTTTGCAGACCTCCCCAGAATCCACTTAGAAAGTTTATTGTAATTGTATTGTAATAGTATTGATAGCGCTTACTACCCCTGATGAGGAATCAAAGCGCTTTTTGGCAAGTAGCACACTATTCTGGAACCCAAAAAGGATTAGTAGTGGATTAGTACAGTGAAAGTTGAGTTAATTTGAGCTGTGGACATGCAAGTCTGTTAGTTGGATTGAAAAGGATAATGGAAGGATAGAAGAGGGAAGAGTCTAGAAAGTGTTTATTGGGAGATCATAGTAGTAAGAAGAGGTTTGGGATGAGTATAAGGAGAGATGGAGGAGGGAAGAACTTCTAGAAATGAATTAGGGAGATCATAGTAGTAAAATGAGTTTTAAAATAAATCAAAGGAGGGATAGGTGAGGGAAGAATTTAGATGGGTTGTTTGGGAGATCATAGTATTGCAATGAGGTTACAATGAGGTTTGGTGTGGTCCAAGGAGGTATAGAGGTCTAGAGTCTAGAAAGGGTTATTTTTGGAGACCATAATAGTAGAATGAGGTTTGGGATGAGTCAGAGAGTGGAGGTAGAGGATATATTGAGAGAGGTATAGGGTGAAATAAGGGTAATGCATTGGAAACAATATAGCTAAAACACATTCGCAAAAACATTATCTCCCGCATAGGCGAGACCCTTAGAAAGTGTATGTGGGCATAGCTCAGTGTGTGCAGATTTGTTTTGCAGAAAGCAGCTTGTTCTTCTTTTGGCAATAAGTACATTCACATGGGCGGGGGTATCCCACATGCTCTGCTGCTGAGCCATGTTCGACTCCTTCCTTGCGGCAACTGTTTCCGGTTCTAAGTTGCAAACACCGTCCTGAACAATCATTGGTCACTGTGCTAGCGAGAAAGGTTGCTACATGGCATGAATAATGCAGAATCCCATGAGACTGGCAGCAGTGAGCAGTAATTAAGCCAACATCACGAAAACCGAGGAAGAGGTGTCCCAAGCGGGGACAGCGGCTTGAAAGAGATTGTTGGCTGAAATTTCAACTAAACAGGGGCACTTCCTTGTTTAATTTGAGACCTTTCCTGACAGCAAGACATCAAGATATTACTATCTAAAAAGCGGACGCCTAAGGAAGTGCCCAGCAGGGGTGATACCGCCAGGTCTCTCACCAGGGGTAAGTGCTTTGGCAAACTGAATCGACATTGGCACTTGTTCCCCTGGTTGAGGGTTGTTGGGCAGGTTTACCCCAAGCACTAGACACCAAACCTCTCTTAAAGCTAAACGGTAGCATGTTCATGGCCACTTGGGGCCTGGTGGCTTGTAATTGAACTTTTTCAACTAGCATTCCTCATATGTGATCAGAGACGGTGTCCCAACTGTGGGGAACTAATTACGGGAAAACATCTCAGAGCTGGAAATCTTGTTGGTAGTTTCAACCCGGCAGCAGCGCTCACACTCAAACTTATAAAATGTGAGGCCCAAGCAAAGTCGACGGCAGCAATGGCAAATTGCAGCCTAAATGCTAGTCATCCTTCTCTCCCCAGCTCCCGAGAGACAAAAACTGGGCCCATCTCACTGACCTTAGGGATGGCAACAAGCCCATTAGGCTCCAAAGAAGACTTGTCTGCCATCCCTAAGGTCAGTGAGATGGGCTCAGTATTCGTCTCTCAGGAGCTGGGGAGAGAAGGTGCAGCAGCTGCAATTAACTTTCATGCAGCGGAAGCAGGCTTGTTTAATAAAGAGGATGCCAAGATTATGGACAAGACAAATGCACCTATCAGAGACACAGCAGATGCAGACATGAAGCTAGCTAAAAAAAAGGAGTACCATTTAGTTATAAAAGGGAAAGCAGCACCAGTGGGTGAGCTCTTCGACACCCGAGCTCTGGCAGAACCGCAGGCCTCTGTATCAGGGAAGACCTCGGAGGCATCTCAGGTTGGGGCCAGTGATTACCAAGTCTCCCAGCCTGCTAGCTCTGATGCTAACCCTGAAGCAAACCCGCAGCAGAATGTTCAGGAAGTTGCAGTGGTCTCTGCATAATGTGACATTAACACAATGCTAAATGTCATCCTGGATGGAATCAGGGATCTCAAGGCCTCCCAAGCACTTGAAATCGCAAGGCTATCTAAAATTGAAGAGAACATGACGCTTTTCCCAGAAAGGCTGAATCTTGAATATCGCAACTAGAGGACCAAGTCACCCTGATGAAGGAAGAAGTCAGCGACTTCAGGAAGCATAAATCCTCAATGGAGTATAAAATCAAAGAGTTGGAAAACTATTCACGGCGTTCCAACCTTCGGCTAGTAGGGATACCAGAGGGCTGCAAGTGCACCCAGGTCCTTCAATGGGTGGAATCTTTCTTAAAGGCTCATGTCCTGCCAGAATATCCAGGGGATCTGACTATTACACATGGACATCGGGTTTCATCATAACCCTTTCTAAATTCAAAATTGGCATGTACTATTTTAGTGTACTTTGCTGACTTTTGGGTCAAAGAATGCATACTAGCTAAGGCCATTGAGAAAATACAGTTTTCAACACCAGAAATACCCCATTGCTGAATTATCTCTGATATGTCTACTGCTGCAGCTCATTGCAGAAAAGAGTTTGTAAAAATATTATACCTGCTCAATGTTCAGGAGGCCCAGGCTATTATTGCACAATAATCTAAGCTAAAGGTTCTGGTTAAGGGGCAATTTCATATGTTCGCCAGTGTAGCACAGGCCCAGGAGCTCCTGCAGAAGATATCAAATTGATCAATATTATGATTTATGTATATGCAGGCCCTCTAGGGATCTGAGGCAGGCTAATGACATGGATTATAAAGGTATTGCTCAGAGGCATGTTCTGTCAGGATGCTCGAAATTTCTGGGGCCTCAAGATTCTTATTGTGTGGAGCAAGGGAGGTAGGGGAGGGAGACTGGGTGCCCTCTAGGTGCAATACCATGGCACCACGTGAAGGTTGGAGGGGTGAGAGTTGTAGTGTGGGCAATTCCACTCTTGCAGGCACTAGGGGTCTTGGGCACATGTGGGATGTCTGCGGGCAGGTTCAGGGGGTGGGTGTTGTGGAGCACGTAGAGAAAAAATGAACAGTATTATTATTGATCATGTAATTCCAGATATATGGGTCACAGGAGCAATCATAAATAGCAAATTACAGGTCTGTAGAAGTAGGGCAACAAATTAAAATCATTCCTTGTAATGTAAATTGTTTGCCTAACAAGCAGAAAAGTGGGGCCCTGTTGAAATGGTTAACCTCAGTTAATTCTGAGGTGATTTTCCTACAGGAAACGCATCTCAAAAACAACACACCCAGATTACACAATCCAGGGAAATACTCTTTGGCGCTCTACACCTCAGCAGATGTGGCAATGCGTGGAGTGGCCATACTGCTTTCCAGCTCTGTAGACTGGCAAATTAAGGCGGTCCTAAGAGATCACAAGGGCAGGAGGATCTGGGTCAAAGCGAGTGTTGCAGGTGAGGTGTTTCCTAAATTATTACGGCCCCATATTGGATGACACTGAGGCTCTGGAACAAATTTACAACTCAGCATTACAGCTAGAGGGATCCTTAATAATAGGGGGGGGACTTTAACTTCATATAACACCTAAGATATTGTTAGACCTGGCATCCTTGGCGTGGTTTCCCCTGACTTTTTGCCTCTACCTCCTATATTTTTGACACTGTGCTGGAAATCTTTGTTGCTGGTTTAGATGCTTTGGGCACTTTGCCACTGCTGATCAGTGCCAAAGTGCAAGTGCTCCCTGGTTAAATTGTAATTGTGAGTGGCTATCCATGATTGGTATATTTGCTTTACCAGTAAGTCCCTAGTAAAGTGCACTGAGTGTGCCAGGGCTGGTGATTCAAATGCTACTAGTGGGCCTGCAGCACTGATTGTGCCACCCACAGGAGTAGCCCTAAGATGGTGTCTCAGGCCTGCCACTGCAGTGCCTGTGCGCAGTTTGTGAACTGCCATGTTGTCCTGGCCAGTGTACACACTTGCCAGGCCTAACCCTTCCTTTTTCTTACACATTGGACACCCCTATGGTAGGCCCAAGGTACCCCCTGGGCAGGGTGCAGTGTATGTGAAAGGTAGGACATGTACTAGTGTGGGTAACATGTCCTGATAATGACATACTGCCAATTTCGTTTTTCACTATTGAAAGGCTATCTTGCCCATAGGATAACATGGGGAATGCTGTGTAACATGGTTACCTGCATATCTTCCCATAGCAGCAAGATAGAAAGTTGGAATCTGGTACCCCTGAACTCAGAATTTAATGACACGTCTTTTAGTGAAGATGGTTTTTAAATTCTAAGTTTGGAAATAGCACTTTTAGAAAGTGGCTATTTTCTTGTTCAACCTTTCTGTGTGCCTCTGCCTGATCGTGAATTGACTGTCTGGCTTGTGAGTGACAGGGGCTGCGGGTGGCTGCAGGAGGCTGGGTGAGTCAGCACTAGGCTGAATAGACCTATCTGCATTTGGAGTGGTGGGAGGAGTAGCACCTGGGTATGAATAGGGCTGTGCCTGCCTTCCACAATGCTGGCCCCACCTCCTGCGATGTGTCTGATGACCCTGGCCCACACTCACAAAGGAAGGAGAGGTGCCCTGGCAGAATGCACCCTGAACTGGTTTGGACTGGGTCCAGGACCCCTCACACATGGAGAACAAAGACTTTTGGGGTATAAATACTAGAGCTGAAACCCCTGAACTTTAGACTACTACTTCCTGATCAAGAGGAATCCCTGCCAACGAAGATCAGCTGAAGAGATTGAGGAGAAGTACTGCCCCAGTGTGTCTAGGGCTGGCCTGCAGTTTGCTGTTTCTACTGAGGAAAGATCTAAAGGACTTTGCTGTATGCTGTGTCCCCCTGCTTGAAGAAGGACTTTGCTGAGTGCTGTGTCCACTCGAAGAAAAGTCTCCAATGGCCTGAGAAGAGCTGGCCTCCTGTTTCTGAAGTCCCAGGCACAAAAGGACTTCACCCCCAGCTACCCTGAACTTCCTTGCTGGGATTTCCAGTCTGCCAGGAGGGCCTGTAACTGTGTGTGAGGCCTCTCTTGCTGTTGGGAGCTGGATGCGCGACGCAACGAGAGAGAAGCGTGACGCCGCTGCAGCAGCCGGTGCCGCATCATCGAGAAGCGTGTCGCCGCTGCCGCTGTTCACCGTCGCAGCACCGGGGAAGCGTGTCACAGGGCCGTCGCATCGCTGAGGAAGCGCACCGCCACTGATCGCCGCCACATCACCGGAGAAGCGTGTCGCCGTCACCGAGGGTGTCGTCGCATCACCGGAGAAGCATGTCGCAGGGCCTGTCGTGGCTCAGAAGTTCACCGAGTTCGCCGCACGGCCGTCGGGCATGCACGCATCGCATCTACGTTGTTGCATCGCAATAAGGACGCCATTTCATCGCACCGGATCGGCGTAACACATCAAGGCGCCATTTTGTCGCACCGGAACCGCAGCGCAGGAAGAACCGACGCATCGCCTTCACTGCGCCCCTTTTGCTTGTTTTGCGTTATGCATCCCAGGTACTTTGAGACTGAAACTGTTGCATTTGAGATCTACAAGTTTATTTTTGCAACATCCCTTTTTAAAGACATTCTACTGAGTTTTGTATGTTGGATTTTTGTCGTTTTGGTCTTGTTTAAGTTTAGTAAAGATCTTTTATTTTTCTAAACTGGTGTAGTGTCCATTTGTGGTGTTTTCACTGTGTTACTGTGAGTGTTGGTACAAATACTTTACACATTGCCTTTGGGATAAGCCTGTCTGCTCATGCCAAACTACCAAGGGGGTGAGCAGGGGTTATCTAAAGTGTGTATCCCCCTTACCCTGACTAGAAGCAAGGGTCCCTATTTGGACAAAGGTACCTACCTCTGACAACTAGAGACCCCCAGTTCTAACAGATATGATACATCAAATATGTTTAGGAGGCAGATGAAACCTAAAACAACCAATAATCAACAACCTTTGTATAATCAAACCAGATTTAACCTTGGTCGATCCCTGGCTGTTAGCCCACCCTAACTTTTCCCAGTACACTTACTACTCCCTGAGATTCCAGTTTGCCTCTCGTCTAGACTTTTTCCTCATGGTTCATTCATTTAAAAAGGGTATTGTGGAGATAAGAGCCAATCTCTTTTCTGACCACTCAATAGTTTCAATGACCATAATTTTAGAACTAAATCAGGGACATAGGCCAAGATGGCAATTTGACAAGGCTTTGTTTTTGGATCAAACCTGGAATAAAGACTCTAAACAATTTTTACATGATTGTTTTAAAAATAAACATTAACTCAGCTCCTCTATTTATGGTCTTGGAAGCCTTTAAAGCCGCCTTTATGGGGCAGGTGATTTCATATAAGGCAAAATTAATTTGGGCACCAGCAGATAGGATACAGGAGCTACAGGCAGCGGTAGATGGTGCCTGGAGTCAGCTCACAGGGTTGCTGGGGGGTTCTATTTCTACTATAACTCGTCAGTCCCGGAAAGATCAGTTATTAGGAGCAGAACAAGAACTCAGAGATTTTTTCCTGTTAGAGGAAATTGTGGGTGGCAGTCCCTACCAACAGAAGCTTTACGAGGAGAGCCAACACGTATGGAAATTTCTGGCATGGACAGCCCGCCACAGGTGTAATGGAGTCCGAAGATAAAGAAATAGCTGGGGTGTTTTTTAATTATTACTGACTCATTTATGAAGAAGTTGATCGGAATAGGGAGCAAGATCTAGAACAGTATTTTAATGGGTTTCAGATCCCACAAGTCTCAGACATTCAAAAAAGTATACTAAAGTGTAAAAAAATCTCGGGATGTAGCCATAGCTTTAAAAAGTATGGCCAAGGCAAGCGGGAGCGACGGGATCCCTACAGAAGTGTATAAGACTTTTATAGATGAACTCCTTCCATTCCTTTTAGTTCTTTTTAATAACATCAAATAGAGAGCTGGAATACGAAAACATTTTAAAGAATCAGTCATAGTCAGCTTTATTAAAAAAGGCAAAGATCCTATAAACCCAAATTCATATCACCCTATTAGTCTGCAGAATGCAGACTATAAACTATGAAAATATGGGCGGATATGTCCGCACCCTGTGTGCAATCTTTGATCCATCCAGATCAAAATGGGTTTTTGCCCAGAAGGTCGATGGCAGCTAACATCTACCAACTGGTACAAGCCATTGATCATTTTTTGGTTAATAAAGAAAAAGCACCAATCCTCATGATGGATGCAGAAATGGTGTTTGACCTTGTCAACTGGTAAGCCCTTTTCTTCATCCTGGATAGATTTGACTTCCCTATTGCAATTGTAGACATGATTAAAAAGCTTTATCAGGGGGCCGAGGCCAAGATTATTATTAGTTTCCAGGAGGCAGGGGTAGTAGAGATTAATCGTGACACTCGTCAGGGTTGCCCCCTTTCCCTATTCTTCTTTACACTTTTTATCGAACATTTAGCCTTCAGAATCCGAAACAATCAAACCATTTTACCACCTATTGCGGGGATGGATAAGATCAAGTTATTCGCCAAATATATGATTTTATATTTAAGGCCTGATAGTTCTAATATCCTGAATGCCATGAAGAATATCAGTAACTTTAAGTGAATCGGAAGGCATGAAGTTAACCAGGCTAAGACCAAACTTTTATTGTTCAATTCACCTCAATCGGAGCTCCCAACTGTTTTACAGATGGTACCACAGCACCCTGTTAGGTATTTGGGGATTTTTGCCAGAAATGAGTTTTCACAACTATTTTGCTTAAATTATGGTGCAACTATGGACAAAACGAGAAAGTTATTGGAACGATGGGTCCTATTGCCTCTTTCCCTGGTTGGTAAAGTTGCATTGGATAAAATGTCTATTTTTTCTTTGTTAGGTCGAGCCTAGTGGCAGCATGCATGAGCTGCTCGCTCTGCGAGACTGCTTTAGTAGAGTATGGGAGAGAAGCCGCGCCCACTCTCCTCCCATATTTTTCATTGGCTTGTGTCATTGTCTTTCGTAAATGCTGCCTTCGGATTCGTTCATAGGCTTGTTAGTCCCTCCTTAGTACGGCCTTGTCTTCTTTTGTAACCTCCAATGGCGACTGGCCCTTTTACTTCAGTTGTTACACGGGACCTGTTGTTTAGTCTGTAAGCACTATTTACTTTATTGAGTTTCTCTTACTGCAGGCCAGACATGCGCTGCTTCAGCTGAAACCGCTTGTGTTTTTTTAAGCAGCACGGCCGCCCCATAACACAGGCGCCTGCTTTCAATCACTTTAACCCGGCATTATCTCATATCTGTTTCAACCCCCCAAGTAAAATGGATTTAGAAATGATTAGCGAATTAAGTCATGTGAATTCCAGGTAGCACATAATCCTGTGCTAATGGGCTGAAGCTGACAATAGCACATCTGTGTTACATGTCATCTGTACTAAAGACACCTGACGGGTTGATTTCAAAAGACTGTTTTATTAACAACAACACCACCACCAATACCACCACCACCAATACCACCACCATCAATACCACCACCTCCACCAATACTACCACCACCAATATCACCACCATCGCCAATACCACCACCACCACCAATACCACCACCACCAATACCACCACCAACACCACCAATACAAATACCACCACCAATACCACCACCACCATCAATACCACCACCTCCACCACCACCAATACCACCCCCACCACCAATACCACCACCACCAACACCACCACCAATACCACCACCACCAATAACACCAATACCACCACCACCAATACCAACACCACCAATACCACCAGCACCACCAACCAATATCAATACCACCACCAATATCAATACCACCACCAGTACCACCACCACCAATACCAAGACCACCACCAATACCACCACCACCACCACTAATACCACCACCACCAATATCGCCACCACCAATACCAGCACCACCACCAATACCACCACCAACAATACCAATACCACCACCACCAATACCACCACCACCACTAATACCACCACCAATACTACCACCACCAACACCACCAGCACCACCACCAATACCACCACCACCACCAATACCACCACCAATACCACCATCACCACCAATACCACCACCACAACCACCAATACCACCATCACCACCAATACCACCACCAATACCACCACCAATATCACCACCACCACCAATTGTCACGACTCGCTCCCTGCATTCTTGTATCCCCCACCAGGGGGCTGAATTGTGGGGTTCTCCCGTGTTCTAATAAGCTTTCAGACCATCCCCTTTATGCATATACTGACTTCCAGTCATTTGGATTCTACTTGCAAATTGCCATCCATTCCCAATCCATGCCGGGTTTTGTAAAAGCCAGCCTGCTCATGCTTGAAGCCAGCCTGCTTATGTTTGACACTCTGTTACCTAGAATTCCCTGCTCACTGCTTCATCTCCACCCCTGCAGGCCAAGGATGGGTGGAGGAATTCAGCTCACCTGTGGCTGGCTGCTGCTAGCCTGCTCACACCTGATGCATGTGATTACTGTGAGCTCTTTTAAGCCCCAGCTCCCTTCAGGCCAAGGTTGGTCATTGTAGCTGTGTACCGGTGAGACGGAACCTTGTTTCCAGTGTTTCCTGAGTTTTTGATATCTTTGTTTCCAGTGTTTCCTGGGCTTTTGATATCCTTGTTTCCAGTGTTTCCTGAGCTTTAGTTATTCCTTGTTCCTGAGATGCTGCTGTTTTCCTTGTTCCTGAATTAGCACTGCCTGCAGTGCTTCCTTGACTCCTGAGGCTTAGCATTCCTTGTTCCTGAGCTGCAGCAGTTTCCCTTTGTCCTGAACTAGCACTGCCTGCAGTGCTACCTTGACTTTTGAGCTTTTGCTCAAGTCTTGTTCCTGCTCCAGCACAGCCTTCTGTGCTATTTTGCTTTCTTTTCTCCTGATTCAATACTATTCTAGTATACCCCTTCTGTGTATCCTTTTCCAGTCCCTGCTTTTCTTACCTTTTCCTTGGTTCCAGTTCCTATTTTACTGTCTTTCTATTCCTGCTGTCTTGCTTCTATTACTTTGTATGTTTATTACTTGCTTTCTGCCATGTGTGCCCTGTGATTTCCTTCCCTTCCTGTTAAGCACTCCTCCTTGCTAGCTCCTTGTGTATTGTGCTTGTATTTAGTTCTACCCCCTTGCTGTTACTGCCTTGCTTGTTCCTGTTTGATCGCCAGGATCCGTGGGCACAGCTGACAACCTAGGTGGTGTTTCTTGTTCACTTTGAGTATTGTCTTTGAGTTACATTTATAACATCACCTTAGGTATCAGCTCCACAGACCCTGCCCTTGAATGCATATCCTACATGTGAGTATTTGCAGTCAGTATCTGTAACAGCAAATGTGGGTGAGGAACTTACTGAGCTTCAGTCCTACCGTGTGGTAGGACTGAGTGCTTTACCCCACATTCCCGTTATTGTTAATGTTGTTGTGTGTATATATATATGTATATATGTCTGCACGTCCATCCTGGGTGTAGTTATTCTGAATGCTAAATTGCCTCTTGAGTGCCCATCCTTTGAGCCTTAGCCATCTTGTTCACTTGTACAGGCTTCCCCTTTGGATCCCTTTTTAGGTCGAGCATTCGAGACCTCTTGTATACACTTTAGTATATACTTACATGTGTATGTACTTTGTGGGCTCTAGAGATCAGCCCTAGGACTTGTCTGCTTCCACTTAGGGACTTTGTTTTCTGTTCAACTGCCTCTATTTAACTGTCTTGATAGAAAACGACCAGTAGAGGTCAGTAAAATGCCAGAATTGCTTTCTGCTGAGGGACTTTCTTTTTTTTATTTTTCTGGCAACTGCCTCTATTTAACTTTCTTGATAGAAAACGACCAGCAGAGGTCAGTAAAATACCAGAATCACTTTAGCATTCTCTAAATTCCAGTCCATAGAAATTGTCTTCCATGAGCACCGTAGACAATAATATTTTTTTCAGATCTTGTATTTTCAGTGATATGACCACCGAAGGCCCTGATTTTATATTAAAAACAGAGCTTTGAACTATACCATTTCCCGCTGAAAGGCAATATTTCTCTCCATGTGTTCCCATACCTGGCGTGTCACGCAGTTTGGTGCCTACTTTCCCTCCATGTTAAAGAACAGTAGATGTTTCAGCACCCAGGCTAATGTGCTGCATAGCTAAATACATATGAGGACCCAAAGGCGAGACCGATTGCATTGCAAATGCTTGATCTCCTCTTTCTTCCTGTGTGATCCTGGGCAGCGCTGTACTACTCTTTCTGTGTACGTTTTCTACCCAGTTCCCAGTCCTTGCCCAGGTCCCTGACTGTGTTCCCGACATAGTCCCGGACAGTCCCTGACACCAATATCACCACCAACAATACCACCACCACCCCTACCACCACCAATACCACCACCACCAACACCACCACCACCACCAATACCACCACCACCAATAACACCACCAATACCACCACCACTACCAATACCACCACCACCAATACCACCACCCCCACAAATGCCACCACCATCAATACCACCACCACCAATACCACCACCAATACGAATACCACCATCACCAATACCAATACCACCACCACCAATACGAATACCATCATCACCAGTACCAATACCACCACCAATACCAATACCATCACCAATACCACCACAAATACCACCAATCTCACCACCACCACTAATCCCACCAATCCCACCACCACCACCAATAATACCCCATCACCAATACCACTACCACTAATACCACCACCACCAATCCCACCACCAATGCCACCACCACCAATAATACCCTACCACCAATACCACCACTAATACTATCACCATCAATACCAATACCACCACCACCAATACCAGTACCTCCACCACCAATACCAATACCACCAATACCAGTACCACCACCACCAATACCGCCACCACCAATACCACCACCACCAATACCAGTACCACCACCACCAATACCACCACCAATACGAATACCACCATCACCAATACCAATACCACCACCAATACCAATACCACCACCACCATCAATACCACCACCACCAATACCACGACCACCAATACCAATACCACCACCACCACCACCAATACCAATCCCACCACCACCAATACCACCACCAATACCACCAATACCACCACCACCACCAATACCACCAATACCACCACCACCACCAATACCACCACCACCAATAATACCCCACCCCCAATACCACCACCACCAATACCACCACTAATACCACCACCACCTATACCAATACCACCAATACCGCCACCACCAATATCACCACCACCAATACCAGTACCACCACCACCAATACCACCACCCCAATACCAATACCGCCACCACCAATACCACCACTACCACCAATACCACCACCACCAATACCACCAATGCCACCACCACCAAAATCACCAATAGCAGCACCAACAATACCACCACTACCAATACCAATACCACCACCACCAATACCACCACCACCAATACCAATACCACCACCTCAGCACTTCTCGCTCACTAGTAATAGCAGGGGCACTGTAGGAGGCCGGAGCTGCAGCCGAGACCATCCCTCCCTCCCTCCATGCCTGCCATAAAGCACAGCCCGCCCTGCACCAGGAGGTGAAGCCAGGGCCCTACTACAGCTGGAGTGTTTTTTATTATGCCAAAGATAGCAATGACATTACGCAATGCCACACTGCACACTCAAATCACGGAGAGGGCAGGAAATAGCCCCCCCTCCCGCTATTCCTCCTGTGCCGCAACAGTGTAATCACAGAGCGAGAGGTGTTGGGAGCGCTTTGTTAGTGTTTATAGCTTGGATCACATGTAACTCTCAATTCACACTTTGTGTCTGTGTAATTTACAACACTTACACATCTTCTTCACTGCACTATTTATCACTACTTTGAAAACGTCACAGGCCAGTCTCTTCCTCTGATATTTACAATCTAACAAGTGGTCGAGAAGGCCCTTTATTGCAATGCAATAGGTCTCGCATTTGCGAGAGTTTAAGCTATTAGTATTGTAAATGACAATGCCTTTTATTTATGTTTTAAAACCCAAAACATAAATAAAAGGCATTGTCATTTACAATAGCAATAGCTCAAACTTGCGTGAATGCGAGACCTATTGCATTGCAAATGCTTGTTTTTATTTCTCTTTGAACTCTTCCCTAAAAATACCTAGTATTTATTTTAAAGAACTTGACACAATTATAAGAAGTTTTGTTTGATCTAAGAAACAATCTTAGGTAAAAATGTCAGTTCTGCAGCTTGACACAATGCAGGGAGGTCTAGCTTTGCCACATTTTAGAACATATTATCAGGCTGTGTTAATTGATTCCATGGTAAAGCTGGCCGCAAATACTACAGTTTATTGTAATTTTTTGTTAGAAAGCCAAATACGTCGACCAGTTTTTTTCCAAACTGCCAAACTCCCAAAGAGAACGAAATATAAAGTCCGAGAACCCTTAGTCTCGTGTATTCAAAGTCTCTTTAAATCTTGGAAAATTCTGGTGTGTAATGCCTGCACTCTGTTATAAAACTCTGAGGTCTGGGGGCTGGAACTGTCCAAAACGTCAGCTCAGACATGGCTGGCATTAGGCTTTGAGAAACTGGGGGATTTTGATAATGGTTCGAACCTGATCTCATGGGATTCATTAAATCAATAAGTTGGAAACCAGAATATGCTATTATGGTTCAGTTTGACCCAGATAACCAGCTTTTTTCAAATTAATTATAGGATACTGAAGGAAGAGATTCACCAATTGGTTTCTGGTATATATGAAATAAGGCTGGGGGGAGTGGGAAACTGGTATCAATTGCTATGGAAACAGGCCAGTCAGACTGTATTGCCAGAGTTGTTGTGAAATTGTAGATATAATATTTAGGAATGGCTAGGAATGGCAGTGCCTGTCTGACGTAGGCTATAGATCACTCTGATACACCAATTTTAAGAGAATGGTGTTTTATCCAGATGGACAGCCTATTATACACCTGATAGACTACATAGGATGTTCCCATCTCACTCAGAACAGTGCTTTAAGTGTAAGGCAGCCGATGGGGGTGGATGGGTTCACACTTTCTTTGAATGTCCAAGGCTCCAACAATTTTGTGATGGGACTTTTCATGCAATTAGTCAATCTTTGCACACTATAGTATCCACATCCTCTATGCTGGTGCTTTTTTGGGTCATCTCATGAGGTATACCATCTACAGAAATACCAACAATATTTTATATACCGATAGCTACTGAAGTGGCACGTTCACTAGTTCTCCAAAAATGGAGAACTGATGTGGTTCCATTATATTCTCATTGCTACAATAAAATGATCAGGACACAATCCTTTGAAAAGGCATATGCTAAACAGGTAGGAGCCCTCCAGAGATTCACCCCAACATGGAGTGCCTTTGCACTGTTGTAGTACTTCCCAAAGGAGGGTAGTTATATTAGATGAAATTATGTTTCTATTTCTTAAGAATTTTTTCTTGTTTCCCTCATAGTAGCAATCTATAACAGATGGTGAGAGATGGGATGAACTGTATACCAATTTGTTGATTTGGGCTGTACTTAGGGGAATTGTCTCCACAATGTAACTCACTGGGATACTCCTTTGCACTTTAGTATCTGCTGTTATATACATGGAACTAGGATTTGGATTATCATAATTTTCACTGTATTGGTTTGCACTGATAAACTTTAATATTTGCTGATATGCACATTCAAATAGGGGTTTGTCTTCCCAAATTCGTAATGCACTACAGCACTTGTATGATTGATATATTCCTGCTATGTTATGTTGCTTTGAGATGAAGATGTCAAACATATATTGTGTATGAACTCTGTCTTTCTTTGCATCCTGCTCCAAAAAAAAACGTACATTCACATTGTTTTTAGGGGTGGGAGTGTGACACTTACACGTATAGTTCCCTTTTCCGCTAAGAATGATTTGCATGCTGGGATTTGGTACAACATATGATTACTGGGAAAGTGCATGTCCCAGAATGCAAAGAGCACTTGGAAAAAAGGCAGACCTGGCTAATGTCATTCATGACATGGGATCTCTGCTATGCTTTGGCACTAGATCAAGCAAAGTTGAATGATTTACATTACTTTAAATAGAGACAGAGCAAGTATTAAAGTAGGTTGGAGTGCAAGCAAACTGTACAAAAATGTTTGTTGCAGGGTACTTTAACATAATGGCAGACACTCAAGTGAAATCAGGGTGATTGTATACTGTTTGAGTGCTGTGATGTAACGATATCAATTTATGATAAGGTTGCTCAGAAGTTTGAACTCCTGCTATAGAGGAGCTGGTCATAAACCGGCAGTCACATGTTTGAATGCTGGCAGGGCCCAGTCTGCGATGCATCGGTTCTGAGGAGCTACGAGGCTGCGATGCTGGAACCTGTGTCATCATCGAGGCTGCCGTCGACAAGATATTTGCGATGCGGGAGCCTGAACTGGGAATGCGTTATGCAGCAGCTTTTCTGATGCAGGCTACAAGGTCAATGCTGAGTCTTTGTGCTGGAAGAACCGTCGCATCAGAGGTGATGCGTCGGTTCTGCTCAGGGTTATGCCGCACAGTAGAGGAGGTGTTGTTTCTTTTGGAGCCACAGATAGGCTGGTAGAGCAGCTTCGGGCCCACTTTCAAGGAATCAGGACTGGGGTGGCATCACTTGGCAGGGTAGGACTCACAGATGGCAGAGAGTACTTGGTCGAATCACTGGAAAGGCTCGAATTGACCAACCTCTGGGAATCCTCCATAGATCATAAGAGCTTTAAAAAGGTTGTAACCAAAGTCACAAAACTGATATCCATACCAGAAGGCAAGGAAACATTGGCCAAGAGGCTCACGGGTGGATAGTACTTAATGACTATAAAGCTCTTACGCCACAATCCTATTTGAAAATGGGAGTTAAACAGAAGATAAAAGAAAAACTTTTAAAGCTGCGCTTTGGCATTTTTGCAATTCTTCCTCATCTGCCACATTGGAAAAGGAGACCAGAAGACCAGTCCTGTCGCCTTTGCGGAACAGGAAATGAGGACCTAATACATATCATTTGCATCTGCCCAAACGTGATGGACATAAGGCGTGACTTACTTCGACCAACACTGAATCAGATGGGCATCAGGACCTGTAGGCAGGCTGTAAAATTGTGTTTTAATCCAGAAGAGATTCAGCTAAACTGCAGACTTACAAAGTACTTTGATATAGTGACTGAAAGACTCAAGACTTATTGAGCACTTTAATGGCCAACCTTCATGTGGACCCGCTTCGATGAACCCATATTTGTACCTTGAAGCACAAGCACTTTATCCAAGTTTTTACCTGCCACATAGGAATGAACAGGCACCCTGAAGCACAAGCACTTTGTCCATGCTTTTATCCCC
The DNA here is from genome assembly GCA_963921515.1 of Calotriton arnoldi. Lineage (NCBI taxonomy): Eukaryota > Metazoa > Chordata > Amphibia > Caudata > Salamandridae > Calotriton > Calotriton arnoldi. Next base: position 476,589 of record CAWUFW010005638.1, read on the forward strand.
CTTAAAAAGGTTCGAATATATAACAAAACTGAGCGTATTTTAAAAATGTCAATGTACAAACAAGGATTGTTTATGCACTTTTAATGTCTTGATGGTTTTAAATTGTGAGTTTTAAATTGTGAGTTTTAATTTACTGTACAATAAAATTACTACTACTACTACTACCACAGATGGCAGAGGCCAGCTGCTGGGTTCAAGGTTGTTGGAGCCTTCTATCCTTGAGCCTCTAGTCAGGAGGCCAGCCAACTAGCTCTTGGAGTCACTCTGGTGGTCCTGAGTAGAGGATGCACATCCAGTCCTTCTCACATAGGCGAGAGGACAGCAGGCAGCAGGTCAGCATAGTAGGCAGAAGTCCTTCAGGGTAGCAGTCCAGCAGAGTGGCAGTCCTTTCAGCAGCACAGCAGTCCTTCTTCCTGGCAGAATCTTCCACAGGTCCTGAGTGTACTGAAGAGTTGGTTTTTGAGGGCCAATATTTATACCAGGTGCCTCCTTTGAAGTGGGAGAAGCTTATAAAGGTTTCCATTTGCAGACCACTAGTTTCCTGCCTCCCCTGCCCTTTCTCCAGACTAACTACAGAGGGTATGCAGTCTTTTATGTGGAGGCAGGACACAGCCTATTCAAATGTAGGTGGGGCTTTGCCCAGCTCCACCCCCCCATCCGACCAGTGATGGTCCATCCTGGCCCAAATAAGCTCTCTAGTGTATGTCACTGCCTAGGAGGAATACACAATGCCCAACTGTCAGCTACATCAAGTCATGTGATCCAGAGACAGACTGCAGGCAGCACCAAAGGGCTAAGGCAGGAAAATGCCAACTTTCTAAAAGTGGCATTTCAAAATTGTAATTTAAAATCCGACTTCAGAATAAGAGCGGATTCTTCATTACAATTCCAAAGACACCAAACATGAACTGGTTACCTGTTCTCATTTGGAAATTACAGCATATTGAATGTAATACAGTAACTCCAATTTTATCCTATGAGAGAGGTAGGTCTTGCAATAAGGAAAATGAATTTAATGGTTTTTCCTCTATCAGAACATGTAAAACTTAAAAGTACATGTCCTACTTTTTAAATACATTGCACCCAGCCCTCTGGGATGTCCAGGACATACCCTAGGAGTGACTTATATGTATTAAAAAGAAAGGTTTGGGCCTGGCAAAAGTTTTATTTTGCCAGGTCTACATGGCAGTTTAAAACTGCATATACAGGCTGCAGTGGCAGGCCTGAGACATGTTTAAAGGGCTATTTAAGTGGGTGGAACAGTAAGTGCTTCAGGCCCATTAGTAGAATTTAATTTACAGTCCATGGCTACATGTTGTACCACTTTACTAGGGACTTATAAGTACATTAAATATGCCAATTGAGGATAAGCCAATGTTACCATGTTTAAGGAGTGAGCACACACACTTTAGCACTGATTAGAAGTTGTAAAATGCACAGTCCTCAGGCCAGCAAAAACGAGCTCAGCCAAAAAAAGGTGGAGGAGGAGGAAGGCAAAAGGTTTGGGGGAAGACCACCCTAAGGCTGATAGGTCTAACATGGACTAAACAATGAAAAACGTGAAATAGCTTTTTCCTTCTTTTGATGTGTTTTTTTCTAAAATTAGCAGTGATCAGATTCTACACATTCTGAGCTATAGCATTTTTTATGCTGACTCTCTATGTTATGTTTCACCACACAGATTACATTTCTTAGTCATTACATTGTACTGCTTATTATCTCACATATTATGTGAATCATGACATGCTGTGAGACATCACTGATAATGTCAATGCGACATTTGAAATGAAATCATTAATGACAACACTGCATGGCAGGGGCACAAGTTATAGTTACTTGAATTAACAACAACTGGTGAATTTCACTGTTTTTTTTAGTTCAAAATGTAATGTTTTAACTGACACTTTCATCTAACTGTAACGTCACTTTAACCATGATTTTTCAGAGTCAGCATCAAAAAATGCTGTAGCTCAGAATGTGTAGAATATGATCACTGCTCATTTTAGAAAAAAACACATCAAAAGAAGAAAAAAGCTATTTCATGATTTTTCAGTGAATTTCTAATTTAAAAAAATGCAAAGTAAGATATAACCATACCAAACTACTTTAGCATCATTTTAACCTTTGTTTTTTCAGGGATATATATATATATATATATCAAACACAAATGGAGACACTGCACTCCCGGAGGTTCGTGTTGAGCAGCATGCATTTATTTAAAACACATATTCAAGGCAAACACCACGACGCTTTTCAACATCCTGTCTTTATCAAGTGGTGAGTCAAGGAAAGTTCCATTTGCCATGTCTTTTATAGCCACAGAGGCATTATGGGAATCGTAGTTCGCATAGTGCATATTATTACAGGAAATCCAAGCATTCTGGAATTTATAGTTAGCATGCATTTATTTAAAACACATATTCAAGGCAAATCGAACTTTCCTTGACTCAATACTTGATAAAGACAGGATGTTGAAATGCGTCGTGGTGTTTGCCTTGAATATGTGTTTTAAATAAATGCATGCTGCTCAACAAGAACCTCCGGGAGTGCAGTGTCCCCAACGCTGCAGCGGCAGACAGAGCATGCCACTTTGAAGCCACTTTGTGCTTGGAATATATATATACATATATATATATATATATATATATATATATATATATATATATATATATATATATATATATATATATATATATATATATATATATATATATATATATGTGTGTGTGTTTATGTGTCGTCATAAATAGGTGAGTGACATTATCTTTAGACGTTGAAATGAGTTAAAAACAAAACAAACATTTATTAACCAAAATAAACCCTGAAATACTAATGTACATTACAAATATGCTGCAGCTTAAATCAAATTCCAGTTGCCAAAATATGTGAGAAAAACTAAGCTTCTCCTTAGAATAAATAAAGAGTTGACATGTAGCGCAACTACCAATTTCAATGAAGGCCCTTTTTTCTAATATATCAATTTAAATAGCTTCCAGCGGACCGGGAGCGGTGTTAATCCTCCGAGGATTTTGTTGCTCCTAAACTGGACCTGGACAACTAAAATTTCAAGAAAACTGTAAAACGCATTAGGCTTTAAAATGAAAATGAGAAAAGATTATAAAATGAAAGTATGAAGGTTAGTGAAAGGAGTCTGATCATTACAGAAAGCAAAATTAATTGTTTAGAATTCAGTCAATTATTCAATAGTATGATGCACAGAATAAAATGCAAATAATAAAATAGCACATACAATACGTCATAAATCAGAGGTTTGACCAGGGGCGGCTCCTCCATTAGGGCGGAGGAGCGTCACCCCACCGCTTTCTCGCAGCGCGGGACGCAGACACATAAAATGGTATTTTAAATACCATTTTATATTTCTGCTTCTTGCACTGCGAGAAAGCAGAAGGCAGGGTAGGCCTGGTTGGGGGCGGGCTGGAGGGTATGCCTGGTTGGGGGCGGGCGGGTGGGCCGGTCGGGGAGGAGTGGCTTGCACCACTCTGAGTACCCTGACTGTTTGGTTGGCCCTCTGGGGCCGACCAAAGCAGTCATGCGCACTCTACATTTTCTCTATGTAGGCTGCATGCAGCCTACATAGAGAAAATGGCCTCCCCATAGGCGCCTGGCTGGGCGCCGTCCGGACCAATCAGAATGCTGCCATTGCAGCATTGTGATTGATTTGGGGAGGGGAGAGAGGCTGCCTGCTTCCTGTTCCTGCCTGAGGCAGGAGAGCAGGAAAGTAGGCGCATCAGGAAAACGCGACCAGGAGCGGAGGCGGCGCGGGACCCGGTGCAGTAAGTTTTTTTGTATTTTTAAATTCCCCCCACTCCATCCCCCTAGCCAACCCTCGCGCGATCCCCCCACCCGCCCCCGACCTGCGAGTCATGCGAGCCGCGACTGGGTTTGACTAACATAGTGTCACTTTCTAAAGATCAAGGGAGTCTGAGCCCACTACCCTCAGGAATGGGCTTCTTTTATAATGCTAAATATAATGAAAAACAGGCATGAATACAATTATATTAAAATGACACTAATTGGACCAATAAGGTTAAAAGAAAGAACATTAAACTTTCTGAAATCACTGAATTCACCAATATACCACACATTCACATATTGCAGTTCCCATCCCTGCGGCTCTTCAGGCACCTGAATAGTTAGTACAAATATTGTTACTTAATATGCAAGGACAAGTTCTCATTAGAATCACACTGTGTTTTCAGTAGATGAGGCCTTGGGAACAATTGCTCTCAATAGAACAGTGTGTGACAGAGTCCTAAAAGAAAGAACATCATTCTATGCCTGGTAAAGTGGCATTACATCTCAAAGAAGTGTTTACAAAATTGTTTGTGCAAGAATCATCTGTGTGCAGAGTGAGACAGGGTCAAAAATAATTACACACTAAAATGATAGTTGCAGGCACCACCAGCCATTTTGTAATCAAGGCCTACATTAGCTAATGTTAGCAGAAGCACTATTTTCTCAACAGAATGTCTCGACTTCACTATATTTTAATCGCCTTGTGGTAATACAATTATACATATTATTTTTTTTTAAACGCGCCATTAGTTCATCCATTGATCATTCGTGAAATCATCACAAGCCTCACTTCATTAACTACGTTCCTTTACACTACAGTTTTCTCTGATTTCAGCTTCTTGCATGTGGCTTCTTCCAACTCCTGCATTCCATTGCACATTTTGGATCAGATGTTTTCTAGCTCATAATCTTTCTGTTTTCTTTTTTTCTGCTCATTGCTGACAGCTTCTTCATAGCCCCACAATTTGACCCTCCCTTTGATAAAAGGGAGGGTACAATCACTACATACATTAAAATAATTATTATAGGGGTTAACATAATACTAAGGATGTCTTCTTCTTTTTACCAGACCATTCAAAAGACTTTGAAAACCCTTTTCCAATCACACTAAATGATGGACTAACTGTTTCCCAAGCACCTTGTTCTTTAAGAACCCCTCCCTCACACATGATGTAAGTGATAGTTACAATCTAATTGCTAATCTGATTACTGTTATTGGGCACATACGTGCAATATTGCTATGCACGCAACATGGCACAGACTCAGCCTTCTTTTGCTAATATAGCTAAAGCTAACCTGTTTTGCGTAACTATAGCACATACAGCTATTAATTCCATGCTAATACTTGTTAGAGCACCTGCCTGTTAGCAGCCAGTCAGTCCACCAATGTAGATACATTTCTAATATTCACATCATTTAGAGCTAAACCAATTGAAGGAATCATATCGCCAAATATATCTTTTAACACCTGACCAGAACTGTGTTTCTCTCTCCTCACAATTGTATCATTCCTCTCACTAAGTTCATCCATGTGGTAGACAGGGGAACAATACTAAGCCGAAATAGCAGCTACCCACCCAATTACGATAGGGTTTAACATAGGGCGTCCTACCACCCACACGAAGAATCTCATTGATAATAGGCTCATGTTCAGTCAAAATCATATTATTTGCCACATAACTTTCTTCACACTCACTCCAACCCACTACCACTGTCTCATTCTGCTTATCTTCACGTACCATACACATTTGACCCTTTTGTGCCTGGTCAAGACTGATTCTTGGGTCCACTATTGCATTTCAGGCCTCCTCTTCTTCTTTCTAATTCAACCTCTCTCTCCGCGTCCTTTTCACTGAATCTCGCCTTCCACTGATGGAGCTCATCCACAATCTCCTTCTCATCTCTATTTAATCTGTATGTAAATTTGTTAACAACAATGTTAGTTTGGCCAATTTGTATAATGTATGCAATGTGTCTAGACAGTCTCCATGCGTTTGCTTCCAAGATAAGAAAGTAAGGCTATAACAATAGGTGTCTTCACCAAAGAAACATCATAATTCAAAAGATATAATTCGAGAAAATCCTGTTGATAGAGTAAATTTATAAACAAAGTGCATGCCAAGGGATAGGTGGAGGGAAGCAGCAGATACAGAAAAAAAGGTTCAAATATAACAATCATGTACTTCCATGAGTTTTGAATATTCTTCTAACAACCTAAAATATACATTTCCCCTAAAATAACCTATAGAATTATCTGTATACAACAATTTGCTTTCTAATGTTCTTTTGTCTGCTATGGTCTGGTTCGTTTTTATTTTAGGTGAGGCATATCCAACTGAAGTGCTAAATCCCACTAGTAAGCCAACTAGGAAAATTAATATCATAACCACCAAAATTCAGTGTAAAAATGTGCAGGAATTTTTCTTGCTGTTAGCCATGTTTCTTCTACCAAAACTCCTAAAAAAATCAAATCAAAACACTAACTGCGTATTTTATGGTGTAAAAATCAAGAAAACACAATGGGCCTGATTCACAAAGATTATATTAGGACAAAAGTCTAACTTCACTGCTTTTCGGTGTTCACAAAGGTAAGTTACTACTAGTAAAATTACTAGTAGTAAAGTTACTAGGAGTGACTTACCTTTGTGAATACCGAAAAGTAGTAAAGTTAGACTTTTGGTCTAAGTTAGATTTTTGGTCTAATCTTAGACTTCAGGTCTAAACTTAGACTTCAGGTGGAAAGTTAGACATCATGTGTTAAGCTAGACTTTAGGTCTAAACTTGGGGCCTGATTCACAAAGGTAAACTTAGACCTGAAGTCTGACTATAGTCCTGAAGTCTAAGTTTAGACCTAAAGTCTAACCTTACACTTGAAGTCTAAATTTACACCTGAAGTCTAAGTTTAGACCTGAAGTCTAGGTTTAGACCAAAAGTCTAACTTTACTACTTTTTGGTATTCACAAAGGTAAATTACTACTAGTAATTAATAGTAGTAACCTTTTGTGAATACTCGAAAGTAGTAAAGTTAGATTCTTTGATGTAAGTTAGACTTTTGGTCTAACTTTACCTTTGTGAATCAGGCCCAATCCCTTAGGAAGGAACCCTCTTATCTTCAACTAGATATCTAAAGTACAAAACAAAAGCAACCTTAATTCAGGTTCTCAGTGCGCATATAAGTTCAATACTTCATCAGAAATTATTCACAAATGATTGTTTCAGCTTTTAATCAGTTCATGTTCCTGGAGGTTCTTCAACAACGAATTGACAGTCTGTCAAATTGATGGTTTTTTCATCTGGCTGTTCTGTTTGCTGGACAGCAACTAGCTATTACCATTTAGGAGATTGATACTTTCTATTAGGCAATCTTAATCTCTTTGATCTTTTGAACTTTGGTTGTTCACTATTAATGTCACCTTGCACTACCTGCTAGTTTCTTCTTCAATTGTCTCAGGTCTTTGCACCCTTTTCAATATTCTTTTTCCTATTCCCGCACCTCTTGGCCACTCTTCCTCATGATGCACTCTTCTACTTGAAGTGCTTATGACTGGCTCCAACGCACAATGTTCACTTCCATCTTCAGATCCATTTTCCACCACTGGTGATGACCTTACTTCATTTGCCACAGACTGAAGACTGTTTTCGATTTGACCTGTCGGCCAAAATTTTTGCGAAGATCTTGTAATCACAATTTAAAAGCGATTAAATGGGTCAATGGCTGAGCAGGTGCATGAAGATCAAAAAGGGTTTATACGTGGAAGATCTTTGAAGGAGTTGACCTATACCCTAATAGGCTCCATAGACCTGGCAACTGCCTATGAGCTCCCGCTTGCTGTGGTGGCACTGGATGCCACCAAGGCATTTGACCGGGTCAACTGGGCCTACCTACAAGGCGTGGCGAAATCCTTAAATCTTGGGCCAGATTTTTGTAGGGCCCTGGCGGAATTCTATGCGGCACCAGAAGCTAGAGTCCTGGTCAACGGCTCCTTGACTGACCCTGTACTTATTACCAGGGGCACGAGGCAGGGTTGCCCCTTATCACCGCTCTTATTCAATCTTTACATTGAACCCCTAGCTAGAAAAATCAGGGAAGATCCAGACATCGTACCTTTTCAATATGATGGCTGGAGCAAGAAATTGGGTTTATATGCTGATGACATCCTCATTTACACAACCAACCTACAAAACACCTTGAGTCGTATCATGACCTTGACGGCAGAATTTGGGAAGATTTCGGGCTACGACATCAATAGGGATAAGACGGAGATTATGTCCTGGAACTTGGAGGTAGAAGATGACGCTAGTAGAGGTGGAATGAGATATCTGGGAGTCATGATATCACAGGATATCAACAAAATAACTAAAGTTAACTTTGAAAAAGTCAAGAAAGAGGTTGGTGGACTCCTGAAAATTTGGTCTCATCTTCAGCTCACTCTATTGGGTCGTGTAAATCTAGTAAAAATTATAGCCCTCCCAAAGCTCACTTTTCTTTTTGATGCAATTCCCCTGCCTTTTGAGAAGGAAGGGCTTAAAAAGATGCTGTAGTAATCTGTTAAGTCAGGTTAATGCTACAGAGTTAATGTAACCTCCCCACCATCTTAATTACCTTGACAGGTGGTCCGAATCTGCTTTCACCTTTGCTAACATGAATAGACTTCTTAATTCTAACCGTATCTCCAACTTTTAGAATAGAGATCTTAGAGCCTTTCCTAGTGTCAAAACAACTTTTCTGTTTAGCTTGTGTGTCAGAAACGTTACTTTTTACAAGAGACATCAATTTCTGTACATCTGATTCAGCATTAATCCACTTTGACATCCACCCTGGACGAAAAGAAGTATTAGGCTTCCTCCCCCTCATTAATTCGAAAGGAGACACTTTGGTGGATGAATGTGGGGTGGTCCTGTAAAACCATATCATGCTGTTAAGGGATTTAACAATATCATTGTTGCTGGCTTTAGCCCATTTCACGCAGTCCCCAATCACTCTATTCATCCTCTCAACAAGTCCATTCCCTTGAGGATGATAAAGAGAACTCTTTATGTGCTTAACACCAGAAACGGACAAGAAAGATTCAAAATCCTTACTGACGAACTGTTTCCCATTGTCTGAAACAAGTATTTCAGGAAATCCTTCTCTAGACCAAACCTCGCTTAGAAAATTAATAATGCTTTTAGTGTCAGCTTCTTTAACCAATTTGTACTCAGGCCATTTGGATGCATAATCAATCAACACCAGAATAAATTTAGAATTACCACTTAGTGTCATATAAGGTCCCATGACATCTACACCAAGTTTCATCCAAGGACGATCGGGACACTCAACAGGCATAGGGGAGGAACTGAAATTTTAAGAGACTTATCAGATGATCTGCAAACACAACAGTCCAATACAAACTCATCAATTTCTGAGTCCATTCCTGGCCACCAAAATGTGTCACGAATACGGCGCTTTGTGAAAGACGAACCTAAATGTCCTTCATGAGCTCTAACAATAATCCCATTCCTGAATGAGTGTGGAGGAATAAGCTTATCATTACGTAATAAAATGCCGTCTTCCAATGAAATTTCATCCTCAACTTTAGAAAATGGTTGAAGTGAAGAAGGTAGGACCTTCTCTCTTGGCCACCCACACCTAACAAAATTACAAACATCTTGAAGTACACAATCATTGGAAAATGCTCCCCTCCATTCATCCTCTGAACAAAACTTTAGCTCAGGAATGTCGACTCCTGCTACAAGACAATCTTCACAATCTTCTTCAATGAGGTCAGAAAAGGAAACTTCATCTTCCAGAAAGTTTGTGGGAGGAAAACGAGAAAGAAAATCTGCCCTCCCATTCTTCCCCCCAGCGATGTGTCTGATATCAAATTGATATTGCAGCAATTTCGTGACCATTCTCATGATTCTGGGAGTGCAACACTTACTCAGACTACCACCCAAGATATTGACAAGAGGCTTATGATCAGTCTGGAGTAAAAACGTTTTCCCCACACATATGGGCGAAACTTTTCAACAGCCCATGCGCAGGCCAGCAATTCCTTCTCTATAACTGAGTATTGCACTTCGGGTGACCTCAGTACTCTAGATGCAAACCCAATCGTTTTCTCGACACCATCCTCCACTTGTGTCAGGGTCGCACCTAACCCCACTTGACTAGCGTCAACTGTAAGACAACATGGTAAACTGAGGTCGAAAGGTTTAAGTACAGCACTTCTCCTTAACAGATCTTTAACTTCCTCAAATGCCAACACACATTCATCGCTCCAAACAAATTTAGTCCCCTTTTTTAGTAGATTGCTGATGGGGCGAACTATGGTGGCATAATGGGGAATGAACCTAGAATAATATTCACAAAGACCCAGCAGGGACTTGACTCCAGTTTTATCAGTGGGAGTGGAAGCATTGGTAATGGCCTCCAGGAGACCAGGTCTGGGCTTAACACCATCTTGAGTGAGAACATGACCTAAGTATTCTACCTCGGTACAAAAGAATTTGCATTTTTCTAGTTTTAAAACAACACCATGTTGCTGAAATAAACCCAACACTTTGTGTAGGATGAGGTCATGTGAAGAAACATCTTTGGCAAAGATGAGTACATCATCTTGAAAGACTAACACCCCTTCTACACCCTTAAGGATGTTACTCATCACCCTCTGAAACACCGACGCAGCCGATGCCAAACCAAATGGCATGCGCCGATACTGAAACGTGCCAAGCGGGGAAACAAACGAAGTAAGGTGACGGGAATCCGGATGCAACTCAACCTGGTGATATGCGCTGGCCAGGTCAAGCTTGGTGAAAAATTTGGCACCTTTGGTGGAAGCAAACAAATCGTTTATTTTAGGAAGAGGATGTGAATCAACCCAGATTTCCTTATTAAGGGACCTCAAGTCAACACACACCCTGAGTTGACCACACCTCTTCCTTGCGACGACCAAAGGTGAAAGCCAAAGGGAGGATTCAATTGGCTCTATAACACCCTTCTCACACAGTTGAAGTAATTCCTTCTCCAAGTCATCTCTGACACTATAGGGTACACCCTGAGTTTGTGTTTGACTGGTAGAGACCCTCTTTAACTATGATTCTGTGTTTAAAACCCTGAATTTTGCCTAAATCAGAGCTGAAAACAGAAGGAAACTTGTCCTTGAGAGTTTGGACTTCATCAGAGCACCCGACAACCAGGACTTGTTCTTTGGTTCCAGGTTTAAGGATCATTCCGAAAAGCCCTTGGTGGAACCACCCTAAAATGTTTAGACCTTTGACCGCAACATAGATTTTACCTTTTATTCTCCTTCCCTTAAAGCACAACTCCTCTTCAAAGAAGCCCAAAAGGTCAATTTTCCGACCCTCATATGACACAGGCGTGCGATCGGGAGGAAGAAGAGGTTGAGTACCTTCCCACGTTTCATCAAAAAGTTTTTGTGATCATGGTTATTTTGGCACCAGAGTCGACTAAAAGTTTGATACATTTCGTTCCTACAGAAATGTCAACAATGGGGTCAACACAGGACTTAGGATCACCTTCAACGACATCACTAGCAATATAATCAGAAACAACAGAAACTACTTCCGAGTCAGATGAAGACTCAGAATCGATTAAGCATACAGCAGGTTTCTTACATTTTTTTTGACCTTTCAATTTTAGGCACACTTTAGCAAAATGTCCTACTTTTTTGCAATAATTGCAAGTGACGTTGGAACCAGGACACCGTGATCCCTTAGAATGTGGTGGATTACCACATCTTAAACATAACATAGCTTCACCATTACCTGATCTTCCTGATTTGGTTCCCTTCCCTAAGTTGTCGGTATTGTTTTTATAATTTTTTTTGACAGACTTAACAGATGAATTTAGATTAATAGCATTCACTGGTTCAACAACTTTCTCCTCTAATTCTTTTAAAGAGACCATAGAAATTTCTATACTCTTAGCTAATTTAATGGTATCATCTAGAGACGGATCACCCATGGTAAGTAATTTCTGTCTGATGTTTTTGTCTCTACAGTGACACACAAATTGGTCTCTGATGAGTTGATCCGTGAAATTCTCGAAACTGCAGTCAGCTGCCAATCTGCGCAATACAGAAATGTAAGAATCAACATCTTCTCCCTCGCTTTGCTTCCTCTTAAAGAATTTATGCCTGAGGACCATGAGGCTGGGCTGCTTGTCGAAGCGTAATTTGAGCTTCTGTACAGTTTCTCTGTATTCGTCGCTTTGTGCGCCTTCTACTTGTGGTAAATCTGGTAAATGCTTGAATACAGATCTGCCTTCAAAACCCAGAGAGTGCAACAGTAGGTATTTTTTCTATCTGCACTGAATCTAGATGCACCTATAGCCCCTAAATAAGTTTCGAATGCGTCATGCCAAACTTCCCATCTGATAGCTGGTTCTCCCGGGGTGTCCAGAAAAGATGTAGGTGGGTTAACAGATTGTAAAGTACACATTGCAAAGAAAAATAATGCAAAATTGGTGTGTGTATCACCGCTGTAGATGTACACGATAAATATCAGAAAGAGAAACAGCAGTAATGATCAACGTTGAAATGTCCTTCTATAAGATGGGTGTACTGCGCGAAAAAAAAAACTAAAATTAGTGATAGAACCAGAGAATATAATTGATTAGAGAGGAGAGACTATGGATGATCGATATTGACAACAACAAAAAAACTCTGTGGAAGATCAATATCAATTTGTAATTTGTAGATAGTTTTTAACCAGCTGTGTGCATCAGCGTTGACTTTTTTATCCTGTGCACCATCTTTTGCGGTAGACACGAGTGGACGTGTGCATGGACACCATTCCATGCGGGTTGAGCAACACTAGAAAAGGAACGAGTTAAAATGAATTCATAATACTGAGCGCGTTGGGAATAGCTGTGCGCATCAGCGATAAATATTCCTTTTGAATACTGAGCGCGTTAGAAATGGCTGTGCGCATCAGCGATAAATATTCCTTTTGTAGATTAACGCTGGCGTTTTTGAAAGAAGCGGGCTGTGCGCATCTGCGTTGCGTGGTTGCTAGGAGAGAGACTCTCACCGGCTGTGCGCATCGGCGCTGAACGTTGCTAGGAGACAGTGACGCTGGAGGTGACGTTGTGGCGTATTGCGTGGAGACGCAGGGACGCGCTGGCACAATGCATCAAGAAGAAGACGTCACAAGGCTCCCAGTGCTTTCCTCAAGAGCTCGGCAATGGAAGACTGCACGCACGAGCTGTTCCAGGTAGGATGACAGAGTCGTTAGAAGTGGAGCGAGCGCGCAAGCGGCGGGAGGCACTTTTAAAAAACAATTACAGAATTCTCTGTGCAATACGCTAGGAGCGGGTTGAAAACACAGGAAAACACACAGTCTAGACGCAGGTAGAGCCAGAAGCGGTAATAAGCTTGAGAAAATGGCAAAAAAATATATATTCTGAAAAGCGTCAGCGCTGGGTTCCAGTGGGTAGGAGAGAAAACGCCCTACCGTGTCAGTTGAGTTGGCTGGAACTGCCGCAAATCATGAGTGTTCAACCTCTTGAAGGGAACAGAAGAGATTTCGGAGGCAGATGACGCCGGCTTGTAGCTTGTGGAAGAGAGCTTGAGGCTTGACTTGTCTAGAGAGTAGATAGATGTCCTGGATGAGGAATCTTGCACGCAGGGTAATCCATGTAACCAGGATCGTCGCCAATCAAATGTAGTGAAGAGGCAGGATACAGTTGCTGTCTTGAGTAGTTTATTTGTAGGGTTACATGGAAAAGGAGCTAGCTTGGAAGCAGCCAGCTCCAACAGACACCAACTCAAGAATAACACAAGTACATTCTAAAGTATCTAAGCAGCATCAGAACATTCTAAGAAGAACTCAATGCATACAAGTAAAGGTTACAGTGAAGATCAGGTTAATGCTACAGAGTTAATGTAACCTGACTTAACAGATTACTACAGATGCAAAGTCAGATTAGCAGCTTTATTTGGTCAAGTAAAGGCCCAAGAAAAGCATGAAAGAAATTGAGAAGGAGGTTTAGCACTGCCAGATTTGTTATTTTACTCAGGGGCCTTTTTATTGAAGAATGGGAGAACGCTGTTAAACATACCAATACCATCTGAGATTGGGGGACTACTGGCCGTGATGTCGAGGCAGGAGGCAGGGGGCAAACATGGCTTTATGTTTAAATACGCAGACCCCAAGTACTTTAAAAAAGTTAGGCTAAAGATCCTGAAGGGGCTGGCTGAGACTTGGTATAATATTTAAAAAAGATCTAAAATTACCATATTATAGCCTATTGGCTCCTATTTGGGATTCTCCTGGTTCTCCAGAATGGACAAAAGATACATTGGCAGCACCACTAATAGAGGCAGGTTTTACACTATGGGAGCATATAATTCAAGATGGACACCTGATAACTTGGGAAATGTGTAAACAACGATCAGATCATAAGGTATCCAGATTCAAATACCTACAAATGCAGAGTTGGTACCAAGCCCCTGGAACAACAATAAAGAAACAAAATGAGCTTGAAGACCGACTAATGCAAGGGATAGTGGTCAAAAAGGAGCTTGCGGTTATCTACTGGTTGATGGTTGAACTGGAGGACGGAGTTTTTATTCTGCCAACGGAATTGTGGGGAAGATGCTTGCTGGAGACATCGCTGGAACATCAATGGCAAGTATCTATGTCCATGTTGTTTAAAATAGTTAAACCTGCATACCTGAGAAGAAATAATCTTTTCTCCATCCACAAAGCTTACTGGACCCCCCAGAGATTATCAATGTTTGGGAAAGGCGGTGAAGTAGCCTCCCCAAAGTGTGGTAGTATGAGAGAGGACGATGTACACATGTTTGTGGATTGCCCAGAGATCCAGACATTCTGGAAAGACGTGAGTAGGGCCTTGTCTAGTATGCTGGAGATTGATATCAAGGTAAGCGTCTTGCTTGTTATCTTTGGATGTGTGGATTCTCTGGTAAAAACTACAAAGAACCAGGCAAGGTTGATTTTCTACTCCATACTATTGGCACGTAGGGAAATATGGAAACAATGGGTGGCCGTGGTCCCTCTCAGCTTTGATGATTGGATACGCTCTGTCAAGCATATTGCCAGATTGGATATGTTGGGGTTTAGAAAGCACGACTTTTGGCTTCCCATGCTTAGTTGGTGTGAGCAACAAGGCTAAGAAAAAAACAGGGGTCCAATGATTAAGCCTTCTCCGCCTCATCTGGCACTTTTGTTTCCTTCCCCTCCTCTCTAAATAAATGAGAGTGAGTGGAGAGATAAAGAGTGAAATTGAAGAAGAGGGAGTTTTAAAATCGAAGGCGGCAAAGTGTGAAACCCCCAGAATCTTCTTCTTTGCTTCCAGCACATAAGGGCAGGACACTCCAGTCAAAGGTGCAAGTGGAATGGTGTTTTTAGAGGCAAATGAGGGCAAAAAACAAAAAAAACAAAAAAAGACTGTTTTTGATTTGATCACCTTCACCACTCACAGCAGACCATGACTTGCCAGGGGTTCGGGATATACAAAATCTTTAGTCTTGATCTCTGATTCTTTCTCTGTATTTGAAAGTCTTGAGCATCCTCGCCTTCATTTTTCCCTGTAGTTCTAGGGCTTAATCAGACTGGACCTGCTGACATTTGTTTTTATAGAGGATTAACTTGTGCTCCTTCTACTTCTTCATTTTCTGAGCCCTCGCACTGGGATGGAATTCCATTTGGTGAATCAGTGGATGTTGTCACCACTGTTTCATCAGCTTGTCTCACTCTCTTTGTGTGCAACACATGAATTCAGAGTGGCAATCCAACACATTTCACAGCAATGTTGGTCACAAGGATCACTTGGTGCAGCCCCATCTTGTGAACAAGCCTTTTCACCAAAATCCAGACTCCAGGAATGTGGTTGTGGCAAATTGCCAAGTTGACCTGACAAGAGATAAAACGTACCACTTCAGCCAGTCCTTCACAATACTGAAGAACAATATCATCTGTGATAATTATGAGTGCGGCTGTGGGAACAAAAGGGATTCGCACTTTGTGAGGGGAAAGTCCGGTCCTTTTACTTTGGGTACTTCTGTGGTTCATCAAGGCAAGTGGAAGTGCATTGAGCCATTTGAGGGAGGTGGAGGTGTACACTTTTGCGATCCCCGATTTCAACATACTGTTAAATGCTCAGCAACTCCTAAAGCTTCTGGTCTGTAACTACAAAGGAATTTCTGGTCAATTATCAGGGCTATAAAGAGTGGCTCTCTATATTATTTTTAAAATGTGTCCCACGATCCGATTCTAAAAAACACTGGCATGCCGTAACTAGGGACCAACTGCCTCAATAATAGTTTGGCTTCAATGAGACTATCACTCCTTCTAGTTGTGTATGCCTCTACCCATCGGAAATAACAGGCAAATTACCACTAGGATCTACTCTACCTTAGCCCATTACAGATGAGTATCTCAACAAAATCTAACGGCAGACAACTAAATGGTCCATCACACTTTCCTATGTGACTCATGGTCACAACTGTCCCCTTGCCGACATTTAACTGCTGGCATGTAATGAATCACTGACACACACTTTCAGCCATGGACCAGAAATGAGTGTTAAACCAATATTTTTGAAAGGTACAATTCATCCCATCCTTCCCAACATGAGTAGGAGCATGGAAGTGTCAGACCATTGCAGGCAATAGGGAACTCATAAAACTCCTTTGCAGCCTTAACTGGCCAAAATCATGTACCACACCAAAACCGTATTGACTGTCAGTGTAGATTAACACTCAGATCCCTTGCCACAGAGCATGCTCTTGTTAAGGCAACCAATTTGTCTACTTGTGCTGAGGTGACATTGCTCAAGTAGGATGTTTCCACAATACCAGATGTGGTGCCAGCTGCACTTTCTGCTCTCAAATTCCTATAAGGCTCCCTGATACAAGTTCCATCTACAAATAAAGTCAAAATGGCCGATTCGTGTGATATATGCAGTTTGTCTGGCCTTGGCAAATAACTCTGTGACATCCACACAGTAATGATCAAAATTCTCTTCCTCATCATCATGATCTGGAATTGTCAAAGTGTTGTGGGATTCAGAACATTACATCTCCTGATGGAAGCGTTTTCCGCCACCGTTCCGAGCATGCATCAGCAAAATTTCACCTGAGTGAGGAACAATCGCAATAGAGTATCTCCCATCATAAATCCTTCATATTACTGGATCCCCCCACAGATCGCTTCAACTGATATCAGGTAACTGGGAAGAGCTGTAGCCACGGGATCCAGTGTGGGCCAAAAGTAGGCCACTGAACGTTTCACTTCGTCGTGGGTCTGTGCCAACACAGACAATGTGCACCTGTCAAGTTTGTGACAGAAAAGGAAGAAATCCTTCTCACATTCTGGTATTTCTAGTGCGGGTGCAGTACAGATTTTGTCTCTGATCTTTAGGGAGGTACCAGTGTACCGGTCGCTCACATCATTGTGAGTAAGCCTCTGTAGAGACTTTGCCCCTTGGGAAAAGTTAGGAATCCACTGACGACAGTAGCCAACCATTCCGATGAACAGCCTCACTTCTCATTGAGTTTTAAGTGTTTGCATTCTCAGAATTGTGGAAATGCACTCTCTGGACACCTTTCTCAAACCCTTCTTAATGTTGTGTCCCGAATATATGGCCTCTTTCTGACAGTACAGGAGTTTATTAGGAGACTACTTGTGTTCATCCTCTGCGAAATGATTCAACAAAGCAAGTGTGTCTAATCTGCAATTTTCTTTTGTTTTAGACGCCACCAACAGGTCGTCTATGTATTGAACCAACACTGAATTTCAGGGCAACTTAAGGCTCCAGATTACTTTATCAATATCCAATTAAAGATCAAATGGTTTTCTGTATACCCTTGAGGAACCATATACCAAACCAGAATTGTGTTCATAATTTAAATACAAAATGAAATTGACTGTCATCATGTAGGGGAATGGAAAATAATGCTTGGCACAAGTCTATGACTGTGAAGCACTCTGCATCTGATTGGATTTAGAAAAGGGTTACAGCAGGATTCAGAACCACAGGACAACATGGGATTACAGTTTTGGTAACTTTCCTAAGGTCTTGTACTATTCTCCATTTCTTATTTGCTTTTTGAAGTCCAATGATCGTGGAATTGAAGGGACTGCCCAATACCACCTTTAAAATGCTCAGGCTTATCATTCGTTCATTCACTGGAGTTATTCCTGACACTGCCCATGGAGTAAGATTATATTGAGGCATTCAGGGATAAACTACATGGGGTCTCACTTTTAATTCCACTGACTCCACACCTTTTATCAGTCCAATGTCTTTGGATTGAAATCCTAAACATCCTCCCTTACTGTACATTTCAAATGAGGAAGCAAGCTATTTGTCAAAACAGGGAACAAACATACATCTGACGCTTAATATTTTATTTTAAAGGCAGTGTCCTCGTCTTGGATCTGAATTATCACTCCATCTGGTGTACAAAACATCTTGCAGTTCATTTTTTACAAAAGGTCTGTTCCTGAAAAATTAACAGGACTTGTGTCACCTATTATGAATTCATGGGTATCTTCAGTAGGGCCAGTGTTTAAAAGGACATTTGCTGAAACTTGATTTGTCATTTGTCTCTTCGAGATGCCTATGATTTGGATTTATTTTCCTGAGTGGGGAAGGTTTGGCAACTCCATTAGATGTACTGTGGAGTGGGTAGCACTTCACCTTCTACAGATGGGCTACTCTGGTCTACCTCTAGGCCTGCACCTATGCATGCAATCCTCCTCCCCCCTATGGAACCATTATTGCGAGTGGTTAGGGACAAATCCAGTTAGACTTTCAGAAAAACTGTAGAAAACTGTCATGGGCTATCAAAGGTTTCTGCTGAAATCTGGGAGCTTGTTGAAATTAAATCCTTTATTTTCCATGTTTTGCTGCCTTATTGGGGCTTGTGGCATTTTTGCACAGTATGGCCTCTGATTCTGCTTGTTGTACAAAGGGGTCTTGTCGGGCAGTGGTTTCTGACTCTATCACCCCATTCTAAGATATCACATTCATGTTCTGAACGTGAGAATTCATTTGAGTATACTCTGTTAGGATTCAGTTTATACTCTTGTTTACATTGTACAATCCTTTTATTTTTAAATGGCATGATGTGCTCTTCTTCAGGGCACTAATGCTCACATTCATACTTGAATTATCAACAAAACCTCTACCTCCTGGAGGGACAAAATTCAAAGTTTGCACATTTTGAACACCACCTTCAACACCAACAACTTGCACACCCATAATTACGCCTGAACCAGAAGGAGAATCAAAACCTGAATCTATCACAAAAGAACCTCTCTGCCCACTCTGAGTTAGCTTTGTCTGTGCCACAATGCACTTTTCCTTAATCTTCCTTTGCTTCGCATCACTGATGTCAATACAATATTTGGAATACTTTAGTATTTCACAGAGGGTATTTGTCTGCCGACACATCACATTCTGATGTGTCTGAGAAATATGTTCCAGGCGCAAACATAACACAAACACTGAGACAAATCTACTAAGGCTTTCACAAGTCCTGTCAATAGATCTGCATTAGCCTCATGAAATAGGCATGCACTAATTCCTTCAGCTCTTGTGTTGCCCTCAAAATTCTAGACACGTTCACCTCTCTCTGCGGAACCTTCAAATTCAATTCCGGAGATGGACTATTATTTGCGACATCCCTTGCTGATTCTTCTTTGTGTCAATTTACAACCACTTTACACTCCATCTACAGGTCTTTGGAAACCACAATCTCACTCATACTAGTCGGCTTTTCATCTTCACATTAGCTTTTTCTTTTTCACCTTATCCCCGTTTTTCCTTGCCTATTGATCCTTGAACTTCTTTAGTTCTCCCCATTCTTTTATGGAACTTACCAACTCCTTAATGTGAACTCTCAAACTTGGTGATCTCATTTCCTTTATTTCTTCATCACTCATCACTTTCTGAAATTCTTTCACAAGTTTTTATTTCAATTTAAATCTATCTCATACTCTTCAACCAGACTTTCCAATTTATCATGTGCCTTGCAAGCCTGACTAGCAAGCTTCTTTGCTCAAATACCTCAACTGAACTTCATTGTATGTATTTAAATTTTACATAGCAATCATACCCCTCAGAATCTCTTCAAGTTAAGATCTTTATTTAGATCTTGGTGGATGGAATACTCCATCACAAATGTGATGGATAACACGTCCACCGTATCTCTTTAGGATGTAATGGGATCCTAATCTGGCGGACGGGATATCTGTGACGTTTGTGACAGAGTATTCTCCTCAGCCAAGATCTAGATCAGGCCCTTTGTCTTTAATTGAGGTACATTTACTTCCTTGGCAACTTTTTCTCTTTGGAGAGGCTGCGATTCTATGACTGCAATAGAGCCAACAACTGTCCATGGAGGGCATGAGGGGGCAGGAGCATGTGCGCAGAGAACATAGAGCAGGCAGAAGGGGTAACAAACTGAGCATGGAGGGAAAGCCAGCTTTGGCAGGGGCAGCAAGATAACCACGAAGGGCAAGCGGGAGGGGGCAGGGGCATGCAGATCTAGAATTTAGGTCAGGCGGGAGGAGTACAGGGCAACGAAGGATGCAGCTGGGGCACACAGATGGAGAATGGGGGCAGGCAGGAGGGGGCAGGGGCAGCAAGCTGACCACAGAGGGCAGACTGCTGTAGGTTGACCAGCCACGGGGTGAGCCTGGGCCAACCACCACTGCACATGGCTTAAGGCTGTGTGCACTTGGGGTGTTGGTTGCATATAAGCAAATAAACCCAGAAATTCACTGAAACAACGTAAAGTAAAGAGATATTCTAGTTAGGTATGGTAATATGATCGTCTTTTTCCATTATTTAAAATTTTAAATTAATTATAAATCAGGAACTTGCTCGAAAAAACAAGTGAAATTATGTTTACGTATTGAAATGGGTAAAAACACAACATTTATAAACAAAAAAAACACTGGAATTTACCAGTTATAGTTCAGTGAACTGACTATAATTGCAACTACGCATGCACTGCTCATGACCACGCATATTACATAACTCATGACATGTTAAATGACATCAAAGAGGACATCACTGATAAAAATGTCAAATTACATCATTGCTGACATCATCTAATAAATGTGACCGTTTGGTGTAGCTTTTCATAAGGGAAGGTATTCACCAAAAGTACATCTAGACCCGATTTTCTATAACCTCTGTGGTGCTAAAGGGTGTAATCTTTCTCAACATGTTCAACATGAAGCATATCTGTGCAATGACCCACAGTTTGTAGATCTTATACTGTGTTTTTACTGGTATTAAGGTGTTTAAGAAACGTAATGTCTCTATAGATCTTAATGTGATCATCAATTTATGTTAGAGTAAATGTACACGTGCAAATTAGTCACAAGTTTGAGTTACCTTTATGAACTACCCGAGTAATGTCTCTGTAGATATTGATGTGATCAGCAATTTACTAAACATTACCTTTAAAAAGAGTGTTTGATGATCATTTAACTTATTAAAATGTACTTGTTAAGTACCTAATCTGACATAGAATTTTAAGTCTGGTGTTTCACATCTTTACAGCCAATGATAAGGCATGCATAACCAGGTCATAGGCACAATTCTTTGTAGATTGTAAAAATACTTTACACATATTCTTGAAATTAGCAGAATGGTGTACATCATTACAACATTTACAGTCATACTGCAACTTGAACCGTTTGTGAGTCACCCATACATTAAACATTCTTCAATAATGTATAATGCCTCAGAATTTTCACTGAACTCCTGGAAATAAAATCTGCACCTTATAAATCTCAAGTTTGTATTTGTGAATAAGAGTTTTTTAAATAATATGCATATTTTTTGTAACGCAATATAATGAACTTATAGTGACATCAAGATATTCTGTTGAGAAAATTGTGCTTATGCTAACATTAGCTAACGTAGGCCTCTTTTCCAAAAGTAATTGGTGTTGCCTGCAAACACGCTTTCAGCATTTCATTATTTTTGTCCCTTACTCTGCACACAGCGGGTTTATGTTCAAGCAACTTTGTAAACACTGCTTTGAGATGTAATGTCACTTTCACAGGTATCTGTTTATTTGCACTATACAGTCACAAGGATGGTGTCTCCCCCAGCACGACTCCTGGTCCTTTGTCGGTTTTAATCTGTTTTCCTTATGAATAATACTTCTTAAATATGTTTTGAAAATAAAGTGTTCAAAACCATATTTGCTTGATATACATGTATTTTATTCATCCATTTTCGGTTTTAACATCAATTCCTTAGTATGACTTGAGGCCTGCTCTTGGCGGATGGGATACTCCGTCACAAACGTGACGGATATCCCGTCCGCCATATTTTGATTCCATGATATCCTTTGGAACTTGTAATGCGGCGGACGAGATATCCTTCACGTTTGTGACAGAGTATCCCATCCACCAATATCTTAATCAGGCCCTAGATATTTACATATATTGTTTGCTTCCAACATAATCTCTAATGCATTTCGAACCCCCCAGGTCCTTCATCAGGGGGTTTGTTCTGTGAAAGGAAAAAAGGTAATGTGATGAGTTGTATCTTTCATAACTCATCAGTCAATAACATCAAACTATATCAAAATGTATCAAAAAATATTTGAATCTCAATGTTACAATGTTTCATAGAACCAACAATTTTGTGTTCAAAGAACATAATCGTATCTCAAATCTCTCCAACAAATTTGTGTACATTCATTGAATTAGATGGAAAAGTTCTAGTTTAAAAGTTGCTCCCATCATATCATAAATGTATATCCAAAAGCTGAAAATCTACACCCTGGGGGTATGTGCCCCCACACAGGTTACAGGTGGCGGAAAATAAATTCCTGCAACGGATTTTACGAGTCCCCCAAGGCACGCCGGTTTGGACTGTACATGAAGAGCTAGGGGTTGGTTTCCTGGCGGACCAAGTGGCAATTAAACCCCCAGTGTGCTGGATAAAGATTTGGACCTCCGAACATCAGCATTTAAATAGCATGATTGTATCGGACTGTTTGAAATTGGAGCACGGTAACAAAATACCTTGGATACATTATGTAAAGGAGTCTTTTCAGGCTATAGGTAGGCCAGACATTTTCTTTGCACACGACACTTTAAGCAAGGTGGACGTTAAAATCATAAAAGACTTACACCACAAATTTTTAACTGCGAACCGTGAAAATCTTGAGCTCAACAAACCCTCAGTTAGGGCATATGCAATGTTAAAATCGGTTCCGGGCATTGAACCGTACCTCCTGGCCTTAACTAATGCTCACAACAGATTTTTAATCACGCGTTTTAGATTCAATCAGCTCCACCACATTTTAGCATCCCCGGTGGGTTTCTTTCCCTCACCAGATCTTCGAGGTCCCTGTGGCTGCGATCTTCGATCTCCTCAGGACACGTTACATTTTATTTTATTGTGTAAATATTTTTCACTCCCCAGAAAACATTTTCTCCGGCCGCTGTTAAAATGCTTGAAGTTCAGGCACGCTAAAGTGGCCCTTTTGCATTTACAGCTGTTACCCAACCCTTTTACACTCTGTGCAGTGCTACGTTTCTTGCGGGCCGCTTATAAATCTAGATTATCTAGAGTCGATTGATTCTGTGCTGCTGGTTTTATCCATGTGTATTGTTTTCAATTTTACTCTACTTTTATGAACTGTGTACTTATTTGTTATATGATGTACTGTATCTTTTATGGTTGCCTTGCATCCGAATAAAGGTAATCTATATATATATACACCCAATGTCTACCTGTATCAAAACAAATACCATCATATCATAAAATGTATATCCAAATACTAAAACACTACACCCAATATCTATTTGCGTCAAAACCAATCTCTTGAACTGGCATGTAAAGGCTAATCTATGTCAAACCATACCAAAGTCGATCAGTTAAACCAATATAGAACATGCATTCATTTTGGTACATGAATCTTAGAGGGCTTCTTCGTGCGGTTTGATTAGCCACAATATTTTTAACACGCATTAATTTCAGTGTATGAATCTTAGAGGGCTTCTTCATGCGGTATGAGCCTCCATAATACTTATCAAATCTGTCTATTGAGTTAACGTGACATGCACGTTCATTCTGATGCTTTTGTCTATGATAAGCTTACTGGTGCAGTGCAAGCCATTCTGTATGGACTGCTCCTCGTTCTTCTCTTGGCATTGTATGTGGCTGCCATGTTTTTGGTTACTTGTACCATGTCTACATTTCTGTGTAATAATCATAGAAAGAGGACACAATATCCTGATTTGTAAGATTATCGTATGGACAAAATTAAGGTTTTTAATAATCACTGGATTATAAAATACTCTCTTATATTCCCATTTTGTGTTAAAACAATGATCCCTAGTCAATGTTCATGGAAAGAGGGCATAGATCTATAAGTTTATCCCCTAAAAATGTTTTAAACTTTAGTAATCTCTGAAGTTTAAAGTGCTTTTCTGTTCTCCTTGTTATTTTTTTCAGTGAAGTTTGATGTGTACAAAAACAAAAACCTGTGATCACTGTTAGCGTTTAATGGAAATAGAAAGAGGACCCATACATTATACATTCTTTATCAATGTATAATGTCTCAGAATTTTCACTGAACTCCTGGAAATAAATATCTGCACCTTATAAATCTCAAATGTATATAGATGATAGTGAGTGTTTTAAATAATATGTATATTTGTAGTAACACAATATAAATAACATATAGTAACATCAAGATATTATGTTAAGAAAATTGTGCTTACGCTAACATAAGCTAATGTACGCCTCTATTCCAAAAGTGATTAGTGTTGCCTGCAAACATCTTTCTAGCAGTCCATTATTTTTGCCCCTGCATTCTGCACACAGATGGTTTATGTCCTAGCAACTTTGTAAACAATGCTTTGTGATCTAATGTCACTTTCACAGGTGCAGAATAATATTTCTTTCTTTAGGACCCTGTAGCACACTGGTCTATGAAGAGTGATTGTTCCCAAGGCCTCACCTATTGGGCCCATGGTGTGATTCTCATGAGAACTTGTCCTTTTATATAAAGTAAAATTATTTGTGCTAACTATTGATGTGCCTGGAGAGCACCAGGAATTGGAACTGCATTATGTGAATCGGTAGAATAGTGCTAAATAAAGTGATCTAAGAAACTGTATTGTTCTTCCTTTTAACCTTATTAGTCCAACTGCGATTAATTAATTGACTGCCTTCTAGCCATTTAAGTTTGCTTTCTGTAATGGTTTAAATCCTTTAATAAACATGTATGGTTTCATTTTAGATTTTAAATTTCATTGTAAAGCCTAATGTGTTTTACAGCTTGCTCTGAAATATTAATCGACCAAGTCCAGATGAGGAGCAACATAATCCTAGCCTGTTTAACACTGCTCCCTATCCGTAAGAAGTACTTTAAATTAACAGATTTATAAAAGGGCCATCTGGTAGCAGTGAATGATTCGAAACTGGATCTGGATGGATAGAGACTGGATTTGGAGTGTTTGCAACTGGAGCTTGTTACTACAGCTAATTAGATCCAGAAACTAAATTGGCCTGATTAATCCTGTTCTTCCAATTGGTTCTGTTTGGATTAGTCGCAGTGTTCCAATGTTGCAGTGGCTGATCTGTAGATAAAGGAGAAGTGTGTATAAGTAGGGTTATGCTCTGTGGTAGAATGTGTAATTAAAAGCATATTATTGCATGCTGAGCAGTGTATTGTGAGATTTATAGTTTGGGTTTCCAGTGTTATGAAAACGTTATGCATGCTGTGAGCACTTTGTCTATGCAGTTTGGAATTGTCAAATAGCCGGAGAAATGGTTACTATGGTTTTGATGATTTTTGCCTCATTTTGAGTTGAATTGTCAGTGTTTATAAAATGGTGTCTGTGTTGATTTTGCTGTTGTCCTTTTCTTGTGTGTTATTTATGTTATGGACGGGATGTTGACATTTTTTAATTAAATGTATTTGTTTAAAGTTTGGATTTCGTCAAAAATCAAGAGTTTGAGATATAAACTTGTTATTGGAACTTGTTTGCTAAGATTGAGGTGTGTTGTGAAGCACCGCATCCACATCATGATAGGGTTTTACTTAAGGTCTAATTGTGAATGCACATTAATCCAGATTGGCGACTGTTCATTCTTTGGTACTCAAGAGTAAATGCATTGATCAAGAGTAAGTCACTACTGGCCGAGAACCAGCTTTCCCTGTTTGTGTAATTTCTTTTAGAAAATACTTGACGACTTACCATCTCTTTAAGATAAAGCAGACAAGAATTGTTAATTATTTGTTTTAAGTGCGTCAAACTCAAATCTAACATTGCAGCAAAGTTGCAGTGCAATTTGTTGGTTGATTGTTTGGTGACACATAGGCATACTTGTTGAATGGTCAACCTTTGAACTGGATGCGCTTCAACTGGTTGATTGTGTTGTGATCTGTATTGTGGTAGGCTGACTACGTAATTTGGTGCTGTCTTATGAGTGGTTAGTTATCGCTGTGTACTGTTTGAGATTTGATGATTGCTGTTATTTGTAACATGTAATTGAATAGGCCGAGTTCAGTACAGGAAAATGGGAATTGTAATTAAGGAACTGCCGTTGTCACTTGTAAGGGAGAGAAAATGCTGCCCGAAGGCACACTTGCCTATGGCCTGGCCCTCAACAAGCCTTTACATACATGTTTTCAGGTTAGATACTGGAACAAGATCACTTCTGATAACAAGAACATGCAATTTTCCCTAAATGGTAGTTTTAACATTGGAAAAATTGAGAATTTCATACTGTTGATGAATGAAATGAAACACCAACCCACACCTACCCAGTTTGAAGCATTGAATGCATAGGAGCTTGTTGCACATGATAAGGAACACAAAAGAATTACACAGATTAGACATGCTGTAAGTAAATGGTTGAATGCAAGAAGGAATTCGAAACAGTGAGCATGGCGTCAAGGTGTGTTTACCCGCAATTGTGAGACAGAATGAGATGAAGATGACAGTGACAGACAAGAGAGCCAGTTAGATTAATCATCAGCAGAGAGAGAAAGAGATACATAGGGTCCAATGAGGACAAAGAAGAGGGATTCTTGGTGATTTACTAAATATTTATTTATTTTATTTATTTACGGATTTATACAGCGCATAGCTGCCCCAGCAACGGGGCGTCCCAGCGCAACCCAAAGAACAGGTGCCAATAGACCACTCTAACAAACACAAACAGCTATACCGGAAAGAGCCAGGTCTTTAAAGCCTTTCGAAAAGTCAAATCATTCCGGAGTCCTCTGATAGAGATCGGAAGGGAGTTCCAAAGGTGGGCCGTCTGGACCTTAAAAGATCGACCACCAGCTCTGGCTCTTTGAAATCGTGGGGTACACACCAATCCCGAGTTGGCAGAGCGAAGGGGACGATTCGGGATGTACTGAACTAGCAGGTCCATTAAGATCGGAGGGCCTTGTTGTGACAGAATTTTGTGGGCTACACACAGGGACTTAAACTGGATTCTTTTGGCTATTGGCAGCCAATGCAGCTTAGGTAAAAGATTAGATACCGAGCAGAACTTAGGCAGTGCCAGCAAAGCACGTGCCGCGGCATTCTGAATTCTTTGGAGGCGTACAATACAAGATTTATTAGCGCCTAGGTAAAGGGAGTTACCATAATCCAACCTGGCTAGAATTGTAGCCTGGAGAATAGTTTGGCGGATTTTTGGTTCAAAATATCCAAGCAAAGGTTTTAACCCCCTCAGGAGTCCAAAACAGACCCCTGCGAGAACTTTAGATTGGGTATCAAAAGAAAGATTCCTATCTATCCAAAAGCCTAGATTCTTAACCGCGTCTTTGGGCGGAGGCGCTGGTTTGAGTTTATCCGGCCACCACTGTTCTGACCAAAGAGCACTATCTCTCCCCAATACAAGAATTTCAGACTTAGCAGCATTAAGCTGCAAGCAATTGGCTGTCATCCAGTCTGCAATCGCTAACAGGTCCTCCTTAAATTTAAAGAGGTTGTTTTTACACTTTTTTGAAAAGGCAATGACTAGCTGGGTGTCATCGGCATAGGATACCAATGACATCCCTCTACTTTTTGCTACCAGAGCTAGAGGTTGAACATAGATGTTGAACAACGCAGGACTCAATATTGAACCCTGTGGGACCCCATGCTTAATGGCATACACCTGCGAATGGTGCGGTGGTACGGCGACTTGGAAGGTTCTACCTTCCAAGAAAGAGCGAAACCAGGCCAGGGCCAGCCCCCTGACCCCAATATCCTGCAGCCTACATAACAAGATGTCATGGGAAACAGTGTCAAAGGCGGCACTTAAATCCAACAGAATCAAGGCCGCAGAATCCCCGACATCTAGGCTGC
Organism: Calotriton arnoldi; assembly: GCA_963921515.1. Classification (NCBI taxonomy): domain Eukaryota; kingdom Metazoa; phylum Chordata; class Amphibia; order Caudata; family Salamandridae; genus Calotriton; species Calotriton arnoldi. The sequence continues at coordinate 504,732 of CAWUFW010005638.1, forward strand.
CACGTATGTCCTCGGTCACCGCCAACAGCGCCGACTCGGTGCTGTGGCGTGGGCGAAAACCGTTTTGTGAGGGGTCAACGACATTGTTCTGCTCTACAAATTCAGCCAGGACTGTATTTACATATGATTCAGTAACTTTAGCTAAAAAAGGGAGTTGGGAGATCGGACGAAAATTGCCAGGGTCCGAAGGTTCTAAGGACGGTTTCTTTAGCAGAGGAACAACTTTTGCATGCTTCCATGTTGCAGGCAACGATGCAGAGGTCAGTGACAGATTAATCAATTCCCTGACCGCTGGTAGAGTTGAGTTATAAACAAGACGGAGTTGATCTGGTCTCAAAGGATCAGCTGGGGAACCTGATTTAATTTTAAGACAGAGAGATTCCGTCTCAGAGAGTGAAAGTAGAGAGTGAAAGTAAAGGAAAAGAACACAACATTAATTCAGGTGTGGCTAACCTGTCCTCGATCAGTGTTGACCCTAACTGAGTGGACTACATGCCCACCTCCATGTTGAGTCCATTTCTGTAGGGCTGACACCACAGGTGCCGGGGCCAGAAGACCAAGAGCCCCTGCCCATGCCAGCCTGCCCTCTATGGCCAGCTTGCTGCTCCTGCCTCCCTGCCCTTCATTTTCCATCTGCATGCTCCTGCCACCTCCCTCCCGCCTTTTATGGTCCATTGTTCTGTCCCTGTTCATGCCAGCCTGCCCTCCATGTTCAGCAAGCCTCCCGTCCCCCTTCTTGACTGTCCTCTGTTCACTATCTGGGTGCCTCTGCTGCCTCCCACCCCTAGACATCGATGAGGGGCTGTAATTGAGATGTTTGACTATCTGCAGAAGAAGAGTTCACAAGATGTGTACTCTTTCCTGGAACAAACTGAAGAGCTCAGAGCAGAGCTTCTGTGATTAAGGTACAGAGGTAGAGAGGAAATATGGATGAGCAAGAGAATCGTAGATGACAAACATTTCTTTGACAGTTATTGGTGGCAATGACGCAAGTCTGAAAGTGTTAGAAATGGGATTCCTGGTTGGCTGAGGTATGGACACAGGCAAGGCAGGAACAACCACTCTAGTCATGGTAAGATAGATACACACTAAAAGTTAACTTGGGTTCACCCTCTGGTTGCTTGTCACCGAGCAATCAGGCTTATCTAAGGGGCAAAGTATGAAGTATTTGTGCAACACACATGTATAGTAACACAATAAATACACCACAAAAAGACTCCACGCAGGTTTAGAAAAATAGATTATTATATTATGAACAAAGCAAGGCCAGAACAACAAAAATCCAATGTATAGAAGTTGAGATATTGAATTTTAAAGGAATAAATGCTGTAAAGTGCTTAAAAGCAAGTAGCGTTAAAAAGGTTACTTTACGTCACGCTGGACCGGGGCAATGTCAAAGTTTGGGCTGACCGCGATGGAGCGCCAGCTGGGTACAGGACCTACGCAGGTCCCAGTGAACAGAGTACCGTTCTTGGTCACAAATAGCGAGATGAGTCGATGTCGAGGCTTGCAGGTGCCGGATGTGTTTTTCTTTTCCACGCAGTGAAGACGATGCGTCAGTTCCGAAGAGGGGTGCCGGAGTCAAGAGGCTTCAAGTGGTGCGCCGGATTCTGCCACGCAGTCGAAGGGATGAGTCAATCTCACCAAGCTACAGTGGCAGCAACACGCTGGCCGATGAGTATATATCTGGAGGCAAATCTCTGGTTCTGAGGCGATGCGCAGATCTTTACTCCCGCAACAGGGTCTATACACCAGTTCTGCTACATGCAGGCTGGAGATGCGTCGAAATCCATGTTGCAAGTATCTGGACCACTTCCAGTGAGCCAGGCATAGGAGCAGGGGTAGAGACTTTGATATCCCTGAAACTCAAGCAACAGGAGGCAAGCCAACAAGCCCTTGGAGATCACTTGGAGTGAAGGCAGAGCCCACCTCTCCTTCAGCAGAGTGAGAGAGCAGCAGGCAGCAGGGCAACAAACAGGAAAGCTGGGCTTCCAGATCAGCAACCCAGTTGAGTACTTTAAGTAGCACAGCAGTTCTTATGGCAGAGCTTCAGTTACAAGTCCAGTAGTATCTGGTTTGATAGGGGTCAGATGCCCAGTACTTATACCCAAGACTGCCTTTGATGTGGGAGAAACTTCAAAGCAACTCTCTGAAGTGTACAAGTATCCCTTTCAACCCTGTCCTGTCTCCCAGGCAATCTGTGGAGGGTAATCAGTCCTTTGAATGGCGTTTGGGGACGGGATACTGCCTATTCAAGTGCAGTGTTAGGCCCTACCTTCCATCCTGCCCAGTCAAGGCCATCAGAATGCAGATGTATGTAGATGGGTACTCAGACACACCTATCCCTCCTGTTTTGTGACTGTCTAAAGAGAATGCACTAAGTGTAGCTGTCATCCAGCCCAGATGTGTATTGGAGACAGGCTGCAAAGCACATAAAGTTATAAGCACAGAGAAGTGTCCACTTTCTAAATGTGGCATTTCTAAAATAGTAATGCCAAATCCAACTCTACCAGTAAGGAGGGTTTGTCATTACCATTCTAAACATATGAAACATGAAAAAACTACTTTTCTCTGATCAGGAATTACAGCTTAAAAGTGTATTAAGGAATTCCCAATGCTAACTTATGAGAGTAGTAGGCCTCACCTCAGTAAAAAATGAAATAGGCTGTTTGTCACTACCAGGATATGCAACACATCACAATACATGTACCTTTCATTTACACAGCATCCTACCCTTAAGCTACATAGGGCTACCTTAGGGGTAACATATGTGTAATAAAAGGAGAGTTTAAAGCTTGACAAGTAGTTTTACATGCCAAGTCGAAGCGGCAGGAAACTGCACACACATTACCTGCAGTGGTAGGCATGTGACAGATTTGAAAGGCTACTTCTGTGAGTGGCACAATTAGTGCTGCAGGCCCAATAGTGGTATTTAATTTACAGGCCCTGGGAATATGGTATACCACTTTACCAGGGACTTACAAGTAAATCAAATTTGCCAAACAGGTGCAAACCAATTATACCATGTATGAGAGAGTTTTAAAATTTCTTACAGTGCCTTTGGCTCTAGGAAGTTCTTCTGTGTCACATTGAGCAGGGGTTTATTCACCATTCTACTAGGCTGGTGCTCCTATCTTCTTCATTAAAAAAAAAACCAGGAGAGAGTGTCAGCCATGCAATGACTACAGAGAACATAATGCAATAACAATACTTAGTAAATATCCATTACCCCTCATATCTGTTTTATTAGACCAGAACAGATCAGCAAAGGTATTCTCCAAATTGGATTGAGAGGTGCACACAATTTGATGAAAAACAGATAAGGAGAATAGTGGAAGACAGAGCTGAATACTCGATACAGACTTTTTGAATATTTAGTCATGCCATTTTGTCTGTTTAACTCCCCCCCCGTAGCGTTTCTACACTTTCTCAATCACATTTCTAGAGATCTGTTGGATATCTATGTAGTCATTTACTTCAATGACATCTTAATATTTTTGGAGTCCCTTAAAAAGCATCAAAAATATGTCAAAATAGTGTTGTAAATGTTGCAGAAATCTCTTTAATTGCAAAGATGGAAAACTGTCTTTTTGAAATAACTGAAGTATTTTTTCACTGTTTCAAGATCGCTGACAAAGGAATCTATATGGACCATGACAAAGGCAAGGAGGTACAAGATTAGCCACCCCCTAAATCAATAAAAGAGATTCAGCAGATTCTGTGATTTGCTAATTTTGTTCAATGATTCTCAGAGACTGTGAGGCCTATATCATGATTATCTCAAAAAGGAATTCCTATTTGATTGGGCAAAGGAACAGCAAAAGGTGTTTGAAAGACTAAAAGTGTCTTCACTAATGCCAACATTTTGAAACATCTGGATAGTGAATTACCCTTTGTCCTGGAGATGGATGTTTCATCGTTAGAGCCATTTTAAAACAAAAAAGATCCAGAGGCTGGAGCTGTACATCCTGTAGCCTACTTTTGTCAAACTCTCAGTGCCACAAAAATGAATTATACTCTCTATGATAGAGAACCATTGGCTATCAAAGATGTTTTGTTTCAATGGCGACACTATTTCTAGGAGCTCAACATCAGAATACAATCTGATGGATCATAAGAACTTACAATATCTAAAATTAATTAAGTGCATGAATTCAAGACATGCTATGTGATCTCTATTATTTTCCTGATTTAACTAAGAGATCACAGATAGACCAGGTAGCAGGCATTGAAAAGCAGATGCTTTGTCAAAGCAAAGGAGAAGAGAAAAGACCAATCACCAGTCCTCCATCATTTCTGGCCTTAACAGGAAGAACTGGTGCAAATGCTGACACTTTGTTGCTATCTGTAAAGGAAAGATATCAGACACTTGATGTAGCAGAATGGATTGCACAAAGTCCAGAACACAGAAGGATGGAGAAAGATCTTCTGTGGCACAAGGGAAAGATCTTCATCCCCGATCCTAAACTACAAGAACTAGTCATAAAATGGGGTCATTCCTCCCTTATAGCTGCACATCCAGGAATTCATAAGACACAGAACTTGATAAAACGTCAATTTGTCAGCCTCAAATGAGAGTAAAGTTTGAGAAGTTTGTCAAAAAATCCAGCATTTGTGCACAAATCAAGGTCCCCTGAATAAAAGGAATGCAATTATTGCAACCCTTGAGCAGTACTTCCCGCTTTATCAGACAATTAAGTGAAATCGTGTTTTACAATGCAGTGGACAGCGTAAGCATCACGAACTGTGTCCTTGCCTACTAATGAATTTAGCAAATGTTGAGAGGGCAGCAGAAGGTGACAGAGTCTGTGGTAGTTGGCCAGCAGCAAGTATTCAACAAACATCAGCGAAGCCAATTGGTCTGACCGTGACAAGTCTGACATTTTTTTGTTTTAATTTCTTTTTTTGCAAACATAGACAATAGCAAAGTAAAATGTTACCACCTGCAGGTGGCATGCATATGTTTGAAAGCAGTAAAAATGACCCATTGCAAAAATATTTTAAAGACAAGAAATCGAAACAAAAATGAAAGTATAGAATGGTCTACCAACCAAGACTCAGAGATGCACTTCTTTTTAGGCAATTGTGCAAGAGCAAAATGACACCACACACAATGAAGCAATACAATGATTGAAGTGGGCTGACCCATTGCCCCATGCTGTACACTGAGATGAGCAGAAGCAATATGATGCTGACAGGTAAATTAAACTGTCTCTAGGCCAGACCTAGTGATGGCTTCCATGTCCTCAATTTGCAAGGGAAATTGCCTTGTGCCCAGACAAGCCATTCTGACCATATTGAGAATTAACATTTCCATGTGTCGTCCTCAGTCTCAGCTTTGCTGCTGCACCATTTTCATTTACACACTGATCCCCTCTCAAAACAAACATGTTATAATATATATGCACAAATAAAATTTATTAACAGATAAATAATATCTGATTTAATCCATTGTATGAGAAAGTAGGTTATTAGTTCAGAAGGATGTAAGTTCTTTATGAGTATTAAATCTACAACCTTCCTTCTAATTGGAACAAAGTACACCTTGGTACCACTTGGCATTCTCATGGTGACAAGGCAGAGCAGCCCAAGGCCTAGGCCTACTCAGTGGTGGTGGTGTGGACTAGTACCACAGTTCTTAGACATACAATAAACCATACTTAATAAATACATTTCCAGTCACTGCTTTTACTTATAAAAAGACATGGTAGATGTAAATACTTGTAGTGATATCCTCTAACGGATCTGCACCACAGCAAGGTCTGAAAACTAAAACCAAAATGCCTCCAACTCCCAAATATTCTGAATACAATATAAGTGGGATGGAATTATTAACCTGCAAGCCTACTAGATGTATAAAGCTGTTACCACAAAAATAAAAGCAGAAACATATATAAAGTCCTAATGAAACAACATCACACCAATGCAAAATGGTATCAATGTTCAACAATACTTAATGAAAGATGTACAACACAATTACTAACAGCATTCCAATACTGAATGCTGTGCAATGTGAGTCATAATTTTCTTCTTTTGAATGTGCAGCCAAGCTGCCCCAGAACACAAAAAGAATACCTACACTCTAAAGACCTAAAGATAAGAGTCCCAGCTCCACAAATGCTTGACACTTTGTAAAACCTTTCCTGGGGTCACCAATTCGATCACCTTGAAGATTTAGGGTGCCACCCTTAAGATAAAGTGGGATCTCCTGTGTGACCTGCTGCCCTCCTGGCAGTCCCCAGAACACACTGTAGATCATTGGTGGTGGCCCTTCCCTCTTTGGGGCACCACAAAACACAATATGCAAATTTTCCTGGTGCACACCAAGGCCTTATGTGGCAAGCCATGATTCAGCTGATCGGTCCACGTTGCTACCTTAAATGCACCTCAGGAGTGTACTTTTGTCTCTTCTTTTGTTTTTAAAAGTGCTCTTGGGCACATTGCCTTTTTTAACCTCAGGATCCCTGCCCTTTGTGTAAGGTACCTGTTCTTGCACCAACTGGAACAAGCAGGAGCTCAAGTTGAATGGCCAAGGTCAGCCCACCCCCTGCCCAACTCATTCTTTAGTCCTGATGGCACTGGAGGTACCTGCAGGGACAGTGTTAATCACTGAGTTTGGTGACACCTGTTCTCTTTCTAGTGCACAATGGACCCAAGAGCACAGGGGGCCCACAGAAACAACAGTATAAAATGAGGGGCGATCCACACAAACCCCCTGTGGCAATCTGCTCTCTATGGGGACTAGAGATGCCACGCTCACCCAAGTTGGTGAAACCCTAGGGGGTTATGGGTCTCTTGGCTCCCTAGGAGCACCAGTAGGGGAATCCTTTGCCCAAGTGGAACTGTGAACCCAACTGACAGGCTCTACACGAAGAGCCACAACAAAGGGCAATAGCTCTGGCCTTTATGGGCTAATTAGGAGGGTTTTGGGCTTGTTTTGCCTCTGGTGGTGCACTCCAGACTATGGTGTTGGGTGTTGTTTCTGGACTCCTGGCTACTAAACCTTTATTAATCTTTAGGAAATGTTTTTCTTCATTATTATCCATCTAATGAAGGAGAGTTCAGGGCCTGCTCTCCTCCCCAAGAGCTCCTCCTCCTTTACCTGGAACTTGTGGTGCTCTCGTCAGCCTGGGGCTCTCCTTCAGCAGCACCCCACAGCCCTCAAAGCAGAGTACCCTCCCTGCCTGCAGTCCCCAGGCCCACAGCTTCCTAGCCACTTGCACTGCACCAGTTTGTCAGCAGACGTCAGGGGGTTCACTCCAGATTTAGGTCACCCACCTAAAGGACCAGTCCACAGAAGTTACAGGGGGGGACCCTCTTCTCCATGGTCCTCCAGGAGGAACACCCCTATTCTGTCCCCTCAGGGCACAGGGGGGCAGTACCACTGGCATTGGAGAGGTGGATCCACAGAATCCCATTCATTTCAAGTTCTGTGTGTCCCACCACTCCAGACAGGGACCGAGTCTTCTTCAGGGTCCTGCAAAGTCGGTCCTCTCTCTCTCTCTGTTAGAAATGGAGGTCTTTAGTTGGCAATGGTTTGCACCTTTGTCCAAATAGGGACCCATCCTTCTAGTCAGGATAAGGAGGATACGCTACTGAAATAACCCCTGCTCACCCCCTTGGTAGCTTGGCACGAGCAATCAGGCTTATCTCAGAGGCAGTGTGTAAAGCATTTGCACATAACCAACAGTAACAAAGTGAAAACACTACAAACCGACACTACACCAGTTTAGAAAAATATCCACTACTTTATATATTTAACACAAGACCAGAACGATAAAAATTCAACATACAGTACTTGAAAATATGCACTTTGCAAGGATAACTTTGAAATACAGTTCCTTGGAGTTGGTAGCTCCATCCGGGGCTACCGCGGTACTTAAAACAACAGAATCCAACAATTCCGTCAGACCGCATTGGTTGTGGGGTCGGCAGACTCGTAAACAGTACCTTTTTGTTGCGGACACATTGGTGGGAGCTGGTCATAGCAACTGTTGCAGTTGTGATGCGAAGCATAGAGGTGCAGCGTGCAGTGCCCTCAAGGCATGGTGCAGGTAGTGGCTTGGTGACGGTTGTCCAGCAGTGCTGTTGAGACCAGGGCTGTGATGCGGAGTGAAGGCGGTGCTCGTTGCGGTGCTGACAGATCACGGTGCAGGCGCCAGAGCTGGTTGCGGGGAGCCGGCGTCGGTCAGGCCGGACTGCGGTGTCAGACGGGGCGGTGCGTCGTGAGACTTACGAGTGGTGCCCCCAAGCCACGGTGTGGTCACTGGTGTCGAAGTCAGCAGGCAGCGACTGAATCGGTGAGACCAGGGTGGCAAATTGAAGCGAGGTGGTGCAGAGAGCGGTGCCCACAGGTCACAGTGCAAGCAGCGGCTCGGTGGTGGCGGCCTCGGTCATTGTCATCAGTGAGACCAGGGTTGCGGTGCGAGATGCAGCGGTGCCCTCTGCGGTGCCTTCAGGACACGGAGCTAGCGATGGAGTCGGTGACGGTGTCAGCTGCTTTCCCCCCTCTGTGGCAACTGAAACCACGGTTCCAGAGGCGGTACCCAGAGGTCCATGAAGTCTTTGCAGTCCCTGAGACTTCAGAACAGGAGGCAAGTTCTACTTCAGGCCCTTGGAGATACTCCGCACAAGTTAAGAAAGGTCAGTCCAGTCCTTTCACTGCCCAAGGTAGAAGCAGCAACTGCAGGCCAACCCAACAAAGCAACAACACAGCAAAGGGCCAGTACTCCTCCTGGCAGCTCTTCCAGCTCTTCTTCTTGGCAGGTTCCTTGATTCCAGCGAGTTCTAAAATTCTGGGTTCTGGGCCCCAATATTTATACTCAGTTTCTCTTTGTTCTTTTGGTCAAAGAGTGTCTGTGCCCAGGCCAATCCAGTTCTGTCCTCTCTGGCCCGGCTTCATGGCATGAGGTGGAGACAGCATTGTCCAAGGCAGACCAGGCCCATTCAAGCTCAAGGAAATCTCCTCCCACTACTCTAAATGCAGCCCAGGTCTATTCAGCCCAGCCCTGACTCATCCAGGAAAAGCAGGACACACCTCGACCCCCTCAGTGGCTGTCTGAAGAGAATGCACATCCCTAGCCCCTGTCACTCTCAAAGCCAGACAGTCAATCGACAACCCAGCAGAGACACAAAGGATGGCTAAGCAAGAAAATACCTACTTCCTAAAAGTGGTATTTTCAAACTCAGAATATAAAAATCATCTTTACTAAAAGATGCATCTTCACATTCTGAGCTCAGGCATACTAAACTCCATTCCTCCCTCTCGTCCCAATGGGAAGATATACTCGTAAAATGTTAAAGAGTATTCCCCATTCTATCATATGAGACAGAAAGCCTTTCAACAGTGAAAAAGTGAATTACGCTGTAGTTCACTTTCAGGACATGTCACACGCACCAGGACATGTCCTACCTTTCACATACACCGCACCCTGCCCATAGGGGTACCTTGGGCCTACCTTAGGGGTGACTCACATGTATGAAAAGGCATGGTTAGGGCCTAGCAAGTGGGTGTACTTACCAGGTCGACAGGGCAGTTACAAACTGTGCGGAGACACTGCAGTGCCAAGTCTGAGAACCCTTTACAGGGCTGCTTGTGTGAGTGACACAACTAGTGTTGCAGGCCCACTAGCAGCATTTGATTTACAGGCCCTGGCATCCTCTGTGCACTTTACCAGAGACTTACTAGTAAGTCAAAAAAGCCAATCATGGAAACACTAATCCATAACACAGTTTACAACAGGAGCACTTGCACTTCAACACTAAACAGAAGTGAGAAAGTGCGCATTGACACAAAACCATTCAAAACCGGGAGGTCAAAAAGCAAAAAGACAGGGGAAACACGCCAAAAGAGGCCAGGTCTAACACTCCCTCTCAATCTCTTGTGCAGCGGTTTTTAGGTGAGGGTGGGAAGTTCCAAAAGGTAAGCACCTTTGCCCAACCGTAGCCTGACACATCATCTCTCCACTAACTAAGAGCTTTCTGGTGACTTGAAGTGGTCTGTTAAAAGAACTCCCTAGCTACCTAATAGCCTGAAGTCATACCCCTAACTACTACAGCTGCCTGGGCCTTCCCCTACAAAATTTCAAATGAGAGCCGCCTTCTGTGATTGGCTCCAGAGGACTGACTACTTCCCTCTGTTCATCTTGGGCCAAGCATTGCTAGGTCATGGTAGGATGAAAAGGGCATCAGGGCATGCAGATTCTGTCCCCAGTATTTCCTCTACCAGGAACAAGCCTAATCACAGGCAAAAGGCTCTTTTGTGTGAGACATTGACACCCATCTGTATAGCAAACTAATGAACTTGGCCCAGCAGGGAGATTCAAAACTATAGTCTCATTAAGGAGCTGGTTCAGAGAGGTATGAAAAGCACGACGTACCAGAAGGAGAGCCAATATGGTGAAACCACAGGATATGTGCACTCAGGAAACTTGTTAACCATGAGATTGGTGCATCAACCTAGTCTCTAGGCCAAAGTATGGTAAAACCTACTTGGATGAAGCTTTTGCCCTTAACGTATAATACAGTGAAGCAAAGCATATTTTCCAGTAAAGTACCACATATGCATTGTTTAAATGAACACTCACTTTATAAGTCCTGCACAGGTCATCACCAATTCATGAAATGTCCCCCTTCTGCAACAGATTACATGTCAGCAGGTACTGGGCTGAGTAAGATGAAAGTCTCACTCGCTCAGCCTGCACATGTGTGCACATGTGTGTGAATCTGTTCATGTGCAACCAATCCAGAGCATCTTACCCCAGCTGCACAGCAGCTGACCTTATTTAAGAGGCGGGCACTGGCGGCTAGCAATCCCAATCCATTTTACAGCCTAGTGAGTGAAACTTTTGCAGTGAGACTCACTCACAGTCAATGTCAAAACTGGGTGGTCCAAAATGCATACATTTAGGGGAACTGAGATTTTTGGAACCCATCGTCTAACACAATATAACATAAATTGGAATGTTGAGCGCTTCATTGAAGACAATGGAGTGCTCCGGGCTTCTAATGGCTGGTAGAAGCCCGGAGCATCAATAGTCCAATGTTTGTTCACAGCAACAGCTGTAAACGAAGGCCTCATGGAGCCCGAGAGGATTTGATCCTCCTTAGGCTCGGTGAGACCCTTGTTTCACAAATTAGAACATTCTGCCCTCTAGGAGAGGAATGTTCTAATAGCCTTAGAGCCCTCTGTAGCGGGCTCTACCGGCCATTAAAGGCCCGCTCCCTTGTTAAAGGCCCTCGCCTGCGGCTTAGGCCTTTAACTCTCGAGTGGGCCTTTAATGGCCAGTAGAGCCCGCTACGGCGGGCTCTAAGGCTATAATATATTTGAAAGCACATTGTACTTACTAATGCATTGATTTGAGCAGCACATTTATACTATGCAGGTTATGATTCTATGGTTTTTCATTCTGCTAAGGATGCTATCTCAACATTCACATCCTACACATCATTGCACAAAATCATAATGCAGGAAGGAAAGCGAGCAAGCAAGATGACACTTGTCAGGCTTTTTGATAAAAATAGTTTTGCCAGTTAAGAGGCTTTGCTTAAACACTACAATTTCACTGAAGACCGTAGCTTCTCAAATTACAGGCAAGTGACTGTATTCTATCTTTATGTATATATACTTATATATATTTAAAAGTATTTCTACAGAGCAAATATAACCACAAGAGCACTATAGCAATGCACAAACAGCAAAAGGCAGAGAGCATTGTAAACATAGGGTCTGATTCATGAAGGTAAATGTACACCTTTGTATAAATTTACGTTTTGTTGGTATTCACAAACTACAAATTAATAGTAAGTTTACGACTGCGGAGACTCTGCAGTCAGGGCAGACAACTCCACTCATAAAAAGATAGGACAGACTTATCTTTTCTTTTTATGTGCAGAGTTCTACACCCCAACTGCAGAGTCTCCGCAGTCGTAAACTTACTATTAACTCGTAGTTTGTAAATACCACAAAACAACGTAAACTTAGACAAAAGTGTACGTTTAACTTTGTGAATCAGGCCCAATCACAGGGTATACAATAATATCAGATGATGGGAGAAGTAAGAATGTTTGTGTCAAAAAGCACATGCCTCTTATGATGAGTCAGGAAGAGGTGGGTATCTCAGTAGCTTCCAGAAGATTAGATGAATCATCACTTTTTTAATAGAAGAATGTCAAGGGCAGCACTGACATTTGCTCATGCCAGACTGAGAGTCTCAAGAGAGAGCTAATGTATTAAGATATTTTAAGATCTGGTTAAATTAATGGTTTAATATGTAATTACATTGATTTTAATAAGAGTTCAGGATTGTACTGAGGTGCTCAATGAAGTGAAGTGAGAGGAGGCGTGATATGATTTGATTTGTTTCTTCCAGTTTCCAGACACACAGGAGTGCCAGGGATCCCGTCTGAGGTATATCTACTAAATTGTTTTGTATACTTAGGAGGGAAAGAGCTTGGGCATGAAGCACTGCTAGAAACCCTCCATGAATATGAGCAGCTTGAACCTGCAATATGTTTGGAGCAAATGCATTAGTCTAAATTTGCTATATGAGGTTTTAGTGGAAATTATGTATGAATCCTAAGGATTGTGTCAACACAAAAAAGGTGTGCAAGATTACAGGGGCAAAGAGCTGCTCTAATCAGGATTTAATGGTGAATAAGAAAAGTATACAAGCATAGTTGGATATTATCAGCCTATTGAATGACTTAACAAGGAGGGGCATAAACATCAAAGCTGCAACAGATGCAATGTCATAGTAGCCCAAAGCTTGTATTATCACCCTGATTGTGGCTACCTTCTACTGCTCAACCGTGGGCCCATTGTTCTTGTTTACATTAGGGCTCATGGTACATTTGCTACACTACTGCTAACCAGGAAATTGGGTCTATTTAATTCTCTTCAACACTTATATATTTTCATCTGCATAGGTTTGGCTATGGGGCTGGTTCTTGGTATTTAACATTTGCCCTCTTTTCTCATTAGAGTAGATAGGGATTCTAGCTGTAAATGTCATATTCAGTTGTAATATGAATGTTGCTCGGCCACACTAATTTCCTGGTTGGTAGACTGAATATATCTATTGGCCATTATATATGGCTGACCATAATTTCTCTTCTCGGGCTGCCCACACCTCGGACCTTCATTCTGATATAGATGCCAGAGTATGATCAATTCTCTGCCACTTTCCTACTTCTCCTTAGAGTAGTCCCAAAAAATGCCTCTGCTATGATCTGAATCAGTCTTTCCAAACCTAGATACTCATCAGGAACTTTATTCCTGGTCTTCAGTCCAGATACCTAACCTCAAAGAGCTCACCAAGATAAACACGATTCCTACACCTTTCTGTGACATCAGAATGTCTAGCTACAATGTCAAGTTTGCTGTGATACAATCATAGCACAACTTTGGCCCTAATAGGACACCCATATGTTCTCATTAAGTCACCAGCAGCCTACCCACATCACTTTCAATCCATACATGAAAGTATTTATTTTCACCATCCAATACTACTTTCTTTTGGCTCATGCAAGCCTACCCACAGTGTCAAGTCCACCACAAAATGATTGGAGCACTTCTCTGACCATGACACATAACACATTACACTTACTAAGTAGAACAAGCTCCACCAAGGCACACATTTGTGCAAGCTCTGGTATGCAATCTTCTAGACGAAGCAACAGTGCTTTCAATTCAAACCAGTGGCAACTATGCAATAACACTGATAATATGAATAAATAGCTATGTCACTGTGTAAGGAAACAGGCTTTTTTGCAGGTTTCCCCCCACTTTTTGCCCCATTTGGACTATTAGCTGCTGGTTTTTCGACTCTGAGAGTGCACTGCGGTCTGCTAACCAGACTCCAGTGTCAGTGTTCTTACCCATTACAAAAGGTATGTTCCCAATTGGCAAGGACTGACTTACTTATAAGTCCTTAGTATATGGTACCTAGGGATCCAAGGGCATGTATGGCAGAGTGTCCAACCAGGGCTGCAGCACTGTTTGCGCCACCCTGTGTGTGACATAAGACAAAATGGTCACCAACCTGACATTGCAGACTCGAAGAGCAGTGTGTACACTGCTAGTTCGACTTTGCCATTACCATTAATGGCAAAGCCATCCTTCCCTTAATAATATATGTAAGTCTCACCCCCTAAGGAAGGCCTATCACGCCCTATGGCAGGGAGCTGTATATTATTGAGCAAGACATATAGGTTTGTATATGTCTTAGCAGCAAAACTCATAAAATTGTCAATTTGCTGAAGAAAGTTAGTAGCCCCATTGGCTAACACAGGGTTACCGGCTAGCATCCCAGCGTGGCTAACCTCTGAGTGTGACTACCTAACTGGGTACTGTAAGGTATCAAATTAATCATGGCATTAAGTCTGACTTGATGCCAAAGTCAAGATTAATGTCACTATTAAAGTTGAGTAACGTTTATAAAGTTGCCACTCTGTGCCCCAGCTGGTCCAGTGACCTTGCACAAGCCCTGGCCAACAGACAGCTTTCTGCCCAACTGAGGAGACGTGTGAACAACTCCCAGGCTTGAGAGTAAAGGCAGTAGCCACAGAGTGGGATGTGACCTCCTCTCACAGGAAGGCCACTCAGGGTGTTAGCCCAAAAGGCGGGCTCCAAAGGGGAAGTTGCCTTTGAAGGGCCGCCTGTAACAACACACCGAAGCAGGAGGCCTTTTGTTCCTGCAGACAAGCTATAAACAGAGACAGAGAGGGAAAATCCATCCCCAAATCGATTTTCCAGTGTGGGTGTAGCCCTTGGTAGCCACACATTTGAGGTGGGCCACCAAGCTCGTGACAGTCGAGAGAACGGTCAGACATCTTGAGAGTGGCACGAATATTGTACTCTGAGATGCCAAATGTCATACATCACTGGGACTTTGCCACCAAAGAAGATGGGACCTATTAGCCCACTGGCTAGTGACTGTGTTGTCCCTTCTGGGCACTTTCCCAGGATGAAATGGGTGCCCCTAGCACCCTGAACCTCAGTACATGTTGGATTTGGAGAGAGTACCTAAAGAGGACTGCCCTGCTGCCTTTGAAGGTGCACATAGAGAGAGGCTGCTTCATCGGAAGGACTGCACCTGCTGCACTTTGGCTAGTGAGATTGGATTGTGCCTGCAGCTGCTAGCTCGGTTGAAAAGCTTTTCCTGGCCCCAGATCAAAGCAGTGATTTCAAGGGTCAGATGGCTGCCCCCCTGGAACAGCACCAGGGACATCAAAGCTGGGCAAGCCCAAACTGGCAAAGCAGTAGCCACTTCTGAGGAATCGCCCCTGGCTGCTGCCAGGCAAACCAAGAGACAAATTCGAGATAGCTGGAAGTTGCATCCAAATCTTTTCTTTACCCGGGAGTGCTATCAGAGACCGGATTCATCACCCAAGAGTGACACTAGGCCCCACCAAGGATATCCGCTGTGACCCCTGTGTTGCAAGATTGGTAGCCCAGCTGCAGCTGGTCTTCTACTGCAGAGGACATTGTGGGACCCCAAGTGCCATGGTCAAAGTCGCCTCACCCCACCCGTGGAACGAGCGATCAACCACACTTCACCCCCGTTGACTGCAAAACACCAGGAGCATCTTTGAGCATCTTTTCTCCTGCATCCCCAGCATCAGGAACACCCCATTGTCATCTATGATGGTCGTGTCCTAAAGACCGAAACTGGACTGGAAAAGGCTCTTGGTGCCGGTAACTGTCCAAAGTAACATTACTGGACTTATAGACATCCACCCTGTCGGATTTGGTTGCCAAAGTCTGGCAGGAGTCGCTGAACTGTTTCAAACTTTTCAAGTTTGTAAAGTTTTTGTTAACCATTGCTTGTTTGCAGTTACATTTAAAGGAATTTATTCCTTAAAAAATCTGTAGCTCCGGAACCCTCCGGTGGATTTTGATACTCAAGGACTCTATTTTTATAAATTGTTGTGTCTCTTTCTTGTTGTGTGATTTTCTTATTCTATTGTTTGTGGCTGTTCAATGCTTTACTCTAAATTCCTTTGTCAAGCTTTGCTGTTTGAAGCAATAGCTGACCCAGGGTTGAGCTAAAGGTGATACAAATGAGCTTGACTGGAACCAAGACGGCATTTGCAAGTGTACTCCACAAGCCATTTCATATAGTACACCCAAATCCTCACACACTGTCAAACAGTGTGGACTGGAGTGACTCCATATTGAGAATGCAAAGTTGAACGGTTGAGCATTAAGGCTCCCCGCACACCAGCAGCAAAGAGGCAGGCCTGAAAATCTCAGTCACAAACTATGAGAATGTTCTTCATCAAAATACACTATGTTATTTAATACTTGGATGGTTTGTGCTACACTGAGTTCTAATATCAAATTGGTAGCTGCCAATTAGTGTGTACCAATATGATCAAGGACTAGTTATGACACATCTTTCTACTAGCAGGAGTTCAGTCACTGATCTATGATGGACTGGCATGTCAGTTTGTTCAGATATTAAACAAATAGGGAATAATACTTTTTAAGGGGGCATTTACAATTTTAGAAGCAATCTTGGTAGTCTTCTCCATTATGGTATCATCAAAGCAGGGTGAAGGTTTCAGCGATACAAACCGTTGGAAGAAGGGCTGAAATTTCAAATTCTTAGAAGGCATTTCATTCTGGAATGTTCCTGCTATCACTAGAAGGAAGAGAAGATAAGACATCAGAACAAATCTTTAGATTTTTGTCTATGAAAGGATGATCTCAGGAAGGGGAGAGAGTCTTCTAAGTCCGAACCAACCACAGGATCACACTTCTAAGTCCCGCAGGACATCAAGGGAGGCATTTAGAGACTCAAACAGTGTCAGGCAGTGGACAACAGCAGGGTCCAGAACAGGTCCATTTGCCATTGGTCAGCTGGGCTCTTCTAGGAAAAGACCTCTTGCAGATTGTTGTATCCCTGCAGCTTGAACAGGAGGTCAGTCAACGGCCCTTGGAATTCACATATTTGTCCTGGATACAAGAGGGAGTAAGTCCAGTCCTTCAAGGTTCCTCTCAGGTCAAAGACGACAGGTCCAGTCAACTTTTGATCTTACGGAGGTCCAGGAAGTGTTCTGAATTGGGTACCTGGAGGTGCCACATGTTTTACTGCCACTAGCTAGTAGATGGAAATGACCAATCAGGTAAGGGCCAACTCTATCACAATGGGCATTTTCAAGATGGCGAAAGTCTTCGGGCACATTAAACTTAGGCTCTGAGGACTGGGGTAGTGTGGGGAGTGTACTACAGTAATCCTGGTGTCCTCACACAACTAGCACTAAAATCCAGTTTGAGGAAGTCACTGTATCCACAATAAACCCAGAGACAGAAGTCTGGTCAGACAAATGCAGAGTCCTTCGGCAACCAGAGTGGATCTGCAAGAATTGTCTTGGTATCTTGTTCGCTCCCATTTCAAGTGTGTCCCAAAAGGTTATGTGTGAACCCAACAGACCTGTCAAGCGGGATTTGAATCTCAAGCAGGACTTATCACTGTGGTGTCAAAAATGATGCCCACAGCCCCAACCCTGAATACTCTGTGGGGTCAGGGGAGTCATCTTGCTAATTCAGGTTAGCCTATTGCCTGCTCCTGTGAGTCATTTCACAGCCATACAATGCTAATTACTGTCTGAAAGAACTAGAGCGGTAATACAAATTATCGTTCAGGAATTTTAGGCAGGGAAAAGTTAGGTTTATAGAAATTACTTTTCTTTAATAGTCATTACAAAATCAGACATTATCAGTGAATTGGATTTTTATTAACTCTTATTAATAGTTGTTTAATTATTTTTCTAGCTGGTCCCATTCCCTAGATACAGTATTAGGATTTTAATCTGTACTCTGGTTTTCAACATTGGACAGCTATGCCTGCAACAGTGAAAAAAGATTTGGGTGCTAGACACTAAAAAGGCTCTGTTAACATGACATTTCCTCATGGCCTGCTTTTAAATACCATGCACCAAGCCTTGTGGGCTACAGGGACTAACATAGAGGTGACGAATTACCTGTCAAAAGGATTCATCTCAGAGGTTGAATTGCAGTTTTTACACTGCTGCAGTCCTGCAGGCTAAAATGGTACAATGGGTGCTGCAGTTCACCAGAGACATTTAACTTTAAGGCCTCTGTGTCCACTTTGTACCATATACTCTGGACTTGTAGGCAAATTAAATGTGTCAATTAGGAGTATGCCAATTCAATCATGTTTAAAGGGGTAGCACAAGCACTTTACTAGTAGCTAGCAGTTGTAAAGTGCACAGAGTGCTAAAGCAATAAAAAATATAGGGTCCGGGGGTGTGGCTTGGTCAGCCAACATGGCGGATGCGGCTTGAGTGAGCTCCGCGCGTCCACGCCAAAAATCCTACGGAATCCTGCATAAATCCGCCTCAGTGTGCTGCATCGGACATCAGAGGGACCGCTAATTAGCCTGGGGCACCACGTGTAGAACTGCGGAGCGGGGTGCCGGCCGCTGGCCGTCAATAGGCATCGAGGCTCCCCGTGGGCCAGGCCTGACGCTGCCGGTCTGCTTTCCTGCCCTGGCTGGGCGCTGCCGAGAGCTGCGTGGGGGCCGGGCCGGGCCCCAAGGTGAGGAGTGCATCTGGTGTGGGGGGGGGTCAGGTGGGTGGCTGGCGGTGCTCGCTCCCCGGGCCTCCTAGTGGGCTCGTTGTAGTGATGGCTGCCCCGTTCTTCGGCTGCGGCCCTAGTCGTGGGGGGGCCTCCCAGCCTGAGTCGGCCTTCCCGTTCGGGTGGTGGGGCCTGCTTCCGTCTGGGTGCGGACCGGTGGGGGGGCGGCCCCGCTGGGCCTCTAGAGGGGGGGCGCATGGCACTGTACGCCAGTCCCGCGGGGCCTCCTTTCCATATCTCCGCACCACGGCCTCCTCGCTGGCGTGGCACGCCCCGGCCTGTGGGGTGCGGTTGTCCCGTTTTGGAGCAGTGCCGCGCTACATGTGCCCCGGGCACCGGAGTGCTCTTGGCGGCTTCCTGGCCTGATCGGTGTTTATTGGGCCCTGAGGCATATCCTTGGCCTCCCCCCTTTTCCCCCCCTTGGGAACTTGCCGTACCTGCTGAGGGCTGCATTGACCCCCTGTGACTACTGGGCCTGGACTATACTGCGGGGGACGCGAATCGCCTCAAGTGGCGCTTCCCTATACCGTGGGTCGCGACCCCACACCGCACCCTGACGACCCATAGGCCACGAAGTGTCACGAATTACTACCAGAACTGGATGATCGACCTAGACGCGGAGCGGCAGCGGGGGTTGCGCCGCTGGTTGGTGGTCCGGCGAGTTTGGTCCCGGTAAGGGGGCCTACTTGGCTGGCTGTTACGGGCTGCGGAAGCGGCTGGGCTAGGCCCAGTGCGGCTTGTGACTCAGGAGCGGCTAGTTTCCATGAGGGCTGGCTTGTGGTACCCCCCCTTCGTGGGCCCCTTGGTGTGGTGGACCCGCGTTCATCACGACCCTGCACGACTCATCGAGCTCCTAGCTGTAGACCCCGGCCAATCTGCGGCTCCACTATGGGGAAGGACAAACCTGGCGGCGCAAGTTCAAAACAAGACACCTTAGACCAGTATACCACGACAACGGGAGGAGGGGCCACGAGTGGACCTATACCAGACAACGCAGCCCTCCTGGTGGCCATTACGGAGGCCAGGAACACACTGGATGCCAAAATTAGTGCGGTGAGGTCGGAGGTCTCATTTCTACGCCAGGATCTGAGAAAAGCAGTGGACCGCATTACCGAAGCAGAGGCACGGTTGTCCTCCGTTGAAGATACGGTGACTTCCTTACAGCAGCGCGTCAATAAATTGACAGTGATCTCGCAGGAGCTGGCATCTCGGGTGGAAGACGCTGAGGGCCGCACTAGACGCAACAACCTCCGTTTTGTGGGCTTCCCGAATGGTTGCGAGGATAACTCCATGAACCGCTTCCTCACCCAGTGGCTCAAAGATCTTCTACCGGACGATATGTTATCCACATGCTTCGTAGTTAAGAGAGCCCACCGGGCACTGACAAAGAAACCCCCCCCCCCCAGGGGAAAGCCCACGGCCAGTTATCGCCAAGTTACTTAACTATGCAGACAGAGATGCAGTGTTGCAATTCGCTAGATCACACAAGGACAAGCTCATCTTCGAATCCCGGTCGATAATGATATTCCCGGACTACACTCGCCTAGTGCAACAGCAACAACAGTCCTTCACAGCAGCAAAACGGCGACTGCGAGATCTTAACATCTCATATATGCTGCTCTATCCCGCTAGGTTACGCATTGTATATAACTCTAAGTCTTATTTTTTGGACACACCTGAAGCTGTCTTCGCTTGGACTGATGAACGAGCTTACCTGAAGCCTCACTCCCCGCTGCCACTAGAGTCTGACTCCTCCAGAGGCTCGCAGCGAAATCAATCTTGAAGGATAAAATCGAAGCAGAGACACCGATCTGGATCCGAATGTCGCTCCTCCAGCCCTGAGCGGGCATCTTGAATACTCCAATAGCTAAAATCTCATAGTTTGGTCCCTGCTGACTGTCCGTCACTTGGAAATGCTCTGTCTACTCTGCACCAAGTTGGCGTGGACAATACGCAACGTGGCTGACCAGCCCAGGACACTTGTACCCCAATGTTGATGTTTAAAGGGAAAGTTAGGAACCTTTGGGGGAGGGCCCCTGGGCTTCCCGGTTGGGGTTCTAGGGCATCGTTCACCGCGACAGATGCTCCTTGTTCTTGGCAGTATTGGGGCGGGGGGAGGGGTGATGGGTGGGGTTTGGGGTTCATAGTTACATTCAGTTTAGTTTTTACACATGCGCAGACACACAATCCATTTTTTGCTAAGCTTGATGCCAATGATATATCTACAAGCAATACATGGCTACTCAGGCGACTGTTTCCCCACTGGGTGACCTGACTGTGGTAACATGGAATGTCCGGGGGTTACTCAACAAGATCAAACGGGGTGCCATCCTTCGACAGGCCAAGCGATATGGAGCTGACATTCTTCTCCTGCAGGAGACTCATCTATTGGGTAATAAGGCTCCCTGCTTGGCAGGGTTGGGTATCATTTGATATACCATGCCGGATTTACGAGGGGTTCCCGAGGGACGGCTATTCTCATCCACCGCGGTGTTCCCTTGATCCATGCACAACACTTGGTGGATCCTGGGGGTAGGTATGTTCTCCTGTCAGGTACAATTTACAGAGAACACATTAACATTGGTAGCATTTATGCGCCCCCACCTCTAGGGACCACTTTCGTTGACAACATCACCCGTCTGTGGAGTGAACTTCCGGACGGTATAACCCTTCTGGGAGGGGACTGGAATGATACCATGTCGCCACTTGATAGAAGGCGCGGGTCCAGTTTAGGCCCTTCCACAGCTGTAACTAAATTGTCCCTACTCACCGGCACCTTGGGATGGTCAGACATATGGCGTGAATATCACCCAACTGAGATAGGCTACACATATATGTCCACGGTCCATGGATCTCTGTCCCGGCTGGATTATATGTTCACGCAACGTAGCTATATCCACAGATTTTCCCAGGTCTCTCATCTCCCCAGGGGGCTGTCAGATCATTCTCCGGTCACGGTAAAACTTCTTCTACACTTTCTAAAACCTCCCTTTAGGTGGCGAATGTCTCCATGGCACCTTCGGGACCCCGATTATCACGAGTCACTTGCCGCGGCCATCCAGGAGTATCTAGATACGAATGCCGGCTCGGCCCCGTCCAAGGAAACCCTTTGGGAAGCCTTAAAACCGGGGGGTAGACATTAGTTACCGTGCGAATGAGAAACGTAAGCACTCCGCCCAACGCGCTGGGATGGAGGCCCAGCATACATCTCCAGAGACACAATACACACATAAACCCAGCCCCTCCCTCCAACGTAATTTACTCCTTACACAACAGCAGATACAACAACATCTCATGGATGAGGAGAAGGAAATCTGGTTAGCGTCACAACACCGAATATATCAGTGAGGGGACAAATCAAGCAGAATGTTACATAGACTGTGCCAAGCTGAGCGGTCCCCGGCCACCGTTCCAACTATCCGAGGAACGGACGGTGTCTTACATATCTCTTCAGAGGCGGTTGCCGCAGAATTTGCACGCTACTTCTCCACACTATATACACGGAAGGAACAGCTCTCAGAGGCCCTCATTGCAGAGTTCCTTCAGGATATTCCCCCCCAAGATTAACAGATCAGATGAGAGACCAACTCGATGTCCCCATTACAGTCGATGACTTAACGGCGGCGTTGGCTGTGATGCGTTCGGGGTGGGCCCCCGGTCCTAATGGGTTTCCCACCACTATGGTTTGGCTGGCACACTTATCCCTCAGAACAGTGAGAGATACCACATTCACTGTGACCACATGGAGATGATGTCTCCCACCCTCAGGGATCAACAGCTTACCTTCTTGACCCATCTCACAACTAAGGTATACTAGGGCATGCTCTGCCCTCTCCTGCTGGAACTAACCACCCCTTAGGGCTACACTAGTTACCCTGATGGAGTGCTCACCTGTTGGTGGCTTCCGGGTTCCCTTCTTGGCCGGACACAGTCATAACAATGGGGTGGGTGAAAGAGCACCCTGGGCCTCTGCCCATCAAATCCTCCCCTCATGTGCTCTGAAGAGGTCTGGGAATCCTTCCTCCAAAACTCTTTTGGGGCCCTTATGGGAACCTTTCTGTATTATCATGGCCTTCCCCTTCTCTCTGCGATGGGATCCTGAACCTCCCTTCCTGTGGTCACTCCCAGGTACCTTCTTGGACACTGGTGCTGAGCTAGAGGTTTGTTTCCTTTCCAAGCTCTCTGTTCAGCAAGCCTGGAATCTATGAGGTGCTGATGTAAGTCCGTGAAGCAATTACTCTTGATTTGCTCCTTTATAAACAGATTGTAGAGCACATCTTAATCCATTACTTTCATGCTCTTATCCCAACCTTCCGGTGCCTTACTAGATGAGTCCTCAAAATCCACCCAAGACTAAATCTGTATTTGTAAAGCGCGAACTACTCACCCTTACGGGTCTCAAGGCGCTGGGGGCCGTCGTGGAAATTAAGTGAGCTATTGCCCAGAGTCACATGGTGCTGAGCTGAGCTGCCGCCGGATCCGGGGATCGAACCGTGAACCCTGTGCTCCGAAGTCAGCTGCCCTGGCCGCTGCACCACACCTCTCCACGGACTGGTGTGACTGTCTCTTGATATCCCTGAACTTCAGGTGGTACTTCTCAGGGGCCAGGCCAAATTTAATAATGAGAACCTCTTTGGTTGAGACATACCTAACCTGGTCAGGTGCATCTAGGGCTAATAGCGTATCACTCCCAACAATGGGCATGTTGTCCACTAGCTACTACCCCAGTCCTTCTCTTGAACTCTATGCATGCACAAGGCCACTTTATATGCTGCAAACCATTTATGAATGTCATCTCCCACCACATAACCAGGCACCAGGTCTTTTGAGATAAGGACTCTTTGTTTACCTCTCCTAAGCACTTTAGTATTGCTGTCACCATCATCGCTGGACTTGGAGGCCCTTTAAGACCTTAAGTCTATCTTGCACTGGCTCCTCTTATTGGCCAGCAGGACCTTCTTCTCTTTTAAGGTCAAGGTCAGCATTTTGCTCATCCAATGCAAGGGTTGCGACTGCAGTAGCCTTTATCTCCTCAGCTGTCAGGGCTGCAGCTGTTTTATCCTCAGCAGCCAAGGCAAATGTTTTCTCCTCAAGGGCAAGGGTAGCCCACTGCAACTTCAAGGCCCTCTCCGCCTGCCTCTCCTCCAGCTCTGATGGGGATAAACTGTGGGAAGAAACATAGCTCCCTGCCCTAGACACTGCAGGTGATCCTGCTCCTTGGGGAGAACACTCCCCTGGCACTGGCTCTTCCTCAATGCCATTCTCATTTCCCTCCTCAATTTGATCCTCAGTCTCTTCTGAGATACAGTGTAGCTGACTGACTTCCTCCCAGGCTCTGAGTGGTAGTCCTCTTTCTGGGTCTCCCAGATCAACCTCAGTCCCCTTTGCTTGCACATGATCCTCAGCTCTGCCATGCTAAGGATCTCTACATTAGCCAGATCCTCTTCCATGTTCGCAAAAACATAAGGTTAAAAAATTGAGGGCAAAAATGAATTTAGGAAAAGAAATTGAAATAACTAAATTAAAACCAATTGAAATTCCTATAGTACATTTTTGCCGTCAATTTAAAATGTTTTTTTTAATTTCAACTTAAACAACTATATGCGACTGCAAAACACAAGTGCTAAATCCCACTGCTGGACATCAATGTCAGACATTGGATAATTATTTGGGGTAGAGGACTACCTACCTCAAGGAATAATCACAACCCATGTCAGGGTGAACCCTCAAAGTCATTAAATTAACCTAACCTTGTCTTGGTGAACCCTCAAAGTCACTAAATACCCTAAATTCAACCTCCTGGTAGCTATGGCAAAGAGCAAACAGGCATAACTTAGGGTAATGTGTAAACCATTTTTGCAGTACCAAAATAGTAATAAAGTCAAAATGCCACACAATAAAAATACCAAACTGAATTAGAAAAATAGTGTAAGATTTAATAAACCTCAGCACAAAATGCAATAAGAGGGACCAGAGATATGATTTTTTAAAGTTTTAAGTAGAAATAGCACCAAAAAGCACAAAGTGCCAATGATAGTTAGGGACTGCGGTAGACTGGGAGTTAGGCACAATTTGAGGCTGACCACGATGGAACGTAGGTTGGATACACCAATCAGGTTTGCCTGTGCAAAAGATTTTACCTGAGTTAGTCTTTTAAGTCCTAACCAACCACAAGAGTACACTTCTAAGCCCCCCAGGACATCAGGGAGGCACATAGAGACACACAGGGTGTCAGACGGAGGCCAACAACAGGGTCCAGTCCAGATCCATTTGCTATTGGTCAGCTCAGTACTTCCAGGAAAAAGCCTCTTACAGCTTGTTATTGCCCTGTAGCCATGCAGGAGGTCAACCAACTGACCCCTGCAGTCCATGTCTCTGTCCTGCTTACAGGGGACAACAGGTCGTCCTTCAGTGCTCCTCTCAGGTCACAGACAGCAGGTCCAGTCCTCTTTTGGTCTTCTGCAGGTCCAAAGACTGTTCTAAGTGGGTGCCTGGAGATGGAGATGCCACATTTATGCCTGGTACCAGCTAGTGGGTGAGGATGACTCCTGGGCATTCCCTAACCAATGGGGTAAAAGTTCCTGGGGCTAACCCTACTAACTTTTTCAGAAGTTCCTCTTTGCTGTAGTGCAAACAGACACAAATTGCAATGCGGCAGGGCATATTCAAGATGCGGAAAGTCTTCAGCCACACTAAACGTGGGATCTGAGGGCTGGGTGTATGTGTGTGTGTGTGTAAGTGTCATAAGAAATTCACAGGTGTCTTCCCACATCTAAAACTAAAATCCAGTTTGAAGCAGGCACTGTGCCCACAACAAACTGAGACACAGAAGTCTGCTAGGACAAAAAGCAGAGTCCTTCAGCAACCTGACAGGGGTTCAACTAGAAGTGTCTTGTCATCCAGTTCTCTCCCTTTCAAGTGTGCACCAAGTGTTACATGTGGTTCAATACAGCTGTCAAGCAGGATTTGACAGTGTGGTGTTACAGCAATAAAATAGGGTCCAACATAAGGCGAAACATCAGGAGTGACCATGCAGAAAAGGCGGATTTCCTACAAAAAGGCCTAGTTTATTTTTTGCAGTTTTGGTCTTCAATGGACTAGATTAGTTTCCAGTTTTTTTTTCTATCAGTTCTCATATCATGTGGAACATCAGTGGATTACTAACATCATCACATTTTTGTCTGGATGTCTAGAGCATTTCTTGCTGACACTAAGTTCTTGCAAATGTATTGGTCTATAAGCTTTGGGGCTGGCATTTTTCTAATTCAGGAGTGCAATTTCATTACTACTACCCAATGGCAAGATATTATAGAAAATGATGAGAGACCCGACAGAAAAATATTGCCTTTCATTTCTGGAAATGTCATCTAGTGCTTGTAAAAAACAATGTAGTGATGTCTTTCAAGGATCATTTGGGGTTTGGGGAACTTTATGCTAACATATGGCTTGTAAGAGAAGGGAGCTTTCTTAAAAGAAATCCTCAAATGATAGGACCAGTCCAGTTTCAATGCAGACTCAATGGATATGAGATTGATTGTTTCCTTTGTTGTGAGTAGGAAGGTAGCAGAGTTTCTCTCTGTCTAAGGTGTCTAAGGTAAATGGGGATCACTCAATTGAAGTTATTGTTCTAGTGATCATTAAAATCACCCAGATAAATATTACAGTAGTGCACACACACCAAGCTGATAGGTCTGAAAATAGGTAACTTACAGAGTAGTCATGAACAGAATATCTTTAAATAACATGTAAGCCCAATAATACTGAATGCTGGTACATTTACTCTGATGGACAGCAGTGGTGTCTCCAATGACAATGATAGTTCCAATAGATAACGTCCATTCTTTAGTTTATTTGTGTTAATGGAATAGAATGTTCTGAAACGTTGCTGGTGGTGTTATCGAGTGGACTCTTTATACTACAGCAGCAGATCTTCTTCTCCACAATTTTTCTAAACTCTTTGGAACCAGAATAGTAAACAAAAGGATCCAAACAGCAGTTGAGGCTGGAGAAAGCCAGAGAAAGCTTGTACTCCACATACAGGGACTGATTCCTTTTACTATAAATAAGATGGAGAATTTGCAACAACTGATTTGGCAAAAAACATACCAAGAATACAGTAAGTAGTACCCCAATAAGGAAAATGATCTGCTTTTGGTTTCTCTGAGTTGCAAAGGAGGCGACCGCACAAGCTTTGCTATGATTGCACTGTAGCACACTGCCATAACGATCAAAGGCAGGAAAAAAGTCAAAGATGCAACACTTGCATAATAAATGTAGAAATGATTTCTTGAAGGAAACATATTTCTGGGAAGGACATCAAAACAAGTGACTATCTGTAGCTGTGTGACATGAAAAGTTAGATTCGAATACAAGTATGGCAAGTTTAACAATAAAGTAAGTGTCCAAATGCTAACGCAGACCCAAAGAGCATTTTTGTTGGTGGTCAAGCTTCTGGAACTCAGTGGATATACAATTTTCAGATATCGTTCAATGCTAATGCTCATCATGGTCCAAATAGAGCCGTACATGTTTCCATAAAATAGTACAGTTACAATGCTGCAAAATACATGCCCAAACGGCCAATTGTTTCCATTCAGGTGGTAAACAACTTGGAACGGAAGAGTCACACTGTACAACATGTCGTTGATGGCCAAGTTAATAGCAAAGATGATTGTAGGCGTCTTTGGATGTGCATGGAAGCAAAGGATCCACATGGAAATGGAATTGATGATGATGCCGACAATGAAAATGAACAGATATAAGGTGGGCAAAGCAGTCTGCAGCATTTTATTCTGAAGCATCTCCAACGTGGAATTCGATATTGGCGTAGAATTCCGCCGGTTGCCGTCTTCTAAGTAAGTCATGCTTTTCAAGGAGCACGGTCTAAAGATTCCAAATATTCCTGTGAAATATAAATATTGCAGTTTGTGTTCAGTGATCACTGTTGTGCAAATAATAAATTACATACATTTCAAAATTTTTAGTTACATATTTATTTTAAAAACAATTATATTCAGCCTGGGTTATTTATATTGCATTTCTATGTAACTGCAGAATTGCTACCACTTTTAAACTTAAGAGGGTCCTTAAGAAGTGGCTGATATTATTGCACTGTAATAGGGGACCTAGTCCAGCACAGTAATAATATTGTCACCACTTTTCTTCCACATGTGGAAGCATGGGTGTCCACCCACTGCAGTGTTGTTGATCCCGCTGAAGAGCGAAGCCCTTAAGCTCTAACCCTCTCTAGCTCCACATCCTGGTGTCACCACAATGAGGAGCAGGTACAGGTGTTGATGAAAGGTCAGATGTAGGCATGCCAAGATAACAGAACTTTGGCGAAGTAACCTCCCCAACCCCTGCCTCTGTTTCTCAGATGAGGGTGGATGACTGTCCTGGTACTCGGAGAAATCAGGAAGCATCACATGTTAGCCTGACTTGCTGAGAGATTGGCAGGCTGAATGCATTTAATTTAAACCCCTGCATGGGTCTAGGATATGGAGCACAAGGTAGCAGCCATGCTCATGTAACTAACTGGTAGGAGCTTCTCAGCATTGAAATTGAACAGAAACCAATGCCCCTGATTGAGTGCACTGAAAGCCAACCGTGGATGCAAACCAAACACAGGACTAAAAAATGTACGCATGAGTTAATTTTGTGGAACAAGATTTTCCCTGACTGGCAATTTTGATACCAATTGAGGCATACCAGACCTGGCTCATTGTGTGATTGGGAAAATAAGTTGGAGAGGACAGGCTTTCACTCCATATGATGCTACATTTCCCGCTACATTAATCCAGAAGAGCCAATGAAGGAGCATCGACAGGAGCAACCTCCTTCAGTAAATGCTCCTATTCCCCTGATTACAATGGCGCTGGAAGAATTTTCAGAATGGGGGTGCTGCCATCAATGTTACATCACTGAAGTCATAGGGATTGGGAAAAACTACGTGTCACGCAACCAAAAGTGTAGCAAATGTATTCAGCAGGAGAGTGGTAAGGCTGTGGTATAAAGCTGGAGGCCTATACCTAAAGCATGGTGTGGTAGCGCACTGTCATTTACAGACAGCACATTTTACATTGAAATGGCTACCAAAATTACACAGGCTTGCAGTTTTACTGATAAGACTATACACCGCACAAACAATAACACGTGGAAACCAGGTAGCAGTGAATAATTCATTTGCACATTACCAAGTGTAATAATTTGTTTTGATCCTATTAAAATCTTTGTTTCCATCACACTTCAAAATGACAAAATATGTGCCTCACTTGTGATCTCCTCAATGCTGACTTATTCTGAAATATTTGTACAGTTCATTTACAAGTATTTAAATGTTTCGCCTGTCGGGAACAAATGACATCCTACAACCTTTCCTTTGACACTCATTGTCCACAGAAAGATTGCCACATAGTTTACTTTACAAAATCTTCTAACTTTGCGGTCAGAGAACCAAACATAATCACAAACCTCCCTTTTAAAAGAATATGCCTGACATTTGACCTCTGTCTTTAAAAGCACAGCCATAGACGTCAATTCACCAAAATGCCAGGGATAGCGGAAGTGACATCATATACCCTTTGACCCCGATGATATCAAAGGAAGTGATGTCAAATGACCTTTGACCCTGATGGCATCACCAGAAGTGACAACACTAGTGTTGTCTTAAAAAATGTACAATAAGCTGAAGATTAATAAAATAGCAAGAAAGTTACTAACAATGATAGAATCTAGCTTATGTACTAACTATATATTAACTAGGGGGCTGCTGTATGTTTTGGCTTACGTATGTGTGTGTGAATGATATATATATATATATTATCTACTGGCGGTCGCCAGTAGATAGTTATAGTTAGGACCTATTATCCATAGGAAATTCGTAACATTCTTTTCCCAATAACTTTGGCGCCGGATGACGAATCTTCGCGAAATTTTCAAAACTAGTGGGGCGCTCCGGTCCGCTCCTATCTTGAAAGTTTCGGGGTGAATCGGCAAGCAGGGGCCGAGAAAAAAGGGGGGTCCCAAAACGTGTTTTCTCCATGTTAATTCCCATAGGAAATTTTAGACACGGCTACAGCCCGAACTGCTGAACGGAATTACACCAAATTGGGCAAAAAGGTAGCGCTTTGTTCAGAAAGCGACCTTTTTTTTAAATGGTGTAAATCCGTTCAGTAGTTGCGGAGAAATTCAAACAATAAGAGTCAAAAAATCAATTTCCCATAGGAAATTTTTTGCAAGGCTACAGCCAAAACTGCTGAACGGAATTACACCAAATTTGGCAAAAAGGTAGTGCTTGGTTCAGAAAGAACCCTTTTTAAAAATGGTGTAAATCCGTTCAGTAGAGGCTGAGAAAATCAAAAAATAAAAGTTTTGATATCTATGGCCGCAGTGGATCCGCGCACCCTCCCGACCACGAGCTGCATGCTAATTGGCTGTCAACACTCCAAACCAGGAAGTGTTGGCAGCCATCTTGTGCCTCGGTAGAACCGAGGCACAAGAAAAGAGAAAAACAGTCGCAAAAAAAAAGGAAAGGGAGCAGGGTAGAAACACCCTGACCCCCTAGGCCTGCTCAGGGGGTCCCACAAGGACACCCAGGGCCCAAAAAAGCATTTTTTTTTTTAAATCGGCAAAATGTGCACCGGATCCGCAGATCCGGCCGCAAAACAAAAAAAAACGAAGCGCGGGCTCCCACGCTTTGTTACTAATTAGCCCCCGGGTGGGCAAGTCCCGGGGGCAGTGAAAAAAAAAGTGTGGGGGGGCCCAATCCCCCCCACACTGCCCTGGGGACTGCCACCTCCCCGGGACTTGAATAATAAGTTGCGGGGGCACGCAGCCCCCCGCAGCCCCGGGGACCGCCACCCCCCGGGGCTTGTTTTTTTGAAGTTTGGGGGGCCTCTAAGGCCCCCCCAAGCCCCGGGGACCGCCACCCCCGGGGCTTCCATTAATTATAATAGCGGGGGCACACTGCCCCCCCGCAGCCCCGGGGACCGCCACCCCTGGGGCTTCATTTAAAAAAAAAAAAAATACCTGTGGGGGGGGGCTCGAGCCCCCCCACACGCCCCGGGGACCGCCACCTCCCCGGGGCACTAAAAATGTAAATTTGGGGGTCCGTTACGGACCCCCGAGCCCCGGGGACCACCACCTCCCCGGGGCTGTGCAGATGTTGGGAGGGGGGCCGCGCGGCCCCCCTCCTTGAGCCTGTGATGGCCCTGGGGACCGCCACCCCCCAGGGTCGGCTCCTGCAGTGTCCCGGGGTGCCCACCCCCGGGACACTGATGTTTGCAATGACAGGGCGGGAGCCTCGCGGCTCCCGCCCTGTCATTGCAAACTGCTTTGCTTCATTGAAGCGAGAGCAGGGAAACCTGCTCTCGCTCCAATGAAGCAAAGCAGATTGCTTTTCCACACGGGGAGCTGCATGTCAGCAGCTCCCCATGTGGAAAAGCAATGCCGGCTCCTGCAGGACGCAGGGAGCCGGCGGGACCGTGGGGGCATTGGGGCTCCCCCCACGGTCCCAAACGGATAGGGCCTGCCCCGGGGGATGGGGTCCCCGGGGCAATAAATGGCCTGAGGAGGGAGGCCACGCAGCCCCCCTCCATAGTAATAAAAAAAAATATGGCCATGCCCCGGGGGATGGGGTCCCCGGGGCCCGGAATTGGCCACGGGAGGGGGGCCCACGCGGCTCCCTTCCTGTTAATAAATTTTCTTTTTTTAAAAAATTGGGGGTCAGGCCCTGGGGGATGGGGTCCCCAGGGCCCCAAAAAAGTAAAAAGCCCCCCCAACAATTTTTTTTTTTTAAATAAACGCGATTGTGCATAGGCCCCGCCCCCTCCAAGCAACACTCTGCAAACGCGCCCTGTGGCGCGTTTTAAGTTGGGAAATCAATTCCCCGTCAATACTGGGGGTCCCTGGGGGCCAACTAGCCCACCAGGTACCTCCAGTAAGCGCCACAGGGCTGCGTTGCAGAGAGGTGTTCAGAGGCCACGCCCCTTTTTACACCTCTCTCCAACACAGCTCCCTGGCGCATACTGGAGGTACCTGGTGGGCTAGTTGGCCCCCAGGGACCCTCAGTATTCAAGGGGAATTAATTCCCCAACTTAAAACGCGCCACGGGATGCATTTGCACAGTGGTGAAGGGAGGGGGCGGGCCAGAGGTGACATGTGTGCAAACACGCCCTGTGGTGCGTTTTAAGTTGGGGAATTAAGTCCCCTTCAAACCAGAGGGCCCCTGGGGGCCAACTAGGCCACCAGGTACCTCCAGTAAGCGCCACAGGCCTGCGTTGCAGAGAGGTGGTCCAGGCCACGCCCCTTTTTACACCTCTCTGCAACGCAGCTCTGTGGCGCTTACTGGAGGTACCTAGTGGGCTAGTTGGACCCCATGGACCCTCAGGATTCAAGGTGACTTAATCTCCCAACTTAAAACGGCCACAGGGCGTGTTTGCACACGTCACCTCAGGCCCCCCCTCCCTTCACCACTGTGCAAACGCGCCCCGTGGCGCCTTTTAAGAGATAGGTTTAATCCCCCTGCCCTATTATGTACTAAGCCTGGGCGTAGTTCGCGAAGTAGCGCTACGCGAAGCTACGCAAAGTGCAGTTCGCACTACGCGAGGTACGCGTAGCACTACGCGAACTGCGTAGTGCGCTGTTCGCAATGATCGCACAGTGCCGGATGCTTGTCCGCACTGGGCAATCATTGAAAACGGCATCTTGCACAGTGCGAGCTGTCTTTTACTGCCGCTCGAGTAGATTTTTACTCGAGCGGCAGCTTCTCAACGCGGACTGGTAGTTTCTCATCGCGAGCGGTCGCGAGCATACGCGACCACTCACAATGAGAAACCTGACCTCCCCGCGTTGAGAATCTCGCCAGGAGGTTTATTTTCCACGCTCGCGATCGGCAACTTGATGTTGCTGATCGCGAGCAGAAAAAGTCTCGCCGGGATGTCATTTTGCTTGCTCGCGGTCGCCAACTTGACGTTGAGGACCGCGAGCAAGCAAAAAATGACTGCTGCACTACGCTACGCTACACTACGCGTGTTTGCACTGTGCTACGTGCAATTCGCGATGTGCGAAGTAGCGCAAACTTCGCAAACTACGCGAGCGTAGCGTAGTGCTTTGCCCAGGGTTATTATGTACTAGGGCCTTACAGAGGAGGTCATGCTAATCACAGGGGTACCTCAACGCTTAGGGGCCGATTCCGATCTCGGTCGGAGGCGCACCCAATACCATTCGGTCGGGAAAAAAGCCATGTGAAAGCCTGTTTCCCGACCGATCCGTACAGTACACCGAACGAGCAAGTACGATGCGCACAACAGCAAAAAATCCGGCCGAGCCGTACTCACCCAAACCAGGTCCTGTTCTCCGACCGAGGCGAATCCGGAAACGCCGAATCGAGTCGCACGGAAGGAAAAATGCAGCCCCGTCCGGCCGGACAAGTACGATGCGCTTTCCGTACGCGCCCGAACCCGTCGCTACGCACGGCACGTCAAAGCATCCGGGAGAGGCGCACATAAGCTCTGATTCGCGCCACAACACGATCCACGGCTCCGAGACGAACACGGCACCGACGAGGACGACGCGAGGCGAGCGAGGGACGAGGCGAAGCGACGAGGACGACGCGAAGCAACGAGAAGGACGAACGACACGAACCAACCATGAATCCCTTCGTCCCGATCATACCAATATTCTACATCTACTACCGGAACAGGCACGGACGCGTACGGCGCAGAAGGTAAGCCAGACACCAACCACAAAACACATACAACACGTACACGACACATCACACACACACACGGGGATGCTGAATATACTTACACCAGCAACAGCAGCACCATAGGGGCGGGATGCCCATCACCAATGCCACATATGCACACAGGGGCCTGAATGCGCACTACCAGCCCTACCCAGGGGGGGCTGGATGACTACCACCCTCACCCAGGGGGGGCAGGATGCCTACCACTACTACCACCCTTAGCCTGGGGGGGCAGGATGCCTACCACTACTACCACCCTTAGCCTGGGGGGGCAGGATGCCCACCACTACTACCACCCTCACCCAGGGGGGGCAGGATGCCTACCACTACTACCACCCTCACCCAGGGGGGCAGGATGCCTCACCACCACCCTTAGCCAGGGTGGCAGGATGCCTACCACTACTACCACCCTCACCCAGGGGGGCAGGATGCCCACCACTACTACCACCCTCACCCAGGGGGGCAGGATGCCTACCACTACTACCACCCTCACCCAGGGGGGCAGGATGCCCACCACTACTACCACCCTCACCCAGGGGGCAGGATGCCTACCACTACTACCACCATCACCCAGGGGGGCAGGATGCCCACCACTACTACCACCCTCACCCAGGGGGGCAGGATGCCTACCACTACTACCACCCTCACCCAGGGGGGCAGGATGCCTCACCACCACCCTTAGCCAGGGGGCAGGATGCCCACCACTACTACCACCCTCACCCAGGGGGGCAGGATGCCTACCACCACCCTTAGCCAAGGTGGCAGGATGCCTACCACTACTACCACCCTCACCCAGGGGGGCAGGATGCCTACCACTACTACCACCCTTAGCCAGGGGGGCAGGATGCCCACCACTACTACCACCCTCACCCAGGGGGGCAGGATGCCTACCACTACTACCACCCTTAGCCAGGGGGGCAGGATGCCCACCACTACTACCACCATCACCCAGGGGGGCAGGATGCCTACCACTACTACCACCCTCACCCAGGGGGGCAGGATGCCTACCACTACTACCACCATCACCCAGGGGGGCAGGATGCCCACCACTACTACCACCCTCACCCAGGGGGGCAGGATGCCTACCACTACTACCACCCTCACCCAGGGGGGCAGGATGCCTACCACTACTACCACCCTTAGCCAGGGGGCAGGATGCCTACCACTACTACCACCCTCACCCAGGGGGGCAGGATGCCTACCACCTACCACCTTAGCCAGGGTGGCAGGATGCCTACCACTACTACCACCCTCACCCAGGGGGGCAGGATGCCTACCACTACTACCACCCTTAGCCAGGGGGGCAGGATGCCCACCACTACTACCACCCTCACCCAGGGGGGCAGGATGCCTACCACTACTACCACCCTTAGCCAGGGGGCAGGATGCCCACCACTACTACCACCATCACCCAGGGGGCAGGATGCCTACCACTACTACCACCCTCACCCAGGGGGCAGGATGCCTACCACTACTACCACCCTCACCCAGGGGGGCAGGATGCCTACCACCACACCCTCAGCCAGGGGGGCAGGATGCCTACCACTACTACCACCCTCACCCAGGGGGGCAGGATGCCTACCACTACCACCCTTAGCCAGGGGTGGCAGGATGCCTACCACTACTACCACCCTCACCCAGGGGGGCAGGATGCCTACCACTACTACCACCCTTAGCCAGGGGGGCAGGATGCCCACCACTACTACCACCCTCACCCAGGGGGGCAGGATGCCTACCACTACTACCACCCTCACCCAGGGGGGCAGGATGCCCACCACTACTACCACCATCACCCAGGGGGGCAGGATGCCTACCACTACTACCACCCTCACCCAGGGGGCAGGATGCCTACCACTACTACCACCCTCACCCAGGGGGGCAGGATGCCTACCACTACCACCCTTAGCCAGGGGGCAGGATGCCTACCACTACTACCACCCTCACCCAGGGGGGCAGGATGCCTACCACACCACCCTTAGCCAGGGTGGCAGGATGCCTACCACTACTACCACCCTCACCCAGGGGGCAGGATGCCTACCACTACTACCACCCTTAGCCAGGGGGGCAGGATGCCCACCACTACTACCACCCTCACCCAGGGGGGCAGGATGCCTACCACTACTACCACCCTTAGCCAGGGGGGGCAGGATGCCCACCACTACTACCACCATCACCCAGGGGGGGGCAGGATGCCCACCACTACTACCACCATCACCCATGGGGGGCAGGATGCCTACCACTACTACCACCCTCACCCAGGGGGGGCAGGATGCCTACCACTACTACCACCCTCACCCAGGGGGGCAGGATGCCTCACTACTACCACCCTTAGCCAGGGGGCAGGATGCCTACCACTACTACCACCCTCACCCAGGGGGGCAGGATGCCTACCACCACCCTTAGCCAGGGGGGCAGGATGCCTACCACTACTACCACCCCCACTCATAGGATGGACAATGCATGACACAACCAGCACACCACAAACTAGGGAATGCAAGAAGAAGACATCCCCCAACACCATGACAAGCGTGTGTAGACTGTGTCAAATGCCTACAACACCGAACATGACTTTGAACATACAATGTGACCCCCTAGCACATGTGCCACACATATATGTGTGTGGCACCCACAATGCAAGCAGGCCATGACCATTGTGGCAATGGGGTCCAAACCCCCATCACCACAGTGACCAAAAGGTAAGTGTGGGGTCCATAGCTGAAGCACATTTTGAACATTGTGGCAATGGGGTCCAAACCCCCATCATCACAGTGACCAAAAAGGTAAGTGTGGGGTCCATAGCAGAAGCACATTTTGAACATTGTGGCAATGGGGTCCAAACCCCATCATCACAGTGACCAAAAGGTAAGTGTGGGGTCCATAGCTGAAGCACATTTTGAACATTGTGGCAATGGGGTCTAAACCCCCATCACCACAGTGACCAAAAGGTAAGTGTGGGGTCCATAGCTGAAGCTCATTTTGAACATTGTGGCAATGGGGTCCAAACCCCATCATCACAGTGACCAAAAGGTAAGTGTGGGGTCCATAGCAGAAGCACATTTTGAACATTGTGGCAATGGGGTCCAAACCCCCATCATCACAGTGACCAAAAGGTAAGTGTGGGGTCCATAGCTGAAGCACATTTTGAACATTGTGGCAATGGGGTCCAAACCCCCATCATCACAGTTACCAAAATGTAAGTGTGGGGTCCATAGCTGAAGCACATTTTGAACATTGTGGCAATGGGGTCCAAACCCCCATCATCACAGTGACCAAAAGGCAAGTGTGGGGTCCATAGCTGCAGCACATCTTGAACATTGTGGCAATGGGGTCCAAACCCCCATCATCACAGTGACCAAAAGGCAAGTGTTGACAAAGTAAGAGGTGCAACTGCCAAACTGCATGGATGATTCCTGGTCACAGAACAACAAACACATCAGTGGCAAAGTAGTGTATGTGTCCCATTGCAACATAAATTGGGGGAGCCAAATCCTGCAGTGCAAATAAGACATAACTTTGGCCATGTGCAGACAAACAACACCCATGGGGGCTGACACCGTCAACAATCATCAATGACACAATGACAGAAGTGACCATCCGAATGCAGACCCACATATTTGCACCAATGGGCACACACATGCAGATACCCTGTGGAGACTGCAGATGTGAGGCGAACAGATACCATACCATGGCAGCAATGGGACACACAATCAACAATTAGCAACAAATGAGGGCTCCCGTCCCATCAGCCTGGTCATGGAAGTGCCAACGGAATCATCAGCACAGATCCAACACACTTGTATAGCAATGTTGCACTGACAACACAGATGAGTCCTTCCCCATTGATGCCCAAACCTGCATGTTCACTGGAGATGGCCACACGGTCAGGGAAGTAGACGAATAGAACAATGGCAGGCACAACAGATGTGCAGGGGTGGAAGCCACAGATGTGAAGTTGCCAATCTAAGTAGGAAATCTCATTGCCAAATACTGAACACATGACACCCTCAGATTCTGCTATGGATGACATGGATACACCACAGGATAGGACCCATAACCCCTGGACCACATGGGTTCCTGCACAGTAACACTTCATTATCATGAGACCAAATATCACCATCACTGCAGCAAGGGCATTCTTAGCATCATCAACATCATGTACATCAGAAGCAAAAGCACTAGAGAACAGAAAGTTGCTTTATTCAGCATATGTGGCATTAAAAGTAGAAGTCCGGTAGAACATAAACAAAGGCCAATGGCCAGTCCATCAACAAAGTCACAAGTGGGTGACAGTGGCAGATGCCACCCTACACATGCCTGCACAAAACCAGGGACAATCCACTAGGAGGGGCAACCGGGGGGGTAGGCCAGGCACCGCAGGGACAGGATCAGGGCTCACCAGGAGGAAGCAGGGAAGGGGTGGTGGGTGCTGGAGAGCCACTGACAACTGCAGTGGAGGTGTCTGACATGGTGTGTGCCGGCACAACTGGGGGGCATGGCTCAGATGTTGTGGGTGCCGGCACGACTGCAGTGGACCCTGCAGATGGAGTGGACAGGTCCGCCACTGCAGTGCCCAAGTCAGACAGGGTGGTAGTGGACTCCACTGCAGTGCCTACCACCAGGGGAGGAGAATGGGGAACAGGCAAGGTGGGCTGGACAGAGGGGAGGACACCCTCACCACATCAGTGGCACAGACAAGCGCAGCGGGGGGTGTGGTGCCGGGAGAGCAAGTGGCAGGGGAGAAGGCCGGAGCCTCTTGGGGATGGTATATCTGTGGGTGGGGGAACCTGGGGCAGGGTGTGGCGGGGGCACCTGTGGAGTGGGGGCCTGAGGGATGGAGGAAGGTGACCTGGTGCTTGAGCTGCAGGGCGGCGGCGGGGTCTTGCTCTTAGCACTCCGGGGGGACTTGCGGGTGGGGGCCTCAGTCTGTCTGCGCCTGGGGGAGGGTGTCCGGGGGCGAGGGGCACTCTGCTCCGTGTGGGGGCTTCCTCTTCCCCCTGGATGCTGGGGCAGCTGGATCGGAGGGGAAGAGGCCGAGGTCACTGAGGAAGAGGCGCTGGGTCTTTGGGGTTGCAGGTGAGGCAAGGGAGGGTGCTTTGGAGGGAGAGGCAAGTGAGGACTGCGCAGTGCCCGTGGATGCGTGTGTGTGTACCAGGGCCCCATCCCCTGTGAGTCTGGTTTCAGTCCCCTGACTGTGCGTGCGTGTGCGTTTAGTTTGTGGCGTGTGTGTCTGTGTGCTGGATGTGTGTGTGCTGGTGTGTGCCTGTGCCGGTGTGTGTGTGCTTGGGACGGGCAAGGTGCTGGGGAGTGTGGATGGAGCAGAGGCAGGAGGGGTGAGGGACTGTCTGAGGAGGGACACTGCTGCCGTCAGGGAGGAGTCCATGGACCTGTTGCCCCTCTGTAGGTCAGACATGCCCGATGAGATGCCCTCCATGAACGACACCAGCTGAGTCAACAGTGCGGTGTGCGCATGGAGGACACTCAGCATGGCTGTCTGCCCTACATGGAGCTGGCGAAGGAGGTACACAGACTCCTCACTCAGGGCAGCAGGGGACACAGGGGCAGGGGGTGCGGTGCCTGGGCCAAAGGAGACACGCTCCCGAACATGGGAGCCTCCACGGACCTGGGGAATGGGAGCCGATGGGAGGGCGGTGGTGGTGCTGGTGGTGGCGGGGACAGCAACACTAGCTGGGGTGTGGTGGCTGCTGACACCCGCCTCCACAAGGGAGTCATCCTCCGAGTTGCTCTGGTCCTCAGCTGAGGTGGATGGTGCTGAGGATTCCTCGGTGTGGCTCCCCTCGCCCTCCGTGCCACTGGGTCCCTCCGACCACTCCTCGGCTGCTGACCCAGTCTGGCTCTCTGGCTCCTCCTGGTCCGTGGAGCTGTCCCCTTCCGTGGCCGTGGATGTATCTGCAAACAATGGGGAAACAGACAGACATCAGTCACCTGCACCAAACGCACACACCACTGTGAGCACAGCACATCACAGAGCAAGGCCTGGCATCATTAGTTGTACATTGCTAAAAGTGCCCTAACTGAACAGGAGAAGCCAATTGTCAGTCTGATGCCAAGCATGGCACTCACATCCCACATGGCCTTGCACCCATCTGTCTGGTGTCTGTTGGATTGCAACACCCCAGTGTGGACACATGCACCAAGTACACAGTAGTTGGACAGTGCAGAGGACACGGTGTGGACACATCACAGCTCTTGCCACTGAGTCAGTACAGGTTTCCGGATGAAAGGGATGCCCAGAGTCAAATAGGAAATGCATGTGATGCATACCAGCGACAGACACCATGATGCACCCATGTCCTGATAGCTAGCGCCACTATGGTGTGCATGTAGCACATGTCACTCCCCTGCAGGACCACAAATAAGTTGACACATGCCATGGCAGAGGCATGACTGTTAAGTCATACATCACTGTCTCAGTGATGTATGACTTGGCAGCCAGACAACAACACTATGCACTGTGTCACAATAGTAGGTCATGGGGAATGCAAGTCCTGGAGCTGCACAAGTGCACATGTACATCCCCCACACAACACATCATCTCAACCCTCATCTGTCCAGGTCACACCTATTGGACATATGGGAGACCTGTGACACTACCGTCTGAACCTGAGCCCCTCACAAT
The DNA here is from genome assembly GCA_963921515.1 of Calotriton arnoldi. Lineage (NCBI taxonomy): Eukaryota > Metazoa > Chordata > Amphibia > Caudata > Salamandridae > Calotriton > Calotriton arnoldi. The sequence goes on from CAWUFW010005638.1 coordinate 544,719, forward strand.
TTGCTGTGAATGGGGAACAGCTGCCTGAACATCACATTCGCATACCCCAGTCTGCACGGGCAGCTGATCAAACACCTATGTGACACACAAGTATCGTCTCCTATGGTCACATCTCCAGGGGCATGCTGAGCCCCTACCAAGAAACACCCCAGCAGTCCTGGCAACTAATCCACAGCACACTGACACAGAGGCAGACACCGGAGGGGTCAAATCACTGTGCACAATGTGTCAGCTGATACACGGGAGTGGGAGTACAGAGTGCATTGCATGGCCTGGAGTAGGCATGACTGTCCTGCTCCACATGAATGAGGGATGTGCCCTGGACAGTGGATAGCTGGCTATGTATGTGTGACACACGTAATCTGCACACTCCTGGGGCACAAACATTGTTCCCACCCGCTGCATGGGCATGTGCCACATACCCCAGGCACATGTGGTGGCTCAGCTCAGCAAGTGGACCGCATATCAAAGCAACACGCAGATCACATGTCCAAACCCAGGCGTTGTGTGAACAATGGACCCACCCATGATGCCCACAACAGAGTTAGGGAAACAGATGCTGTCCCCCACCTTTAGTGAAGCAAACTGCAAGGACACAGTCCCAAGTGACACAATTCCCTGACTGTAAGGGCCACACCTGGGTATCAGATGAGCAGTGGGCAGTGCACAATAGAGGGACATGGCTCCTGGACAACATGACTGCTGCACTGTGGCAGTTGAACCAGGCCAGAGGAGGGCACAAAGCATGTAATACAGAGTTCACAGTGCAGTCTTTGACTCACCCCCTCCTTGCTGCTGTCTGGCCTTCAGCTGCCCATCCAGGTCTGGAAAGACCACCGCCAGGATCTGGAGCATGTGGGGGGTCAGGGTCCGTGTTCTGCCCCTCCTGCGAGGAGGCGACAGCTTCAGCTGGACCCGTGCAATCCTCCGGGTCCAGCCCCGAAGGTCCTGCCACCTCTTCTGGCAGTTGCGGATCCGGCGCTTGTAGACCCCCACGGACCGGACAGCCCGGACGATGTCCTTCCAGATTTCCTGCTTCCGATGGGCATTAACCTGTCAGGATGACAAAGTGAAAAGGCCATTACCACACATGCAACATATCCGTGCATGACACAGTTGTATATACATGTCTCAATCACAGGGGCACATGATGTACACAGGCAGTGCAACGCTGACCATGGACAGTTTGCCAGACGTCACTACATGGTATCATTGCATGGGAAGTAAAACCATGTTCAAATGCACTGTCACTGCACCATACCTGTCCAGTGCAAGTCACTACACACTATGGGGGGTGACAACTACTCAGTGAGCCTGCTAGCCAGTGGCGTGCAGACTCTCAGCCTTGCTAGTCAGACAAAATGCACATTCAGAAAGGCAGTGCACAGAACACTCACCTGCTCCCCTGGTGTCCCATACAGCTTGCTGTACTGTGGAAGTAGGCTGTCCAGCAGGGCCTGGTTCTCTTCAAGGCTGAAGGCTGGGGCTCTCTCCACAGTACGTGCCATTGCAGGGTCCAGAGGGGCAGAGACAGCAGCAGTGCAGTGGCAGATGTCGTCTTGGAGCATGTAGTGCAGGCAAGTGGGCTCTCAGGGGAACAGCCAGCAATATATATGTGCTGGAGAGGCAGATACTGTCCCTTGTGTCCAAAGTGATAGGTCCAAGTCGTTTGCATCTTCTGAATCTGGCCAATCCATGGAATAGCAGCACCAAAACACGCCCACAGCATCCTTCAAATCTTCAACTTCATGACATACATGATTTTGCAACATTGTTGTGGGTGACCAACTGAATTTCCAGCAACCGACTCGTTCAAAATCCGAAAACGCGTCCGTTGCCAGGCAAGCCCATTGTCAATGGGTGTGCACCGATCGGTCCATTGCGGTACAACGCGTACAGGGGTACAACGCGTACCCGCACACATTGAAAGCAATGGGCCGGCCGGAGGCACCGATCGGTCCATTGCAGTTCAACGCGCACAGGGGTACAACGCGTACCCGCACACATTGAAAGCAATGGGCCGGCCGGAGGCACCGATCGGTCCATTGCTGTTCAATGCGCACAGGGGTACAACGCGTACCCGCACACATTGAAAGCAATGGGCCGGCCGGAGGCACCGATCGGTCCATTGCTGTTCAACGCGCACAGGGGTACAACGCGTACCCGCACACATTGAAAGCAATGGGCCAGCCGGAGGCACCGATCGGTCCATTGCAGTTCAACGCGCACAGGGGTACAACGCGTACCCGCACACATTGAAAGCAATGGGCCGGCCGGAGGCACCGATCGGTCCATTGCAGTTCAACGCGCACAGGGGTACAACGCGTACCCGCACACATTGAAAGCAATGGGCCGGCCGGAGGCACCGATCGGTCCATTGCTGTTCAACGCGCACAGGGGTACAACGCGTACCCGCACACATTGAAAGCAATGGGCCGGCCGGAGGCACCGATCGGTCCATTGCAGTTCAACTCGCACAGGGGTACAACGCGTACCCGCACACATTGAAAGCAATGGGCCGGCCGGAGGCACCGATCGGTCCATTGCGGTTCAATGCGCACAGGGTACAACGCGTACCCGCACATTGAAAGCAATGGGCCGGCCGGAGGCACCGATCTGTCCATTGCAGTTCAATGCGCACAGGGGTACAACGCGTACCCGCACACATTGAAAGCAATGGGCCGGCCGGAGGCACCGATCGGTCCATTGCAGTTCAATGCGCACAGGGGTACAACGCGTACCTGCACACATTGAAAGCAATGGGCCGGCCGGAGGCACCGATCGGTCCATTGCTGTTCAACGCGTACAGGGGTACAACGCGTACCCGCACACATTGAAAGCAATGGGCCGGCTGGAGGCACCGATCGGTCCATTGCTGTTCAACGCGCACAGGGGTACAACGCGTACCCGCACACATTGAAAGCAATGGGCCGGCCGGAGGCACCGATCGGTCCATTGCTGTTCAACGCGCACAGGGGTACAACGCGTACCCGCACACATTGAAAGCAATGGGCCGGCCGGAGGCACCGATCGGTCCATTGCAGTTCAACGCGCACAGAGGTACAACGCGTACCCGCACACATTGAAAGCAATGGGCCGGCCGGAGGCACCGATCGGTCCATTGCAGTTCAACGCGCACAGGGGTACAACGCGTACCCGCACACATTGAAAGCAATGGGCCGGCCGGAGGCACCGATCGGTCCATTGCAGTTCAACGCGTACAGGGGTACAACGCGTACCCGCACACATTGAAAGCAATGGGCCGGCCGGAGGCACCGATCGGTCCATTGCTGTTCAACGCATCACTGTACATGTGACTGGCATATGTCAGCATGCCTGTCTCAGATGGACATATGCCAGCCACAGATAGCTCCCAGGGAGTGAGGGGCACACCTACCATCACGACAGCCTGTCCAAACTTTATCATAAGGCATGTAAGGCTGCATTTCCTATTGTGTGTATGTTGGTGTACATGTTGTCCTGTGGGTGTCACCTGTGGGCAGCCACCCCCAGGCTGTGCACGTGTTCATGGGGACAGGATCCTGGGTGTTACGTGTACGTGACCACTGTGATGTGCAACTGTTCATATCTGTGCATGTGCCATGGTCACATTTCACAGTGGTGTATGTGTATGTCATGTCACATACCCCGTGATTCCCATGTGGGACGGTATGTTTGAGCCAGGGTGTCCCAGTGGCACAATAGTGATGGTCCTCCACAGTCTTTGTGCATGTGGTGTTTACAATGTCTCTGATTTCATGTGCACAATGGGAGACAGTCTCCACATCCACGTTGTGTGTGCATGGACTCTGATGTTGTGCGTGTGTGTCACAGACGTCCATGTCTGTCCTGCCGTGGCAAGTGGGGCCACTACCTGTGGGGGTCATGGTTGTTTTGCTGTGGTGTATACATGATACTCCATGTAATGCCAGTGTCCATGTGGCATTACAGGGTGCCTGGGAATGTACCTGTCGTTGAGCTGTGGTGCCTGGGGCACATCTGTCCTCACATGTCCCTGTGGGGGTTATTGTGACACGGCAGCAGGAGATGGGAACTGTGACACGGCCTCATGATATCCAATGGGCCAACCTGGGACTAATTGATGCCACCTGTTGGACCGTGTTGACAGATGTTGGCCATGTATGTACCATACATGTCCTTCCGGTACTGCACACTTCATGTAGTTGTGCCTCATAATGATGTATGTTGGGATCTTGAGTGTGTTCAATGCCGCATATGTGGGGTGACTGACAATCTTGCTTACTTCTCCTCTGCACTGCAGGGCTCCTGCTGTCCATCGGCCATTCCCAGACCTGGCAACGATGGTGGAACGGGACAGCATCCGACGGTACTGCTTCACCAGGCAGCTGATTGAGGATTTGGCAGTGCAGTTGTCCCCACATTTGCAGCCTGGCCGGCCGTATCCTACAGCGCTGACCCCCAAGGTGAAGGTGATGGCAGCCCTACACTTCTTTGCCACTGGTACCTTCCAACATACTGTGGCGACTGCTGGTGGGATGTCACAGACCATGTTCAGCCGTGTGCTCCGCGATGTTTTGGCGGCAATGTTGCTCTTCCTGAACCGGTACATCTATTTCCCTAGACTGCGACGACTCACTGACGTGAAGAGTGACTTTTATGCCCTGGGGAGGATGCCGCATGTAATTGGCTCAATTGATGGGACACATGTGGCTTTGGTACCACCACAGGCCCAGGAGCAGGCCTACAGGAACCGCAAGCACTACCACTCGGTCAATGCACTGGTGGTGTGTCTTGCAGACATGACCATCACACACGTGTGTGCCCGTTTCCCTGGTTCAGCACACGATGCCTTTGTGATGAGGAGTAGTCGCATCCCCAGTATGATGGCACAGATGCAGAACCAGCGTGCCTGGCTTGTCGGTGTGTACTGACTTTGTGCCATTGTGTGTGATCTGATCTGTAGTATTCCGCCCACTGTTCCAAGTCAGCTAATGTGCACTTGTCTGTCCGTAGGTGACTCGGGATACCCCAACATGCCGTGGTTGCTGACACCCCTCAGGAACCCTGTGACACCTGCCCAGATGCGCTACAATGAGGCACATGGTCGGACCAGGAGAGTGATTGAGCGGACCTTTGGTCTCCTGAAGAGCCGCTTCCGCTGCCTGGACAAGACCGGAGGGTCCCTCCCATATGCCCCTGCGAAAGTGTGCAAGATTATCATCGTCTGCTGCATGCTCCACAACCTGGCAGTGCGGAAGGAGTTGCCTCTCATCCAGGATGACAATGACCAACATCCGCCACCTGTGGAGGATCCTGGCCTGGACCACGATGCCAGTGACGTATGATGATGATGATGATGGTGATGGTGATGTCCGCACACAGCTCATCACCAACTTCTTTAGCTGAATGTGAGTATCCTGAGGTGTCATGTCAATGATGTGAGTTGGCATGATGTGTGGGTGGTGCTCTGGTGCTGTGGGAGTGTGTCCATGGGCCACTTGACTGGATGTGTGTTGCGATGTGTGCTAACAGGTGGGCTGTACTCCCCAACAGTGTTGACATGCTAACTTGGTTCTGGGTGGGTATCTTGTAACATGTATTGTGCATGTGTTTTGCTGTTCTGTCCTGTACTCCATTGCTTTTGACTGTGTGTCATTTCTGTCCTTCACAGGGTACTTTCAGATTCGTTTGGTCAACTGTGTCCACCGACGACGTGATTGCACATCCAGGCTGGTAGCTGTTGTGTCCCTACAGGTGATGTGCGCCACACCCATGGACTTCCTTCCGTCTACAGTTGTTGACTGTGTGCCAGCTGCCAGGTGGGGTTACCTTGCATCTGTAGTGGTTACGGCATGTTGCAACTGTGTAATAAACCTGTGCTTCACTTTGTGATGTGCGTTGTCTGTGGTCACACATTTGACTGCCATTTGCTTACTGCACCTGTGGGCTACTTGACTACAACTGGGAATGGGTGTGGTGTCTGTGCATTGCACCGTCTTCCCTGGCAACATCAGTGTAGGCAATGAGTCAGATGGCCTAGGTGTGTATGTGTCGTGTAGCCCTGGTGGTGTGTCTCCCTCATGTGTGTCACGTTTCCTGTACTCACATGCCTGTGTTGTCCTTGCTGTTGCAGTTCGCATACACAGTGTAATTTTGCAGTTCATCATCCCCATAACAGCACCCACGTTGGAATCACGACAGAGGCAAGTATGGTGTATTAGTGTGTTTATTGTGATACATTTGTGTTAATAGTGCATAGGATGGGTTGTGCTGTACATGAATCTTGCAATCCCAAGTTCCTAGGTGAATTGAAAGTCCGGGTAGACAGGATCCCCAGTATCGGGGCCACAGTTGTCTGACACATTGGTCCAACTTGTACTCCCCATGCAATGTGTGGGAGTAGTGTTGCCGTCAACAGGGTGAACAGTCTGTGCACAAAGGCGAACATCCAGAACAGGTTCAGGCTTCCTGGGAGTTGCGCTTGGCCATCGGCCTCTCACTTTTCCCTCCTCGGATGACCCCTCTTCTTGGGGGGGCCCTCAAGTGCAGGCTGCTGCGGTGCAGGGGACTCTCCGCCAGAGTCCTCCTCCCTCCCTGTGGCAGTTGCAGTTTGTTCGGCACCAGATGTTGTTGGCACACAGGGAGGTGTGGACTGGTTGCTGTTCATCTGGCGGAGGCATTGTAAAATGTCCCTGTGCACCGCCGTCATCTCATGCAGTGCATCCCACTTGGACTCCACGCGGGACATGTGTGAGTCCACACGGGACATGTGTGACTCCACGTGGGACATGTGGGAGTCCAAGCGGGCATGATGGGCAGCCTGCTGCTGTTTAATGTCTCTGAGGAGCCCCACTACCTGGCTGAGCTCTCCGGTGCTGGACTGGTACGCATCAGCTATGCGTACCAGTTGTGGGTCATCATGCACACCAGCAACGTCTGCAAGCAGCGACCTCTGTCTCCCACCCCTCCCACCACCCCTGCTGACATGTGCAGTGTGTGCAGTGGCACGCACAGATAACCCTGGTCCACCTTGGGGGTTGGTGGTGGTGGTGGTGTCCATGGCCCCAGGTTGGTCCAGGGTCACTGTGCTGGTGTTGCTCCTTATTCTGTCCATGTCGGCAGGGATGGTATTCGTGGTGACAGTCGTTGTAGGGGTGGGTGCAGGGGGTGCAGCTGGTGGTCCTGCTGGTGCTGCAGCTGGTGGTCCTGCTGGTGCTGCATGTTGACTTGCACCGGATGTGCCAGGTTGTTCTTCATCGTCCGAGGAGGACAGAGGCTGTACGACGCCAGTGAGCTCGGCATCCTCTTGAGCCTGGGACTGGGACTCCTCAGCGTCTGCTGCTGTGTCCCCATCATCACCTGTTTTTGGGAGACACAAACAATGTATGTCATGTTTCTGCAGGCATCAATGGTTGACACACATGACAGTTGTGACTGTGCCTCTGGGTGCGGGCCTGTACATTGCATTGTCCTGAGTCGTCACAGTCAGGGGTTGATATTGGTGTGGCACATTGTCCTGCATTATTTGGGCATTTCTATGTATTTTCTGGGGTGTGAACGTGGTCTGCATTGGTTGTGTTTGGTTGGCAGCCGGACCTCCTTCCCACCCACCCAGCCAGTCAGTTATCCCACCATGGAACGTGCTTGCGTTGCAGGGAGTGTAAGTTGTCTCTCAGGATGTCAGTCAGTGGTGTCCTGCTGTTTGTTGGTGCACAGTTGGCAGCAGGGCCTTGTGCTCCCCACAGCAGTAGCCAGTGTCAGCCATATTGTGAGTCCTTCTCCACTCCCTGTGATGTGAGCATGGTTCAGGGTGGTGTTGATGGGACAGTTGTGGGGGTGAGCTATGTCTGTGACTACGACTCCCATCATGCCATTGCCTCCACCCCACTTCCCTGCATTCCCATACTTACTTGCTTTTGTGTGGAGTTCAGTGTGTGTGGGTGTGAGAGCAATGGCAAGATGGCTGACAGTGGTGTCCTGCTGTTGGTTGGTGTGCAGTACCCAGCATGCCCTTGTGCTCCCCACGACACAGCAACAGTGTCAGACATCTTTGATGGGCCTTTCCACTCTCTGTGGGATGTGCATGCGTGAGTGTGAGCTTGCTGGGCCATGTGGTGGGGGATGTAGAGCTGTGACTACGACTCCCATCATGCTATTGCCTCCTCCCCCTTCCCAGCATGCCCATGCTTCCTTCCTTTTGACTCTGCTTCCCTGTGGGGTGGGCTGGCTGTGCTGACAGGATGGCTGGGAGTGTTGTCCTGGCAGTTGTTTGGCTAAGAGTCCCAAGAGTGTCCCTGTGCTTCACACAACATAACCCAGGGTGGTGGTTCTTTGTGGGATCTTGTGTTAGGATGGAGGGCATTGCATTCTACCAGGTGGGTACTGTGGAGTTTGTGTTGGGGGGGGGTGTGTGAGGGGAGGTGCTTGTGACTATAGTTAGTGCTGCAAGTCCCCCTTCCCACCCAGCCAGCCAGATATCCCACCATGGAACGTGCTTGCATTGCAGGGAGTGGAAGTTGTCTCTCAGGATGTCAGTCAGTGGTGTCCTGCTGTTTGTTGGTGCACATTTGCCAGCAGGGCCTTGTGCTCCCCACAGCAGTAGCCAGTGTCAGCCATCTTGTGAGTCCTTCTCCACTCCCTGTGATGTGAGCATGGTTCAGGGTGGTGTTGATGGGCCAGTTGTGGGGGTGACCAATATCAGTGACTACGACTCCCATCATGCTATTGCCTCCACCCCCTTCCCAGCATGCCCATGCTTCCTTCCTTTTGACTCTGCTTCCCTGTGGGGTGGGCTGGCTGTGCTGACAGGATGGCTGGGAGTGTTGTCCTGGCAGTTGTTTGGCTAAGAGTCCCAAGAGTGTCCCTGTGCTTCACACAACATAACCCAGGGTGGTGGTGCTTTGTGGGATCTTGTGTTAGGATGGGGGCATTGCATTCTACCAGGTGGGTTCTGTGGAGTTTGTGTTGGGGTGTGTGTGAGGGGAGGTGCTTGTGACTATGGTCAGTGCTGCAAGTCCCCCTTCCCACCCAGCTAGCCAGATATCCCACCATGGAACGTGCTTGCATTGCAGGGAGTGGAAGTTGTCTCTCAGGATGTCAGTCAGTGGTGTCCTGCTGTTTGTTGGTGCACAGTTGCCAGCAGGGCCTTGTGCTCCCCACAGCAGTAGCCAGTGTCAGCCATCTTGTGAGTCCTCCACTCCCTGTGATGTGAGCATGGTTCAGGGTGGTGTTGATGGGACAGTTGTGGGGGTGACCAATATCAGTGACTACGACTCCCATCATGCTATTGCCTCCACCCCCTTCCCAGCATGCCCATGCTTCCTTCCTTTTGACTCTGCTTCCCTGTGGGGTGGGCTGGCTGTGCTGACAGGATGGCTGGGAGTGTTGTCCTGGCAGTTGTTTGGCTAAAAGTCCCAAGAGTGTCCCTGTGCTTCACACAACATAACCCAGGGTGGTGGTTCTTTGTGGGATCTTGTGTTAGGATGGGGGGCATTGCATTCTACCAGGTGGGTTCTGTGGAGTTTGTGTTGGGGTGTGTGTGAGGGAGGTGCTTGTGACTATGGTCAGTGCTGCAAGTCCTCCTTCCCACCCAGCTAGCCAGATATCCCACCATGGAACGTGCTTGCATTGCAGGCAGTGGGAGTTGTCTCTCAGGATGTCAGTCAGTGGTGTCCTGCTGTTTGTTGGTGCACAGTTGCCAGCAGGGCCTTGTGCTCCCCACAGCAGTAGCCAGTGTCAGCCATCTTGTGAGTCCTTCTCCACTCCCTGTGATGTGCGCATGGTTCATGGTGGTGTTGATGGGACAGTTGTGGGGGGGCAATATGTGTGACTGCGACTCCCATGATGCTATTGGCTACACTGACTTGGCCAGCATACACAGAATTCCTTCCTTTGAGTGTTCTTCACTGTGTGTTGGTGTTGTTGTGGTGGCTACATGTCTGGATGTGTTTGTTAGTTCTATTTGTGCCACTGCCTAGCTGTAGTTGTAGTTGTTTGTACATGTGATGGCACAGTTGGATGTGACTTTTTGATGGCATGTGTTGTGTTTATCTGACTGACATACACATTTTGGGATGATTCTGTTCTGGTTGCTGTGTAATTGCTATGAGTGCATGGTTTGACTCTCCCCTTGACAGTGATGTGTGTGTGTTTTGTGGCAGTATATTGTGTACATTTGTTGTGTACTCACCAGGCTCTGGGATGTCCTCTAGTCCATATACGCTCACTGGCGGAAGGATGGCCCGCACCTTCTCCTCCCAGGGCCTGAGGTATATTGGCTTGGCAGGAGGGCCACTGCCGGTGTATTGGCTGCTGATGTAGTCTTTCTTCAGCATGTCCCGTACCCTCCTGCGCACGTCATACCACCTGTTCTGGATGTCCGTCTTTGTGCGCCGACATGGTGATTGGGCGTTCACCCTGTTGATGATCCTCTCCCACATCTTGGTTTTCTGCGACATGGGGGTCTGTTGGACCAGTGTGCCAAACAGCTGTGGCTCCACCCTGAGGATCTCGTCTACCATGACTTCCAATTCACTATCTAGGAACTTGGGATTCTTCTTGGGGGGCATGGTGATGGGTGGTGATGGTGGGTGATGTGTGTGTTGGGTGCAGGTGAGGGTGTGTGAGTGTGTGTTTTGCTGGGTGTATGTGAGGTAGGTATTTGTTGGTGTGCTGATGGTGTGTGGCTTGTGTGAGGGATGAGCTGTGGGTGTGTGGTTGCTTTCTCTTGGGTGCTGGCAGTGGAATGGCATTTGCAAAGGCTCATGGTAGTGATTTGTGTCCTTTATATAGGTGGAGTTGTGGGTGTGTCTTTGTTCTCTGTCCCCACCCCCAGTATTTATTGGCTTGGTAATTGCTTGTTTGGCCTTTTTTGGGTGATTTTTCCTTTGTGCTGTTTGTGTATGTTGGAAACGTTCTTGTGACCGAGTCGGACCCTGCATTGGTCTCGTACGGTGTTCTCCGTTTCGTTCACGCTGTGTTTGTGCAGTTTTCTATGCTGCGTACGCGTCGGTCGCGGTGTATTGTGTTGCTTCGGCTCGGTTTTGTATGCGTGTCGGTCGTACGGCTTGTCCTCCGTCCGACTCGCTCGTGGTTTCGCGCCTTGCATCGTACTTTGCGGTTTGGAGTTCGCGTGTACGTTTCGGTCGGATTTGTTCCGGGTGCGTGTCGGTCGGTTGGATTCGCGTGTTTTCCAGCCGGATTGCTGCTTTCCGTGCGGCTCGGTCGGTCGACTTTGTTTCGGTACATGTCGGTCGGATTTTTCGCGCCTTGCATCGTACTTGGCGTGTCGTGCGCCACGGGTACGTGTCGGTCGGTATTTTTTCCGGATCCGAGTCGGTCGGTGCTTTTTCCGGCCCGAATCGGAATCGACCCCCTAGAGTTGTACCAATTTATCACTTCAATGAATTGGAAATTGACATCAGCATTTTCAAGTACATGCATACCTTGACTGGAAAGTGAACCACTAAAGAAAAGGGGACCTTAAAACACGTTATATTGAATAGTACATTCCTAGCACCCACAAGTCACAAAGTATTGGATACCTTTGAGGCCGTAGTTAAACTGGAGATAAAATATGTATTCAGGTGCAGGAAACAACGTCGCATGAATTTCACTAACAAAGAGATGCGAATCATGAAACAGTTGGCAAAGGATCCCACTATTACTTTTTGCATTGTGGATAAAGGAGGTGCTCGGGTAGTTTTGGATAAAGATTACTACTTGAAAAATGTTGATACACACGTTTCAGATGATTCGACATACATGATGATTAACGAAAACCCTACTAAGGAATTTTCTAATTATTGGGGGATTATATGGAAAAATGCTCTAGATAGAGGCACTGTATTTGAAACTGATAAAAGATATCTAATCCAACAATAACCCAAAATATCTACAATACACATATTACTGAAAATAAACAAAGATTTGATCAATCCACAGTTTAGACCCATAGTGTCTATCAAAAATTCCATCCTTGAACCAATAGGAAAGTATTTGGATCAACATCTGCAACCGCTGTACAATACATGTGTTCCTATGTAAAAGACACAACTGACTTTTGAATAAATTATAACCAATCAAGATAAACGAAGATGAAAGAGTAATCCTTTGTACTATTGATATGAAGTCTTTATTTACATCCATTCCTCATGACTTGGGACTAATTGCCATTGAGGAAACATTAATGATTACCAATATGGACGAGAACTTCAAAATGTTCGTATTAAACTTGTACACTTCACCCTATACCACAGTTACTTTCAGTTGAACAACACATTTTACCTCCAACTTACTGGGACTTCCATGGGTAATTGTGCAAGTCGCTGTCATACTAATTTGTTTATGAGGAAATTTGAAGATCATACCTTGTCCATAGAAAATAGGCAGGAAAAATCTGGTAGCATACTGGAGATACATAGATGACATATTCCTTTTATGGAGAGAAATCAGAAAAGAGTTAGAAGATGCTATTATCACTTTAAACTCTTTGGGTAATCAAATAGGATTCAGTCATGAAATCAGTCTGAGTCAAATAACATTTTTGGATGTGGAAATCATCCTAAACAAAAACAGAATCAACACTAACATCTACTTTAAACCAACTGAATGCAACAATTTGTTGCATGTCAATAGCTTACACCAGTTAGCTTTAAAAATATTTACCTTATTCACAACTACTAAAGAGAATTGCTTAAGACACAGACAAATATGAACAAGAAAAAAGTGAAATGTAGAGAAAAATCAAAGAAAGAAAATACCCAAATAACATCATTCTGGAAGAAGTCTCAAGGGTGAACAGCAAAAATAGGTCACACTTACTAGAGGAAAAGAAACAAGTAGGGGATTCATTCAGAAAACTATTTGTGCCCAAATATTCTACTGGAAGAACTAAAAGAAGAAAAATCATCCTAAAACTTTGGCCAATGCTACAAATGGAACCTGATTTCAAAAGAATTCTTGAACAACCACGGTTGTTTGCTTATGAACGACCTAGGAACTTAAAGAATTATTACACTCAAGGATATATGATGACAAACAGAAGAACGCAGAAAATAGATATAAAGGCACTAACCTGTTTGAACTTCTGTAATTGCAATAATATTATCAAAGGCACAGAAATAACACATCCTTTGAAAGGAACTAAGATTCAATTAAGAATCAATGCTACTTGTGAATTGAAAAACATGAGCTACATATTAAAATGTCAATGTGGTTTAGCATACGTAGGTAAAACTGAACGAGGAATCAAAGTCAGAATAACTGAACACAAAAGCAATATTCAAATCTACAATAGCAGTGCATTTCAACACTCATGGGCATACCATCAGCCAACTAAGATACGCTATATTGGAAACTGTGAAAATCTGAATTATATTGATAATAGAAAGGCACTATCATGCAAAGAACTTTACTGGAAAAAGAAACTTGATACGTTGATACCAATGGGAATGAATGATTGGGTTGAATACAGTTGTTTTCTATAAGATAATCGTGTGGAGATAAAAGGCAACTTCTTTGCTCCCATCAACAGAATTTATATATATATATATATATATATATATATATATATATATATATATATATATATACATTTATTAGAACCAAATATATGGGACTTCAACTGAGGACGTTTGTTTGTATTTTTATTGATTGTTTCATTGTAAAACAAATGGATGATTTCACATATTTAGACTGTATATCCAGAATTGAACGTGAGCACTTACAATTACATTTTCTTTCTTTTCTTTTTCTTTACTTCTTTATTATTTTTTTTGTTTTGTTCACATGTTTATGCTTATAGCTGAAGTAGTCCGATATCAACCTACGAACACATAAATCAGGTTAACCAGGTGATTTTCCCTTGCGACATCTTCACGTAATTCTGATTAATCATCATAATCAGTGCTACTCCATTTTATGAAAGTTATATACATCCAAACAAGCAGTCATGACCATTTCAAAATGGTGCTCCCACAGAGATGTACATTCCCCGAGTTAAAATTTGCCAAAAATTCATCATTATAATTTTGGTTATTGTTTATCACATTCAGTCAAAACAAGATGGTCACATCAACGTGGTCATTGTGATTATGAAGTATATAAGAGAATAAGTAAGCCATCCAATGATGGATGAGTCGGTACGTAGTATTTTTATGACCATGAGTCTTGAAACATAGATAAATATTGAACAGGAAGACATACGCTTATCACTTTCAATCATAATTTCGCTCCCAGCCCACAACATTAGATAAGTTTTGTTTAAAATAACTGAATCACCTTCTTACTTCTGCACACAAAAGATTTGGGTAGAACGTAAAATCGGTTAGTCCTCTTTTGATATCTATTGTCCTCTGGGATTTAAACAGAGAACCAACATGGCAGCGGTTTACCACCGCGATATATCTGATTTGTTCACCCCGTCCATATCACAGGGTAAGATTTATCCGGTTTTGACATATTTTTGTTTTTCTATGCACGACTCACATATGACCTCGAGTGAAAGTATGGCAGATTTCCCCTACAAATGAGATTATTCGATGTTTGGTATGCTCAAGAAGATCAGGAGCAATAATATGTCAGGTCTCCTCAATCGACGTTGAGTATTCTCACGATCTTGAGCAATAATGTGTCAGGTCTTCTCCATTTATAACTGAGACTAATTGATATTTAACAGTTTTACTGTTGTTATCTATGTTTATGTCCCAAAGTTCATGATTCCAGGCGAATGCATGTCAGCTCATCTCTATGTAGAACCGAGATTCATTGACATTAAGTTCATTTATGTTTGGTTTTATTTGTGTTTCCACTCACGTCCTCTAGATATATTCACAGTCATGTTACAATGGTGACATGGTTAGTATTCGACAACCAGAGATATGACGCGTGATTGATATAAAATAATACTGAGTTTGCTTTCCCTTGTTCCTCTTGTTTTTACTTTACAGAGGTTAAACCCCGGATGATGGGAAATTGTACAAAATTCACTGGGAAGAAAACACTGAATTAGTTTATCTAAGATGCATTTTGAAGAATATGAATAAATGTAAATATTCATGAATAGAAAAATTGGGAATTTTGTCATTGTTTACACAGAATGTAATGATATCATTCATACAATGATTAAACTGATTGAAGCAACAAAACTAAGAAGAAACTCATCAGGGCTCTAAAAGTAGTGATGGGAAGACATTGTCCTAAGCAAGGAACAGTGCAGACCAGTCAACTTTCTAAAAGTGCCATTTCAGAATAGTATCTTAAAGTCTGACTTTACCATTGAGGAGGATTTTAAATTACAATTCAGATTTGCGGAAGAAGCATTTCTCTATCTGTTCCCACACAGGAGAGGTGTGGTGCAGCAGCCAGAGTGGCTGACTCTAGATCGTGGGGCTCACGGTTTGATCTCCGACGGCAGCTCAGCTCAGCACCTGTGACTCTGGGCAATAGCTCACTTAATCTCCCCGATGGCCCCCAGTGCCTTAAGACCCCTAGAAGTGATTAGTTCACACTTTACAAATACCGGATACATGCATACGTACACACTGCAGTTATCACTTATTAAGTGTAATAAGGTAACCCAGTGTTAGTCTATGGGGGAGATATCTTTACAACAGTTTAAAACTGCACTTCAGGCTGCACTGGCAGGCCTGAGGCATGTTTTACAGTGCTACTTTAGTGGGTGACACAATGAGTGGTGCAGCCCACTTGTAGCATTTAATTTATAGACTGTGGGTAGAGGTGGTACCATTTAATAGGGACTTAAAAGTAAATTAAATATGCCAGTTCAATGTATGCCAATTTTATCATGTTTAAGGGAGAGGGCACTACACCAGTGGTTAACAGGGGTACAGTGCATAGAGTCCTAATGTCAACAAAAACATGTTTAGCAAAAACAGGGGCATGTAGGCAAAAAGTCTGGAGGAATACCATGCCAAGGATGTCAGTTCTAACACCAGGTTAGAAACAGGAATGTTCTGTCATGCCGGAATGTTGGGCAAAATGGCACCATGTGTTTAGAGTTGTGACTTGTAGTGTAACCTGGGTTTTGCTAGTATAATTCTTGTGTAAAATCCTATGTGTAGTAGCACATTTTGAGTGCACCCTGAAATTATGATTTGAATTTAACCTATGTTGTACCCAACCCCCAACCACACTGATCGCCTAATGTGACAGTGGCCCACACCAGCCCACCCACCAGTACAGCTCCAGCTAATGAAACCATCCGAAGTAACCTATTAACATTTAAAGTTGAAAATTAGCTTTTTTTCTTGGGCAAGCAAATAATATCAGCTAACTCACTCCACCGTTTAGGAAGAGCTACCTGAGGGGGGGGTAAGTTGCAAGAGCACCACCATATAGGAATCTGAGGACAATTTAGCATGATCACGTAACATTTTTCACATAATATTAATGTAGCAGAAACTTAGAAAGTTTACAATGGTCCTTTGAGAGACTCAGTGTTAATATGTCACCAGCGGTGCAGTGACACAATGAGGAACTGAGCTCAATTAGGCTGATAATCTCATCTGACTAGCACTGGTTAAGCTAGGCTTCAATCTTTGAGGACTGTCATGTACTCACTAAAACAGGTATGTAAGATCGTTGGTCCTGGGCCCAATCATATGTTAAATGTCGCTGAGGTGGGTTGCTGGAGAGGCATTTCCAGTGCTTCTTTGATGGGAGGAGTCGGCAAGGTTTTTCAACAAGAATACTGAGGCCTGCTGGGGGTTGGTAAAGATGCAGGGCTTACTATGTCAAGTTATTTTCAGGCATGCCAGGTAGAGCATGGCAGGCCCATATTCTGTATTTTCTTCTTGATTGACAAAATTTGCGCCTGACCTCCAGCAACACCGTGGTGAAGTCAGAGTAAAGTGAAATTTAATTGCGACCATATGATGGCATGTTTTTCCATGACTAAACAGAGGACTGTATCACTGCCTTTGAAGTTGAGGCGCGCTGTGGGTGGGCAATGCATCAGCGAGTGGTGCACCTGCTTTATGATGAATGGATAGAGAAGTCCTTGCCTTGTATATTAGGAACCATGGCATCAACATAATCTTCTATCTTACCTATAGATGTCAATTGCAGCATTCCAAGAATGCACAGATTATTTCTTCATGATTGGGCCTCAAGGTCTTCATTTTGTGCCCTTGCTAATATTAAGCACTTTTTCCATACTTAGGATTTTTTCATTTTTAGTCTTTGTATCATCTTTAATGCCACCAATTCACTGCTCAGCAGCTTCAATGTGATTTTGCAGCTTGTCAAGTCTCACCTTCATAAGATCCATTCTGTTTTTGAGGGAATTAGGTTTACTGACTATGATGAATAAGCTTATCTGCATTTCAATCAAAATTAATTTGATGTGTAAATCCTCGTTGTGAGCATCTGGTGCTTGAGAGCAATCCAGTGTTGTTTCACCTTCTTTTTCCCCATTTGGCAGTGTGCTTATTATCAAATCATAATATTGCTTGTGACTGTTCTTCTCCATTTTGACTGATGGCAAATGAACAGGGAGTGCTTGAGTAAGGTGTGGTGTCTAGTGTCGCACAGGAGGTGCTTGCATCAGAACTGAACTCTCTTCACTTCAGTCAAGGTATCTCATGAAGACAAGTGTAACAATAATCTTGTGATCTCTATTTTGGCTCTGGTAGTCACACATAACTGCTTTACTTTCGGTATGTTGAGGGGAAGGCAAATATAACAAGCATTGGCAATGCATCGGTTTCGCCTATGTAATGAATAAAGAGCTGTTTTCATCAATCATCATCTGGGAGAAGGAAAGAGCTCCCTGACAGATAACACGGGAGTAGAGAGGATGTGGCGCAGTGGCCAGAGGTTCTGACTCGAGAGCTGGGGATCCTGGTTTGAGTCTCGGCAGCTCCGCGCAACATCCTGTGTTTCTAAACTAATCATTTAATCTCTCCGGGTGATAAATTGTTATATAAATATGCTGCAATAATAAAAGGCAAAACTTTATGGAAATATAATTCCACCAAAGCGATGTCAACAGTATTTCAGCGGCGGGAAACTGATAAGAGAAGCAGACAAGGAACAAGCATTGGTAAGTGCAGGAAATATGCTACAGCTAATAGAAATGGACAAAAGGTAAGCGGCAGGCAGGAACCAATGAGAAGCCAGGAAAGAGAGGAGGCGGGATGTAAGTCCCTTTTAAGTTTATATTAAAAACAATAGATTTCTCCAGCAGAGCGCAAGCACTGTGCAGGCAAAACCTAAAAAAGAATGGGTGTTTCGCAAAGTTAAATATGAATGTAATTGATTTAGTCTTTTAAAAAGTGTGTTCAGTCAAGTGAGAGGTTAAGCTTCACATCAATTCTGGCCTACTTGTGGATATCGCACTTGTTGTGGTGGTAGGGGATAAGTAGTGCAGTGGTACAGAGATTGTGGCTGCACAATGAGGAGAAATAGTTAGTGTACAGTTTGCCCTGGAAAGATTGTTATGGTGAGATGAATTGCATAGGCAGTAGAGGGCCTCAACCTATACAGGCACTGACTTAAAATGTCAGTGAAGATGTCCCAGCAAGGTGAGAGATCTGACTTGCTCTTGCCCCACATCAAGCAACCACCAGCAGGGGACTCGAAGAGACCCACCAAGTTGAATCCACCTTCTGTGCCCTGGGCACTGCAGAGCTATGTTGCCAGGGGAGGGAGTACCATGGGTGAAGGGAGCGTCACTGATCAAGAGATCAAGCTAGCCATCCGTCCGTCCTGCCTAGATTCCCTTTCACTTCAAGAATAGCTGGGCTCTTCTAGGCTACGCCTCTGCTGACCCTCAGTGTCATCGCCAGCCTGTGTCCCCAGACCGGTCACCCACCAGTCAGCGCATGGAGATGAGGGAGCACCAGCAGGTTGCCCACAGCAGAAGTCCTGGGGAGTGCTGCACCCACAGTATCAGGGCTGGCAGCCCTCGCCGGCCCAGGCAGAGGACTCAGGGCCGCTTTCAAAGTATCTGAGTCGTCTAAATCCAGGTGACAGTGGTACAGATGGTGATCTGTGGGTTGATGCTCTAAATGCGAGGATTTTGTCGGAGTGAATTTTCGCCCTTGGACTACAAATTATGCGTGCCTTACATTGTACCCAAAAATGGGGCTAGATAATATATAATTAAATACATGAAAGCTTTTATGGGAGCATATGCATATAATAAGCACGGTTTCTAGTTTGTAAATGCATAGTGTGGTGTGATGCAATAATGGGAAACCGCATTATTGTTTGTAAATGTGACCACGAGATGTGCATATTGATGACAAAATTATGCTTTCTCTAATTTCCCTTTTAATACTCTAAGGGGCATTTTCTACTGCCCTTTTTTTGCAGTGTATGTATATTTTATATATATATATATATATATATATATATATATATATATATATATATATATATATATATATATATATATGTATATCCACAACACTCCACGCCACCAGAAACCTCTCCAAGGACGAGAAAGCAGACCCAGATATAGTGTGTGTATATATATATATATATAATATTTTATATTATATTTTATTTATTTAGTGTAAGACTCTACAAGCACACTGATGGAAAATTTTGCAGTGAAGTTGTACACACAAAACCACAAAGGGCCCTCACAAAACCACGCAAGAGCTGTGCGCCCATGCATATCTACTTGCAGCGAAAAACAAGTTACTGCTTTAAACTTTGGCTATGAAGCTTTTCTCAGATCGCTTAATATTAAAAGATTATTTTTTTCTGAAACACCCTACGGTTTCGGAAGATCAGTCACTGAGGTCTCCGATGGAAAACGACAAAACAAGATCTCCAAAGTAATGCAGAGAAAAGGCGGGAGGAGGGAGAGCACAGCAGCCGAACTACTCCTTCTATTGCAGTGTCGCTCACAGCACATATTAAAGGTTGATAGGCGGACTCATTAAAACCAGCCCTCAGGCGGCGCGAGCACTTCCTTTTTTGTTAAATCTGCAATTCGCCGACAAATAGAGAATACCTATCACAACAGCACATGCCAGGTGGAGAAATATGAAAGAAAATGAAATGATCTTCGTCGATAGGGGAAAAGAGAGGCACGACTGAAGATGAATGTTGCCAAATGTTAAAAAAATAGGACTTAAGATACAGATTTAATATTTGTAGAAAATTGCTGTTGGCTAAAACCTGGTGATCTGTCTTTCAGGAGCTCTGCGAACAACTTCTTCCTCACATCAGAAAGATATTTCCCCATTGGGCATTTGGTAATAGACATATCTGTCAGAGATATGCATAAGAGACTGCGGTATTTTCAAAAGCACATCAGCTCCAAAGGGTATAGGCGCTGCACGGTGCCCCGAGGTGCTTGTTGTTATCTCGCGGTAAATCCAATTCCAGTTAGTCAGTTTTCCTGGGTGATAATCTTATGCTGTTTCAGTATTGCCTTGTGACCCAGGAAGCGTTTAGTGAGCATCATTGCTTTCGGTCATAAATGTCTCGCCACTCTTGTGATATTACATTTTATTCGGTCATTTTAACTGAACTGCTTAAACGTGAATATAGTGCCTGTGTGAAAAAGAAGAGCTGCTTAGATATACGTTTTACCAACTTTCAATGAGCTCAGAATTGTTTTTGATTTTTTTTTTTGCACAAACGTGCATATGATCGAATCTCGAGACAGCTGCCTCATCATGGAGGGCCGAGTTCTGTACTGGCTGCAGTCTTTTGATCAGGGTCAGTGGCATTTCCAGATAAATCGCATTGGCATAATCAAGCCTGGATCCGATCAGACCTACCTACCTTAATCCTGCATTCCCATACAATAAAAGGTACAACTTTAAGCAAAATGTACAGTTTGTGGCAACATTCTGATACTGTTGAGGAGACCTGGTCCGCCATGGATAGATTTGAATCCATCTTTATCCTCCAAGCTTTTAACCATTCGCACCGGCGAAGGGGGGCGCTCAATTCAAAAGCCAGTAGCATTGGACCAGAAAGCGCCACGATGAGTCACCGTCAGGCCTCAGACACCATTTTTTTCTGCATTAAAGGTCACCCTATTGCTCCCCTATCCGTGAACTGATGAACCCCTAAAAAGAGTCTGCTTTGTTGTCCAGCCTTAACAGAATAAGGGTGTTATCTGCATATATGTAGGCTTTAAATGCCCACTCCGCGTGCGCAAGTACCTGTGGTCTCAAATGTTAAAGACATGGGGTAATATTGAGAAGCCTTGTAGGACGCAGTGACTCTTTGTAAGATATAAGGAGCAAGCTGCACAGTTTTGAAGTGCTCCATCAGCACTGAGCTATACCACTGTACAGGCAAGCCCTCTATACCTACCACTCTGATATGGTCTAGAAGAATGGCATGATCTACCCTATAAAATGCAGCTGATAGATCCAGCAGGATCAATGTGCTAGTGTGGCCTACGTCCATCCGGAGCTCATGCAGAATAGGCACTAACATCAATTCCATGCTATGGTCTGGGTGGAAACCTTCCTGGGTTCCGCTGAGACACATTTTGGCCCTCTCCGTGGTCCTAGGGAATACTGGCTACAAACGTTTACAGCACTTTCGCCACATAGAATATTAACAAAATAAGGTGATCGTTTTTATTTCAAAATCTTTTTATTGAGTTTGTACCAATACAAAGAAGAACATGGTAGTCGCAACAAGTACAACATACAGGCCAAGAGTTGCAGATAGCTTCCAGGTACACACATCTTGTTGACAAGGACTCGGCCCCATAGGTGATTATGCTATTATGTCCCCTCCTACCCCATTAATATCGTGTATAGCTTCACTTATCAAATTGCCATGGAGTGGGACCTATGCTCGTGTGTACTAGTGCGTCCTATCCCAACTTTAAGCCCTAAGCTGGGCCAATAAAGATGAGGAAAAAAGAAAAAAGCCCAAAAAGATATAAACAGAAAAAGAAAAAGGAAAACAACATGTGAACCGAACAAGTGCATCATGGTGGTTATGTTTCACAGTGGGGTCCAAGGTGGGGTGGACCCATGGGCGGGGGCTGGGGTCAGGCCACTCTTACCCTTGCACGCCTGAGGCGCTCCCCCATCAGTTAAATGTGAAAAAGGTGAACCGCTCGCAGTCTGGGGCTACATGCGAATAAGGGCAGACCCTCTGACAAATATTCCCCTAACAGAGACCAGATGTATTCAAACCCCTTTCTTGAGTCCTCTGTTATGTCCGTCAACCTCTCCAGAGCTAACGCCTGCCACAGTCTAGCGTGCCACTGCGTAATGGACGGGGCCTCTGCCTTTATCCAGGCCGCCGCGATAGCCATCTTAGCGGCGCCTAAACACAGCCACATGATGGAGCGATCTCCATTCGTTTGCCGCTTCAGGATCGGGTCCCGGAGCCCCAGGAGGGTGTGTTCCAGGGTTTCCGGGATGGGGTACCCTAGTATCAGTTTAATCTGTGAGAGGATTTCCTTCCAGAATGGTTGAATAGAGGGGCAGTCCCACCAGATATGCCGGAAGTCTCCAAAAAGCCTGCACCCCCTCCAGCATCTATCCGTCGTGTTAGGGAATATTTTATGTAGTTTCTGGGGGTGCAAATACCAGTCCTACATTAATTTATAGTGAACTTCCGTAGGTGCATGGAGCGGTTGTGTTTGGCGATGCCCTTGTACAAGCGGATCCATTGTTTCTCCTCTACTGGCCTAGAAAGAGTAGAGTCCCAGAAAGCCCAGTGCCTAGGAGTCGCCTGTGGACTCAACGCCCTAATAAGGGAGTATAGAAAAGAGATATTCCCCTTAGTGGATGTCCCTGATTGTGCAAATTTCTCAATGGGAAGCAGGTCCCTAGTAGCGGGCAGCCGCACCTGGGGTTGCAGCACCCAGTGTTTGAGCTGTGTATAGTGGAATCCCTCTGCGGGCTGTAAGTGGAAAGCTTTGGGGCACTCTGCAAACGTCAAAAGTTCCCCTTTTTTGTAAAGATGAGAGATCATAAGGCAACCCCCTAGTCTCCATTGCTTGAAAGGTCCTTCCTGCAGTGCTGGGGGGAATTCTGGGTTGAAATGATTGGGGGTGTAGGGTGAGGGGAAAGTTGTCAGAGGAAGAGTGTTTGTGAGTAGGTCCCATACCCGCAGAGTAGTGGCCGTGGGGGTGCTGAGGTAAGCGTTTGGGGGCCTGTGCTGCTTCTTTAACCACAACAGGTCCCAAATGGTCCTGCCAGTTATTTGACGGTCCATATGGAGCCAATGTTTTTCGGACTCTCTGAGTGACCATTCTATCATTACCCAGAGCTGAGCAGCTCTATAATACCCCCAGAAGTCCTGGAGGGCTAAGCCACCCTCGGCTCGCGCTCTAGTTAAAACGAGTCGGGCTCTTTGTCCCTGCCATATGAATAGGTGATCGTCTTTAAACACTAAAGAGCCCAGACAGGGTTCTTTAAGCAACAGAATAATAGTTGCCGGGGGTACCTGGCCCATTTCCAGGGAGGACTTTAGTAAATGGCAGAGAGGTTAAGTAATAACTTGTGTGAGATGGTTAAATTTTCTAACTGGGCCAGGGTCTTTAGGTAACCCTGAAGTTACCATATTTATCAACCATAATAATTTCTGCCAGTCTAAGAAGAGAAAAGGGTGTGGCCAAAGGCCCTCACACCTCTGTCCTGTCACCACAAGCTCAAGACAGCTACTCCCTATATCATTGCTTATATTTCTCACCTTCACCAAGAAAAAGACGTTCACCTGCTCACACAGATCCTGGGATGGAGCAACGATAAGTGATACACTGGATGTATCCGTAAGCGTTCTATGCATTTTATTGAAATCACAGTTTTCTGCACATCATGAGAGTATTTATCAAATTAGAATAACATGTTTGTTTTCCATTCCTGATTTAATGGTTTAAGCCTTCTTTGTATTTCAACTCAATGGGCAGCAAATTATGCCGTTGATGCTCTAACTGCCTGAAATTGGTTTTACACAGCTTTAAATAGGGGCGAACCTTTTGGCTAAATTGTTTCTCCCTTTCTGAGAGTTTTTACCGAGTGGAGAATGCTGGTCAGCAGCCTTGGTGCTCTTATGACCGGACAGCCTGAGTTTCCTTGTGGTACCCTAGTTTAAAAGTATATTCCACCTTCGCTTAGGTATTGCCCCAGGGAGAGGTGCAGTTTTACCTGAGGATAAGGAGATATTCCACTTTAAGTGGAAGTGATCCGACCAAACATATAGCCTTACCCACAAATCCATTCACTGAAGAGCTAAGGTTTATAGCTGATCTACTGAATGGCCTTTCATGTGACATGGGACAAAAGTGTGTTGTGTCACATTTATGGCAAACGTCTTAGCTCCAGCATATTTAGTGGTATTAGGCATTCACTGAGTTACCTTGCAAGATTCAGGAATACAATGGAGAAGGTGCACAATGTAACACAATTTTGTTGACGGCTGCAAAAGTGTCTTTTTCATGGAAGGAAGTGTAAGTGTAAGAACACGTCAGGAATTTAGATTCGAGAACTAATGGTTGTTAAAGTAAAATAAGTTGATTCCGGAAGACATTGGAGAGAGTCCTCAAGTGTTAGTCCTTAGAATTCAGAGCTCCGAGCAAGGCTTATGATTGCTCTAGACTAGAGCTGCTTAACATGACAACATCTATTTCATAACCACAGCTGAGAAAGCTGCTGTCTGTAAAGCCAAATATTGAAGAGAGCTTATAATAAGATTTATCTAACCATGTACATCTCCTGCAAGGACTCAATTATTATTTGTGAAGATAAAATTAGAAGAATCGTGACTGTGCTTACATTCAGGTTTAAATAAGATAATTCTCCTAGCCTTTAAGTATTTAATACTTGTGAAAACTACAGAAAACACAGTCCAAGCTACCCTTTATAAAAAGAGAAGTTATTTTATGCACAGCCAATTTTAGGCATAAATGCCTGTTGCTTTTATGGCAGTCTTTACAGACATTTTATCATCTATATTTTTTAACATATATTTGTTATGGTAAAAACGTGTTATTTTCCAATCATGTATTACATGAAATACGATTTGATAATTAACAAATGCAGAGAAAATAATTTTTTTATTTCCAATACTGTTATTTGAGTGTTTCATTAACAATATAATAATCACGATGCCCGAAAAGTTCAGCAAGTAAGCATTTTTTGATACTGGATCATCAGGGGCCGTATTACATAAGGTGCCCCGGGCATTTGCGCCTGCTTTACACGCCCCCCGGGGCACTTTGGTATTATAGAAGGGGGCGCAGACGCTTGTGCATCCCCTTCTATAATACGAATAGCGCTGGTGCACTTAAAGTGCCGGCGCTACCTTCAGAGGGTGTTCCCTCATTTGCATAGGGGCGTGCCCTATGCAAATGAGGGAATTCCTTTGACTCTGCGCCCGCGCCATATTACAGACGCGGGCGCAGAGTCAAAGAAGCCCTCAGAAGGCGCACTGACAGTGCACCATTTAAAAGGTGGCGCACTGTCAGTGCGCCCCCTGAGAGCAGCCCTCTGCAGGGGTTAAAGGGGGTCCCATGGACCCCCCCAGACATCCCCTTGCAGGCGGGTATTACTGACTGCACCCGCCTGCAAGGGGATCTCTAATCCCCTTTGAAAGTGCAGGCGGGTGCCGCCTGCCCTGTGAAAACACGGAGCAGCTGCTCCGTGTTTTCACATGAATGCGCTGCCCCCAGGGCAGCGCAAGTTTGCGGCTGCCCCCAGGGCAGCCATTCACCGTAATGGGGCGCATTGGCATTGTTTGTGCCCGGCGTACCTTTTCAAAGGTGCGCTGGGCACAAACAATGCCAATACATAATACGGCCCCAGGTGGTTTGCAACTAGGAAAGAATTTAAGAGAATAATAATAAAAAAATAGTTTTTGAATTCTAAGTCCAAAGTGATGCCCATAGGCGTTGCATAATGACCCGGATGCTACTGAGATGTATTCATATGATATTTTCATCTCCATCACTGTAATTTAGCATTTGGTTTTGCGAAAAATTGGAAAAAATCATCTGTACTAGGACTGAGATCAGTGCTTTAAATGGGCCGGCACTCACTGGTATGAGTTTTGGCTCTTTTTAGTTTTCTCCCCTTGAGTACTGGAATTTCTCCTCGAACAAAAGAGAGTACCGGTAC
This sequence comes from Calotriton arnoldi, assembly GCA_963921515.1. Classification (NCBI taxonomy): domain Eukaryota; kingdom Metazoa; phylum Chordata; class Amphibia; order Caudata; family Salamandridae; genus Calotriton; species Calotriton arnoldi. The sequence goes on from CAWUFW010005638.1 coordinate 570,779, forward strand.
TCACAGAGGCCCAGCATTAGCGCAGGCAATGTTGTTCTCAGCAATGTATATTCAAACCATCCCCCCAACCCGAGGATGAACCACGCAGAGAGCAGTATACATAACACTATCGTTAAGCAGCACCTGCTCCAACATTCTTGTTTTGCAGCGACAGCCTTCTTATACTACCATTTGTCTAATTAGATTCAGCAAGGTGAAATGTGTAGGCTGCTGCAGGCACAATCTCTGGCTGTCTGAGTCTTCCTCTGCTGTTCAGTCGCAGCTGGCTTCCTTGGATGGACACGGTGTGAGCCGGCCGCCTTGTCAAACAATAGACTAGTCTTGGACAAACACTGACCTCTAAGGCCAGACTTTTATCACCTCAGATAGATAGGCTGATCCAATCACAGGGTGTGCTACTTTTGAATCCTGGGTGCCCCTCCAATCACAAGACCTCTTTTGCGGCATGTTCACTGTGTGTCCAAAGCATGCAAAGAATGACTTTCTGTCTTCCCCTGACAGGCTCTTAGTGCCAGCCCGGGCTATTCCCCAGAGAGGAATTTTAATTAACTCCAGACCAGGGGGGCCTGACCATCACCCAACAGAAAGGGTCCCTCCTATCAGAGTTAGTGCAGCTAAACCCAGATAAGAGCGAGTGTCTACCCCCAGCCCACCAGGCTTCTCCAAGGAATAGGGAGGGCACAGGGGAGCTGGAATGTCCAGCAGAACAGCTCACATTACACACAATGGCTCAACTCACCATCCTTCCCCAGTACACCCATGGGCTCTCAAACACATGACATGTAGACAAAGGCAACAGGACGACAGGCATGGAAGACTGCACAGACTTGATCAGAAGGGTGGCAAGTTGTCCACCCTTGTTAGAATACAGGGATAAAGATATGCCTGACTATAGGTATATTGCTGCCACCACTTTCATTCTATCGCAGCCTGTGTAGAGAGGGCAGTAGCCACACTCTTGTGAAATAGGGGTGCACTATGCATGCCTCCCCTCGACCTCAGAGCCAAGCTCTAGGGTCTCAATCCATGTAAACAGGGAGACCCTCAGTGGACATGTATGATTGTCATGCTCACTGAGGTAGGGATCTCAAAGCAATACAGTAACTTTTAAGTGACTTACCTGGAGATCAGTATAAGGCAGGGAAAGCACTCTCTCCAGAGACATGCAGAAGACTTCCGTCCCAATAGTAAATGTCTCTAGTTACATTGGTACAGCAGCAGTCCCATATTGTTACTTAACCTGAGGATATCTGTATTTCTACTGCCCCCAACCCCATGCTTTGACTTTGTGAAAGCGTTATATTACCATGTGACCAACTGAGATTAAAAATATTTCCATTTACAAGTTCATGGACATCAACAGCAATTTATACACAGTTTACATCTCACTGTCATTATATCATGTATGCTTGCTAGTCAAATGTAATCTAATTTATAAATATCATCTGCATAGTGTACTCAATTGTATTGCTTAGACATAAAATGTAGAATCAACAACATTTCCATTCTGAAGTCATTTGCTTGTAAAGTGATGAATAATCAATGAAATAGCTTCTTTTTAGATTAACTGTTTACAAAGACGATGGTAAAAGTGTCATTTGCTGTTCTCTCCATCATATATTAAACTGCAGTGGATGTATCCATATAGTGCTATATATTTAAGAAGTAACATCTTCCAGGGTGTCAGATGACAGTCGATTAGAGGTCATTGAGGGATGGGGGTCCTCAATGTCAGGTGTCATAGATTAGGAAATATTAATGCTACTTTAGTTATTTTCCTTTTTTGCTGCTATTTATATGCATATTTTTAAATGGTTTACTTTTGTTTTTTAAGGAGTTTCCGGAAGCACTGAAAGAACAGACTCACTGGAAAGAACTGCATATAAATAATACCCAGATTCAAATCATTCCTGCCTATATTGAAATGTTTCAAGAGCTCTCAGTGCTAGAGCTGTCGCAAAACCTCATCACTAGCCTTCCACCGGAAATAGGTAAAGTACGTTTTCTAAAATAGAAATAAAATGTAACCTATATTAAATATTTTTGGCTGGCTGCGACCATAAATCCAGCGAGATCGGTTCAATTAATAGTATAATGTTGCTTGCAAAATGCCTTTTCAGTCTCAAGTTGGAGAAATATCATTGTTATTATACATTACAGAATAACAAGGTTTAAATCAACATGATGGCACTGACACCAACAACAATTTTATTAAATGCAAAGCTTCTCTCGATATCTGAAACAGGTGCACTTTACTTTGACTGACGCTGTTTGTTTCTTTTTTTAACTCCTTCTCAGAGACGACCTCTGAGGATATGCACTCCTCCTACTGTGTCCTGACTGTCCTGGGCTCCCCTCACTTTGGGGCATATTTACAAGCCCTTATCGCCATGGGAACGTCACTTTTTGCGACTTTCCCGTGGCGATACGGGCTTCGCCTTATTTACAAGGAAGCATTAAGCCACTTAACGTGGCTTAACACTGCCTTGTAAATAAGGCCCCCTTTCATGCTATGCTTAGGGTGAAAGGGGTGGGCAGTGGGTGTTGCGGTGGGCGTTCCACCGCAACACCCATTGATTTTGACGCTGCCCCCTATTTACAAGGGCAGCTTAAATAGGAGGCAGCGCCAAAATTAACATCAGGGAAAACCTTGTCTTAACTTGGCGAAATGAGGGGGATGCTTTATTTCTCCTCGTTTTTCCTTTTTCCATGTGAACTGCTTTGTGCAGCACACATGGAAAAAACAAAATGCCTTAGATTGTTCATGTTCAGGAAGGTGACCCTTCCTGCACATAAACAATCATTCCCTACAATGCAAACACCCTTGCACTGTAGTGCAAGGGTGCCTGCGTTGGCGCTACACTGCTAAGTGTAGCGCCAGCGCAGGGAGAAACGCAGGACTGCACTATATTCTTGTAAATATGGTGCAGCCCTGTGTTTCTGAAGTGTCGGAGCGTGTCGTTAAGCCAAGGAGGCTAACGACACGCTCCGCCACTTCTGTTGTACATATCCCCCTCAGTCTTACAGGGAGCTTGGCCAGGAGGAGCGGGGCAAGACTTCTGTGGTACATAGAAAGCCTCCTAGATCTGATGAAAGGTTGTACTTAATTGAGGATGATCCCAGAGTAATGTGAAAGGAGCCGTGCGATAGGTCCACATTCAATGTGCACAGTTTGTAAGTGCAATTAAAAAGCCATTGGGACGATACTCTGTAAGCCCGATAAGCTGAAGGCATAGGTATTCTTTATTTCTTTATTTCTTTATTTTTAATTAATTCACTCACATGATCTATGAAGCATGTGGCCACTTGCTTGTGGCATCAATACAAGCCATCTCTCAAAATCTGTCCTTTTGCACCAATTACAACGTATGCAGGTGACAGGTAAGGATATGAAAAACATAGATTGATCTTGTGTAATTTAACTCTTCAGGTGGTTCAGTTTCCCACGATTTCGAAATTGACTAATATTGTTAGCCCATTTAGAAGTTGTAAACTACTTTAGATCTAGTGATTTGAGATCTGAGCGATTTTAAATGTTTTCGGATTTGAGCCTATGGGTTGTAGGGAATAAGTTTAAAGTTATAGGCATAAAACAACAGGAGACTTCCACAATCAGATATGTGCCCGCATTGAAATTTAGAATTCATCATTCATATTTATCTACTAATGATAATACCACTTTTAAAGAGAGCACATGTAAAAGCTCAGTTCAAAGGGCCTGAGGCTATATTTAATGTTGGCTTTGAGAAACTTTTATTTAAACTTTGTCTGGAAGAGGGAGCAAACCGCTTTCTTTGCTCTCCTTCATGCAATTCATGGTTTTTACACCTACAACCAAAAAAATTATAACTCAGCATCCACTCTTCTCCTTCCTCTTCTTGTTGTATATTCCTCCAAGTCATTCACTCCCAATAATGAGCCATTCTTGTTGAATTCTCTTTCGTACTGCTTGCATATGCCTTCCAACGAGCACTGCTATACTATGTAGTGATCTTAATGCTAACTCGTTGCCAGTAGATGAATGCATTAATAAGGACTTACTGTTATCAGCATACAAAAGACCTGAACAAGTAGTTTAGTCTCAAAGAAAATCTCAAATTGGAAAAGTTATCCCTCAAGATTTATCAACAATGGGACTTGTTGTATGAAATGGTAGATCTCAGTCTGATGTTCCTGAATGATTGCACATTCCTCTCTGAGCTGCAGTACACTTCTCGATTACGTGTATATGCAAGCTGTGATTTTCCATAAATGGAGGAACTTTGAAATCATTCACAGGCCAAGAAGGAGCCATCATCCCCTATTTTGTGTCAGGTATCCTCTGTGTGATGACTCCACAGCCCCAATAGTTTACATATCAGGAGTCCTAAAAGCTTAATACAGTAGGTGAGTTCTAATGTGGAAATAAAAATTAATAATTATATGGCATGATATGAAGCTTGTTAGCGTAGTAGATACATTGCATGCTAATTCTAATTGCAGTAATACTTTCCTGTCTGCCTTGTTAAAATGTTTGCAGTAACGTTCTGGCTATTAACGTATGCTGACAAAAGGCCAGTAGGGAATACATGGCAGATGCTATAAAAAAAGAGAGATATACAGCAGGTTCCTAAGTCTATGACTACATCGATATCGAAAGGCTATGCCTTAAACTTAGAAACTGGCACATGGATCCCATTTTATTGTATTTAATAGTCAAACTATATTTCCAGACCTGAATTTGTTCAGAACTTTGTATGTATGTATGTATATGGTATTTCTGTATTGTGAACCTAGCTAAAAAGGAGCTGCATATGTTCTTTCGTCCAAGATTTGGACAGACAATGTCCTCAATCAGGGGGGTACCCTAGCATACCTGCTTTTTTTCTTTTCTATGGCAGACATTACGGAGTCACTGGATTCGGCTGATGACCAGCAGCCAAAGATCAGTACCACGAGAGTTCCCTTTCTTGCCTCCACAGGCAATTTAGTCATTACAGCCCGGAGACCAAATGGGCCACAAAGATTAGCAAACAAATTGCAAAGGTACAGAAAGGACCAAATCGATTGTAAATGAAAGACATGAATAGTGGTATTTTCAACGGTGAGAGTTTGTCCTTAATGAGATTGAGAAGTTTCACGAGGATCCCTAACTGAGGCTGAGAAACTTAGGATTCAAGAGGTGTTTGACCAGCTATGATGACAGAGCTATTGTGCAGGCCTTGACTGCTTATGAGGCCAAGTTTCTTCCAATGCTTTAGAGAGCCACAGCAATTAGGGTGTTTTAAATAAAAGATGGATTGCCTGCAGCATAACTTGCCTAAGTCCATTTTTCAATCTTAGTTGATCTTGTTAGCATTGTCCAAATAGGTTAGAGGCGGGCTTAAGAACTACTTCAGCTCCTTTGAATCTGCACTGCATGAATTTCTTAATTGCCTGTTTTAAGGATTGAAAATTACTGACTAAAACATCTTATTCATGTGATCTAGTTGTCTATGCGAACAGCGAGAATAAATCATTCTATAGGTATCTCTACAGAAAGTACCTTACTGAATTTAGAATTAATTATAAGAGGTGGTGACTCAGTGTAAAATAGCTTGTTTTGTTGAAGTAAATTTGATAAAGGATCAGCGGCAGTGCAAAAGGTACCACCAGACACACTATATGAAAAAGCCATATAACTACACTTAAGAGACGTATCTGGGCAGCAATTTAAAACTCTGGTTAAAAAAGGCTTATCTGCAATTTTGTTTGTTACTTGCACCTTCATCTGTTTGAGAGTGCATGGCGCCCTGATATGCATGAAAACGCATATTGTCAATTGTGTCAGAGCAGACAGGAAACAATAGCACATGTCCTTTGCATTTTTCCAACACAACTACGTTTGAGGCGGAGAAATCTACATCTGATCTTCCAAGTGGGCAGGTACAAACAATTTTTCCTGCTGTGGGACATAGGGACAGATGTACGACCATTTGATTTTGCGCCTCGCAATTTGCGACAAATTGCGAGTCGCAAATTGCGAGGCGCAAAATCAAATGTACAACAGTGTGTTTAACACTGTTTGCGATTCCCAATGGGGTCGCAAATTGCGAGGCCCATGAATATTAATGAGCCTCTCGCAATTTGCAAGCCCATTGGGAATGACAGGCCCTCCCAGGGATGGTGGCCTGCTGGGCTCAGCAGACCACCATGTCTGGGACTGCTTTTAAATAACGCAGTTTTTTTTTACATGCAGCCCGTTGTCCTTAAAGGAAAACGGGATGCATTTAACAAAAAACAAAAAAGTGAAACGTTTTCGTTTCATTTTTTAAGGGCAGGCAGTGGTCCAGGGACCACTGCCTGCCCTTAAAAAATAATCTTGCATGCATTTACAGAGAGGAAGGGGTCCCCTGGGGACCCCTTCCCATTTGCGAATGCTTTACCACCTACTTGAAGTAGGTGGTAATTGCAAGTGTTTTGCGGTCACAAAACATTAGTACATGGGTTTGAGACTCGCTATTTGGAAGGGAACGCCCCTTCAAAATAGCGAGTCTCTAAACACTTTTTTGCGAGTCGCAATTCATTTGCGACACAAAATTGTGTTGGTACATGGCCATGACAATTTTAGCATGCGCAAACGGGTCGCTAACCCGTTTGCGCATGCTAAAATTGTTCGTACATCTGGCCCTATGTTTTTGTGGACCAAGAAACAAGAAGAGGAGAGCAGATGATTTGACTTAAATTGTTTAAATGTCAAAAATAAATTCTCTGTTTATAATTTATAATCTTAGTCATGACTATTATTTTTATTTTCTGTATTTTGAAATAAGATTCCAACCATTATCCCATCTTTTTTCTTTGCTTTATGTAAAGTATTGTAATTGTTTTTATTAGCTAGTAAACTCGAACCTGTACTGGTAAAGGCAAGTTGTTGTTGTGGGACGAAAAAACAATACATTTTAAAGTTGACAATATTTCTTCTGCACCTCACTGAACTAAGGTACCTGAAAAAGGTCAAATAAATACAACTGCCCACCCACAGCAAACAATATATTGAAAGCTTCTTGTGTGATGCAGGCACTACAAAGGAGTCCAATGGTTTGCTTTAAGGGGTGCACAGTAGAGAATAATAAAAAGCATAGGGACAATGGTTTGCAATTCACAAGAAGAGCATGTGCATTTCAAATCTTTAGCTGAATCGTTCACCTAGACTCAGGCCATTTGGGATTGGGAGTTACAGAATCCCACCTTTAAAATTAATGCATGAGTCATAATGCAAAATATGAATTTATTTCTCAATCTGGTGCATCCTTCAATGAAGCTAATTTCTGAAGGATTTTTTGGGATCCTATACTTGCTCCCTCCACTTATTATAGATAATTCGCTGCCTGCCACAGATGGCATTTAAATATAACAACTTTTCCGCTGCTATGACTGCCAAAGCTAGAACCATCATATTTTATTTGTCCAAAAGCATATTTCCCCTATCTTTCTTAGCATATCTTATGGGCGCTGTTTATATTTAAAAGAATGTGAGGGAGATGGTCAACTTCACCACAGCCCTGTAGGGCAGTCAACCCAACCTTATAGTACAATGTTTGATTGGGTGCACTTGGCAATACCTAATACTAGTTTACAATCTTTTCGAAGTTCTGGCGATCCTACAGAGGGCAGCCATCCCACTGCCTTCTACCCTGCACCTCATATAAGACTGCTGAGACCGTCTTTCCATTCCTGGTGAATATTTATGGCACAAAGGCTCATTTGAATCACCCCCAAACCTCAGGTTAGGTATAGGATGTTCCAACATTTATTTATTTATTTAAAATGTTTTATATAGAGGGAACTAGACCACATATGGGTATCAGAGCGCTTTACATATTGGCAGTTAAGAAGGTACAAGCAGTGGAAACCATATCACAAGCAGAACAAGAAACTAACATAACAGATCATAGCAAACATAACAGATCGATAAAGAACAAGTGTAGACGAGCGCGTCCTAGGGTGATTGGGACCTAGCCCAGAAATGTCTTCATCAGTATCTCTTTAACTTCCCTTTTGAAGGAAGCTGTGGAATTGTTAAGTCTTATTTCAGGTGGCAAGGAGTTCCAAATTCTTGGTGCAATACCCGAGAATGCTCGATTGTAGGTTTTCTTTTTATGGAATTTTGGTGGCTTGAGCAGTAAAGTGCTAGAGCCTCTAGAGGATCTAGAGCAGGGCCGGACTGGCTACCGGGTGTTTTGGTGTGCTGCCAAGCTGGGGGCTGATTTCATTGACGAGGACCTGCGTGTGCTTAAAAACATTCGTTTTGCTTTGTTTATTTCGAAGCTCACGCAGGTCCCCATCAACAAAATCAGCCCTTACCGCAGTGAAATCAGCCCCCAGCTCAGCAGCACAGCAAAACGCCCGGTAGCCAGTCCGGCCCTGATCTAGAGCCCCCAGAGAGCTCAAGTTTTTGTGCAAGATATACTAGGGTGTTGAAATGTAAAGCTTTGTGGGTCATGCATGCAATTTTGAGATGTATCCTTGCTTCATACGGGAGCCGTTTTAGTGATTTCAACTCTGGTGTGATGTGATGATAGCGTTTGGAGCCTGTAATGAGCCTTGCAGCGGAGTTGAGATAGGCCCTAATTAGCGCTGTCTTCAATCTAGGAAGGCCACAGAGGGTTGCGCTAACATAATCCAGTTTGGAGATCACTAGGGCTAACACTGCAATCTTAAAGTTGTTGTGGGGTAGGAACGGTTTTATTTTTCTTAGGACTCAGTTGGAAGTTCGCTCATTTGGTGAGAGCACTAATGTGCTTTTGCATGTTCAGATGCTTATCCAGCATTATTCCCAGAGAGCTCGCAGAATCAATGACGTTTGGAGTGCAGTTGAGAGCTGTTAGTTGACACATCCATTCTTAAATGTCTGTAGAGTGTTTGGCTGGTGCGATAAGGAGAAATTCTGTTTTGAGAGCGTTTAATTTCAGGTGATTAAGAGTCAACCAACTTTGCGTTTCCTGAAGAATAGAGTTGAGGGACCTGATGTCCTCAGGGGAGGAGACTTTCAGGTACAGTTGTGTGTCATCAGCATACATGTGATAATGGATGTTGGACAATTTCAGGATTTCTGTTAGAGGCTCCATGAACAAGTTGAAGAGGCTGGGTGAAAGCGTGGACCCCTGTGGTACCCCCAAAGTGAGCGGTGAGGGTTTGGACAGAGCCTGATTCACCTTGAGTCTTTGTGTTCTATTGTGTAGAAATGAGGAGAATCAGTTTAGCACAGTCCCTGATAGACCCATCGTATGCTCCAGTAGCTCGATAAGGGTATCATGTTTGACCGTATAAAAAGCTGACGATAGGTCAAGGAGGATCAAAAGGCACGATTAATTTAGGTCCAGCTTTCGTAGAGCATCATCAACAATGTGGTTAAGAGCAGATTCCGTGCTATGACCCTGACCAAAGCCAGATTGGAATTGATCCAGCAGTTGGAATTGTTCAGTGTGGCTATATAGCTGGGTGTGTACTAATCTCTATAGGAGCTTAGCCAAAGTAGGAATGTTGGCAATTGGAAATTAGAAGAAAATTGTGAAGGTTAGTATGGTCTGCCATCGGTTTTTTAAGGATGGGGGAGACCTGCCACGATTTAAGGCAACCCAGAATCGAACCTTCAAGCAACGAGGAGTTAATTATTTTCGTCCAAAGAGGTAGTATGGATGATCTGATGTCATTGAAGAGATTCAATGGCAAGGGATCGCTGAAATGGTTGGATGGTTTCAAAGTGGCCAGAGTTTTGCGAATTGTGCTTTCATCCAAGGTTTGGAATATGCTCCAGGAAGCATTGTTTTTGGGGAGGAGAACCAGATGGGTGGGGGCACCCCAGTCCCGGAGATAGGATAGGAGACAGGAAGATTCTCTGTAGCATGCTGTAGATCCAGTTCAATCTTTACTGTTTTTTCCTGGAAGAAGGCGGCAAATTCCTCACAATTAGGCTGCTTGATAAAGTGGTAAAGGAGACCAGAAAACTGTTAAAAGTATGGGTAGGACTTCCACTTTCATTTTTGGAACGAGCTAATATTCTAAAGATGACAATATTACAAAAATGTACATTCTTATTCAATACAATACCTCTAGAATTTAAACGGTACTAGTTTAGAAAACTACAAGGAGAAATAAATAGTTTTATATGGGCCTCAAAAGCAACAAGAATAGCTTGGAAAAAACTTTGAAGGAAAAAAGAGCAGGGAGGGATAGCAAGTCCAGATTTTTTTATATATTGTAGGGCATTCCAATTTAAAAATATGAGATCACTTCTCCAAGAACTACAGGTATATGCTCCGCATCTTCAAGCTATGACACAGAAGGAGGGCAATTTTCTCCTCTATAAGTTTGGGCATCCAAAACTGTTTTTGAAAGTGAAACTGAAGATATTATTATTGGCACGTAAACTCTGGTTACAAATCAGAAGATCTATAAAAATTCCATACTACAGTGACTATGCTCCAATATGGGCATCCACAGGAACACCAGAATGTTTAAAAGATAAACTCTCAAACCCTCTGATTGATAAGGGTGTAACAAGATGGGGTCAACTGCTTACAGGAAATATCTTAGTAGATTGGGAACATTTGTCACTAATAACCAACGGTAGTCTCTCCAGATTCAAGTATTACCAGCTGGTAAGCTGGGCAAAATCACTGGAGAAGGACGGTGTGGGGAATGGCGAACTGGAAGCAAAGTTACTAGGAAGTTCAATACAGAAGAAGGAGATCTCATGTTGGTATTGGATGTTAATGCTTGCAGAGGAAGATGAGTTCACCCTGCCTACAGAGGTATGGGGAAAGATCTGCCATCACTGGATATAAAAACTCTCTGACAAGTATCGATGTCTACTTTGTGGTATACTCAAAGCTCCTCTCAGAAAAAATCATTCATTTACAGTGTACAGGGCGTACTGAATGCCGAAAAACCTGATGAAAATTAGTAAACAAATGGTGAATTGCTGTCCCAAGTGGAGTTAGGGGCAGTGCCCCTAACTCCAGGCATTCTGGCAAGACATGGGTAAGGTTCTCTTGGAGGTGTTGGTTAAAGACCTGGAGGTAAGCATAAGCTTAGTTCCATTTGGGCTTGTAAATGGAGATGGGATAAGGGCTAAGTTAAGTAACAAACAAAAAAATCTGCTGTTTGTGTTAATATTGCTAGGCAGGCAGTAGATATGTATCAAGTGGATAACTCATAGTCCTCCCACGAGAAGTGATTGGCTGGCCTCGATCCAAAGGATATGGAAATTGGATCGGAGTAGGGTACAGAATAAGAGGTCTGGATTTTGGGACATATGGGAACAACAATTTAACTCTGACATTTAGGGGAATTTTAGGGGGTACGTACGTCCAATGATTACGCAATACAGCAATAACCTCATATACAGGGATTTGGAGCTAGAAACTCCAGAGCTAGTTTCCTTTGGATCTAATGGGACAGGAAGATAGGGGACCCACTAAAAAGAAATCCACGCTGGTACAGAGAGAATGCGGGACCACTGATCTCCTCTGAGATGTTTATTGTACAAATGAGGACAAAAATAAAGACTTGATATTCATTTGACCAATTATTATTACACAATGCTTCAGAGGAAAAAGTAAGTAAAAAAAGCAGTACCAAAGCACAGTTGAGGGTGTTGGAAGCCCCACTCAGGCAACAATCACAATCCTTGTAGGGGTGACCACAAAAAAGTCACTAAAGTAACCTATGCTTACCCTCTGGTACCTTGGCACAAAAGCAGTAAGGTTTAACTTAGAGGCAGTGTGTTAAGTATTTATGCAGCAAACAGAAATAAAGTGTAAACACATGAAAACTCCCAAACCAATTTAGAAAAATAGAGTACATTTACTAAAGAAATGATACCAGAATGACAAAAATCCAATCAGTAGATTTTCAGTTTTAAAGTGAATATGGTGCTTATGAGCAAAAAGGCCTGAACCTGCACTGGAACAGGGGAAGTCACAAGTTCAGGCCGACTGCAATGGAGCGTGGACCGGATACAGGGACTAGATTAGTCCCACTGAAGGGATACCTTTTAAGTCTGAAGAAAAGAGTTCTGTTCGAATTGGAGAAGGACGCGAGGAGAAGCCTGAGTGTCACATACGGTTCTCGCTGTAGCATGAAGAGCACGTCAAGCGTCGAAGTGTGAAGAGCCTGTCTGGTGTTGCAGACAGTCGTTGCTATAGCTCCATGTAGGTGGTTGTCGTGGGCTGTCCTTGGTGTAGCACCAAGTGCAGGTCTTGTATGCAGGTCATCGTGGACAGTCATTGTCTGTGTGAAGAGCAGGATTTACCAGAGCTTCATGTTGGCAGTCGTCGCAGGCAGCAGACTCTTGGTGTGAATGGGCCAGTTCATGGTTGTGATGAGCCCAAATTTCAGGATTTTCACCTTTTCTTATAAGAGGAGCTACCACTGATGCCAGTCAAGGGTCCAGGACCTGGGATGTGCCTCTTGGGGATCAGGACTCACTCCAGAAGAGGCCAGCAAGGAGCTCAGGCAGGTCCAGTTGCAGGTCCAGTCAGGTCCAGTTGTAGCAGCTCAGCTAGACATTTGCTGGGAGGCCTCTGAAGCTTGTTTTGTCCGTAGCTCACACCGGAGGTCAGCCAACTGACCTTTGGTGTCACTCTGGCTAGCCTGGGAAGAAGGCAAACAGATCCAATCTTCCTTCTCAGACAACAAGGCAGTCCTTCAAGTAGTTGGGAAAACCTCTGGCAGCAGGACAATCCTTCTACTGAATCTTCCACAGTCCCCGGAGTACTCTGATGTGTGGCTCTGGAGGTCCAATATCTATACCGGTTGCCAGCCTTTGTGTGGGGGACTCCCATTCCTATCCCCACAAGCTAAATGTGGAAAGTTCTTCCCCTACCACTGGTCAAGGCTCCAACTGTCTGGGGGTGACAAAAAGCAGGGCAGGCCTGGTATCAGGTTCCTGCAGGAGGCACGGGTCTTAGAAGTGTACGTGGAGCTGGGTGCACCTCCTTCCCAGTCATCCTGTCAGGATGGCCCATCGTGTCCACACCTAAGCCTCTTTTATGTAACTGTCTGGAAGCAATACACAAAACCTAACAGCACAGCCATTCCCAGCGATGTGACCCAGGGCACTGGCAGAAAGACACAGTTGGTTGGGACAAGAAAATGCCAAATTTGTAAAAGTGGCATTTTCAAAATTGTAACTTAAAATCCTACTTCACCATTAACAAGTAGTTTTTCACTGCCAGGGCATGTAAAACTTAAACACGCAGGGCCCGATTCACAAATGTAATCTGAGACAAAATCCTAACTTTACGACTTTCGGTATTCACAAAAGGCATTTAGGAGTAGTAAAGTTAGGATTTTGTCTTAAGTTTGTCTTAAGTTTTGGTCTTAAGACAAAATCCTAACTTAAGTTAAACTTAAGTTAAACTTAAGTTAGGATTTTGTCTTAAGACCAAAACTTAAGATCGAGCTTAAGACAAAATCCTAACTTTACTACTCCTAAATGCCTTTGTGAATACTAAAAGTCGTAAAGTTAGGATTTTGTCTCAGATTACTTTTGTGAATCGGGCCCGCATATCCTACATTTAAATACAATGCATCCTGTCCTATGAGACTTTGGGGTCTACATTGGGGTGACTTATAAGTATCAAAATAAAGGTTTAGACCTGGTAAAAGGTTTGGTTTGGCAGGCCGAAATGACAGTTTAAAACTGCACTACAGGCTGCAGTGCTAAACCTGAGGCATGTTGTTAAAAGGTTACTTTTGTGGGTGACACAATGAGTGCTGCAGGCCCACGAGCATTTAATTTACAGGCCCTGGGTATATGTAGTACTATTTACTAGGGACCTATAAGTAAATTAAATGTGCCACTTAGGTGTAGGTCAATTTTACAATGCTTGAAGGAGAGAGTACAAGCACATTAGCACTGTTTAGCATTCGTGAAGTGCAGAGTCCTAAATCCAACAAAAACAAATTCAGCAAACAAGAGGGGCGAAGGCAAAATAATTGGGGGAATACCACGCCAAGGATGTCAGGTCTAACACCTACCTTTGACAGAGTATACTATGGTTTCAGAAAGAATTGTACCACAATGAAACTTTTAAAGCACACTTTATCATCAGACACATAGGTCAGCATACCAATTAACCCTCCACTTAGCAGCTAGAACTCCAATCAAGGCACATCATTATTAACCCTAGATCAGCATTTAGGTACACCGGAAAGACCAACAAAGTTTCCTTTTAGAGAATGGTGTTGCATTTTTAGATAAAAGTTGATCACCAGATATTTGGGCGCAGCACATCCATACTGTGTGGAAGACAACAAAACAAAAGTCCTTGAAATGATCAATACATTTCATATTCTGAAAGTTTTTCAAGCTCACCACATGCCAGAAATACATGGCAGAGGTTCTAACCCTATAAAGGCTTATTATTACAAATAATTGCAGAGGCTCTTTCTACTGCAATGATGTTAATAGCATGTAGCAGTGCTCGTAACCAGTAGTGGCCTGTGACCTTTGAAAGTGGTGGGGCGAATTCTGTCAGCATAGCTACCACAAAACCCAATTCCGCTATCGACAACTAGGGAAAAAAAAAACGGTGTGCGCTTGTTTCTTATCGTACTGCAGTAGCCTTTATTTTTCCAATATCTGGTCCCTGCGCTGCCACTTTAGGTTGGAGCAGCTGGATGGTGTCCGTCCTGATTGCAATAAAGAGCCAACGTGCACTACAGCACACATACTGATTATCCCGGAAACAGGAGCTGCCAGACAAATTGTTGACACCCACTGCACCTTTATGTGAATGAAGCTCTGCTGACCGCACCCCGGGCCATTTCATTAATGCCCCATTTAAAACCCCAGCACTGCTGCTTTATCCAGCCACTCCCACCAGGCTGACGTCAATCCCCTCGCTTGTGCTTCGGGCCAAGGGCTTTACAACGTGACGCATCTCGCTAGATACCTCACGTTGTAAATTGGCTGCATTGTTTACTCTGCCGCTGCATCACGAAAGTGATGCAACGGTGGCACAAAAGTGTCACAAGGAGCTTGTAAATCTGCCCCTTGGAGTTTAGGCAAGAAGGGGAACTGCTAATCTGTTCAGGCCGTCACACACCTGTAAAATAAATCCGATTTATATAAACATTTCACAAGTTTATTATAGGCCAAGAAATCTTACCTAAACCTCTATTACGTTTCTTAAACCAGAAAGACTGTGCCAGCCTCCATGTCTATATTTTTTGCTCTGAGGCAATACTCAGTTCTAACATTTTGACCTGCTCTTTAGCTTAGAAAAACCCCGGCCACTCAGCAACTCCCTTTCTTTTCTACCTTCAAGTCCATAGGTGGAAGGCCAAAGGGTTTTCCATAAGGACCCAAAAACTTTAAGATTAATTCCCCTTCCTGTCCCTTATTATTCTCCAGAAAAGTTATAGAATCCTTTACAACATTAAGCTCTCTGCTGTGTGGAGATAACCACTAACTATTCAAAATGAAATGTTTTTATTTTTTCTTGTGGAATCCCTACCCATGAAATTCCATGTAATTATTTCTCTGTAGCATATACGCTCTGTGTCAGTTAAACCACTAGCATGACTTTTGATGGAAGAGAGTGGGATAATCTTGAAAAAGCCATAAACATGTTAAAAACGAGATCCCATACAAACAAAGCAACAGCAGACAGCAGGAATTATGAAATATTTTAAACCTCCTTTCAAACCTCCTCAAAAGCGGAAATTTCTAAAGCCACAGGGAGGTTGCAGGTGTGCCCACTATTAGAGACAGGGGTCAGCACTGGCAAACATTTTTCTGTATGTGTGACTAGCTCTTCAATTAATCCTCAGTTTTCAGGAGCAGGTCCCACTTACTGATGGAATGAAGCTTTGAAATGAAATGAAATTTGGTAACTTGTATCCTTCCACGGAAGATGTCAGGGAATTACATTTTCTTTCACAAGTTTCTATATACCATTTCACTTTTTCCATTCAAGTGGAACACGACTTGATATCCTGCTCCTTCCTCTTTCACTCTTTGTACTCTTTGCTACCTCCCACGCTTCTCTCTTTTCCTACCATGTCGTGCCTCGTTGTTGCCAAGTCTCTCCCTCCCGCCACTTTCTCTTACCCCTGTTGTGTCCCCACTGCCTCCTTCCCCATTTCTATGACATGTAAGAATTTAGAAATAAAATAAAATGCTGCTGAATGCACATGGTCTCTCAGGTACAAAAACTCTATTAATGTATTAGTTTAGAGAGAGAGCGGCTTGAAGGGCAGCGTCTCCTGTCCTGCCAGTGTGGGTAGCAGCAAATCCTCTTTGTCTCTCCTTTCCACTCCTCACCCAACCAGCGTTGACACCTTTTTTAGAAAAAATGCTGGCCATTTGTTAACCTTTTGATATTCTGTAACAGGTAACAGATGGAAATGTATTTGTGTAAAATTATCAGACTGCCAGCTAAATAGTACATCATCTCTGCTATTTAAGTAGCGGTTGGCAAAATAGTACAGAATCTCTGTGATTTACCCGGAAGCCCACTAAATATATGAAACTGTTTATGTGGACATAGACTAAATTGAAGAGATCATGTATTACTTTACCAGCGTCCAGATCAATAGAGCAAAGGAGGTGCTTATTTAGATAAACATGAAGAAAGAAGGGACTCCAGACAGTTGTAGGTTGGCGACCATCCTGCATTGTGGGTGAATGCAAGTGTGTGAAGTATTTGAAAGTAAATGCACATATAAATGTACAAAAGTGTGAACAAAGATAAGTGCATTAATTAACTTGAATTGTTTACAGATTGCAAAACACAAAAATCTATCTTAAATAAATACATTTATGTTGATATACAATTGTACTAAAAAATGTAGGAATCGAACTACTATTTAAGGAGCTTCAGGATATAGCGTACATATAGTCTGTGAGGGAGTATTTTACTTTTTGCAAAGAATAATGAGTATGATTTTAATGTATGTTACATAAATGTTTACATCACTCATGTGAATACACTGGGGCATATTAGCAAGACCGGCGATAATGGGCTTGCTAATATGCGTTACAGAATTCCAATAGAAGCCCAGGTTAGATGTGCTTGCTAATATGCGTTACAGAATTCCAATAGAAGCCCAGGTTAGATGTGCAGGACATATAACCTGGGCTTCTATTGGAATTCTATAACGCATATTAGCAAGCCCATTATCGCCGTTTTAGCGGCAGTTTCCTGCCGCTAAAACGCCGATAATTTTAACGTGGGTCTTGCTAATATGCCCCACTATTTTTAATGCTCATTATCCTCCTTTTGTTAATTTGTGAGGGCCGAGCTCATTTTGGGCTTCTTATGGAAAGCTATTTGCTAATTGTGGGCTTCTTTTTAGGGAGATTGTGCTTGCTTAGTATTTCCGACCTGGCCACACAGAAACAGCCAACAAGCAGCAGCAAATAGAAAGTGCAGAGAGACAGGTGGTAGCTGCACCACAGAAGAAGACACTCGCACACAAGGCTATTGGTGTGAGGGGGTGCTTTGGGGGCACTTGCAGGAGGTAAATTGGGGGAGACCCAGTGTAATAAAGATGCCCAGTTGCCGAGATGTGATTTTAGAAGGTTTATTCAGTCTTAGTTGTAGGTTGTTAAGTTCATGTAGAGCAGCCCCACCAGGAACAGCCTGCCTGCTGCTCAGCCCATACTCCAACTGCCACACTTCACCTCACAGGCTCCCAAACATTCCATTCAGCATCACCACACCAACATTCCATGCAGCACATTCACACTGGCTGAGCAGCTATGGAAAAAATGACAGGATAATTACATATACAGGATACTTCATATCCTCCCCTTTATATAATACAAAAATGAAACTGCGAACCTGAATAAGGTTTTAACAAGAAGAACCATAAAAAGAGAAATTATGCTAAAGTACACAAATGCAAGAAGGAATAAAGCCCAAACCTGAAAGAGCCATAATAAATATACAATGAAAAGCCACAGTAAGCATTAAAGAAAAATATAAAGAAGATGCTTAGGAAAAATTAAGTAGATGCAATCGATAAAAGTACTATATAAGATGAAGAAGATGCATAGAAAAATATACAGGTAAAATTTAAGAAACAACTGAGAAGCACTGAGAAGATGCGTAGATAAATGTACAAGATAATATATCATACATCCTCCCCTCTATAAATTTCATAAAATATAGCATAAAATATGGCAGAAGAAAGAACATGTCAGCTGAACAACACAATCGCACCTATGACTACCACCAACCACACCAACTGCCCAGACAGGCATCAGAGGAGGCACAACACAGCACAACATGAACTAGCCGTATGAAACGCTTGGTAGTCACATGTATAACATAAAAGTAATGGGTGAATAAAACCCATGCAGCTGCTCCTCACCAAAGGGCAGCAAAAAGAACATGTAGCACAAGGTGACTTGCACACCATCAAGCAAAACGTGTAGCGCAGGGTGACTTACACACCATCAAACAAAACGTGTAGCACAAGGTGACTTACACACAGTCAAACAAAACATGTAGCACAGGGTGACTTACACACCGCCAAAGAAAACGTGTAGCACAGGGTGACTTACACACCATCGACACATTCCTCATGTAAGGGTAAGAAACGTGATCTGAAGAAATGGGACCATAACCCCTAAAGACATCCCTCATGTAAGGGTCTAAAGAAAAGATTAGTAGAAATGGGACTAACACCCATTTAGCCATCCTACAAGTAAAGGAAAAAACAAGAAATGTAAATTTGGGGGAACGCCACCCATATAACCCTGCCTCATGTAAGAGGCAAGTAGCAACTCTAGTGAAATGGATGAATACCACCCATAAAGTAAACACCTTCCCGTGTAGTGTAACATGTGAAAATATTGCACAACAACATAATCGTTCAATGAGCGGTGACTCCTGGAACCAAGTACTCCAGACAAAAAAAAACACATACCAATGAGTGGTGAAACCCTGAATCACTCATACCAGAACGAAATTCCTAAATTCAAAAATAAACATCACCAATCATAGAAGCGACACTGATGGACAGGGAACAAGTACAGTATAGGGAATAACAAATGCACCGTAAATAAGACATCTCAGCTGAGCACACAGAAGATACCCTCACACAAGAATATCATTGACAAACCCAAAGTTACCACACACGCACTATATAACCTGGCCCAGTATCTCCCCACCAACAATACAGACAACCTGACTCTGGCAGAAACCACCCACAGTGAAGGAATAACTACTGGTACAATATGCAGCAGAAACTGGTTGGACAGCACACTGAAGTGAAAGTCCTTCAGGTTGTGGAGAAAAACAAAGTACCAGAGGTAGCACTCTCAGCTGAAATGAATCGAGGGGGACAAGAGAGCCAGACAGCAAGGCAGTAATTGGACACAAGCTGAACGATGGATCGAAAACAGCAAGTCTACAGACTGGGGATGAATAGAGTTAAGCAGTGACAGGGAGAGGGTCTTCATTCGCAGACGATTTTCCTCCGACTCGAACAGCAAGATTCCTCCCTAAACAACTGGCAACACTGAAGCCATGCACAAAACAAAGACCCAGAGACTTTACCTGGTCGCCATAGAAAGTCTAAGTGTTGCTTCAGTGATCACTATGTTGGAGCAGAAATATGCCATATGCTGAAACGGCTAAAGAAAACAGTAGCTCCATCGACTCTCCATCCAGCAGGGAAACAGCCTGCAACATTGGAAAGCACAAAAGATTGCGGCATGTACGTGAGATGGTGCTGGGTGGCTCTAGGCGCGTCCGTGCACCAAGCATTGTTGGACTGCACACACAAGTCACTGTTAGCCCCGCTTCCTGTCCTGGGCGCGCCATGCTTCTTCCGCAACTGTCAGCAACAACGCGGGTGTTCTACAGAAGGTAAACCTCGCGTGTGGCAACCATGGCGCATTGTTTAAAAATTCAAATACCTGCATCTTGGAAATGAAATCTGAAGTACTTGGCAATGGTAGTTTTGCATTTAACATGCTAATCACAATTTTAGTGTGCTGGGTGCTGTCTCTGCTCGGCTCTCATTTCTGTCCTTGAGAGTGTTGTCTCAGCAAAAGAATTCTGGAAGCCTAAAACAAAAAATAAATATCTAAATAACAGGTTTGGAGGCTGTACCAACTAAAAGCATTGTGGAGGCTAGGACAACCAGAGTGATGAGGACCATGATAAGAAAAAACAGGGAGCCCTAATCCACGAGGACCAGGGTGATCAAGCCCAGAGAAGGCCAAAACTAAATGCACAAGGAGGAACAGGACCAGAAAAAAGAGGTCTAAGGGTACCAAGTGGTGAGAAGGATCACAGGGGACAAGGAGGATAGGGAACAGAAGGATGAGGATCGCGTGGACCAGGGCCCGAAGAAACAGAACAACCAGATAAACGAAGAACAGAAGTTGATGCACCAGTAAGATGAGGAAGCCTAGGACTGTCAGAGTACTAATCAGGACCAGAGGGATGAGGCGGACCAGACCCTGTAATAGCAGATCAGGTGGACAGACCCAAGAGGAGCAGTACCAAGACCGGAGCAGAAGTATTGAGAACTTGCAAACCATGGGGTCTAGATAAACCAGAGAAGCAGGGCCAGGTTGACCTAGGGACCAGAATTAGGGCGAGAAGGATGAAAAGGGCCAGGACTGAAAGCTTGTAATACAGCAGAACCAGAATCCAGAGCTCCAGGGGCAAGAGAACCTTGAAATAACGACCTGATTGGCTAGGACCAGGACGTTTTAGGACTAGCATGAAGAGGAGGTCCGGGAACATCAGAAATAGGATAAATTATGATGATCAGTGAAGGACAAGACAAGTTTTTGCAGAGCCATGAGGACAAGGAGCAGGAGGACTAAGGACAGTAGGATCAGAATGAGACTGAGGAGAACTTTAAATATCAGGACTAGGAGGACAAAGGCCAGTAGGACGAGGAGACCAACATAAGAAGGATAGGGACTAGGAAGACCAGAGGAACCAGTACTAAGGGCACCAGCTGGACCAGAATAAGAAGGACTAGGTGGACTAAAAGGATCATGACCAGGAGGACCAGAAAGAGGGCTAAGAGGGACAAGAAGAGCAGGACCTAGGGGACCAGGGCTCATAGTGTCAAGTGGAGCAGATCGATCATCTTCAGTAGCAGAACCATGGTTGTAAGAAAGCCAACTAGAGTCAGAAAGACCAAAGACAATGGACAAGGGCGACTGGGATGATCTGGACCAAAATGACCAGACTCAGGAGGACTGGGCCTGAGCAAAATTGAAAGAACTCCAGCATAATTCATAAATTACAGGAATTTTATGTTATGCGTGTTACGCAAAATTCCTGAAATTATGCCATTATGCATAGTTGCGTGCCATTCGCTGTAAAGATTTACAGTGAAGCATTGCATTAGCAGTAAAAGTTTACGTTAAATGCACTAACACAGCAGAAAGTTAGTGGATGTTGTTTGTGGTGCTTTGTTCAAAGGCATCCTCATGCCAAATACTGACTCAACTATGCTTTTTGGGTAAAATAATGGGTTTGTATTGCGCGGAAGGAGCCTTAATCCTCTTGTGCTGGTCATCAAAAACATTGTCTTCTGGCCATCCTGCCCCTTCCTGTTTCCCCAGTTTTGGTCCCATCTGGGGCTGTTTCTGTCTGGTCTTCTTGGCCCTTAATTTCACATAATTTTGCCAAAACATTGTTTAATTATCGTACAAAGGTCATATTAGAGGGTGATGGCACACATCCGCACATTTGACTACGTCTATCTTACACTTTTCTGCCACACTCCATGCATAAGTGCACCTTCAAGACATTTGACACATGATTGGTGCACTCCTCAGAACCTCCCACATCATAACTAATACTTTCATTTTAGATCAGACTATTAACCCACAACCTACCAACCAAGCCCAACCACCAAGATGATGGTACACTTCTGAAGCAGAACCACAACTTTGCTATGAAATGTTTGGAGCATATTTCCAAACCTCACACATAATAGCAAATGTTACTTACCCACATAGGCCAAACAATATCAATCAGGCACATCAAACCGGGCTGGTTTAGCTGATGACCCAGAAGTGCTTTGGGGTCTTATCTGGGGCAAGGAGCATCATGCAAATCTTGCAAACCAAAGCAGCACAACCAAGGAGAAGTGATTTCTTCCTTTTGTTTCCAAAACGTCCTGGATCCTGAAGCCAAGAAACACTGGTCCCACATAGCAACATACGAAGCAGGATATAACTGGGTTTCACTAGAGCAGCAGGAAATCTAATATACAGAGGTAATACACTGGCAGCTTTCTCCTCATCCACCACCTACAACTGGTTTCAGGACAGTAGGTTTAGGAAGCACTATGTGCAGGCTAGCATATGTACCGTGGACTAAGAGATCCTATTGCAGGAGGGCCACCAACTTTTGCAGCATGCACCTGTGCTCAACTGTACCACACCATTCACCCACTATTGGCAAACTACGCATCTGATCATTCATACATGATGGAGGCAAGAGACCACAGTACGGGGACCTGATCAGTCAATAGCCAATCTCCCCATAGTGAAACAGGTTCTTTGGGTTTCCCAATTAGTGGGGACGTAGGAAGGTCACGTTCCCGGCTCTTTGCACCATATTTTTGTTTTGATCACTTCACACTAGACTGACTGGTGCAGGTCTTTAGTGCCTTGACCTCCTGCTTCCTGTTGTGTTGTAAAGGTTTTGTGCTACTAGGATCTACCACTGTGTATCGTGGGTTGATGGATCAGTAACCAATCTCATTTAGAATGGATTAAATTTGGTGCCCCCCCTGTCAACAGAGCCCCACTAAACCAAAAAGCGAAAGGATGGAATCACTTGCAGAGGACATGCATGATTGTTCAGTTCAGTGCAGGGAGGATGTCAGGGGGAACACAAGGATAGGTAGAATCAGTGAACAACTGAAAAGATAGGATTGCATCAATCAATCATTCAATCAATCAAACAGTGCTGGGTTTAGTCAAAGAGCCAGGTCTTGAGTTTCTCCCTGAAGTCTGTCAGTGAGGGAGATGTTCGGTGATGAAGGGGGAGGACGTTCCAGGATTTGGCGGCGAGGTGGGAGAAGGAGCGTCCTCCTCTGTGGCTCCTGCGGATGCACGGTGTCAATGCGAGGGCGAGGTGGGCAGAGTGAAGGTTTCTGGATGGTTGGTGCAAGTTGAGGAGGTGGTTCATGTAGGCAGGTCCTTGGTTGTGGAGGGCTTTGTAGGCGTGAGTCAGTAGTTTGAATTGGCATCTCTTCTGGATGGGGAGCCAATGTAGATTTCTTAGGTGCTGCGTAATGTGGGTCCTTTTGGGAGGTTGAAGATTAGTCTGGCTGCTGCGTACTGTACCATATTGAGTCTTCTCATGAGTTCGCTGGTGGTACCTGCATAGAGTGCATTGCTGTAGTCCAAATGGCTAGTGATAAGGGCTTGTGTAATTGTGTTCCTGGTGCTGGTGGGGAGCCATCTAAGATTCTTCGGAGCATGCGGAGAGTGAGGAAGCAGGCTGCAGAGATGTTGGTGATCTGTCGTTTCATGGTGAGTTTGCTGTCTAAGCTGATGCTGAGGTTGTGGGAGGGGTCTTTTGATGTAGGTGTGGGTCCTAGCTCCTCATGCCACCATGTGTCATTCCAGAGGGAGGTGTGGTTGACAAATTTTCAACACTTTGGTTTTGCCCATATTGAGCTTCAGGCAGTTGTCCTTCATCGAGGCCGTGACATTTTTCATGCAGTTATGGAAGTTGGTCTTCAATGTGGTGGGGTCTACTGAGAGTGAGAGGATGAGCTGGGTGTCATCAGCGTAGGATATGATGTTGATGTCATGGGTTCCAATGATGTTGGCTAGCGACATCATGTAGATGTTGAAGAGGCCTGGGGCTGAGGGATGAGCCTTGAGGGATGCCGCAGATGGTGCTCTTGGGTTGTGAGACAAAGGGGGAGACGGATTGTCTGTGTATGTCCAGTGAGGAATGGTGCATCCAACTGAGTGAGTTTTCTTTAATCCCGATCTGGTGCAGTCTTTCGATGAGTGTTTGGTGGGAAATAGTGTCGAAGGCTGTGGAGATGTTGAGAAGGATTAAGGCAGCCGATTCTCCCCTGTCGAGTAGGGTGCGGATGTCGTCCGTGGCGGCGATCAGGGCAGTCTTAGTGCTGAGATTGGCTCTAAAACCAGATTGGGAGGGGTCTAGCAAGTTGTTTTTCTCCAGATGTTCGGTGAGCTAACAGTTGATGGCCTTCTCCAGGAAGCAGTGAGATGGGGCGGTAGTTCTGGAGATCACTTGGGTCTGCAGAGTCTGACCTCTGCCTATTTCCAAGCATCGGGAAAGGTGGCTATGGTGATGGATGCATTGAGGAGAGTGGTGAGTTGGTGGCTGATCTCATCACTTCAGAGGTTGAAGAGGTGGTGGGGGCATGGGTCAGAGGGTGCTCCTGAGTGTATGGAGTTCATTATAGCTGAGGTGTCCGGTGCGCTGAGCTGTTCCCATATGGTGATTTGGTGGTTAGGGGCCGTCACTCTGGGAGTGGGGAGGCTGAGGAGGTCGGTGGGTTGGGGGTCGATGTTCTGGTATAAGGTGGATATCTTGTTGGAGAAGTGATCTGCAAGATCACTATAGCATTTCCAAGTTATGCAGAAGACTTTCCTCCCATTTATTCAATCTTTTCTGATATTTGGAATGCAATGAAATAATTGCAACGCTTTACACCCCCTACCTCAACTGTTCATGATGATTATTTTAAAAACATTTCAAATGCTTCTGTAACTTTCCCCAATACATTATGTGTTAATACCACAAGTACCACAACAGCAGCATAGAGTTGAAAGTATTATTTCATTATTTGTCCATGGGACACAGAAAGTGGCCTGTCAAAAGAGAGCATATGCCTTATTTTCATGCAGAAAAATATAAGGGGTGCTGAGGCTCAAATGCAGCGCACCTATGTGGCTATACTTGTTGAGTCTGTAGCCTGAGTACTAGCTGTATGAAATCAGTGCTAAAGTATGTGTTAAAAACCTATAAAGTAATTAACTACAGGATAATCAATACCCGTATTTTTTTAATATCAAAGTCTATGAAGGCAGTGCACAGAGGCTGCCTTTTAAGAATCATATATTAAGAAGGATATATACTTGATCTACTGTCCTTGTCACTTCATATACTGAATTAGACTAAAATGACAATGTAAATATGAACCATGGAGTAATTTAGACATATCTAATATTTACTTGCCTAGCATAGCTATGAAGGCATCTGACAAATGCATTGAGTGACATTTAGATAGGTATATAATTTATATTTTTTAAGATATATTGTTTTTCTTCCTTCTCTATTGATATTGGAATGAAGCCTCTTAATTATATGGATATAGTGACTTGCAAAATGGGACCTATGCAATTGCTACTATTTTGAAAGGATTACCCTATATGCCAGATAACACCATCTCACTGGGATACAACTTTTCCAGTTCTGGCCTTTGGTTTTACAAATCATTGTTTTCAGTTGTTTTAATCTGATTTGTTTAATTGAACTGAATCAGAATTACTAATTTCCAGAATGCACTCATTTGTTACTTGAAAACTCAGAGCAGAAAAGAAGTGTTCTGACAACATGGAAACTTTTAGTAATCCTATATCTGGCCTTGGTACATTTCCATTACTTTGTGACTAAGGGGCTCATTACGATGGCGGGCGGAAGCACAACCGCCGTGCTGGCGGATGCAAAAACTACCAGTTACCGCCGGCACGCAGCAGTCCACACGCCCGCCCAATTACGATGCGAAAAGTAGGCCAAACACCGCCGGCAAGCCAGCAACACCGTCCGCCATCAAAGTGCGCCCGTACACGTAGCGGCGCAGCCCAACTGACACACACCGTCCGACGAAACACGTCCCGCCCGGCGCATAAATTACGATGCCGCAAACAAACGGCTCCCACGGCCAAGAGATACCGTACGACAAACCGAAGCGGTAACACGGACGCCGAGCACGGACAACGAAGAAGCGGCTCCCCCGAGCATGAATCCAGCACTGCAGGCCCTCCCCATGCTCCTGCTGATGCACCACCAAGGACGCAACGTACCGCGGAGACGCAGGTAGGCACACACACAACAAGTGCACGCAAACAGCGCACACAGTGCAAGGGCGGAAAAAGCGGACAACCCCCACCAGCGCGTGTACACTACACATCCACCATTGCATCCACATATGACACACAGGCCAAATCGTAACATCGCGTAACACATGTGTACACACCACCTGGGACTAGGAACCAACAACCCCGTCACGGCCCCAAAGCGGCGATGACGCCGCCACACATGCGCACAACGCAGAGGCCAACCGCAGCGCCATGCATGCGTCGCACACAGACACAGGGACACAACCAAGCAGCACACACACCAGCCCCACCCCGAACGCACATGACACGTGACAGGCCTGCCACAGACATGTCCCCAACGCCCAATTCACGGACAACACCCAACGCCACACAACCGACGCACACATGTCAGTGAAGACACGCAACAGCAGGACACACCCCAGTGTAACAAACATGGCGTAGCACACAGCGGCGGCAACACCAACTAGGAGAAGCAGGGCTCCTTCGGGAAGAGGAACGCCAGTACCACACTGAAACACCCATACCACCCTGCACATATGAACAAGACATATAAAACGGAACACCAAAGAGCCCGGGGACCGACAACAGGTGGCCCAAGAATAACATTCACACACAAGGCCCAACGCAGAGCGGAAAGGCAGCCTGCCGCCCACACAAGGGAGAGCAGACAGCACTGAATGACCTTCCATTCCAACTCCGAAACCACAGCCCTACGACAGAAGCCGGTGAATACAGCCATTGTCCAAGAATAGACCAACACAGGCATGCCGAGGAGACCGACCACAGGGCAGATAGCGCATATCACAGAAGCACACAACGGACGGGGAAGAAAGAAGAAAACACTCCCCCATGTCGGCCACATGCAAGTTAATTGGAAGGAGTCACACATCACTGACCTTGAACTGTCTGAGAAGCATGTGGGATGAGGGCCCGTGTCCTCCAAACAAGCCAACAGAACACAAGTCCTGTCTCCCTACGACTACACAGAGCTCACAGCAACCTCGGAGCGTGCACATTGCAGACTGCACACACAGCCGGAGCACGCCACCACAACGCACCGCTGCGAAATGGCAACCGCAACACACCTACCCAACTACGCCGAACAGCTCAAGCTGTACAAAACCAACCTGTTTCATATATTGGGATGCGATCTCCTGTCCCTGCTGAACGTAAGTTACCGACTGACTTACCGCATCACATTGTTCAGCTGCGTCATGCCCGTCTTCTACTGTCGGAGGTGTCCCTACCAGCATCCCGTGGAGATATGCCTCTCCAACCCGGCATGTCTGAAGGCGGACCTGCTACCACTACTCCTCCTCTGGACGCACACGACAGGGCCTGCTCTGCCTATGGGGGCATGGCGTATGTGGCCAACATCGCACCCGCACTGAAATGGGACCACTGTGCCTCCACACGACGGATCATCGAGAACAGCTACATCGAATGTCACCCAGCATGCCCCATCATGGTCCTCCAAGGGACAACTTACGAACAACACCTTGACAGCCACCATCCGCTACATTGGCTGGCAAACATGTACACCACCAATGACATGGAAGCCCTGCTGGACGGCATCGCATACCTGACAACCTGTAAATTCGTCGGACCACAATGCAGGTTCCCCGATTGACCTATGATGTCCAACCCCGCACCCATGCTTAGCTTCCGCACGGACTGGCCAGTCACCACCACAACAGCCATACCAAACGACCGGCAACTGTAACCACACCATCAACGACATCGCCATGACATCGGATATGACCGGGACATGCACACTGTTCCCCATCACATCCAGGAACACCGCATGCATCGTGGGAGGCAGTGGCATGGGCTCTGTGTATCGCACCCACATGGACGGAACTGCACGAACAACCAGGACACGACGTGGATCCAGCGCACATGGACACACACACCGCTCAGTGGACATGAATAGGTCGCCTGGAGTCTGTGGGTGCTGCACCCCTCCCACCCCCGCCCCGGGAATCCCATACCAGGACCTTTGCATGGACGACAAGTGCATACAACAACAACACGACCCCAGTGACTGTGACATGTCCAGTAACCACCACAGTGCAACAACAAGTGGCACGCCGCTGCATGCACGCAAGCACATGCCCTGATGTCATCTCACATGCACGCGTGCATGAGGAACAACCGCAGCAAACCTGTCACATGGAACTGAGATGGACTGTGCCCATGATGCCAAGCGGTCTGGTAGGCTACATGTATACCGTCTGTGTCAAAGTCCGCAGCTCCGCAGCTATACGTAAATGTACATTAGCACAGCCTTGGCCAAGCAGATGTCACTCTGAAGCCCACATCCCACATGCAACAGCCAATCACATGTAACCCCACACCCTATCCCATTTGCAATCATGCTCAGTATATCCTCAACATGTATTCCGCTGCCAGTAGTGTCCACTATACTGCATCACAGAGGACAGAAGACTCAATATAATGTTTGAAACCAAAACTGTCTCCGCTGACTCATTTCACAAGTACGAATGAGAGAGGATGAGAGTATGTGAAGTACACGGCAGTCGTGACATGACCATGTAGTCCACTGGTATTGGATGTCAACGCAAATGAGTAGCACAACTGTGGAAGACACACATGTGTCGTGTGAAGTCGTATGGACGCAGTGCTCAGGTGGGTGGGTGTGACGGGTAGATGCGCACATGCCAAGTTGGAGCACGCCGTGTTGGGAGGGTCATGAACAGTACACCACCGCTTCCCTGGGCATTGTGAGAGGACACCTGTCGGGGGGAGTGAACACGTGTGTGCACAGCAGCCGGGCACACGTACAAAGCGGTACCAGGCGCACCTCAGCCCACCCTCTGTGGACAAGCTGGATCCTGTTGTGCGCCCGCCATGCCCCTTGACAAGGCACACACAGCCCCAGTCGACCAGGTGTAACCCCAACATAGTCAATCCGCACAGGCGATACAGGGCACGGGATGGCAGTGGAGCATGGTGTGTGAGAGGTCTCCTCGCGCTCCTCCTGGTCATATCACGCAGGCAATAGAACCTCAACATCTAGCATGGCACAAGTCAAATGGAAGTGTAGGGGGGACGCACCACAGCACGAGCAGCACTGACGTCACGGGAGGTGGCTCGCACCATCCCATCCATTGCCCATCATACCAACCACGCCACATGCCATTGCGACTAAGTGCAAGCGCGTGCGCCACCACCCCGAGCCCTCCCCAGAGAGGCCAAAGAGTGAATGTGTGGGCCATCAGCCACAGACGGACGCGGCCTGGCCGCAAGGGCAGCCACAGCCACTGGGTGTCGCAGGTGGCGGATCCGGAAGGCGAAGACTGTGATGCATAGTCCATGCAGGCCGGGTCTCCATTTGGGGCACCACGCAGGTGGACGGCGACCCGCCACACATCATACCCTGAGACAGCCCACTCGTGCAACTGGACCCACACATACACTCCTTGCCCTCTCTGGTGCGAGCTTGGGGCTGCCTGTGCAAGCGCTAGCCTCGCAGGTGAGCATGCATATTGGGGGAGCGAGGGGAGGACATGAGGGCTGGGGCGAAGATGACTGTATCACTGTCAGTTAGTACAAGGGATGACCCAGATGTGGAAAGGAAGAGACGTGTCCCGTGTGTACTGCAACTAGTCGCCAATCCAACTACCCCCCATGTCCGGAATGTAAGCCCGCACCTAGGCCCGCCCATCCGCCACATCGAACATACCACCAGTACGACAACCTTCCCATTCGAAACACTGACTGGGGGTGGCGACCAGTGAACAATCATGTGTAGCCTACCCACGCGTACATGTGGGCCCTCCATGATCCATGTCACCTGCGGCAAAGTCATGACATGCGCAATGAGGGAAGTGAGGAGAGCTGTCCGCCCCACGCGCAGAAGGTGCATCAGCTCCACAGACCCAGCAGCGAGTCCAGCAGGGGTCACATGTGCAGGGGCAGCTGTGCCTGGTGTGAAGGCACATGCATATAGACAGCACATCGACCAATGTGTAGTCTGCCCACATCTACAGTCCATCATCATGCGGACATAGGAATTGAACACAGGGCAACACATCTTAGTTGGTGCACCCACCGTGACCAACAATGCGCAATCATCGACGTACCCGCCCTGTGCATGGCCCCCACCCAACGGAGGCACATCCAGTGCCACCATCCCACACACACAAGCCTTCCACGGAACATGCTGTGTCCAATGGTCAGTACAGAGTCAGCGCCCATCTGGTGGATCCTGAACAGGAGACACATGCACACACATGCCAGCTCCCACTATGTACGTCTGCCACCTGGCACGTGCAATGTAACCTCTCACCTGTGACGTGTGACTGCAAGCACACAGCCGTCTTGGCATGGGGCTGTCAATGTGGACACCTGTCAATGTTTCGGGAGGTGTGATCCGTACAGTGCTGTACATAGGGTGCAGTGCTGACACCTACTACTGTCTCATATCCCCTCGTGCCACAAGTCCCACTTGTTTTGGCCGCTCAGCCTGTGCCCACATCGTCGTCGTCGTGTGCCATACTCATCCAGCCGCGGAAGCAGTTCCATGCTCAGCAGACATTCATGTTGCCGTGGCGTTGCCGCTTGACGGATATGCAGTCAGTCCCCATCAGCACGCCCGCAAGTCATTGGGGCCTAGATCCCCATGTGCATGCACATGGCAGTGGTTTGTATCACTAGCCATTGCCATTGTTGGGAGACCTGTGTAAGTGTATTGTGGCCGTGCCGTCCCAGCTTGACAGCTGGGCTGTGGCTCATGTGCTTGCTCAGTCATGTCAGTGATGTGTATGCGAAATTGCTATGTGTCGTGTTGCTTTGACATGTGTCCTCTGCCATTGTCCCTAGGCGGAGACCGAACATTGACCGCCCATACCAATTGCTGGCGGACATGGACGATACAGAGGTTATTAGGAAGTTTCGGCTGGACAGGCCAACCCTGCATCGACTGTGTGCCATGTTAGAACCCCATCTCCGTCCCCGCAGGGTGTATCCGACTGCTGTCACCCCCACGGCTAAGGTGATGGCCGCCATGCATTTCTTCGCCACTGGGTCATTCCAGCACACAGTGGGCATTGGAGGAGGGATGTCCCAGCCCATGTTCAGCAAGGTGCTGAGGGATGTACTGGCAGCCATGATGCTGTACCGAAACAGGTACATCCGCTTCCCCAGGGCTCGTGAATTGGCGGCAGTGAAGGGTGCATTCTATGCCCTTGGCAGAATCCCACACGTCGTTGGAGCCATTGACTGCACACATGTCGGCCTTGTTCCACCACAGGCCACTGAGCACCTGTACCGCAACAGGAAGCACACGCACTCCCTGAATGTGCAAGTGGTGTGCCTTGCGGACATGGTGATCACAACGTGTGTGCAAAGTTCCCAGGCTCGGCCCATGACGCACACATAATGCGCAACAGCATCTTGCCACGACTGATGTCCAATATGCAACAGGATCGTGGCTGTATTGTCGGTGAGTATGTGGAGTGGTGTAGCGTGCTGGTTGTGCGATGCTGTCCCCTGTCCAGTTGAAATAGCAACGGTTCTCTGTGTCCCTCACACCCAGGTGACTCTGCGTACCCGAATGGGGCATGGCTGCTCAGTCCATTGAGGAATCCTCGCACCCCAGCAGACGATCGCTACAATGAGGCACATGGGAGGACCAGACATGTGGTCGAGCGTACCTTTGGCCTCCTCAAGTCCAGGTTCAGGTGCCTGGACCGCACCGGGGGTGCGCTGGCGTACTCCCCACAGAAGGTGTGCCGTATAGTGGTGGCGTGCTGCATGCTGCACAATCTGGCCATTCAAAAGCAGATCCCCCTCATCGTGGATGACGGAGATCAACCAGGGCCCCAGCCCGCAGACCAGGACAGCTCGAGTGAGGAGGACAGCGGAGAGGAGGAAGCTGGTAATGTGCGGCAGCAGCTCATCGCCCGCTACTTCACTTGACGGTGAGTGTCCATGTACGACGGCTGATGTGGCTGTATCTGTGCAGGTGTGTGTGTGCTGTGTCAGGGTGGCCGTTTGTTCACTGCGTGCTGTGTGTCAACGCTCCATGGCCAGGGTAGTATGCCACTGTTGGTGGCTGTGGCATTGTGCCCTATTGCTCTGTGCGATGTGTGTACATTGCTTGTAGTTGTTGACATGTACTGTGTGATGGGTGTGTGACACACTCATTGAATGTGCTCCTGTTCTGTCTCCCACCCCTAGGTCCCTACAGGTCCCTCCGGATTCCATTGCCATGCCACGCATCAGGTGCCTTTCCGCCCAAGGTGGCCGTTGTATTCCGTACAAATAAAACACAGGGCACAAACAGCAGTTAGTGTAAGAGGTGCATTTATTTCAAACTGTGACAGGTGATTGTGTGTAAGGTGATGACAAAAGTGGTGCGTGCAGTGACAATGAGCTGTCGGTCATGGCTGCGTGATGCTCAGGGTGTACCCACTGGTTCTATGTCCATAGTCCAACACACACATGCCATCCAGATGGCTGTGTGGAGTGGGATCGTAGTCCAAGTCAATGCAGTGGCTGGTCAAGGAAGGCTGGCGGAAGGCTGGCTGGCTGCCTCACTTGCGTTTGGAGCGTGCGAAGTCCTCCCGGGAGATCTGTTTCCACTTCGGACGGCCCCTTCCACGTTTGCGAGGGGGTGACTGCTTGCGACATGCTGGTGGTTGAGGTGTGCTCACTGGCTGTGGACGCAGGGGAACTGGACACTGCTGCTCGACCCTGCGCCCTGGCAGGTGGTGGCGGAGGGGGAGCTGCTGTCCCTGGCTGTGACCTCACCGCCACCACCAGCTGGCCCATGAGGTCCACGAGTTGGCCCATACGGGCGTCCATGGACCTCAGCACCCCCAGCACCTCACGCGTGTCTGAAGCAGACCTGACCCATTGTCCTTGGGCCTCTTCATAGGCCCCAAGGACTCTGGCCATTTGAGGCAGGGCATGGCTCCCAGGGGAGGCTGGCGTTTCCCTGACCCTGCTCCTCCTACCAGTCCTGCTGCCACCGGCCTGCCCACTAGCCACATTGCTCACCACGGTCCTCGCTGTGGCTCCCAGGGTGGATCCAGTCGGCCGGGCCACCACCTGCGCTGGGGCTGGTGCCAGCGAAGACGTGGTGGTGGTGGCGGCGGTGGTGGTCGGTGCGGCGATGGTGGCGGTTGCGGCAGTGGTAGTGGCCGCAATGACCGTGGGTGTGGCCGCAACGACAGTGGCAGCAGGGGGCTGGGAATGTTCAGCAGCCCTGGATGATGGGTTGGTGGGTAGGAGGGGTCCTGGGGAGCGGCTGGGCCCTGCCACACCAGATGGGCCTGCTTGGTGGTCCGTGTCCGAAGAGGAGGACAGATCCTCCAGATCCGTGTGTCCTCGTTGGGGGCTTGTAGGCTGGCTGTGCTGGCTGCTGGCTCCATCCCCAGCATCCAGCAGTTCGTCACCTGTGGAGAGAATGAGATTTGTTATTGTGTTGCACCTGGCGAAGTATGTATTTGTCGTCTGACATTAACAGTTCGTGCAATCTCGTACATGGGTTTCCCGGAGGCGTGTGTGTGGCTGTAGCATTTGTAGTTGTGTGTGCTTGGCAATGGGACTGTGTGCTGTGCACATGTGGCATGGGACGGATTGGCCATGCCGATGGGTGTGTTGCTGTGCCCCTACTTATTGTGACTCTGGTGTATGCGGGCTCCTGGCCCATCCTGGGTCTGGTTTGTACTTTGCTTTTGGTGTTCAGATGGGACGCTTAGGAACGCATATGGCAACATGGGGGCCATGCCCCAGATTCGCATTTGGGAGGGGATATGCTTTTGGGGTTCAAATGGAACGCTTAGGAACGCATATGGCAACATGGGGGCCATGCCCCAGATTCGCATTTGGGAGGGAATATGCTTTTGGGGTTCAAATGGAACGCTTAGGAACGCATATGGCAACATGGGGGCCATGCCCCATATTCGCATTTGGGAGGGAATATGCTTTTGGGGTTCAAATGGAACGCTTAGGAACGCATATGGCAACATGGGGGCCATGCCCCAGATTCGCATTTGGGAGGGAATATGCTTTTGGGGTTCAAATGGAACGCTTAGGAACGCATATGGCAACATGGGGGCCATGCCCCAGATTCGCATTTGGGAGGGAATATGCTTTTGGGGTTCAAATGGAACGCTTAGGAACGCATATGGCAACATGGGGGCCATGCCCCAGATTCGCATTTGGGAGGGAATATGCTTTTGGGGTTCAAATGGAACGCTTAGGAACGCATATGGCAACATGGGGGCCATGCCCCAGATTCGCATTTGGGAGGGGATATGCTTTTGGGGTTCAAATGGAACGCTTAGGAACGCATATGGCAACATGGGGGCCATGCCCCAGATTCGCATTTGGGAGGGAATATGCTTTTGGGGTTCAAATGGAACGCTTAGGAACGCATATGGCAACATGGGGGCCATGCCCCAGATTCGCATTTGGGAGGGAATATGCTTTTGGGGTTCAAATGGAACGCTTAGGAACGCATATGGCAACATGGGGGCCATGCCCCAGATTCGCATTTGGGAGGGAATATGCTTTTGGGGTTCAAATGGAACGCTTAGGAACGCATATGGCAACATGGGGGCCATGCCCCAGATTCGCATTTGGGAGGGAATATGCTTTTGGGGTTCAAATGGAACGCTTAGGAACGCATATGGCAACATGGGGGCCATGCCCCAGATTCGCATTTGGGAGGGAATATGCTTTTGGGGTACATGCTGTGAGCCATGGGTGCCGAACGTGACATGTGTTGTGGCAGCATGACAGTGCATGGTTTGAGGTGTGTGCATGCTTGACATGGCCTGCATATTTGCTGTCTGTTGTGATTACTGGACATGGCATTGGACGCATCGTTATGAGTGAGTGATGGTTGTGTGCCAGCCAACGTATTGCAGTTGTCCCATCTCCTTGGTGTGCATGCTGCCCTGTGCCATGTGCATCACTGCAGTGCTCGGGGGGTGGCCCATGTTGTGTGTTGTTGCTCACAGTGTGTCGTGCGCTTCATTGACTTCTGGCACATGGTTGGTCATGGGCATGTATCTTAGCGTGACTGCTGTATGTGTGGCAGCTGTGCGGATGACATGCCTTTCATGAGACTGGGGCTGACGGATGGGATGGATGGTATGTTGTATGTGCATGGTGTGTCTGTGTGTTTGATGGGTTCAGTGGTGTTCGTGTGCATTTATGTTGTTCCGCTCTGTTGCGTCTAGTGTTGTTTGTCTTACATAGGCGTAGTTGTGGGGTGTGTGGTTGACAGGCAGTAGGGGCTACATGGACAGGACTTCAATGGTGTTTCGGTTGTGTGTGATGAGTTGCACAGTGGCTGCCGTGTGGTACTATATTCAGTGTGGCTTGTGCATGCAGACGTGGCTCCTTGGGTGTTGCTATGTCTGTGATGGGTCATGTGGGGTGTGAGTCTGTTGTTCATGTCCGTGTGCACATTGTTCACTTGTTCGTGACGGTGGGCGGTGCTGCGTGTTCGTCTGCTACGTGACATGTCCCATGTGTTGGTCGTGTTCCGGTCCTCATGCCTCCAGTAATCCAGCCCTGTCCAGTTTCCCACCTGCAAGTTGTTCGTGCGTGCACTGTACTGGATGCCACATGGCTCTAAGCGGGGGTGCTCCATGTTGCAGGTCTGTGGGGGTGGGGGTGTTGTGGGTCGTGGGGGTGGCTGGACACCCACTGACACCAATTGCTGTGGACCGTGATGTCTGCCTTCCGGCTGTCGTTGTGCACTGCGGTGGCTGACACGTGGCTGTGGGGTGTGGGGGATGCTCCTCCTTGCTGTGCTGTGGGACTAGGGGCCTGGTGTGTGTTGTACTTGGGCTGTCCACCGTCCCACCCACTGCACTTTGTGTTCCTGCCACTTACCTGTTACTTGTCGGTTAGTGCAGCTGTGGCGGACACATGGGTGTGGTGGGTGCTCGTTGTGGCGCTTCTGGCATATTTGGGGACCTGTTGGTGGTTACCTGGCTGGCTGAGTGTACACATGTCCCCACGTATCTTACAGTTGTTCGGTTTGGGCTGTGTGTGGTGGTGTCTGTTGCATGTGTGTGTGATGTGTTGTGTATTGTGTGCTGGACATGGGGGTGTTTGTCCCTGGGAGCTGTGGCATGGTGGTAGTGCATGTGAGTACATAGCGGTGTGCTGGTATACATTAGTTTGTACTTACCAGCCTCCACTCCCCTGCTAATCCGGCGAGGATCTCCGGATGTATTATGACTCGCACCTTCTCCTCCCACGCTTTGAAGGTCTTGAAGAGCGCGGGATTCCCTCCGCCAGTGACGGCAGCCAGCTCTCTGTTTTTGCCCTCCTTCTTCTTGACCAGGCTCTTGACGTCATTCCAACGTTTGTTTATTTCTCCTCTGTTCCTGGGCAGGGTCCCGACTGCATTGACCTGGTCTACGATCCGGTTCCACATTCTGTTTCTGGTGGCTAGTGGTGTGTGCTGGACCATGTTCCCATAGATTTGTGGGTACACCTTGATGATCTCGTCGACCATGACCGTCAGCTCAATGGGCGTGAACTTGGGCATTCTTTGTGGTGCCATGGTGTTTGTGGTGCTGGTGCGGTGTGTGTTGTGTAATGTGCAGGGGGTTTGTGGTGCAGGTGTTTGGTGGTGGTGGTGGTGGTGGTGGTGGTTG
The DNA here is from genome assembly GCA_963921515.1 of Calotriton arnoldi. Taxonomy (NCBI): domain Eukaryota; kingdom Metazoa; phylum Chordata; class Amphibia; order Caudata; family Salamandridae; genus Calotriton; species Calotriton arnoldi. The sequence goes on from CAWUFW010005638.1 coordinate 607,508, forward strand.
TGATGTGTGCGTTTCTGTGGTGTGCTGCTGTCCTTGCTGTGTCACTGTGTCCTCTCCTCTCCTCTCTGGTTTGCAATGTTGCAAGGGGTTGTGGTCTGTGGGAGTGCTGCTTTTGTACTTACCTATGTGGGTGTGTCCTCATGGTCTGTTGTTTTCAGGTGTGTTGTGTCTGGGGTTCTGGCCTTTGTAGTTTTTGTTTGTCCGGGGGTGTTTTCGGGATGTGTACTGTGCTTGTGTATTTGTGCGTGCCTTGCTGTGTGGACTTGTTGGCCATGTTGTGTGCTATTGGTTTTGTGAGCGGATGGTTTCTGTGCAGGTACGTGGGCGCCATGGCTTCTGCCGTGTCGATTCTCATCGGCGTTGTTTGCGCTGGCGGGCGGTATATTTGTAGTTTTCCCGCGCTCATGGCGGTGCGATCGTAATTTCACGTGCGGTGTGTCGGCCGTGAGGGCGGGCGGTTTTGTGTTGTCGTGCGTGTTTCCGTCCGTGGCGGGCGGTTTGACTCCGACTCGGACGATGGCGGGCGGTATTTGTGTGATTTTTCGCCGATGGCGGTTTTCGGTTTGTGTAATCGTAATGGCGTGGTCGGTGTTCAGACGGTGTGTGCGAGCGGATTTTTGCCGCTTCCATGCCTGGCGGATTTTTTTACGCCGGGTATCGTAATGGGCCCCTAAGAGTGAGTACCCATAGCAAACAGCTTCATCTAGACTTGCAAAGGACCTAATCATCTACACATTATCTGCCACTCATGATACACTTAAAAGAGCAGTAACATTTGTAGAGTATGTGACAGCTCAATAATGGGCCTCTTGAGTTGCTGTGTCTTGGTCCTTGATAAAATGGAGGGCATTCTGTACCTGCTGAAGTCTGTGCTAGCTATAATAATACATGATTACAGCAGTGACAACTGCTGGGTAAATCATGGCGTTTCTGGTATTTCAAGGCTACTGTCCAAATTGTGCCTAATATCTGGTTTTTAGACAGCCACTCATTCAATAATGGTGTTTCTTTACTATTTGCATGGCTGCTGGACAAACGGCACATCATTTGTGCTAATTAGTCGGCGGCTAGGTAAATGATGATGCTTCTTTGCTGTTTGGAAGGCCACTAGCCAAATAGTAGATAATACCTGATATCTAGTCAGCAGCTGGGTAAATAGTTAAGTGTTTTTGATATTTGCAAGGCCACCAGGCAACAACAAAGAAAAATAAAGAAGTTTATTTACTATTTGCGTAGCTGCTAGCCAAACTGTACACACTGTCTGCTATATTGCTAGCAGCTGGCAAAAAAGTGAAGTTTCTTGGCAATTTGCATAGCCTCCGGACAAATAATGTTTGCTACTTAGCTGTTGGCCGGGTGAATAGTGAAGCTTCTTTGCTATGTGCTCAACCGAAGGCCAGACAGTATGTAATATCTGTTATTTAGCCATGGGCTAGGTAAATAGTATAGCTTCTTTGATATTTACATGGCTGCTGGTCAAAGAGTGCAGAATCTGTACCATTTAGCCACCAGCTGGATGAATAATGAAGTTCCTCTGCTATTTGCACATCCACAGGTCAAGCAGTGCATAATTTCTAATGTTTAGCCAGCAGCCTGGTAAATAGTGAATCTTCTAGGCTATTTGCAATCTGCTTGCCAAATAGTTAATAAACTCTACTAATTAGCCAGAGGCTGGGTAAATAGCAGAGAAAAGGTACTATTTAACTGGTGGGCACCCAAATAGCCACCATCTTGTTTTTGTGCTTGAAGTAGCCTGGGAATGGCTGGGATTGAGGCCAAACAGCCTTAGCGCATGGACATTTATTAAGTGTTTGATTTGAAGCATCCAAAGCACTGCCGACTTTCTCAGGCGTTAGCCAAAACCTTTTGATTTACTAAAATATATGTATACTATACTTACTTAAAAGGCTTTCAAACATCTCTCTTCATCCATTGGTCTGTTGTTGTGTCATTAAAATTTTGCTTCCATCCATGACAGCATACTGCATGGTGCAATAGGTCAGCCTACTTCAGCCACTGGCTGACTTCGCTTTGAGTGACTGCATTTTGCTTTCATAAGGAGCTCATCCACACACAAGGTAGTTCCCTTTAGTGCCAGTGTTTTTGTTTTTACTTTATTATTAATATAGTGTTGCCTTTGAGTTTATAGCCTGTATTGATGCAGAATTCTTTCTACCAGATGTGAGCACAGGACACATTCCAGTTTTATCAGTTCGTGTTTCCTACTAATTTTGTTGTAAATTCCTTTTGGAGTGGCCTTTGTTTGCCTGATTGCTGCTATTTCACAGCATAACACATTGTGCCCATTTGAAACTCTTGTTAATAAAGTTATCATCTTTTTAGAATGCACACAATGAAGTGCATCTATAACTGCACTTCTACGTGCCATGCTGTTATGTATTTTAATTGAGGACGCCAGTTATACTTGTAAACAAATGTAGTCTTTATGTCCTGCTTGTATGACTTTCTAGTTTGCTTTCAGTACTTGTGTATGTCATGCTTATATAGACATTTATCTATTATGTCACTAGTTGAAGCTGTGCTGTTTATTCCATCTATCTATCTATCTATCTATCTATCTATCTATCTATCTATCTATCTATCTATAAGAAATGTGGTTATTAGTTGTGCAGGATGTGAGTCCTACACAAGCAATAGGTCCACAATTGTCTACTTACTGGATACCAAATATCCCATTGTAGCACTTGATTCCCTCGGGGTAATGAAACAGAGATGTCCAAGGCCTCCTTAGGGAAGTTGGTGTGGGCTAGTTTTCCTTATTCACTGGCACGCAACAACAGCACTCAATAAAATATTATTCGTTGGTGGTGTACCTGCCCCTTCTTGGGAAAAACAGAAAGAATAACATGTTACAAGAAGCTCTTGCAGGGCATTAGGGTGTGCTCCCTCTGGAGCGTCTGCATATTTTATTAGTGGCTTTGCTGGGCTTGCTTCCTGGGTGGCCTCGCGCTGTGGATTGTTTTATGTTTTGGGTGCCCCAGTCCCACCCTGGACACCTCCAGCCTCTAGTACTCATTGGGAGCTGTGGGTGAGCCCCATGGGCCCACTGGCTACCTGCCTGCCAGGAACTGACCTCAGGTAGGTGTTGCTCCCAAGGAGGGAGCAATGAGTCTCCAGTTACAAAACCTTCTGCTCCTGTGTCTCCTGCACTGTGGTCAGGTGGGTGTGGGCTGCCATGTCGGCCTTCCTTTGTCTTTGTAGGCTCTGAGAATGGGGCTCGGGACCCGCTATGATTGCATCAGCCCAGGAAGGATTCTTTGGTTGTCACCTGGGAATTTGTGGGCCCCTGGGGGATCCACACAATGCCCCTCCCTCTCCCCCTCATAAATTAGTAAACCAAAGTTATGCTGATCCCCATGCACTGGCCCACCCAAGGGTAATTTCTTAAATATTGCGAAGCTCCTCACACTTCATTTTCGACTGCAAGGGATCAAAGGTAAAATCTTTGCAGGTGCATAACCCTGGCCCTATGGACTATCACGATATTGGGCTCATTTTGTTCCTGGTGGCAAGCTCTAGCCACCAGGAGCATTTCAACAGGCCTCCTGGGCTCTAAGGGCATACATTCTGGCTACCTGGTTTTACTGGCCCCCTGTGCCACACTTCTCCTTTCCTGGTGCTCCTCTCCTGCTGGAGAGGGCATCTTGTGCAGTCCCTCTGCTACCAGCCTGCAGGGCACCCTCCTGCCCACACTCCTATGCAGAACACCTGGGGTAGCAGTGGACTCCAGATCTTCCCCGACTGGTCCTCAGAAGGCACTAGTGGGCCAGCACCACTGGCTCTGGAAAGACAAATCTAGTCCTTGGGGTCTGCTGGAGACAAGGTCTTCGGAAGGGCATCCACTGGTTTCTTCTTCCAATTGTTCATTACTCCACTGATGTCACCTTACAGGTCCAGTGTCTTGCTCACTGTCTCTCCCTTGTGCAAGGGTTTAGAACTGTGGGTGGAAAGGTCTAGCCAATCCTACGATGCCACATTGTCAGAATTCCTGCCACAGTGCACCTCTCTTGACTATCACAGTATACCGGCACAGCTCATATATTCCTCTCAACACTTATGAATGAACAAACATCATGTAAGCTGACTTTTGACAATATTACATGCTGTTGGTAATAGCTAGCTGCAGCTGGTGTTCCACGGTTTGTCTTATGGTTTAAGTATTTTTATTGATTATGCAGTAAAGTCGTAACATTACGCCCACCTACAACCACCGGCTGGTGGGGAATCTTTAGTCCAATGCAGAAGAAGAAGGAAAGAGAAAAGGTCCACCCATAGAGTATGACGAGGTCTGTAGGGATCTATGATTGGGAAGCTGGTACAGAGGCCTTCGGATCCGGCGGGGGGTCGACAGGAAAGCAGAGAACTCTAAGGTAGCGGGGACAGGTGAGCTCCACAAATTCGGAAGAGAGGTATGCCACCGTGGTCCCCCAGGTCTTATCAAACTTGGGCAGCGTATGATGGATCCCAGCCGTGATTCTCTCCATACCCACTATGTCCCACATTTTGTGTAACCAGTCTAATTGAGTCGGGACCTCCACTGTACCACATCTAGCAAGGAGAACCTGTTTAGCCGCCCCCAGTGCGAGGGTGATCGCCCTGCCCCTATCTGACCTAAGAGGGTACGTAAGGGGATTGGGCAGTAACAGTAGAATGTAGCTGGGGAACCTGGGGAGTTCTGTCTGGTATATCTGATCGATTATAGGCAGTATGGTCTCCCAGAATGCCTGGATCTTGAGGCAGTGCCAGAGGATGTGGGAGAGAGTACCCTCCTGTCCGCAGTGACGCCAACAGAGACCACCACTTTGGGGTTTCCATTTCGCAACCCTCACCGGTGTATAGTACCAATAATGCGCTATTTTTAGAAGCATCTCTTTCCCTGAAGTGCTGCATGAGGATGCCCGGGCCCTGTGTACTTTGTCTGCCCATTCCTTGGGGGAGAACTCTCGGCCCAGTTCCACCTCCCATCGACGTTGCGCTGAAGTCTACGTCTGAATTCTTGCCCTGTTGAGAAACTCGTATATATCCGACAGAAGACGCTTGTTGTTGGTGGTGCGAGTAATGTACCAGTGCTCGAATTTTGTGAAGACTCGACCCGCGTGTGGGCAGATCTGCGCCTGCATGACCCAGTGTCGTAATGCCAAATATTGCCAATATGCTGTCTTGGGAAGGCCATAGTGGGCCACCAGCTGGGGAAAGTCCATGATCCCCTGCTCGTCGAAGAGATCCCCGAGACGCTTACAATGGGCGTCCTGCCACGGCAGGTAGGAGTCACCATGCAAGGCGGGGGAAAAGTCCGGGTTCCCAATAAAGGGGGTCAAGGGAGAGACCACAGAGGACAGCTGGCACCTCTAATGTGTCCTGTCCCAGGCTCTCATAGTGGCGCGGAGGACTGGGGAAAGGTATGCCCCCAGCGGGCGATGGCGTCTAGGGAGCAAGGGAACCTTCCAAATATGCATCCCTGCCACTCCCCTATCAATGAAGCGCCAATGTTTTTCCGATTCAAATTGATACCACTCAACCATCCAGCGCAGTTGCGCCGCCTCATAATAGCGCCCAAGATGGGGGACCCCAGGACCGCCTTCCTCCTGTGACAGATAGGTAAGGTGATGAGTCATACACGGCCTCTTCCCCCCCCCAAATGAAACCGTTGATCAATTGCTTCATTTGAGTCAACACCATGGGGGGCGGGCAAAGAGGGAGCGTCTGCATGATATAGAGCAAACGGGGCAAAAGCGTCATTTTTACGGCCGCAATTTTACCCAGCCATGAAAGGGCATATTTCTTCCAAGTGTTCAAGTCCTTGCGGACCATTTCTAGTGCCTCTGTATAATTTACCTGTGCCGTCTTCAAGGTAGTGGAGAAAACCTTGATCCCCAAATAAGTGATGTCGGAATCTGCCCAAGCAAATGGGAATTGAAGCGAAAGCTGACGGCGAGCTTCTGCTGGTATGGTAAGACCCAGGGCCTGAGTCTTACTCAAATTGGCCTTAAACCCCGAGGCCCCACTAAAGGCATCCATCTCCACCAGCAGTGATGGGAGGGATCCCTCCGGATGAGTCAAGAAGAGGAGCACATCATCCGCATAAAGGGATATCTTATGCTCCCTATCCCCCATGCGGATCCCCGTAACATTGGGTAGTTGGCGCACTCTCTCCGCAAAAGGCTCCATGTAGAGCACGAAGAGGAGGGGGGAAAGAGGGTACCCCTGCCTCGTACCGCGCTCCACCCGAAATGGCCGGGAAGCTACCCCGTTGACTCGGACGAGAGCCTGCGGGCAATGATACACAGTCTATCCACTTCCGGAACCGCTCGCCCAGCCCAAAACGGCAAAGAACTTGCCATAGGTAGGGCCAGTGGACCCGATCAAACGCCTTCTCGGCGTCCACTGGGAGAAGTATCGTCAGGGTCTGTGTCCTTTGCGTCTTGTCTAACAAGTGACACAATCGACGCGTCCCGTCACCGCAGTTGCCATCCGGGATGAAACCAGACTGATCCGGGTCCACCATGCCCGGCATGTGGGGGGCGAGTCGAGCAGCCAAAATACTCGTGAAAATGTTAAGATCCACATTGAGTGAAGATATTGGACGGTATGAGGCACAGTCCCTGGGGTCCTTCCCCGGTTTGGGGATAACCACCACTTCCGCCATGTCCATCGTGAGCGTCAACTTGCCAGCGGCGCTGAAGGAGTTAAAGAGCCGAGCCAACAAAGGGGCTAGATCCGACGCAAATACCTTATATAACTCAACCGGGAGGCCGTCATCTCCCGGAGCTTTACCCACCGCGAGTCTCTGGATGGCTCTCTGAACTTCAGCCGGGCTAATGTCAGCCTCCAAGGCCGTCACGGAGTGAACCCCAATTGGTGTCACTGACGCCCCCTGAACATAGTCTCCCACCACCGCTGGATCCAGGTACTCAGCCAAGTACAAGGCTTGATAGAAGGACTCAAACTCAAGCGCTATATCCTCATCCCGCCGCAAAGTCCCCCCCTGCGCATTTCACAATTCCGCCACCCGACGCGCCGCTGTTTCCGCCCGCAGGGCATGTGCCAAAAGCCTCCCCGTCCTATTACCTCCTTCATAATAACGCTGTTTGGTGCGGAGCAAGGCATACTCGGCACGATCAAGGTCTAGTGCTCGCAACTGTTTCCTAGCCTGTGGAAGGAGCCGCCGTGTTTGGACCGCCCCCGTGCGTTGGTGAACCCCTTCCAATTCTTTGATTTGACTTTCCAGTTCTGCCCTCTTCGCTCTACGATCTCTGTTCAGGCCCGCCGCTATCGCTATGCATCTACCGCGGAGGACCGCCTTCAAGGCATCCCATAAAGTGTCGAGTCCCACTGCTCCAGTGTCGTTAAGCTCCAAGTAGGTCTTAATCGCCCCCCCTGAGCTCAGTGACGTTGGCATCATAGGTGAGCAATTTGCGGTTCAGCCTCCAGGAGCTCTGCTTGGAAGGACCACCCGGAAGTTGCAGCCGCAGGATCACCGGCGAGTGATCCGAGAACGCCACCGCCCCTATAGCCACCTCTACCGTCGATGCCGTAACCCTGGGCGAGGTCCAAAAAAGGTCAATGCGGGCATACGTTTGATGGGCCGCCGAAAAGTAGGTATACTTCCGTGCCGTTGGAAAGCGAGTACGCCACGCATCCACCAGGCCAGCCTCCCCCAGCCTCCCGAGCATGGTATCGGAAATCGAGCCTGAGTGTCCCACCCGAGGGGTGGACCTGTCTAGATCCGCCGCAGGTACGAGATTAAAGTCGCCCCCAATGATGAGATCCTCATCGGGAGAAGTCAGGATGGAGGAAATCGTATCGCGCAGAAAGATTTCCTGATGTTCATTTGGGCTGTAGACCGATGCAATCGTATGAATACGTTCCCCCATCAGCACTCGTAGGGCCAGGAGACGCCCGGCCACCTCCGCGTGGGTACCCACAACCTTCCCCTGGAAGTGCGTGGCCAATAGGATTGCCACTCCAGCCTTTTTCCCGGGGCCCGAGGAAAAGTATTGTCTGTCGAACCAATTGGATCTGAGTCGCTTCCAGTCCGCCCGCATCAAATGAGTCTCCTGCAGCAAGCAGATATCACAACCAGCATCTCTCAACAGGGCAAGAAGCGCGTGCCGTTTGACAGGGGAATTAAGGCCCCTCAAATTAAAGCTCATAATCATCACTTTCAACCTGGGCATGGTATAGGTAAGGTGGTGCCAGCACATACGTGTCCGACCCCCCCCAGGGTGACCAGCAAGCATGGAGTAGACCCCTCCTCCCCCCACAGCCCGCCGCAGGCCCCACCCTCCCCACCCTCCCCACCCTCCCCCTCATGGGAATGGAGTGAAATGTTGGTCCACAGCAGTCCCGCCGAGCGCTCCCCGGCCCCACCCGTTGCATCACCCCCCGCACCCGGGGAGCCCGCCCTCCTCCCCCAACCAGTATCCCATATCCAGCCCTCCCTCGCCCAGCCCTGCCACCCTGAACGCCGTTGGTCCCTACCTGTCCGCAGTCCAGGGGTACAGCCCTCCGGGGTGGGAAGAGAAGATAGAGAGCAGAGGTGAAAGAGGAAAGGTCAGATATACACAGGGACAGATCTAAGAGAAGATGAACAAACATTATCCAGTGGAACTTGTAGGCACAGATGTGCAAGGGTCCATGGGTCCGGCGGTCCGGCATTGACTCTCCAGGGGTGGGGCTCCCCCCACCAAGACCGCTCACCTGACCTGGGAAATTGGACCACACCTTCTGCCAGTATACCTGGAGTTCATGCCAGCGGGGATCCCTCATTCGCCGCCGCCATCTGGGTTGTCTGGATTCTGTAATTGTCGCAGCACTGCCTCTCTCTCCCGGTGGCGCTCCTCCTCCGTCGGTTTCAGCTGGGCTCCCCTCCTGGGGCCCTGTCTCCTGCTGGGGTGTGGGGCCTCCCCCCCGGTCGACCCCCCTCCACTCCCTCGGGGTCTCCCGTCTCAGCCAATGCCTCGCCCAACACCTCCTTCGCCTCCTGTAGACTGCGGACCCCACGGGTTTCATTATGCCAGATAAAGGAGAGGCAAAACGGGTGGCCCCATCGGTAGCGTATGCCTTGATCGCGGAGGAAGGTTGTCACCGGTCGCATGTCTCTACGGCACTGGAGGGTAAGCGGGGAAAGATCCTGAAAGACCCCCACTTGAAGTCGTTCAAACTCCACCGTGGCGCGGTCTCGGGTGGCCGCCATGATAAGCTCCTTCTGGCTGTAGGAGTGTAAGCAGGTCAGGATGTCCTGAGGTTGGCCCGGGCCCTAAAGCAGGGCGCCCCGCCCGATGCGTACAGTCCAGCACTATTTCCTTGTCTCTGAGGGCCGGAACCAGGTGACGGAAAAACCTGATGACCCACTCCTCTAGTTTGCCTCCGTCCGCCTGGAGTGGTACGCCGTTAAGTCGGACATTGGAGCGCCTCGAGCGGTTCTCAAGGTCTTCCAGTTTGAGGTGTAGCTCCTCGTTGCGCTCTCGCAGGTGTATGAGCTCTTGGGCTTGTGTGTTAAGCTCTTCTTCGCGGCGGTCCCCGTTGCGTTCCAAGATGTCCACTCTGTCCCCCACCTCGGTGAGGTCGGCCCGGAGCTGCTTAATATCGGAAGCCATCTCTTGTCACAATCCCGCGAAGCCCTCTCGAAGTGTGCCAAAGAGTTGCTCCAGAAAGTCCTTGGTGATCAGTTCCGCTTCGCGCCCGCCCTCCGGGTCGGCTCCCATCTCGCCTGTCTTCTTCCCCCCTGTTTTCTGGAGCAGGTCCTTGATGGAGGGAACTTTATGTGCGGGTTCCTTCCTGGACTTCTGCGTGGCCATAGCTGTGATCCGATGGGTGCAACGCGCGAAGGCCCCAGAGAGGGGGAGGGGGTAACCCAGCCCAGTCTCCGCTGTCACTTAAGTAGTCAGAGGGGCCACTCTCAAGCCCCCCCTCGTCAGGCCCACCGGCTCCCCCTCCTTGTATTCAGGCACAGGTCCAGGTGTGCGCCGCCGGTGCAACTCCACTCCCCAGCACTCTCCTTACCCGGGGCCACCGCAGCCTCTCCTCTCCGCTGGAACGCCTCGCGACACCCCCCAGGACCGGGGTTGGTCTAGGCCCCAATCCAGCGCACTGCAGCCTCCGTACGGTCGAGGTGCTGCCCTAGCGGCGCGGGGCTTGGTCCAACGTGCCAGCACCACTCCGCTCACAGGGGCCCCACGCAGTCCACTCTCACCAGCTCCCGAAGGCCCGCTTCCGGTCCACTTTGAGCGTGGGCCCCTCAATGGTCTCCTGCTCCCGTCGCCTCCCGGGACTCAGAGGGGACGCCAACGGGGCAGGCACATTCCAGGTCACTCACCGCTGCCCGCTGCGACTTGGCCGTCACGTGGCGAATGGCGCCTGCCACCCACCTCGCTCCAATCTCTGATGGGGCCCTCACTGGTGTCATCCACAGGCGATCCGGGGCACCGACCTTCCAGGACAGCAGGCACACGCAGGGAGCACGGCGCCCGAGAGATCGTCCAGCTGCAGGCTCTACTCACTCCGTTGCCGCCGCCGGGCGACCCAGGCCACTCCTCCCTCCGGCCCCTCAGCTCGCTAGGCCTCTCCAGGCCTGAACTCCGCCGGAGTCCTTCCACGGGGCCAACGGACCCCCTCCTGCCCTCAGTCAGCTCTGGCGGTGTATCGGGTCGCCGCCGCGTATGTCTGCAGGCGATCCGCCACCTCCGTGCACACTCTCCAGGCCGCACCTCACTCAGGGCGGTCTGCCGCGGCCTCCGGCGCCTCAGCCGCCGTTCGTCGCGGCTGCTCGCCGCGTCACCGGAGGAGCCGCGGGCCACCCGCAGGATGTCTATGGGTCCGCGCTCACAGCAGTACCCCCAGGGCTCTTCGGTGGGTCTCGAGTCCGCCGATAATCGCCAAAGTACGGCCTCGGCCAGCGGAGCCCCGAGAAGTCGGTGTTACTCTGCCGCCATCTTAGCCACGCCCCCCACGGTTTGTTTTAAAAGGCTTAATAGTTTTTACAAATGTTTTACCATACATATGCAAGGTCAGGTTTCAGGCGCCACAGAAAACATCGAGATAATTTACCAGAATAATCATCAAGCAACCAGCATAGATGATCTCAACGTGAACCTTCCGGAAGACAGCCCTCATCGAAATTAATCCCCTGCACCTATTCCTTGCTATAAGCAATTAGAATTCAACTTTTGTGTACATTTTAAAACAACTTCTTAAAGACAGCCTCATCAAATTAATCAACTGCACCTGTTCCTTGCTATAAGCAATTTGAACGCAACCTTTATGAACATTCTAAAGCACCTTCTAGAAGGCAGCCTCATCAGGTTAATTATCTGTACTATTCCTTGTTGTAAACAATTAGAATGTGACATTTATGAACATTCTAAAGCAATCTTATGTAAAGACTGTCCACACGCCTCCCCTTTGCTTAGCCTCTTCGCCTGCCACTTACCTGTTTCCCGGCTTCCAGGACTCTGTCTTGCCAGCTCCCTTGATCGTCCTGCTTCGACCTTACCGCAAAGAACGTCCTGCATTATTCTCGGACCTGGATGGAAAAAAAAACAAGAAAAAAAGTAGAGATGCATTAACAGACTTGATTTTACTACGCGCTGAGCTCAGTCGCAACATCGTGCTGCAAACAAATGTAACTAGTGATTTTGTTCAACTTCTACATACTGTCGGCAGGGCTCTGCCAGATACGACTTGGGTGAAGCTAACTGTCCAAATTTGCTTGTGGGTTTGATGCTGAAATCATACCTACTACAGTTTCAAAAATGTTGATAAAGGAGCCTCTACAGACAACCTAAATGAAAACAAAACTACAACAAAACTAAAGGTTGGTTGAGATTTGAGAAGCTTTCGTGAGGTATTACCTTAAGAGATAGAGTTATTACAAGACTAAAGCCTTATTATTTGTTTGTTTATAGGTACCATATCTGCTGGTACCATTCATCAGACTGGTGTGAATGCCTGCTGCAGTGTTCAATTTAAGATAGAGGGGCCGATTCCGATCTCGGTCGGAGGCGCACCCAATACCATTCGGTCGGGAAAAAAGCCATGCGAATGCCTGTTTCCCGACCGAACCGTACATTATACCGAACGAGTAAGTACGAAGCGCACAACAGCACAGAATCCGGCCGCGTCGTACTCACCCAATCCAGGTCCTGTTCTCCGACCGAGGCGAATCCGGAAACGCAGAATCGAGTCGCACGGAAGGGAAAATGCAGCCCCGTCCGGCCGAACAAGTACGATGCGCTTTCCGTACGCGCCGAACCCGTCGCTACGTCCGGCACGTCAAAGCTTCCGGGAGAGGCGCACATAAGCTCCGATTCGCGCCACAACACGATCCACGGCTACGAGGCGAACACGCCAGCGGCGAGGACGACGCGAAGCAACGAGAAAGACGAACGACACGAACCAACCATGAATCCCTTCGTCCCGATCCTACCAATATTCTACATTTACCACCGGAACAGGCACGGACGCGTACGGCGCAGAAGGTAAGTCAGACACCAACCACAAAACACATACAACACGTACACGACACATCACACACACACAGAGGGATGCAGAATTTACTTACACCAGCAACAGCAGCACCATAGGGGCGGGATGCCCATCACCAATGCCACCACTACCACCCGTACCCAGGGGGGGCTGGATGCCTACCACTACTACCACCCTTAGCCAGGGGGGTGCCAGATGCCCACCACCACTACCACCCTTACCCAGGGGGGGCTGGATGCATACCACTGCTACCACCCTTACCCAGGGGGGGCTGGATGCCTACCAGTACTATCAACCTAAGCCAGGGGGGTGCGAGATGCCTACCACTACTACCACCCTTACCCAGGGGGGGCTGGATGCCTACCACTACTATCACCCTAAGCCAGGGGGGTGCCAGATGCCTACCACTACTACCACCCTTAGCCAGGGGGGTGCCAGATGCCCACCACTACTACCACCCTTAGCCAGGGGGGGTGCCGGATGCCCACCACTACTACCACCCTTACCCAGGGGGCTGGATGCCTACCACTACTACCACCCTTAGCCAGGGGGTGCCAGATGCCCACCACCACTACCACCCTTACCCAGGGGGCTGGATGCCTACCACTACTATCACCCTAAGCCAGGGGGCTGGATGCCTACCACTACTACCACCCTTAGCCAGGGGGTGCCAGATGCCCACCACCACTACCACCCTTACCCAGGGGGGCTGGATGCCTACCACTACTATCACCCTTACCCAGGGGGCTGGATGCCTACCACTACTACCACCCTTACCCAGGGGGTGCCAGATGCCCACCACCACTACCACCCTTACCCAGGGGGCTGGATGCCTACCACTACTACCACCCTTACCCAGGGGGGGCTGGATGCCTACCACTACTATCACCCTAAGCCAGGGGGGCTGGATGCCTACCACTACTACCACCCTTAGCCAGGGGGACTGGATGCCCACCACTACTACCACCCTTACCCAGGGGGGGCTGGATGCCTACCACTACTATCACCCTAAGCCAGGGGGGTGCCAGATGCCTACCACTACTATCACCCTAAGCCAGGGGGGTGCCAGATGCCCACCACTACTACCACCCTTACCCAGGGGGGCTGGATGCCTACCACTACTACCACCCTTAGCCATTGGGGTGCCAGATGCCCACCACCACTACCACCCTTACCCAGGGGGGGCTGGATGCCTACCACTACTATCACCTCTACCCATGGGGGGCTGGATGCCTACCACCAACACCACCCCCACTCATAGGATGGACAATGCATGACACAACCAGCACACCACAACCTAGGGAATGCAAGAATAAGACATCCCCCAACACCATGACAAGCGTGTGTAGACTGTGTCAAATGCCTACAACACTGAACATGACTTTGAACATACAATGTGACCCCCTATCACATGTGCCACACATATATGTGTGTGGCCCCCACAATGCAAGCAGGCCATGACCAATGTGGCAATGGGGTCCAAACCCCCATCATCACAGTGACCAAAAGGTAAGTGTGGGGTCCATAGCTGAAGCACATTTTGAACATTGTGGCAATGGGATCCAAACCCCCATCATCACAGTGACCAAAATGTAAGTGTGGGGTCCATAGCTGAAGCACATTTTGAACATTGTGGCAATGGGGTCCAAACCCCCATCATCACAGTGACCAAAAGGTAAGTGTGGGGTCCATAGCTGAATCACATTTCGAACATTGTGGCAATGGGGTCCAAACCCCCATCATCACAGTGACCAAAAGGTAAGTGTGGGGTCCATATCTGAAGCACATTTTGAACATTGTGGCAATGGGGTCCAAACCCCCATCATCACAGTGACCAAAAGGTAAGTGTGGGGTCCATATCTGAAGCACATTTTGAACATTGTGGCAATGGGGTCCAAACCCCCATCATCACAGTGACCAAAAGGTAAGTGTGGGGTCCATAGCTGAAGCACATTTTGAACATTGTGGCAATGGGGTCCAAACCCCCATCATCACAGTGACCAAAATGTAAGTGTTGACAAAGAAAAAGCTGCAACTGCCAAACTGCATGGATGATTCCTGGTCACAGAACATAAAACACATCAGTGGCAAAGTAGTGCATGTGTCCCATTGCAACATAGATTGGGGGAGGCAAATACTGTAGTGCAAATAAGACATACCTTTGGCCATGTGCAGACAAACAACATCCATGGGGGCTGACACAGTCAACATTCATCAATGACACAATGACAGAAGTGACCATCAGAATGCAGACCCACATATTTGCACCAATGGGCACACAAATGCAGAAACCCTGTGGAGACTGTAGATGTGAGGTGAACAGATACCATACCATGGCAGCAATGGGACACACAAACCATGATCATTGTGCTGACTGATGACCTAGGAGTCCCAGGGACAGCAGGGAAACCCACCAAACTACATACAGCCAATGGCACACCTAAGATATGCCAATGCAGTGGTGCAGATGCACAAACACAAACAGGCAGACCCACACTGCACATCAAACACAACAGGTGAGGGGGATGCCAGTGTCCCCAGGCAACCACACAACACATGAGGAGGCCTGAATACCAATCATACAGATGTGCATACAGTGCCACACAAAGGTAACTCATGGATCCAAATCCCCTATGTGGGCAATCAGGCATTGTCAGATGAGAGGGAGCACAAATCACACATGTCACACAGGCACGTAGGAACAGCAACTGACACAGCAAGACACAGACACACCACAGCACTACCCCCAGGGCCCCCACAATGTGGTGACCCTGGGCTGCATTACAATCCCACTGTGATGACAAAGCTAAATGTCGTTCACACTGTGAACCACAGTCATGTGTCCTGAGCAACAAACTACCATCACACCTACACAAGCACAAATCAATCAGCACGGCCAGTAAGCCAAGGCCAACATGGTGGCAGGGGTCTAGCCGGGCAACAACTCTCATCTGCACACACTCAACACCACACACCTCGACCTCCAACAATGTGCAGCAGTGAAGCACACATGCACTGGTGACATTGCACATGCACCCATGACAATTCCAGGGTGGTGGGTGGGAACCAAGGTGCAGAAACACATCACACATGGCCACTCAACAAGACTCCTGAATGTCTGACACACTGCACACTACGCTGTACATGGACATGACGGCAATACCACGCCAACCAATGGGATCCCAGCCACAGTCACACACCAATGAAGAAGCCAAGGTCACCCACAAAGAACACACATAGACAACATTCAACATTGCAGCCCGGACCCTGAGGAGTGCCAGCAGTCACACACACAACGTGTCACAATCACTGAAAGATAACACAAACTGGAAATGACATGACAGGTGCAAACAACAAGTGCCAAGGGGAAACCTGACTGTGACCCATCTGCGTCTGCACACAAACTCAGCCCTGACAGCAAACACACCTATGGGTGACACCCTGATGACCAGTAATGTGCCATGCACCCACATCACAGAGAACCCAGGGAGAAGACTTTGGGGGAACATAGGTCAACTCAGCAAGCATCACAAACAGGTACAACACTAGGGATCACAGCATGCACAGCAAAACGGAAGTGAACACACATACATGCTCATACAACACACACCTTGGGCGCAGGCAATGTCACAGGAGTACACACTGCCATGAGGGGACTCCACTCCTGTGTGAGGAAAGCTGTGCCATATGTTGCCTCAGTAGGGCCCCATCATGTCAGCTGAGCACTTGGTCACACAATCAACAATTAGCACCAAATGAAGGCTCCTGTCACATCAGCATGGTCATGGAAGTGCCCACGAAATCATCAGCACAGATCCAACACACTTGTATAGCAATGTTGCACTGACAACACAGATGAGTCCTTCCCCATTGATGCCCAAACCTGCATGTCCAGTGGAGATGGCCACACGGTCAGGGAAGTAGACGAATTGAACAATGGCAGGCACAACAGATGTGCAGGGGTGGAAGCCACAGATGTGAAATTGCTAATGTAAGTAGGAAATCCCATTGCCAAATACTGAACACATGACACCCTCAGATGCTGCTATGGATGACATGGATACACCACAGCATAGGACACATTCCCCCTGGACCACATGTGTTCCTGCACAGTAACACTTCATTATCATGAGACCAAATATCACCATCACTGCAGCAAGGGCATGGTTAGCATCATCAACAACATGTACATCAGAAGCATAAGCACTAGAGAACAGAAAGTTGCTTTATTCAGCATATGTGTGTTTAAAAGTGAAAGTCCAGAATAAACACAAAGGCCAATGGCCAGTCCATTGTCAAAGTCCAAACAGGGTGACCGTGGCAGATGTCACCCTACGCATGCCTGCACTGCACAAAACCAGGGACAATCCACTAGGAGGGGCAACCGGGGGGCAGGCCAGGCACCGCAGGGACAGGATCAGGGCTCACCAGGAGGAAGCAGGGAAGGGGTGGTGGGTGCTGGCGAGCCACTGACAACTGCAGTGGAGGTGTCTGACATGGTGTGTGCCGGCACAACTGGGGGGCATGACTCAGATGTTGTGGGTGCCGGCACAACTGCAGTGGACCCTGCAGATGGAGTGGACAGGTCCGCCACTGCAGTGCCCAAGTCAGACAGGGTGGTAGTGGACTCCACTGCAGTGCCTACCACCAGGGGAGGAGAATGGGGAACAGGCAAGGTGGGCTGGACAGAGGGGAGGACACCCTCACCACATCAGTGGCACAGACAAGCGCAGCGGGGGGTGTGGTGCCGGGAGAGCAAGTGGCAGGGGAGAAGGCCGGATCCTCTTGGGGATGGTATATCTGTGGGTGGGGGAACCTGGGGCAGGGTGTGGTGGGGGCACCTGTGGAGTGGGGGCCTGAGGGATGGAGGAAGGAGACCTGGTGCCTGAGCTGCAGGGCGGCGGCGGGGTCTTGCTCTTACGACTCCGGGGGACTTGCGGGTGGGGGCCTCAGTCTGTCTGCGCCTGGGGGAGGGTGTCCGGGGGCGAGGGGCACTCTGCTCCGTGTGGGTGGGCTTCCTCTTCCCCCTGAATGCTGTATCAGCTGGATCGGAGGGGAAGAGGCCGAGGTCACTGAGGAAGAGCCGCTGGGTCTTTGGGGTTGCAGGTGAGGCAAGGGAGGGTGCTTTGGAGGGAGAGGCAACTGAGGACTGCGCAGTGCTCATGGATGCGTGTGTGTGTTCCAGGGCCCCATCTCCTGTGAGTCTGGTTTCAGTCCCCTGACTGTGCGTGCATGTGCATTTTGTTTGTGGCGTGTGTGTCTGTGTGCTGGACGTGTGTGTGCTGGTGTGTGCCTGTGCCGGTGTGTGTGTGCTTGGGACAGGTAAGGTGCTGGGGAGTGTGGATGGAGCAGAGGCAGGAGGGGTGAGGGACTGTCTGAGGAGGGACACTGCTGCCGTCAGGGAGGAGTCCATGGACCTATTGCCCCTCTGTAGGTCAGACATGCCCGATGAGATGCCCTCCATGAACGACACCAGCTGAGTCAACAGAGCGGTGTGCGCATGGAGGACACTCAGCATGGCTGTCTGCCCTACATGGAGCTGGCGAAGGAGGTACACAGACTCCTCACTCAGGGCAGCAGGGGACACAGGGGCAGGGGGTGCGGTGCCTGGCCCAAAGGAGACACGCTCCCGAACATGGGAGCCTCCATGGACCTGGGGAATGGGAGCCGATGGGAGGGCGGTGGTGGTGACAGCAACACTAGCTGGGGTGTGGTGGCTGCTGACACCCGCCTCCATAAGGGAGTCATCCTCCGAGCCTCTGTGGTCCTCAGCTGAGGTGGATGCTGCTGAGGACTCCTCGGTGAAGCTCCCCTCGCCCTCCATGCCACTGGGTCCCTCCGGCCACTCCTCGGCTGTTGACCCAGTCTGGCTCTCCGGCTCCTCCTGGTCCGTGGAGCTGTCCCCTTCCGTGGCCGTGGATGTATCTGCAAACAATGGGGAAACAGACAGACATCAGTCACTTGCACCAAACGCACACACCACTGTGAGCACAGCACATTACAGAGCAAGCCCTGGCATCATTAGTTGAACATTGCTAAAAGTGCCCTAACTGAACAGGAGAAGCCAATTGTCAGTCTGATGCCAACCATGGCACTCACATCCCACATGGCCTTGCACCCATCTGTCTGGTGTCTGTTGGATAGCAACACCCCAGTGTGGACACATGCACCAACTACACAGTAGTTGGACAGTGCAGAGGACACGGTGTAGCATGTGGACATGCACACATCACAACTCTTGCCACTGAGTCAGTACAGGTTTCCGGATGAAAGGGATGCCCAGAGTCAAATAGGAAATGCATGTGATGCATACCAGCGACAGACACCATGATGCACCCATGTCCTGATAGCCATCGCCACAATGGTGTGCATGTAGCACATGTCACTCCCCTGCAGGATCACCAATAGGTAGACACATGCCATGGCGGAGGCATGACTGCTAAGTCATACATCACTGTCTCAGTGATGTATGACTTGGCAGCCAGACAACAACACTCTGCACTGTGTCACAATAGTAGGTCATGGGGAATGCAAGTCCTGGAGCTGCACAAGTGCACATGTACATCCCCCACACAACACATCATCTTAACCCTCATCTGTCCAGGTCATACCGATTGGACATATGGGAGACCTGTGACACTACCCTCTGAACCTGAGCCCCTCACAATCTGCTGTGAATGGGAAACAGCTGCCTGAACTTCACATTCGCATACCCCAGTCTGCACGGGCAGCTGATCAAACACCTATGTGACACACAAGTATCGTCTCCTATGGGCACATCTCCAGTGGCATGCTGAGCCCCTACCGAGAAACACCCCAGCAGTCCTGGCAACAAATCCACAGCACACTGACACAGAGGCAGACACCTGAGGGGTCAAATCACTGCGCACAACGTGTCAGCTGATACCCGGGAGTGGGAGTACAGGTGTATTGGATGGGCTGGAGTAGGCATGACTGTCCTGCCCCACATGAATGAGGGATGAGCCCTGGACAGTGGATAGCTGGCTATGTATGTGTGACACACGTAATCTGCACACTCCTGGGGCCCAAACATTGTTCCCACCCGCTGCATGGGTGTGTGCCAGATACCCCAGGCACATGTGGTGGCTCAGCTCAGCAAGTGGACCGCATATGAAAGCAACACGCAGATTACATGTCCAAACACAGGCATTGTGTGAATAATGGACCCACCCATGATGCCCACAACAGAGTTAGGGAAACAGATGCTGTCCCCCACCTTGAGTGAAGCAAACTGCAAGGACACAGTCCCAAGTGACACAATTCCCTGAATGTAAGGGCCACACCTGGGTATCAGATGAGGAGTGGGCAGTGCACAATAGAGGGACATGGCTCCTGGACAACATGACTGCTGTACTGTGGCAGTTTAACCAGGCCAGAGGAGGGCACATAGCATGTAATACAGAGTTCACAGTGCAGTCTTTGACTCACCCCCTCCTTGCTGCTGTCTGGCCTTCAGCTGCCCATCCAGGTCTGGAAACACCACCGCCAGGATCTGGAGCATGTGGAGGGTCAGGGTCCGTGTTCCGCCCCTCCTGCGAGGAGGCGACAGCTTCAGCTGGACCCGTGCAATCCTCCGGGTCCAGCCCCGAAGGTCCTGCCACCTCTTCTGGCAGTTGCGGATCCGGCGCTTGTAGACCCCCACGGACTGGACAGCCCGGACGATGTCCTTCCAGATCTCCTGCTTCCGATGGGCATTAACCTGTGAGGATGACAAAGTGAAAAGGCCATTACTACACATGCAACATATCCGTGCATGACACAGTTGTATATACATGTCTCAATGACAGGGGCACATGATGTACACAGGCAGTACAACGCTGCCCATGGACAGTTTGCCAGAAGTCACTACATGGTATCATTGCATGGGAAGTAAAACCTTGTTCAAATGCACTGTCACTGCACCATACCTGTCCAGTGCATGTCACTACACACTATGGGGGGTGACAACTACTCAGTGAGCCTGCTAGCCAGTGGCGTGCAGACTTTCAGCCTTGCTAGTCAGACAAAATGCACATTCAGAAAGGCAGTGCACAGAACACTCACCTGCTCCCCTGGTGTCCCATACAGCTTGCTGTACTGTGGAAGTAGGCTGTCCAGCAGGGCCTGGTTCTCCTCAAGGCTGAAGGCTGGGGCTCTCTCCACAGTACGTGCCATTGCAGGGTCCAGAGGGGCAGAGACAGCAGCAGTGCAGTGGCAGATGTCGTCCTGGAGCATGTAGTGCAGGCAAGTGAGCTCTCAGGGGAACAGCCAGCAATATATATGTGCTGCAGAGGCAGATACTGTCCCATGTGTCCAAAGTGATAGGTCCAAGTCGTTTGCATCTTCTGAATCTGGCCAATCCATGGAATAGCAGCACCAATACACGCCCACAGCATCCTTCAAATCTTCAACTTCATGACATACATGATTTTGCAACATTGTTGTGGGTGACCAACTGAATTTCCAGCAACCGACTCGTTCGAATTTCGAAACGCGTCCGTTGCCAGGCTAGGCCATTGTCAATGGGTGCGCACCGATCGGTCCATTGCTGTTCAACGCGTACAGGGGTACAACGCGTACCCGCACACATTGAATGCAATGGGCCGGCCGGGTGCACCGATCGGTCCATTGCGGTACAACGCGTACAGGGGTACAACGCGTACCCGTACACATTGAATGCAATGGGCCGGCCGGGTGCACCGATCGGTCCATTGCGGTACAACGCGTACAGGGGTACAACGCGTACCCGCACACATTGAATGCAATGGGCCGGCCGGGTGCACCGATCGGTCCATTGCGGTACAAGCGCGTACAGGGGTACAACGCGTACCCGCACACATTGAATGCAATGGGCCGGCCGGGTGCACCGATCGGTCCATTGCGGTACAACGCATACAGGGGTACAACGCGTACCCGTACACATTGAATGCAATGGGCCGGCCGGGTGCACCGATCGGTCCATTGCGGTACAACGCGTACAGGGGTACAACGCGTACCCGCACACATTGAATGCAATGGGCCGGCCGGGTGCACCGATCAGTCCATTGCTGTTCAACGCGTACAGGGGTACAACGCGTACCCGCACACATTGAATGCAATGGGCCGGCCGGGTGCACCGATCGGTCCATTGAGGTACAACGCGTACAGGGGTACAACGCGTACCCGCACACATTGAATGCAATGGGCCGGCCAGGTGCACCGATCGGTCCATTGCGGTACAACGCGTACAGGGGTACAAAGCGTACCCGCACACATTGAATGCAATGGGCCGGCCGGGTGCACCGATCGGTCCATTGCTGTTCAACGTGTACAGGGGTACAACGCGTACCCGCACACATTGAATGCAATGGGCCGGCCGGGTGCACCGATCGGTCCATTGCTGTTCCACGTATCCCTGTACAAGTGACTGGCATATGTCACCATGCCTGTCTCAGATGAACATATGCCAGCCACAGATAGCTCCCAGGGAGTGAGGGGTACACCTACAACACGACAGCCTGTCCAAACTGTATCATAAGGCATGTAAGGCTGCATTTCCTATTGTGTGTATGTTGGTGTACATGTTGTCCTGTGGGTGTCACCTGGGGGCAGCCACCCCCAGGCTGTGCACGTGTTCATGGGGACAGGATCCTGGGTGTTACGTGTACATGACCACTGTGATGTGCAACTGTTCATATCTGTGCATGTGCCATGGTCACATTTCACGGTGGTGTATGTGTATGTCATGTCACATACCCCGTGAGTCCCATGTGGGACGGTATGTTTGAGCCAGGGTGTCCCAGTGGCACAATAGTGATGGTCCTCCACAGTCTGTGTGCATGTAGTGTTTACAATGTCTCTGATTTCATGTGCACAATGGGAGACAGTCTCCACATCCACGTTGTGTGTGCATGGACTTTGATGTTGTGCGTGTGTGTGTCACAGACGTCCATGTCTGTCCTGCAGTGGCAAGTGGGACCACTACCTGTGGGGGTCATGGTTGTTTTGCTGTGGTGTATACATGATACTCCATGTAATGCCAGTGTCCATGTGGCAATACAGGGTCCCTGGGAATGTACCTGTCGTTGAGCTGTGATGCCTGGGGCACATCTGTCCTCACATGTCACTGTGGGGGGGTGATTGTGACATGGCAGCAGGAGATGGGAACTGTGACACGGCCTCATGATATCCAATGGGCCAACCTGGGACTTATTGATGCCACTTGTTGAACCGTGATGACAGATGTTGGCCATGTATGTACCATACATGTCCTTACGGAACTGCACACTTCATGTAGTTGTGCCTCATAATGATGTATGATGTGATATTGAGTGTGTTCAATGCCGCATATGTGGGGTGACTGACAATCTTGCTTTCTTCTCCTCTGCACTGCAGGGCTCCTGCTGTCCATAGACCATTCCCAGACCTGGCAACGATGGTGGAACGGGACAGCATCCGGCGGTACCGCTTCACCAGGCAGCTGATTGAGGATTTGGCAGTGCAGTTGGCCCCACATTTGCAGCCTGGCCGGACGTATCCTACAGCGCTGACCCCCAAGGTGAAGGTGATGGCAGCCCTACACTTCTTTGCCACCGGTACCTTCCAACATACTGTGGCGACTGCTGGTGGGATGTCACAGACCATGTTGAGCCGTGTGCTCCGCAATGTTTTGGAGGCAATGTTGCTATACCTGAACCGGTACATCTATTTCCCTAGACTGCAACGACTCACTGACGTGAAGAGTGACTTCTATGCCCTGGGGAGGATGCCGCATGTCATTGGCTCCATTGATGGGACACATGTGGCTTTGGTACCACCACAGGCCCAGGAGCAGGCCTACCATAACCGCAAGCACTACCACTCGGTCAATGCACTGGTGGTGTGTCTTGCAGATATGACCATCACACACGTGTGTGCCCATTTCCCTGGTTCAGCACACGATGCCTTTGTGATGAGGAGTAGTCGCATCCCCAGGATGATGGCACAGATGCAGAACCAGCGTGCCTGGCTTGTCGGTGTGTACTGACTTTGTGCCATTGTGTGTGATCTGATCTGTAGTATTCCGCCCACTTTTCCAAGTCAGCTAATGTGCACTTGTCTGTCCGTAGGTGACTCGGGATACCCCAACATGCCGTGGTTGCTGACACCCCTCAGGAACCCTGTGACACCAGCCCAGATGCGCTACAATGAGGCACATGGTCGGACCAGGAGAGTGATTGAGCGGACATTTGGTCTCCTGAAGAGCCGCTTCCGCTGCCTCTACAAGACAGGAGGGTCCCTCCCATATGCCCCAGCGAAGGTGTGCAAGATTATCATCGTCTGCTGCATGCTCCACAACCTGGCAGTGCGGAAGGAGTTGCCTCTCATCCAGGATGACAATGACCAACATCCGCCACCTGTGGAGGATCCTGGCCTGGACCACGATGCCAGTGATGATGATGATGATGAGGGTGATGTCCGCACACAGCTCATCACCAACTTCTTTAGCTGAATGTGAGTATCCTGAGGTGTCATGCCAATGATGTGAGTTGGCATGATATGTGTAGGTGGTGCTCTGGTGCTGTTGGAGTGTGTCCATGGGCTACTTGACTGGATGTGTGTAGCGATGTGTGCTTACAGGTGGTCTGTACTCCCCAACAGTGTTGACATGCTAACTTGGTTCTGGGTGGGTATCTTGTAACATGTATTGTGCATGAGTTTTGCTGTTCTGTCCTGTTCTCCATTGCTTTTGACTGTGTGTCATTTCTGTCCTTCACAGGGTACTTTCAGATTCGTTTGGTCAACTGTGTCCACCGACGACGTGATTGTACTTCCAGGGTGGTAGCTGTTGTGTCCCTACAGGTGATGTGCGCCACACCCATGGACTTCCTTCCTTCTACAGTTGTTGACTGTGTGCCCGCTGCCAGGTGGGATTACCTTGCATCTGTAGTGGTTACGACATGTTGCAACTGTGTAATAAACCTGTGCTTCACTTTGTGATGTGCGTTGTCTGTGGTCACACATTTGACTGCCATTTGCTTACTGCACCTGTGGGCTACTTGACTACAACTGGGAATAGGTGTGGTGTCTGTGCATTGCACCGTCTTCCCTGGCAACATCAGTGTAGGCAATGAGTCAGATGGCCTAGGTGTGTATGTGTTGTGTAGCCCTGGTGGTGTGTCTCCCTCATATGTGTCACCTTGCCTTTACTCACATGCCTGTGTTGTACTTGCTGTTGCAGTTCGCATACACAGTGTAATTTTGCAGTTCATCATCCCCATGACAGCACCCACGTTGGAATCACAACAGAGGCAAGTATGGTGTATTAGTGTGTTTATTGTGATATATTTGTGTGAATAGTGCATAGGATGGTTAGTGCTGTACATATATATTGCAATCAGAAGTTCCTAGGTGAATTGAAAGTCCTGGTAGACAAAATCCCCAGTATCGGGGCCACAGTTGTCTGAGACATTGGTCCAACTTGTACTCCCCATGTCATGTGTGGGAGTTGTGTTGCCGTCAACAGGGTGAACAGTTTGTGCACAAAGGTGAACATCCAGAACATGTTCAGGCTTCCTGGGGGTTGCACTTGGCCATCGGCCTCTCACTTGCCCCTCCTCGGACGACCCCTCTTCTTTGGGGGGGGCCCCTCAAGTAACGGCTGCTGCGGTGCAGGGGACTCTCCGCCAGAGTCATCCTCCCTCCCTGTGGCAGTTGCAGTTTGTTCAGCACCAGATGTTGTTGGCACACAGGGAGGTGTGGACTGGTTGCTGTTCATCTGGCGGAGGCATTGTAATATGTCCCTGTGCACCGCCGTCATCTCTTGCAGTGCGTCCCACTGGGACTCCACGCGGGACATGTGTGAGTCCAAGCGGGCATGATGGGCAGCTTGCTGCTGTTTCATGTCTCTGAGGAGCCCCACTACCTGGCTGAGATCTCCGGTGCTGGACTGGTACGCATCGGCTATGCGTACCAGTTGTGGGTCATCATGCACACCAGCAACCTCTGCAAGCAGCGACCTCTGTCTCCCACCCCTCCCACCACCCCTGCCGACATGTGCAGTGCGTGCAGTGCGTGCAGTGGCACGCACAGATGACCCTGGTCCCCCTTGGGGGTTGGTGGTGGTGGTGGTGTCCATGGCCCCACGTTGGTCCAGGGTCCCTGTGCTGGTGGTGCTCCTTGTTCTGTCCATGTCGGCAGGGATGGTATTTGTGGTGACAGTCGTTGGAGGGGTGGGTGCAGGGGTGCAGCTGGTGGTCCTGCTGGTGCTGCAGCTGGTGGTCCTGCTGGTGCTGCATGTTGACTTGCATCGGAGGTGCCAGGTTGGTCTTCTTCGTCCGAGGAGGGCAGAGGCTGTACGACACCAGTGAGCTCCGTATCCTCTTGAGCCTGGGCCTGGGACTCCTCAGCGTCTGCTACTGTGTCCCCATCATCACCTGTTTTTGGGAGACACACACAATGTATGTAATGTTTCTGCAGGCA